>JALJCO010002854.1:1200000-1800000 GCA_023101725.1 Atherinomorus stipes | reverse complement strand
AATGAATGAATGAATAAATAATAAATGAATAAATAAATTAACTTGATGTTGTACCAAGGATCCAGACACAACTCTGGCTTTGGTTATATAGACATGCTGCTCTGCAACAGCAGCTCTGGGACCCCGTGGTCCCAGTCCTGGCATCCTGGTTTCCTCCCTTTGGAAGTATTTCAAGTACACTCAGCTGGAACAAGACCCTGTGAGAGACCTACTCCATGCTGTAGGGATTATCTGTCCCTCCTGGCCTAGGAATCCCTAAAGAACTGGAGAGTGTTGCTGAGGAGGATGACTGGGTTTCCCTCTTAAATCTGTTGCCTTCACAACCCAAGCTCAGATTGGGAGAAAACAAGGGATGGAAGCATAAGTGAGGAAGACGAACTTTATTGTTCTGATCCGAGCAAATGAAATAAGACCATGCACAATATCATATATGGATATGTGCAGCATTTCATTACCTTCGCTAAGGGCGTGATGTGATTACAGGCATTTTTCTGTCTGTCCATCTGTCCATCGGTTAACAAAATAGCTTTACAAGTAACAAACAGATTTGGATGAAATTTTCAGGGAATGTTGATAATGATACAAGGAAAAACTAAATAAATTCTAGTGTTGATCCAGATTACCGTTTGGATCTTTTTTAAAAAGATTTTTTGTCATTACAAGATATGGCCACATGGGGGAGCAGCTTTCTGGGATCTCTGCTCATCATTTAAAACTTAAATGGTAGGGAATGGTGGTGGTGGTGGGGGGCAACTCCTTGGTTGAGCTCTGAGTGCTTTTCTAGTCTACTGTTTTTTTTACCCTGATGCAGCCATTACTCTGGGAAATGCAGATCTTTTTTTCTCACTTAGAATAAGATCAAATAAAATTCAGTTTAAAGCTGAACTAAAACGGCACAGATCTGGGCATGAAAAAGTTCCTCCTTTTTCTGCCAGAAGTGGTGGAGTAACAGTGCACCATTACTGCACTATCACTGGCTGAACGATTTGTCCCGCGGATACGTCATCACGCATGGTGTCCAAACTTGGTGTGTGGAAACGTCCTTGTTCCAGGCATACATTTATGCTCTAAAATCAATTCCCCTGGGCACACAGGCATTTCCCTGTGTGATTGAATTGGCAGACAAGTCGCTGGTAAGTGGCTGGCAGTTGCCTGAAAGGGGAGTGCCAGCGAGTCAGAAGCACAGAGTTATGTTCTGTTACTTTAAACGGCCCTTATTTGCTTTTCTCCCCATGTGAAACAATTATTTGATATCTTAGTGTAATATAGGAGTCATGGTTCAACTAAATTCAAGATCAGTTAGGGCGTTTCAGCCGTGTCTCATTTTCCTCCTCTCTGAAACGTACCTCTGAGTACGTTGCGCTGTTGAGCAAGCGAGCAGCCGCAGCTTTTTTTCCTGGTGGCTCTCATTACATGTAATCCCAGAAAGAGTTTTGATCAGACTCTTGCAAATACCTAATGATGTCTGTACCGCAACTTGTAATGACTTTAGCTGCTCTGGCCTATGACTATTGTCTTATTTTTACTTGCCATGTGCAAATCAGTCAGTTGAAACAGCCATTCCTTACTGTTGGGTCAAAACAGAGACAAACCCTAATGGAAAATACGGGCATCAATCCCGTTACCAACTTTGCTGTTCATCTCTACCGGTGTTTTGCAGGACAGCATGGTAGCGGAATCGTCTCTGAAACAAGACAGCGGCCGTTTCTCAATTCCTAGTTTGAAAACTGAATACTCATCAACTTATGAATATGGACTTGTGGACACTGGAAGTCCGCGAGTTCACAAGTGTGAACTCCACCTACTTGATGATTTGGGACAATGCAAACTTGTGACATCATAACCAACGGTGCGCAGCAGTGAGCAAGAGCTGCCTGTCAACATGAAAATAATATTGTATTATTCTACAGGTGTTGGTTATTTTTTGTTGTGGAGATTTAGGAGGCGGACGGGGCTGCCAAATGCTGTGCATGTGCAGGTGCATGCTGGGACACCTGTCCAACTGCCCGTTAACGCAAATTTCTAGTCAGCCAATCACATGGCACCAACTCAATGCATTTAGGCATGTAGACATGCTCAAGACGATCTGCTGCAGTTCAAACCAGCATCAGAATGAGGAAGAAAGGTGACTTATGTGACTTTGAACGTGGCACGGTTGCTGGTGCCAGAAGGGCTGGTCTGAGTGTTTCAGAAACTGCTGATCTACTGGGATTTTCACCACAACCATCTCTAGGGTTTATAGAGAATGGTTCAAAAAAGAGAAAATATCGAATGAGCAGCAGTTGTGCGGATACAAATGTCTTGTTGATGCCAGAGGTCAGAGGAGAATGGCCAGACTGGTTCCAGCTGATAGAAAGGCAACAGTAATTCAAATAACCACTTGTTATAACCAGAGTATGCAGAAGAGCATCTCTGAATGCACAACACATCCAACCTGGAAGCAGATGGGCTACAGCAGCAGATGACCACACCGGGTGCCACTGCTGTCAGCTAAGAACAGGAAACTGAGGCTACAATTCACACAGACTCACAAACATCGGACAATAGAAGATGGAGAAATGTTGCTGGTCTGAGTCTCGATTTCTGCTACAAAATTTGGATGGTAGGCTCAGAATTTGGTGTCAACAAAATAAAAGCATGGATCCATCCTGCCTTGTATCAACGGTTCAGGTTGGTGGTGGTGGTGTGATGGTGTGGGAGAGATTTTCTTGGCCCACTTTGGGCCCCTTATTACCAACGTGGCGGTTTAACCAACACAGCCTACCTGAGTATTGTTGCTGACCATGTCCATCCCTTTACGACCACAGTGTAGCATCCTCTGATGCTGCTTCCAGCAGGAGAACACGCCATGTCATAAAGCAGGAATCATCTCAGACTGGTTTCCTGAACATGACCATGAGTTCATTGTACTCAAATGTTCTCCACAGTCACCAGATCTCAATCTAACAGAGCAGCTTTGGGATGTGGTGGAACAGGAGGTTGTCATCATGGATGTGCAGCCGACAAATCTGCAGCAACTACGTGATGCTGTCATGTCAATATGGAGCAAAATCTGTGAGGAATGTTTCCAGTACCTTGTTGAATCTATGCCACCAAGGATTAAGGCAGTTCTGATGGCAAAAGGGCTCCAACCCGGTACTAGCAGGGTGTACCTAATAAAGTGGCCGGTGAGTGTATATCTCAGTCTCGGAGCAGAGCAGGGCTAGTTCATCAGGTATGGAAGTGGATGGTTTTCCAGACTGGAGTGACCAGCCAGTGATATATGAATTAAATGCTGTAGTCAAATAACTACAAAGTTGTTTTATGAGCGTTTTTAGTCTCTTTGTGAGTTAAAACACCCCAGAAGACAATGTCAAGCACTTAAAAAAGTCAATACGCAAGAAAATCAGCCCTTTAACATTTGTCACACCTTATTTAAGTCAAACAATGTAAAAAATAAACCAAAAAACAACTAAATATGTGTAAAGAATGGCCTATCAGTTGCTATATAAAAACAGCAAGGCAACACAAAATTATATGATTCAGATGTTTTAATAATGGCCCTGGCACATATAATTGGCATCTATTTACACTGTATAACCTTTAAAAGCTTTAGTCATCATAGTATGGGTACCCATTAGACTGAAATTACAGAGAAAGTACTCAAAAGCAAATATTTTTAATGTAATAACACTAGGAAGAAATAAAGAAGAGGAATGAGAGGTAAATCCCTCCACCCAATGTTTGTCTGTATAAACGCAGCCCCTGCAGCCTTGAAGGAAATAAGTATTTTCAAAAATAGGTGAACAGATGGATGGTGTTTTTTTTTTTTTTTTTGTTTAGAAGTTTGGACTGAGTGAAAAGCATTTGGACTTATTTATCTACTTACTGCTGTTTCTCCTCCTTGAAAACTTGTAAACATGAATATCTGTGGTAGAAGATACAGGAAGAGAATATTCTTTCCAAAATGAAGAAAAAAAAAAAAAAAAAAAAAGTTTGGGAGAAAGATTCTTAAACTGGCGCCAAAAAGAAATAAACACAGGTTCACTGATTTTAACATTTATCATTTTTACCATAGAAATGACTGTCATAGGGTCTAATAAGTGGCTGATACATGAATGCATGTGGATGTAATCAGTTACACCAGCATATTGTACACGTGTCACTGTTTTGATATGAAAAATGGCTTTCTGTATAGAAAATGAGAAATATTTATGAGAAGAAACATGGTGAAATTAAGAAGAACTTGTATGGCACAGTTTTATTTTCATTGTAGTATTTAATTTTATTTGTTTGAAAAATTTCTCCCTTGTCAGGCCCAGCAGTATGGAATGCTGTTATAAACAAATGTTTAATTAAAGAAATAAAATGAATAAACAGGATATCAAGGGGAGCCTTGTATAAAGCCCCTCCAAGCAAAACTGTTCAACACAATAAAGCAACCAGATCACTATTCTGCTTGCTATGATGCTGGACAGGACAAGTAGAGAAAAAGACAAAAAAATAAAATAAAAATAAAATAAATAATCAGTTGTTATTTGCAAATAAGAGGTTGTTATGTAGCAGTATTACTTCCTGTATCACATTCTGCTGAGGCAGAGCTGAATAAGCCTCTGATTGTTTCATCTCTGTGTTGTGTTGCAGTTGTGAAGAATTGGCCGTTGTGTTCAGTGAGTCGTGCAGCTTCAGCAGCTTCAGAGCAGTTCCCGGTAAAAAGTCACTCTTCTAAATCAGTTTGTTTACTTTATGTTTCTGACTCTGATGCTGCTTCATCAGATGGATGCAAAGCAGGCTGCACTTTCTACGAGGCTTATAGAATGGTGGTATCTTTCTGCAGACAATTTGACAATCAGACAATCTTAATTTGAACAAAAGACAACATTTAAAAACAACAAGAAACCAAAAAAAGAAGTACTACTAAAGAGAGAAAAAAAAAAAAAAGAAAATAGATGTCTTTGTTCA
The DNA here is from genome assembly GCA_023101725.1 of Atherinomorus stipes. NCBI lineage: Eukaryota > Metazoa > Chordata > Actinopteri > Atheriniformes > Atherinidae > Atherinomorus > Atherinomorus stipes. The sequence goes on along the minus strand of JALJCO010002854.1, from coordinate 1,795,059 downwards.
AAAGGAGGAAGAAGCCGGTGCTTATTTAATCCCACCCCTTCGCTGCATAAAACAAAAACACACTGAATAAAAATATTATAGGCCGATAATAAAATCAACTATACAAATAACAATAATTATATCGAGCAATACCAGTTGTAGAAAAACAAACAAACAGTATCATCACTATCAATAATCATTATAATAGTAATGATAAAATTGTTACTACATAATATGATTAATAATACCAATAACAAATACCAATAATAATTACAGAATAATTTTTACCATTAATACCATTAATTACCATCCCCACAATACCACTACGAGTCTTATCACCATTATTATTATTATCATCATTACCATCATCACCATTAATAATAATAATAATAACAACAACTTCAGCAACAATGATGATGATAATAATAATACCAATGACAACAATAACAACAATAGTAGCAATAACATTAACAATCACTACAACAATAATTATAGCTAATAAGAAGTAATCATCACCCTCTATTTTCATACAAGACCATATTTTTACATGATTTATGTATATTAGGAGATTGCTTGTGTTTGTCCTCCAAGCTGTTCCACAGTTTCACTCCACATACAGACACAAAAACTCCTTCCAGATGTTCTTTCCGAGTGCATTTTGAATTTCACGTTTCCCCGTAAATGATAACTTCCGTCCCTCTGACTGAAGAGATTTTGGATATTTAGTGGTAAAGACTGCTTGGTAGCTTCAAACATTGTCTGTGCTGTATGAAAGTGAACCAAGTCCTGAAGATTAAGTAATCTTGGTTGTCAATGAAAGATTTAAGTGTCCTAAAGCTAAAGCTTTGTCCCCTTTGTAGATGTCCTCAGTGCTACATTTCTAGCCTGGCCCCGCTGAACTCTGAGGTACGGCATAATGGATGTCAGCTACAGCACTGGAACGGTCTCCTGAATCAGGCTGGTTTTGAAAAGAGGCTGTATGAAGGTTCATTGTTCCGCACAGGTCTTTAGGATCCTTGGGTGTCCAGCTCCGGCCCTTGAGGGCCACAATCCTGCAGGTTTTCTATTCCTCCCTGCTCCGACACACCTGACTCGAATTAATGAGTCTTTGTGCAAAACTTCATAGGCTAATGGATTCTTTAAGGTCCGGAGTTCCCCTCCATTTCTGTCTGACAGCATTCAAACTGAGCGCTCCTGCCCTCGGGCTAAGGGCCGCATCGTTCTTCAGCCTACTTCGCTTCAAGCCTCCCCTTCAAAGCTCGGAAGAAGGTGAAAGCCAAACCAATATTACCAATAACCCTGGTTTTCCAACGTGCACTATGTAAAGCTCTTTTCACTGCAGAGTACTGCCTCTTATTCGCCACTTCCACCGTTTTTTTCCCCCCCAAGAGTTCGAGTGACTGGCGTCTGCTCCAATCATGAATTTATTCCCACAAAACGTCATGCCCTTAGCTGTCATTGGCTGGTGATACAAACAGAAATCTCCACCCAGAAACGTCATGAACACACCAAAACAAAGGGGAAAAGTGAATTATGGACGGGAGGAGAGGGAGTTGCAAACAAACACCACTACATGAGAGTCGAGGCCCAAAGATGCAGATTTAGATGGATTTTACTTGCACAAGTCTAACGTTTATTTTCAGGGGGAAACTCCGGACTCTACTTTTGATTCTGGGTCAGGTGTGTTGGAGCAAGAAGGAGAAAAAAACCTGCAAGACAGCGGCCCTCAAGGACCAACTTTGGACATCCCTGACGTGTGCCCGTTTTCCACCATCACTTTTCTGCTCACCTCACCTCGGTTAGTTTTCCACTCTGGGTTTTCCGAACTGAGTTGATGCATTTTCTGTACCTGCTCTGGTGCGGTTCTGAACGTGCTACGGCGAGCTATGTCTGACGTCATCTCACTGCATGCCATCTATTGGCAAAGGGGTTAGCCAATCAGATATCAGGGTCAGAGAGTGACATTAAAAGAGCAACAGTTTACACTCCATACCAGTAGGTGGCGGTAACCACCTCATAATCGTTCGCCAGCTGCTAGGAAAAACAGCAACAGTGGAAGAAGATGAGAGGCACTGATGATATTGTTACTTATGGTGTTCGTGAAAGAGTTTGGATAGCTCAGTTGGTAGTTCACCTGCTTTTTAACCCAAGGGTCCCGGGTTCAAGACCCTTTTAAAGCAAACAATTTTCTGTTTTTTTTTCTTCCACGATCTTGTTGAGATAGATAGATAGATAGATAGATAGATAGATAGATAGATAGATAGATAGATAGATAGATTTGAGCTTGTGGGGGAGAAATTTCAGATTCTCAACAAGATTGCGGAGAAAAAAGAAGAAGAATATTGTTTGTCTGAAAAGGGACTTGAACCTGGGACTCGCAGGTAAAAAGCCAGGTATTTTACCAACTAAGCTACCAGAACTAACAGCAGTGTAAAAAACCATATAGTCCATCTGTCTGATCTTCTTTCTCCTCGTCTTCTTCCTCTGTTGCTGTTTTTGCTGGCAGCTGGCAAACGATTAGGAGGTGGTTACCGCCACCTACTGGTAGGGAGTGTGAACTGTTGCTGCTGTCATTTGCGTAGCACAGGGTTCCCCAACTCCTGCTCTCAAGAGCTACTATCCTGCACATTTTGGTTGCATCCCCTCTTCAACACACCTGAATCAAACAAATGGCTTGTTACCAAACCTCTGCAAAGCTGCTGAATCATCTCAACGTGTTCTGTTTGGTCTCTTGTGCGACTTTAATCTCTGTTGTCATACAACCTATGAGATCAGAGATTTTACCGAAGACCTCAGGGCTGTCTGTTGGATTAATACAATGAGGGGAATCTAATAAGTGTGTTTTCCTGGCCCTGAATTTGATCTGTGGCTGATGTTAGCAGCTGCAGTTGGAGGGAAACAGAAGGGATTTAATGGCTTAATGTGACTGCATGTTTATGTGGGTGTCATGCTTGAAATGTTACTGTTAAGTCTCACATTGATAGCAGAAATCAAAGGAATTTGGGGGTCTGAAGAGCTCAAATTGGATTTGAGTTTTAGGCACAAAGAAATACAATCAGACACTTCAAATATGATGTTTCTGTAATGGCTGACATCAGTGGCTTGAATTTAGTTTTGGCTCTTAGCTTTGGAAATATGAGTATGCTTTTCTTTCTTTTACCCACTGCAATTGGTTTCTTATCTCCTAAACTTTGTCCTCAAAAAAGATAATTTATCAAGCTGATCTGAAACAAATCATATCTGAACAAAATTTAAACATAATAAGCATGAATGTAAGATTAACATTTATTTTAGTAGTGTTTACTTCAAAGATATAAAACTTTTTAAGCTCATATTTGAGCTTTCTCCTGTTGATCATTTTCATTTTTCTTCATTAGGGTTGTGTGGTTTTTAGTCTTTGGAGGGTTTAGAGAAGAATGTGTTTTGATAAATGTTGCTTACTCTTTCCTTTCTTATTTTACGAATTTGAAAAGAAATATCACCCAAAGCTATGAGGCAAAAATGTAACATTTGTCCGAGGTGTTTAAAAAAAAAAAAAAAGAGAGAGAGAGAAAGAGAGAAAGAAAAAAGTGGCTTTTTGGTCGTTGGAATCAGCCCTTTCATCATTAGCTTTTTCACATGCTGCCTTTCTACAATAGCAGCTTGATGCCAATGACATGGCAGGCAGCTCATCTAGATAAGTGACAGATGATGGCAACTTGACCAACAGAAGGGAGAAGGACACGGTTACAAATGCCTTTTCAGCCTCAAGGCTAACAGTGGCATATTGAGATGAGTGAAAAACAGTGGCTAAGCTAAAATGCCATATTGTAATCAGAAAAACGGGCACAGTCTCATCTTTGCTGTGCCTTGAGACTGATTCCATGTAGAATACAGACCGAATCATAAAGCTGAACAGCTAAAACCTGCAGATGTTATAGTCAGACACAAAGCCAGAGGTCAACACTGTATTTTGTGTGAGTTTAGGTGTGAGGGAAGAAAACAAAGATTAGCAACTAAAATGTAGTTCAGATATCAAAGGGAGCCTTGTGTTCATAAAGCTCCCCTTGGTAAAGCAAAACTGTTCATCACAATAAAGCAATAGGATTTCCATTCAGCTTACTATGATGCTGGACAGGACAAGTAAAAAAAAAAGAAAAAAAGAGCATGTTATGGGTAAATGGGGAAGTGACTTGTAAATTTTGTGCATCTTTTTAATTAGTGGTTTTCAGTCATTTACGGGCTGATATGCTGGATGCGCTTGGCTGCCTTTCCTGAGATGAGCTGTGATATGCATTAAACAACGCTGACAGCTAGTTAACTATTCAGCTTCCATCTAATCTCTCACGCCACCTCTCAGCTGTGTAAAATCCTGCTGTTATTTGTCATACCTGACCAAATTCTCAATAAGAGCATAACTCCACAAAACAATTTTGTATAGATTTTGACTTGTGAATTGTTGCAAATGAAAGTGGGGATTTAGTCTTAAATGTATTTAATTGGTGTTCTATACCACCCGTAGTATTTAAGGATCTGTCAATCACATGGCATTCATAACAAACTCAAATATTCCTCTTTGAATTTCATGGATGATGTGATTCAGCTTACATCTAAAATCTCCTTTTAAAGTAAGAGTTATTTGCCTTTTCCCTCTTTCTTTCCATCGTCAATCAGTTGAACCTTCTCCACGTTTGTCCTTTTCCTTTGATGATTTTTGCAATGTAACCTTGAACAAAAACAATTGTTATTCATCATCCCTTAAAACTGGAAGAGTTTCAGTGTCTAGACGGAAATTCTTATAAGCATCATTAAGGCAGGTTCAAAGGACAGGATCAAAGCTAAGACTGAAAGCCGAACAACACGCTCAGTACGTTGGGAGTGGATTCTCAGAGTCAACAGAGGCTACCTTTGGATTAGCCTGATTAGTCCAATGATGCCGGTATCTGAAGTCAGACATGAGCCAGTGGTCGGGTACTTTACACAAAGTGCAGTCTGGAGCTAAAATTATAAAATAAATGACTAAATGAATTTAAAGATTTCTTATTGATTACAATAAATAATTACAGATCAATCTCAAAAGCAGTGTTGCAATTACAGTAATAATGGTGATGAAGATTAATAGAACAAGATGGAATTTTAATTTCAGGTGTAAATTAAATACAGTAGTTCTTTTAAAGAAATCTTATTCTTATAAAGACTGATGTTTGTGTTTGTCAGCTACTTTACAAACTGAATGTTTCAGAGTATACACACACACACCGGCCACTTTATTGGGTACACCTGTCCAAGTCCGTTAACGCAAATTTCTAATCAGCCAATCACATGGCAGCAACTCAATGCATTTAGGCATGTAGACATGCTCAAGACGATCTGCTGCAGTTCAAACCAGCATCAGAATGGGGAAGAGAGGTGATTTAAGTGACTTTGAACGTGGCATGGTTGTTGGTCTGAGTGTTTCAGAAACTGCTGATCTACTGGGATTTTCACCACAACCATCTCTAGGGTTTACAGAGAATGGTCCAAAAAAGAGAAAACCACTTGTTATAACCAAAGTATGCAGAAGAGCATCTCTGAATGCACAACTCATCCAACCTGGAAGCAGATGGGCTACAGCAGCAGAAGACCACACCGGGTGCCACTGCTGTCACCTAAGAACAGGAAACTGAGGCTACAATTCACACAGACTCACCAACATTGGACAATAGAAGATGACATGAATACTTGATTCATGAAATCACAAATGATTAGTGGGCGTCAGCTCTTGTAGATATGTATAGTGTTACCGCGTATTTAATGTCAAGTGTGTTTGTAAATAAATATTTTTCCAAAATTATATCAACATAGTGGCCCTCATTTATCAAACGATCATAGAAATGATCGCACATCTGATCGTAAAAATGGTCGTACGATTGGACCCGCGTGTGATTTATTAAAACGTTCGTATCGGTCCAATCTCGTCATACGAACAAAAGAGTCTTCATAAATACCACAGCTGAAATCCATCGTCATTTAAATGTCACGCCCACGGTTACGCCCTTAAACATGCCTGATTGTGAGGCTTCGCCCAGCAAGGTTGAACCGTGGAGAGGAGAGATTCTGCCAGAAAAGAAACTTTTGGGGGGATCAAGACAGAATTCCTCATTTGTGAGGTGGGAAAGATTAAAGTGGTGCTGTTTGGCAGCTTAAAAACCGAAGTCAGAGACCTGCACAAAAACGCTGCACGGAAGAGGATCAGTCAGCCTCACTGGTGTTGAACGACCAGCTGAGATATTAACAAAAGTCTATCTAGGCCTGGCTTATATGTTTTTTTCATTTATTAGTTATGAAATAGCCCACATCCAATAGCAACGTCTCAATTCTTTAGCCAATGGGTCAAGAAAAAGTGGTCCAATATGAAACTCGCCACCAAAAGATGTTTCACCGGCACCGGCACCCCCCCCCCCCCCGTCATGAGTCCAACCGCTGCACTCTAACAGGTGGAAGCCGGTCAGATCTGAGCCTGACCCAGACAGAATAAAGATAACTTGCATTAGCTGAGCTAAGGGACAGCCTACCGACTGAGCACTTATACAACTTAAAAGTATTGATTACTTATGAGAAATGACAGATTAGCTGCTGTCTCCTCCATACAGCCCAGTGGGGGCTGCAGTGTGGCTCCCGGCGCATCTTCTCCTCTGACTATGTATCAAAACTCTCCGTCAGCGGTCCGAGCGATGTGCAGCACTGCACAGGACAGGATTGTATTGTAGATTTTCTCCAAGTCTAAAGCAGCGTTTCATCCCGCTGCTTCGACACACACCTGCCTTCCTGCAGCCGAAGCAGCGCTCCACCGGGGCACCTGCGTGTGCGTACTGATGCCTTCCTCCGCTCCTATGTGGCAGTTTTACCAGCAGGGTGAGGAGATGCACGAAGAGTGAAAAGCACTTGTCTCCTAGAACTATATGTTAATGATTTTAATAATTTGTTGAGATAAACAGAAAGATTAAAAAATGCAGTTACAGCTATTTTTGTATTTTGGAAATACATACTACATTCCCTTTTTTTCTTTTTCTTTGCAAATGGGTTCATTCTTAGTGCTGATATGTGAATACTTATGTTTAACTGACAGTTTGTGGTTTGGTTAATAAATATTTTCATGTTCTGCTGCACTGCAAACCCTCACTGACTCAAACTTGCGTACACAAACTCGGAGCTGTCGTGAGATTTGATCGTATCCTACGATCACGTTCAAATTGATAAATGCCGAGTCTTGTGTGGAAATGGTCGTATGCACAGATTTTCTTCGTATGATCGTTTGATAAATGAGGGCCACTGTGTTCTGTTATACTCTGTCACAAAGTAGAATATAATACATTATTCATTCATGAAATCATAATCAGTGGTCTTCGGTTCTTTTGAATTTTCAATCTGAATCATATCGTTTTAATTATGTTAAACTCCTGAATTTTAGCAGCTCCTGTACTGCCTCCCTCTGCTTTATTGTTCATGTTGAAAACTTTCTGCACACAGCCTATCGGTGTTCTCTCACATGTCGGCAGGAAAAGTAATCATTTAACCATCATCACAGCTCAGACTGAGTGTAGCAACCAGTACGCTGTTCATCGTTCATCGTTCACAGCTCAGGCTGTGGCGAGCAGTACATTCCTTGTCGGGTCGGACTCTTCGTTCATTTGTGATGGGACAGCTGCCTGGTCACTGCCACGCAATGATAGCAGGGAGGATACAGAACACAAGTCACTTTATGGAGGCGCGTATTTTTTTTCTAGTTTTTTCACGTGTTTTGATTTGCTTGTGGTATTTTAGAGAAACTCAAGCGGCTGCAGCTGAGCGTGCGAAGGCCCGAGAAGGGGCGGGGGGAGATTCGACTGCAAGTCGAGCCCGCGTGACTACAACAGCGAGCCGGGAGGGAGGAGGTGAATCGTGAGCTATCACTGTCACTGTGTGGTATTATGTCCAACTGAGCCAGGAGGTGGCCCGGTCCTTGGCTTGAGGAGGAAGGAGGTGAGTGGTTCGTCCTTGGCTTGAGTCCGGCTACTACACATATTGTGTGAGCTACCACTGCACCCAGTTATTTTGTGTGCTGCTGTGAGTGAGGCTGAGCAACAGAGTGAACTGAGTGATTTGGTCAGGCTGTGAGTTACAAGCTATAACTTGGAGCTCTCAGGGCTACAGCGCCACCTGCTGTAAAGATGAACAAAATGACTCGGAAGATTCGTTCATTTTACTGTTCGAGAGTAAAAGATCTCAGTCAGCAAAAAGAATTGGTCTTCCCATCACTAGTTTCTGCTTGATCGCTGATATTATTTTAATACTGACATATTCCACCATATTCTACCAATTTATCTGCTGCCTGGTGCACTTTAAACTTCCTGAAAATTACTTTTAAAAAGAATAAAATAAAGATGTTCTTGGACTTGGAACCTCTACTTCTACTGTACTTGGAACTTTAATCTGACAGGCTGCATTTTGTTACATTTACCTCAAGCTTGGTAAAGAGAAATATTTGAATACCTCAGAAATAAACTGACTTTCTTTTTAAAAAATATAATCTCGTGATTTTTGGGCAATATTTCATGAGATGGCTACTGATGGAAATTTTATCACAGGATGATGAATGGCTTTAGATTCTTGTTGGCCAAAAAACTATTTAATTTTTTGGGCTGACAAACTCTAGATACTGAATCAGAGAGAGTTGAACAAGTTGATAACATATTCAAAGCATTTGTGTCCCTGCTTGTATGAAGTACAGTCAGAGGACTGATGTTGAAAGGAAATACTCTAAGCCCAGCATATCATGTCTCATCACCACATCTCTTCAGTTTTTTTTTTTTTTTTGTCATGTTTTGTTCAGTTTAAAGACTGAACAAATGACTGCTCTCCTCATTCAAGTGTCCAATGAACCATGATGCATATTTAGCAGGATGTACCAGCCAGGAACTTTATCCCTGCTACGTACAGTGTTGTATAGTAACGAAGTAAAAAATACTTTGTTACTATACTTAAGTAGAATTTTTTTTTATATTTGTACTTTACTAGTTCTATTTCTGATTACTTTTACTTCACTACATTTTCCAAGAAAAATCAATACTTTTACTCCATTACATTTACCTGAGCATCTTAGTTACTAGTTACGAAATAACAAGGAACCCTAACAGCCAATGGACAATCTTTGCCTTGTTGTAGTGGGACTAGCAGCCTTGTGCAATCGGTTTCTGAAGCTAAACACACCTTTACCTGCCTCAGCAGCATGCAAAAGGCTGTTCAGCATCGCTGGTCTGGTCTTCAGCCCAAGAAGAGGGAGACTGAGTTCTCGCCATTTTGAGAAACAGCTTCTTTTGAGGTTGAACAAAAAGTTTTTCATGGTTCAGTAATGATTGGATGGACAGTTCAAGTGCTGTCACACTGCAGTCATGTTAAAGTTCAACCGATCAAGTTTTTTGTTTGTTTGCATCACCTCCGAGCACCAAGAGTTTATTAAGAACGATTTTATATTGAATGCACGTGGGTATGAATGTTGGTAGGCATGCATGCAGGTCTGTAAGGATGTTTGTGTGTATTTTTCTATACGGTTGGGTTTATGTAAGGAGGTATTGAAGTTCCTTTACACTTTGCAAATTAAACAAAACTTAAAAACTCAATTATACAGGAATAAAGAAAATGTTAAACTCAAATTTCTGATTGTGTTTTATTAACAGTACTTTTTAATTTTGATACTTAAGTACAGTAAATACTGTACTTTTTACTTTTACTCAAGTAATATTCCAGCAGGCGACTTTCACTTTTACTTGAGTCTTTTTCCAGGAATGTACTTTTACTGTTACTCAGGTATTGCTTTTGGGTACTTTATACAACACTGGCTACGTAGCACAGTCTCACTGAGATATTCAATCACTCTTAGTTGTATGTCTGGGTGTAGAAACAGCCTCAATTATTTACACTGTTTGACAATCTGCAGCATATCAGACAGTGGTACTAATGATAACAAAAGACAAAGCGATCTTGGAGTACCACCTTTCAAATCCCTAACTGATGAACAGTCTTTAACTTCTAGCTCCCTTGTCACAATATATTTGTCCTAATCGGTGGAGAGGTTTCTAAGATTGTCTTTTCACTTTCAAGTCTTCAGAGGCCCAATAGTTCGTGCAATTAAGTGATTATTGTGTGGGAAGGGGACTGTTGCACGTCTGAGGAAATAAGGATAAATATAACCACAGCTCTACAGCAGAGATTTGACTAACAAACAATTGGATCTCAACTGGATCAAACAGATGGAGATTACAGCAAGGGATAAAAGAAAAAAGGAAAATATATTTGGGATTTGCCAAAACGCATCTGGGGGACTCTCCAGACATGTGAAAGAAGGTCCTTTGGTCAGATTAGATGCAAATTTAACTGGCTGTCATGGAAAATGCAGCATGTGTGGGAAAAACAACACTTATCTAAAGAGCACCATTCCATCCCCACTGTGAGGCATGGTGGTAGCAGCATCATGGTGGCCCAGTCTTGACGTTTCAGCTTGTGTGTCTAGTTCAGTGGTGGTGGTTTTTCAGCCTTTCTTACCTTGGCCATGTCTCTGAGTATTGCACATCTTGTGCTTTTGGGCACTCCAGTGATGTTGCAGCTCTGAAATATGGCAAAACTGCTGGCAAGTGGCATCTTGGCAGCTGCACGCTTGACTTTTCTCAGTTCATGGGCAGTTATTTTGCGCCTTAGTTTTTTCCATGTTTCTTGCGACCCTGTTGACCATTTTGAATGAAACGCTTGATTGTTAGATGATCACGCTTCAGAAGCTTGACTGCCACTTGTTCTTGGATAAATAAATGAATAAAAAGTAGTTCATTTTCCCCGAGTGTAATCATACTGAGGGCATGATTTGCAATACCTTGGTATTTATTTTAAGATGACAAATATTTAGAAAATGACCAAAGGTTGTTTAAAAAAAAAGTATATGGCAGAAATTTGTTATATTGCATTTTGATTAACTGAACAGCAGAAGGCAACAAATGATTTTTTCAAACTTATCAGTGCTCAAATGTTCTTGTACTTGACTGTCTGTACAATCTGTTTTTAGCAAAAATCAAATCCAAGATTTTTGTGAATGCCAAAATCTTTTTTAAAAAAAAGATTTTTTAAAGACTTAAGAACAAATTTGTAGGTTGAGCAGTTGGTGTATGAGGCCTAATGACCCTGCGCATACTACTAAAGCATCACATGGACACTATAAGGGGAAACGTTTAAATGTCTTTGAATGGCCTACTTAAAGTCAGGCATTAATCTAGTTTAGAATCTGTGAACAATTCCAGCAGCACCCAACCAGTCTGAAGGAGCAAGACCAAAAATCCCAGTGGCTAAACATAGCCAAATTATAGAGACACATCCCATGAGACTTGCAGCTATAAATGCTGCAAATAGAGGGCTAAACTCAATTTTGACCTTTGGGAGGGGAAATAGATGCACTGAAGGGTTCCTATTTGAGGTATGAATGGAACAAGAGGAAGAAAAAAATAACACATTCGGTGTGTTGTCCTTGAGGGAGTGTTACCATTTTCCCCTGTGATTCCCTGATAGTAAGAAAAAAAAAAGAAAAGGAAAAAAAGCAACCAGTTAAATTACCAAAGAGCACAATACATTTTTAATGCTGTCACTCTGTTTATTCCATCCAAATGGGATCCATAATACATTATGTGGTGGCTTTGTGTTGCTATTCAATTTTATTTCTGCACTAAAGCTGTCAGCACGAGAAGGAGCAGCATTCAGAAAAATAATGATAAAAAATGGGAGACAAAATCACCAATTTCAAAAATGCCATTTGAAATGTTGGCCTTTAACTATAGAATGAACATTACGTTTAATACTATGCATATTAATCAGATGCTGCATAGTAGCATTTAGCATATTCACATTTCTGTTTATAATGGAGGGCATTTTTTTTTTGTCCAGACTGAAGTTGAGGCAGTAGAAGCTGCTTAATTAGTACATTTTTCATCAAAACACAAGGCTGATTTTTTTAAGATATCGCAAATATTTCAGGTTAACGATTTTACAGCAGATATAGATTAATGTGTAAATATACATAAACATTGACAGGTTTTTTCACATAACATTTCAAATTTACATTACTGTTTAATTTGATTCTAACAATGTTTTTGAAAACAGATTTAAGAAAGTACATTTGACACAAGTGACTGCAAACCTACAGATATGCAGCTCGAAAAGAATCGTTTTTGGCAAGTCACAGTTTTGTTTCAATATTAATGTCAATTCTTATGATATAACAGTTGACAAGCAAGGTGAAGGTGTAAATGTAAGACAAAAATAGCTTCAGTTAATGATCCTGCTGTACAGTGAAAGGGCTCAGGCAGATTTAAGATTCTATGCTACTGTATATAGCACTTAACGATGTCAATGCTGCCAGTGAACTGAATAATCACTTTTGGCGTGACAATTAACCCTTTGCTATGCCATGCCGGTTGCAGTGGCTATTCGCCTGGCAAGCTTTCTTTTCTGGTTAATCTCTGCCATCATGTAAACATGCATTTCTCAGTGATTACAGTGAAACAAATTCCAAAAGAAATCGTATTGAATATCTGTAGTAGTATGTCAAAAAATATCAGAGAGAAATAGACAGAGAAGACGGCAATGTGAGTTTTAGAAATACATTTACAACATCATTTGCTGGCAGAGTAGTGGTAAATTTTCTTCACACAGCACAGTTCGTATTCAAAGCCCTGCAGCATCAGTTTTCCCACACATTTAAGTTATTTTACGAGAGGGGAAGACAATCACTCCGATAATACAAGATCCAAAAGTCAAATCACACTACCAACTGTCCGTACATCTTTGTCTCAATTTAGTATTCATTTTAGAGGTGCCAAAGTTTATAATCTATTTCCTTCTCATTTTTTTGATTTATCACCCTCTATGTTTAAAAAAGCAGTTAAACAGTATTTATTTCTTAACTGGTTGGACAATAGTGACTTCTACATATAACTGAACTATGCATATATTCCTGTTTCTTTTCTTTTTATTAGTTATCTCATTTTTCTAAATAGTATATTTATGTCGATGTATACACTCTGCTAATTTCTTTAAAGTTCTCTTATTTATACAGTACTAGGAGGACTTCTTATAAGCCCTTATGGGTTTTTGTCTTCCTTGCACATGTTCTATCATGCTCATTTTGTATTGTTTCTTTTTTCTTTTACCATATGTGTTGAATAAAGATTTTTTTTTAAATGTCGATAAAGAGGACATGAAAATCGAGGCAAAGGATCACTGTTCATATCGAAAGACTCAGCCACCCTATATCTTGACAATGCATGTACAGAACAAATGTATAAACTATGATTACTCAATTCAGTCCTATGAGGGCTGCAATCCAGCAGGTTTTCCATCTCGCTCTCTTACACACCTGACTCAATTTAGATTAGATCCGATTGCCAATCAAGCCCTGCACAATGCCTCATTAACTTGTGTTGGGCCACATGGAAAACCTGCAGGATTACAGCCCTCAGACAACCAAATTGAGTAACTCTGCTATAAAGGAACAACAATGTTCGTGCATTGGAAAGTAAGTCAATATATTGTTTTATTTTAAGCTAATTTTAATGTATGATTCCCTATAGTTTTCTGTAACTGATTTTTTTTTTAGCTCTTTCCTAAATGTTTTCCATTTGTTTATAGTGGACCAGGAAAATATTCCCATATTGTGGGTTTGACTGGTACATTGGAAATGATCGGGATACCAGGTACTGGACAGGGGAAACTATGTGTCTGTCATAATAGTCATTGGACTTAAAAGTCCCGTACACGCACTGCTTCAGCATTTTGCTCAGGAAGTGAAAGCTCGCCAGGTGCTCCTCTCTGACTTACCGTTGGTAACATGCACAACTCACAAAAACTTAGGGATATTTGGCTTTTTTGTATGATGTCAGAATGAACCTAAAATCCACTTCAACCTTTCCAGGTGACCTTAATTAGACTTGCTCTGAACGTTTTAAGGCTCTAAAAATATACTAAATGGCGTAGTTTCGAGTAAATTCTGGACGCTACCCACTCAGGACACTTGGATTACATTGGACGAGCAGCATGGAGGAATATTGCTGCTCGTCGTACAGAGTGTAATATTGCAGCATGGAAGTTTTTGTGGACTTTTATGGACCTTTTTGGCTCGGGCACAATAGGACTCCATTATGTGAAAGTTGGGGGAAAGCGAGAAGTTGTCCTGATCGCCGGCTGCATTTGACATATTAAAAAAGTGCTCCAGAGTCTTGCTCACCATGAGGGTAAGTGGAAAATAAAGTTACATCATTCTGTGGGTGTACTATTCCTTTAAAGAAAAGGAAAGATGCTTGCAAATATAACAAGGTGCACATAACAGACATTGGCAACATTGTTCCGTGAGAAACTGTTCCTGACATTTTAAGTTTTTGCATTTATGCCAATTGAATCATTTGGCAATAAACCTAAATGTCAGTGATGCACCATAACACAGCAGCAGCAGCCGTATGCCAACATCGACTGCCAAGCATATTTTACTCAACATTTAACACAATGATAAGTATATTACAAATACAAGCTTTGAGTGGTTGGTATGTATTAATGATTAAGTTTATCTGACAGGTCATGTTTCCAGCTAGCTGACTATATGTAAACATACACTATGGATGCTAGCATGATTGCTTCATCGCTAACAGAACACCCAGACACAGTGGATGTTTGTTTTGTGATGACAGAAACCAATCTCATCATGTTTTACACAGTCAATTAAAAATGTCAGTGAAGTAGAGAAAGTCATTACACCAGGATCAGGATAAGGACATCAGACCATTTATTCCATGTTCTGTAGCGTCAAGTTTAATAACATTACATACTAGCCATTACACCGATGAAGTAGCAAACAGGTCAGGCTTTCAGGTATCTCTTCAGATAGCAGACTATATACAAACAGTTAGCTATGCATGCTAGCATGACTTTCTCATTGCTAACAGAGAATGAAAAATACCTTGGATATGATTTCTGATTATAGAAACCAATCTCACTGCCTATGCATTCAATGAATAATGCATTTAGTCAGAAAAGTGGACAAGATCATGAGACCAGGACCATGACAAGGACATTAATTATAGAAATCTAAAATTAAGAGACTGATGCCCTTCACAGATGTAACAACTATGTAATACTTTTTAAAAAGTTGCTCTAAGCAACCACATTGAGATGAAAGTCAGTGCTGCTAATGGAGGACCCTCTGTTGTTGCATGCATGTCCTGGCACTGACCCTGAACCACCTAAGCCCTGTCGACTGATCCACTTCAGTTCGCTAATTGTTGTTGAAGGTTATTTCACTTTGTAGTGTCTCTAGAGACACACATCAGCTTGATGGTGTAGTGAGTAGACTAAGCCAATTTTGACCATCAACCTAACAATCTCACAGTACACGGAAGTCTAATGCTGAACTGCTGTTACAGTCTATCACTGCAAACCCTGGACTGAAATTAACAGGTCCAGAATCAGGTACGGGTCATTGCTCCAGTGCAACTTATATATCAAAATATATACAATTTAACATACTCTTAAGTGTCACTGTAATTCATATTGACTGACATGAGCAAGGAGTAAACATTACTGTCTTTTTTTCTCATGAGGGTACTCTAATCTTATGATAACTCTATTTTGCTTTGAGGGCAAAAATCCCAAAACAGCCTTATCTCAGCTAGAGGAGTTCATTTTGGACATCTGGATGTACTGCATACAGTAAAACAGATCCTCAAACACGTTCATCTGTCTTAATTAAGATGTTTATGATCATTTCCAGGCATTAACTTTGGAATTGGAGTGATCTGGAAATGTTTAGCAGTAACAAAGAGGATATGAAAAATCTGAACATCGCCTGATTTTAAATAAATGCGACTTTTATTCAAGTGCAATTTATATGTTCTTTTCCTCTTCATGACACATTTTTTGACTGATGCGACTAATACTCCGGAACGACTTATAGTCCAGAAAATATGGTAAATGAGTTGCAGCATTCAGGTGGCTGATCCTGTCAGTCCCTCTCTGTTGTGCTGCAGCCCAGCCACCGAAGCCTCTCATTGTGGACCAGGCTTCTGCACATTCATAATAACCATCTGGGACAGAGATCAGTCGTAATTAGGGATTCCACCTGACAATTACTGCTTATTTCACTCGAGTAGGAGTATTTCCTGCAACATCCCATTACAAACACGACTTTCATGAAGTTGATTTTGTTAAGGACCGTTTCTCCAATTATGTTCCTGTCAATTTGATATCATTTAAAGGGACTAGAGGCAAGATTAAGAAATGAAACTCCCGACTGCTGCGACTGGCGCTTCAGGTAACTGCAGCCACGAGCCAAGCCGTCACGGGAGCACAAACTGAAGCTATAATGTTATTTACTACGCTTTTTCTTCATAGTTACACTTTTTAGTGTCTTTCAGTTGATCCAGATCGTTTGCTGATGGCAGAAGGATCCATAACTATTGCTTACAGTGTTTGAAATTTGCCGCGACCGTCTTCTTCCTGTATCAATACAGCGCGGGAAATTCGGCCACTGGATTGCAGCGCATTTTGCAGCACACAGCCTGTTCAAGGCAACGGAAAGAAACAAGGGTGGAAATGTTCTTTTTGGTATTTAGCGCTTCATCACCCATTAGTATTAAAAAAAATGGACATGCATGTTTGTCTTAAAGGGACTAGAGGCAGGAATTTAAAAAACAAACAGACTGAGAAAAGTACATCTTATTTAAGTCTCACAATTCTGCTTTTTATACTGGGTAGGCAGAAATGACACCTGTTCTGAAAAGCTAGGAGTGAATGTTATTGAGGGGGTTTCTATATAACAATTGAAGCTTGTTACTATGCAAAAACCAAGAACTTTGTTCTTGCCCTCATGGCTGCACGAACAAGAAAAAAGTCAGTCATCAAGTCAGTACATACTCCACAAGAATCTCTGCAAACAGGTGCATGCGGCGGGAGGAGGGGGGTTGATGGTGTTCATCCAGTGATTATACATTTACAATAAACTTCGTCCATAGCAGGTTTGCACAGCTGTGGTGTCCGTGTATTTTAATGCCACATGTGTTGTTTACATTTTAATGCTTTTTCACCATATCGATCAGCTGTTTATCAAAACTATCCATTCAACCTGCATCTGCGGAAATGAGGAAGTAACAGCTCTGCTTCAAACATCTCCATGTTTACTCCGCCTGCCTCAAATGTCCGACCAATCACAAAACACTTCTTGGAGCTCCACTAGAAGAAAGTTCTGCTCAGCTGAGGGGTCGAGAACAAGCCGCAAGCCGTCCTCAATCACGTCTGCGAGAACAAATTATGTCATTTTCTTCTTGTGGCCCCAAGAACAAGAAGAAAGTTCTCGCTTCTCGTGGAGAATGGAACAAGCTTGAGATTGATGATGCGGAAGACAAATTTAGTATATGGTTGTAACTGAACCTTGTAAAAATATATTTGATGATTGAAAAATGGTAAAATATTTACATTCAAATGGACTGGAGGATGGAGTGAAGCATTTCCTGTTAAACTGAGCTCAAGACATTTCAGTTCTTTAAGTTGAGGGATGCTGACTTTACTAGTAAATGTGAGGGATGATATCCACCTTATTCCTGAGCTAGCACATGTAGAAACGATGATGCGATCAACTTCCTGTGAGATACCGGAAATAGCGCTTCGCCACTGGCTCACAGTGTAAGATGTAGCTTTGGCTAGTGGTTTAGTCGAAACATTTCAACATGAGTATTCATAAGATTTCTAAACAATTTTCCCCAGAAAAATGTACTTGCACGGTTCGGGAACACGTTGTGTGGTTCGTGGTTTTACTAACAAGCAGAGAAAGTTGAACTTGTGGCTACAACAGCGATTTGTAGAACACGCACATCGGTCTTAGTGACAGAGTGGCTGCAGGGACGTAGTGGTCGCATTTTAGAACTAAAATATCATCTACTTTTTAAGTATTTAAGATTGTATCTCACCTTTCAACAAAACACGACCAACCTTATTCCTCTGTAATACTCTGCTCCCCATCTCTGGAATTCCAGATCTCCGCAGTGGACTCCTTCCCTCTCTCCAAATCCAGACTCAAAACTCCTGTACAGACGTCTGATTTCACCTAATTCCATGTTCATCAATCCAATGTTGTTCTCTGTGTTCTGCTCAGTGTTTAGTTTAATGTTTTGTCCGCTTTGTACGGTGTCATTTGGTGCTTTGATAAGGCATCTGTCAAACTAAACGTATTTACTATTATTATTATTATTACGCACACTATTATTATTATTATTATTATTATCATTATTATTATTATTATTATTATTTTATTATTATTATTATTATTTTTTGTAGGTACTGATAAGCCTCGGAGCTTTTACGATTGCTCATTGCTTCACAGTCAGACGTGACAAAGCTAAGAAGGAGCTAAAGGCTGCTGTTTGTTATTTTTGGCCAGATCTTCATCATCCTCCTCCCACCCCTCTGTTGCAGGAGGCGGAGGGAATGTGACGTTGTCCTGTCTGAGCTGTGACAGCTGATGTTTCCACATAGTTTACCTAAAAAGCTCGTAAAACTCGGATTAGCGTGAACATCTAGCATGTAAATAAATGCCGGTTCCAGTCGAACAGGAAGTTGCTCGCATATTTCATGCAAGGGCTCATGGGTCGTAGGAATAAGGTGGATAGCCTACTGATTATAAACAAGTCAACTATAGCTTAATAACCAACTTCACAGAAAGTCATTACACTTCTGAAAACACCATTTACAGTATATTTCTACTTTGAGATTGGTGTGTATTTGCTGGAAGACATTTCCAAGCCCCGGATTTTCTCAGATTTCAGCTTTGAATTCAGTCAGTTCTCATCAAATTGGACAACCAATCTTTGCAGTTTGATTTTTCCAAAGTTTCCAGATTGTGCTCAATTTCGAAAGTTGAAAAAGACGTGTAGCAGTGACAAAATTCTCAGATGGAGGCCTTCGTTTCTTTGAATCTTAACATGTAATGTTCCACACTTTCAATAAATATAAACTTTGTAACTTGCAGACTTAAAAGTGACTTTTTAATAAGGCGCTAAACAAATCTGGTGAAGTCACCTTGTGACATTCAAACACTGAGTGGGGAAAAAAATAGAAACTCTTCACACAGCTTCTGCACTTACTTTGCAACATACTCTTTTATCCATCTGGTGTTATGGCAAGCTGTCTCTGCAGCATGAGCTGCTTCTTTCAACCCCCAGCCTCCTTTCATCTCGCCTGGAAAAGTGAGTGCTCCCATGTTTATGCCTGATTCAAGGAGTATGGAGAGTCTGGGTACAGCACAGGGTATAAGGGTTGGAGGATGCACAGCAGCAGACAAAGACTGGGGTAGATCTGAAAGCAGTCTTTAACTGACAAAGGCCCCAGCTTACTGCATATCTGTGACATTAAGGATTAGCGGCTGAGAGACAGAGCTCTGCCTGCGCTAGTTAATCTCTCCCCCTCCTAACATCACTCACTCAGTCTCTCCATCTTCCTGTTTCTCATTAGACGCTTCCTATGCTCTAACTTTAATTAGTTTTTGCATGGATTGGATGGGAAGTTTGTGCTCTCCGCAGGTGATAAAACAGTAACTGCCACTGAGCTTAGTCAGGGTTAACAGAGCTGAGGTCAAGTGTAGACTGCTAGGAGTTGAGAGCCAAGAGAAAGGTGGACAATACAAAATAAAAACTGACTTTCATTTGTTTCTTTATGATATAACAGCACCAAAACAATGATGGTTTCTTACCACTTTTAAAAGAAGGCTCTGATGGGATTAAAGCAGAAAGAGTAAATCCTATTTTCTAGGTGTTTTGTTTAACTTACTGCTTCTCTATGAAGGTCCAGCTCAACAAGATGAGTAATGGTTTTATAACAAAATAGCCATCTGGACATAACTGCCTATTAATTAATTATGCAAAAGAGTGCTAATCAGAAATAATAGGCTTCTTAATTACTGTCTCAACAAAAAACCGCTATAGAGCAGGTGACCAGAGGCAGCTTGGCATCTGGACTTTCTGCAGCATACAGCCCACAAGAAAAAACTGCAAAATGACATAATGAGGTTGACAAATTGTCAGCGATTAATGAATGGTGCTGGAAATCCAGTTAATTGTCTCGCAGGTGTCCTCGAGGTGCTACATTTCATCTCATCAAAGTGTCACTTTTAAGGGAAAAAATGGCATTGAAGCGCAGCACAGACACTTTAAGCTCTTTGAAGGTTTGATTTTATTATCCAGTACAGGCACATATGTTTGCTGCCTATATGTAAACCAAGGTCTGCATATATTATTTTCATAAGAAGGAGCCCATCCGTATATGTAAATAATTAATCTTCTTACAATGTGCAAGTTGTGCTGTTGTTTATCTACCCAACCAGCCATGGACAACATGAAAAATATATGCATAATTTTATTCATAAGTACTTAATTACATACACATATAGAAAGCCCATGCACATAACACACACATATGTTACATGCAGGGGAAAAATCTTATCAGGCCATAATGCAAGACCCAGAAACAAAACTGAAGTAATAGCTTGAGGTTTAATTATGGCAGAACATACACAGTGACAGCTATAACGAGTGAATAACAGTGGAAGTGCTGCAGTTCATCGAGTCTCATTTTTTCATGTGTGGTTGAGGATAGAAAGTGCTTTTGTGAGTGTGTATGAGGATGGCATTAGAAGAATTGCAACAGTGACTCCAGTCATCGTTTTCCTCTGGAGGCCTGAGCCACTGAGTGCTACTGTCTAATGGAGCGAGCAAATTAATCTCTCATATTCTGGTCGAAGACGAATCAAGGAGGACATGAATTCACAGTGGACCTGAAGATCTTCACTCAGAGACAAGCTTTCATTCTCTTGGGAGATTTTGACAAATAGTTTAACTTTGTATCAAAACAGACCATATTCAATAAATGCTACATAAAAGAAAAAATAGTTTATTTATGTCGCTTTGATTTTAAGTATGTATGTCCTCATTGTGATTGAAATTCTGTATGAAGCAAAAAAGCCTTTCAAAGCTCTAATTAATTCCTTTGATACAATTTGCACTCTACTATTGTTGACACACTGAGGATGTTGAGATAGCTAATGAACATGTAAAATTATTAAAGCTTAATTTCTATGCAACATGTCTCCAAACAGTAAAATTAAGGGACATCGGAGGAAGCCATGATTAGCAAATGAAAGTTGTTTCCGTTAGTCTGATAAAGTGTAAATGATAAAATGAAGTTAGCATGTCTGTTCTTATCGTGAAATATGACCCATGATGGTTTCCTGTAAAGTATCACTCTCACATGAGAGAAATATGACTTTAGTCTTTTACACAATGTTTTCATATAAAACCTAAACCCTTTGCCTTTGTGTGTAAAAGATTATCTCTGATGAAAAACATAAATAGGACTGGAAATTATGTGTACATACCAGGTCTGTAGTGGCTGGTAGTACTTTGCATGTGTGCACTACACACAGACCACATCCTAAAAACAGATTAGTTGAATTTGACCAATCTGACTGGTAGTTATGTGTCTGACCAATCTTTTGGATAAACCAAGATTTCTAACTGATATTTTGGTCAAAGTGACCATATTGGTCACTTTGACCAAAATATTTGTTAATCTAACCCAGTGGCCGGCCGATATATCGGTCGGGGTCTACACAACACTTCACTAAAGCGCTATTGTGGATGTCCTCATAGAGTATCTACTGTAGCTCTATAAAGCTGCTGTCTCACTGAGGTGGCCTTACATTGACTGACACACAGCAGGTGGGGTTTTTAACCACACGATGGATTAACTCTGTAGCTATAAATAAGCAATTGACATTAATATGATAGGGGGGCAGCTAAATCTTGACGTCATCCTGTAGTATAAAGGCACGTCACTGGGGTAAGATGAGGTCTGCCCCCCCGAAAAAGTGTCATGTATTCTTTCTGTCAATAATAAACGGGACACACCTTTCCACCACCAAGAACCGTCTCAATTTCATCCACAAAATTGTCTCATCTCCTGCTTTGGTTTACATAAAACATGATGTAGGTAAAGTCAGAAAACAAACATAGTCATTAACTTAATGGTTGCCATTTAACTGGCAGCCAAGGTAAAATGGCAAACGCAATAAATAAATATAAAGCTTTTACATTTTCTGGCTGGGTAATTTTAAAATAATCATCAAAAGAGTCCATGATGGTGATGGTCATGGATGCCATTTTTATGAGTGATGGGAATCTTCAGACACATCACATTTGGATTAAATCTTATTCAGATGGCAATGAAATGATAATTAAAATGATAATTGGAACATCTCTTTTCTCTGTGTGAGTACATGACAGCCAGTTCTTTCCCAGCAGAAACATGGAACATGGTTTCTCATTTTTGTTGTGACAATGAACAAAGAGAAAAATTTGGTTAATTCAGAACAACTTATGTTTCCTTCACACAAGAGCAAAACATGACTGCATCAAATCCAAGTGGTCTTGATCATATTTTTATCTGGACTTTTACTGCGTTCTTCCACATCATATGGCATATGGACAATTTTGACCCGACAGACACGTTGCAGTCAAACGCTCACTGTCGTTCCCGATTCTGAGCTGTTTTATGTCGTATGACATAACCAATGATGTCTGTTACTCTGGCATGGTGACGTTCTGAATGACAAAACAAATGGTGTAGTCTGATCCAGGAATTTCTCTCAATCAGATTCTGTTGTCCTACAGTCACCTATTTTTGGTCGTGTTTACCCACAATGCTCTGCATTGAGCCCAGAGTGCCCTTTGTGTTGTCCGAGTCTTGCATTAAGTTCACTCGAAGCCAATCGGAACCTACATCTGTTGGAGAACCAGAATGCACCTCTATGATCTGCATCAGAGTTCATTTGCGGTTCCCAGATAGATAGATAGAAAGATAGATAGATAGATAGATAGATAGATAGATAGATAGATAGATAGATAGATAGATAGATAGATAGATAGATAGATAGATAGATAGATAGATAGATAGATAGATAGATAGATAGATAGATAGATAGATAGATAGATAGATAGATAGATCACCACAAATGAGCAACTCAAAGCCACTTTGAGCTCACAGGAGGTCCAACTAATGTTTCGTAAAAAAAAACATTGGTGAAATGAAGGAGTTTGTGGCAGATAATGCCTTATTTAGAGGCTGCACGAGGTTTCCCCATCACTTACATTATATTGGACATAAGCTGATCTGCAGTGGATCTAAATATCTCCTGAAGCAATTCAAGTTACACAAAAACTGTATGGGTGAGTAAATGAACGTATTTCATGCTAGAAAATAGGTCCAGGTTGAAAAAAAAAAACTAACTTCCCCTTTAAAGACTTTTCTAAAATAAGGTTGGAGTAAGCAACAGATTTCTTCAACAAAGAAAACAAAGAAATAAAGTGAAGAAATAACAAGTAATTTACCATCTGTTTTACCGCAGTTAAGTTCACAGATCAGTTCACACCAGCACCTAACAACATGGAAGATGCCGCACTGGGAGATTTTATGAGGCTTTCCGTTCTGCTGACATGGCCTAAATGTGTGTGTGTGTGCAAAGTACAGTCTTCTATATAGTGAACAGGGAGGGGGGCAATCTGAGCTGATTGCTGGGCTTTTATAATCAACACCCTGCTGCTATAATTGACATGTCAACACTGACCAAAAGTCACAGTCGAAAAACATCTCAAACAGCAAAATCTGACTAAATAAAGTAAAAACAAATGGAGGTGGAGGTACAACCCCACACTTCACACCTCAATAGTTGGTCATAAGGTACAACTGGTAGAGGGATTACTTCTACAAACATGGGTATTGTTTTGCTCATCATTACTCCGCTTTGTAATGAGTGCAAAGTCACTTTATATATCAAATAAAAATGGTATGAGTACGGCATAAATATCTGAAGGGGCATCTTTTTCGGCGCCGGGTTCTCCGGATTTCTCTAAGTTGGCCCGGCGGAAAAAACAAAAAATAACTATAATTACAATAACTAAATTTTTCCTTTTTTTTCTTATTTTTTATTTTATTTACTTTCTTTTTTTAAATAATTAAATAAAATTTTTTGATTTAATATGTATTTCATTATTTTTCTTTTTTTTTTTTTTTTTTTTTTTTTTTTTTTATATTTTTTTTTTAATTTTTTTTTTTTTATTTAAAAAAATTTATATATTTTTTATATTATAATATATTTATAAATATTTATTTTTATTATTTCTCTTTAACTTTCCCTATTATATTTTTATTATATATATTTATTTTTTTATTTTTTTTTTTTTTTTTTTTTTTTTTCCCCCCTTCATTAAATACATCTTTTTTTTTTTTTTTAATTTCATATATCAAAAATATTTTACTGTATTTTTGAACCACGGATTTTAGATTTTATAAATATTATTTTACATTTTTTTTTTGGAGGTTTCTTTTAAAAAAAATTATCTTTTCTTTTTTGTAATCCTTCCCTCCTCATATAATCTATTTTATCAGATCATTTTATATTATTATTAAAATACTTCATTTTTTATTTTTTTAAAATATTCCATCTCTGGTGGACCATTTAGAAAATAGCTTTTTTTTTTTTTTTTATATGTGATTTTTTTTTTTTCTTTCCCCTGCCTACCTCCTCCCTCCGCCGGCTGTTTTCCCCCCGTGTCTTTTTTTTACCCCCCTTCTTAAATTTTCCTTGTAACTTTTGGCCCTAGGAGCCCTAAACCTCCACCACCCCAACTCTACCAGCCTCCACCCCACTAACCAAATTTATTCTCCCCCCCCCGTTTTTTTTTTATATTAATCCATCCCTCCCAATTATTAATTCTTTAATAATTTTTTTTTATTATGGATTTCCCCCTGTTGCGGATTTCCCCCCTACCTTTCCATTTCATTTTTCATTACTTAAACCTCCCCCCCCACAACCCAACAATAAAAATATATTCCAATCAACAACCCCCCCAAAAACAATTTTTTTTTTTTTTCTGATAAAAAAGTTTTTTCTTTTCAATATTCTTTTTTTTTTTATATGATTAGTTTATCTTTCCTGCTTTCATTCGTCCCTCTCCCCCTCCTCCTTCTCATGAACAGATTAACACCCCACCAAATCAACCAACAAACCTCTCCATCCCTCCCTTCTTCTTTTTTTATTTTTATTTAAATTAAATAATTTTTTTTCTTCTCTCCCACCTTCCCCAATTTTTTTAAATATTTGTTAAGTTTTTTTATTTTGTTTTCCTTCCTTCCCTGCCTTTCTGCTCTCAACGAACCTCTTCCGACCCTATTTCCTTTTTTTTGGTTTTTTTTTAGGATAAATGAAAAAAAAAAAAAAAATTTCTCTCTTTTTTATTTTCCAAAAAACTAACTTTCCTTCCATTTTTTTAATATTCAATCGGAAATAGATTTTGGTTCCCCCCCCCCCCCTCTTCCCCCAATTCCTTTTCCTTTTCCCCCCCCCCCTTTTTTTTTTTCTACCCCCCTCACTCTCCTCTTTTTTTTTTTTTCTTTTTCCCCCTATTTTTAACTCAAGAATGAGAGAAACTAACACAAATTCCTCTTTCTTTTTTTTTTCATTGTTTTTTTTTTTTTTTTATGAGCAAAAAACAACTTTTTTTCCCTCCTCCTCCCGCCCCCCCCCCCCCAAATTTTCGTTTTCTTTTTCCTCCCCAGCCCCCCCCCCTCAGAGTGCTCCCCCCCCTCTCCCTCTTTTTTTTCCCAAAAATCATCTAATACTCCCCTTTTTAGGCTTAATTTCAAAGTCAAAAGTTACACGGTATAACTTTAAGTAGGTTAATTTACTAATCTTCCAATGAGTTGAACTCAAACACTGGGCACGTTTCCATGGAGACTTTTTTCCCTTTTGGAATGAAATCATTCTGATTGAGGATTTTAGGGCAGCTGTTTACATGAGAACTAATTCATTCGGATCTGGCGTGTACATGCGCCAACATTTACTCAGAATGATCCTGTCCGACATGCGCAGAATAATGTAAATCAAGTTATTTATTAAAGATGAAGGTCTACAAACTGATCATCACGGTTCGGTTGTTGTGGTTTCTGCAGCTGATCCTCAGGCGCTCCTAAGAGAAAAAGGCGTAGAGACAGAATTTAAATTAAAAACAAACTTTCTGTTGCTGTCCAGGGAATTACGTTGTTCACAGCCACCTGTCAAAGTGAGGAAACGTCACTCGCTGCACACTGACGTCTTGTCGAAGCATGCGCTGTAAGAGCGCAACCTCACAACTTTCCAATTCAGCGTTTACATGACACCCCGTTCGGTTTGGGGGAGTGGAATATTCTACCCCCATGAAACTGAATGATAATTCATTCGGTTCGGCACTTTTCATTCGGAGAGAGGTGTTTACATGGCACATCTTCATTCCGATAGAGCTTTTAAACCAAAAGCAGACGGTATATTTGGGTCCACACCACAGTGGTGTGGTGTCTTTCTCCACACAGCAGCAAACACAGCTATGCAGAACTCTGTGAGTAGCCAGTACCGGTTAATTCTGGATGATTGACATGATGACTTGGATTTTGCTTCTTCCCTCCTAAAAAGCCTGAAAGTTGAAGAGCAGAAATGTTTGAAGTACTCCTGCTGTGCCAGCAGGGACTCGAAGCTTGATGATGCATACACACATTTTCCTGCAAGATGTAAATGACTGAATATATGAATAAACTTATTCTGCTAAGAATAAAATGACAATGGAATACTTATTGATAAAGACAAACCTTTCTTGCATGGAAACTGTCGAAGAAAAGTTAGCTGTGTGCTGGTGGTGGTTAATGACTATGTTGAAGCTTTTATATGTCCATAGGTATGTGCTCACATTAAACATTAAACCTGTTAAGGTTTAGGGTCATAAATATGCAGAGTTGCCACAGGTTGTTAAAAGATGAATGTACTCACTGATCACTGCGTGAGGGAAACCTTACTACACTGCAAAAGCTCAACTCTTACCAAGTATATTTTTCTTAATTCTAGTCAAAATATCTCATCGCACTCAAAATAAGACAAAATTACCTAAAGAGACACATTTCAGAGAGATATAAGATCATGTTTTAAGGCAATGCATCTCATTTCAAGAAATCTTATCAAGAAAATTTTGCTTACTCTATTGGCAGAATATATTTTATCTACAGACAGACAGATAGATAGATAGATAGATAGATAGATAGATAGATAGATAGATAGATAGATAGATAGATAGATAGATAGATAGATAGATAGATAGATAGATAGATAGATAGATAGATAGATAGATAGATAGATAGATAGATATTTTGATGATATTTTGACTTAAAATTAAAAAAATATATATACCCCCCCCCCTTTACTTGTTAAAACTTGGGTTTTTTGCAGTTTACTACTGGCTTGGACCCAGTTTTGTCCTCAAAACTGCCTTAATTCTTGATAGAAATTCACTAAAGTGTTGGAAACATTCCCCAGAGAGTTGGCTCAATATTGACATAATAGCATCACACAGTTGCTGCAGATTTGTCGGCTACACATCTGTGATGAGAATCTGCTGATCCACCACATCCCAAAGGTGCTATATTGGATTGAGATCTGGTGACTGTGGAAGCCTTTGGAGTGCAGTGAATTCATTAGCTTCAGCAGTCCAAATGGTCATGTGGAAATCCTTCTCACTTTGACGTTACAAAAGTGAAACAGATGTCTTATTTTTGCGCAGAAGGAGATGGATGGAACTCATACATGCTAACAAGTGTCCATATTTACCCCCATAAACACAGTGTGCTGCATATGATGTCACTTCTTTCTCTGCACATGCCAGTCACATCAGAGCTGTATATGGTTCATACTAACGTCTGATGGAGGTCGCATGTAAATAATAATATGAATGACCATGCAAACAAATCGGATTTCAGTAACAGATTTTGATTTGAGCATCAAGATGGTTTGCTGTATAACATAACCATTGTCATGTTTCCAGAAAGCAGTTGGAGATGATGTGAGCTTTGTGACATGGTGCATTATTCTGTTGGAAGTAGCATCAGAAGATGCTCCACTGTGGTCAAAAAGGGATGGACATGGTCAGCAACAACACCCAAGTAATCTGTGGTAAATGATGCCACGCTACTATTAAGAAGCCCATATTGTAACAAGTGAACACCCCCCACATGTCACACCACCAGCCTGATCCGTTGATCCAAGGCAGGAAGGTTCCATTCTTTTGTGTTTCCACCAAATTCTGAGCCTACCATCTGAATGTGGAGCTAAAGTAGAAACTTGCTAGACTAGCAATGTTTCTCCATCTTCTATTGTCCAGTTTTGGTGAGTCTGTGTGAATTGTAGCCTCAGTTTCCTGTTCTTAGCTGACAGGAGTGGCACCCGGTGTGGTTTTCTGCTGCTGTAGCCCATCTGCTGTTTCTTTGTTGTTCAGCACTTTGTTCAGTGAAGGCTGTTGTAAAGTGCTATAGAAATAAAGTTGGCTTGGCTTGCTTCAAGACTGGACATGTTGTACATTCAGAGATGGTGTTCTGCATAACTTGGTTGGAACCAGAGGTTATTTGAGGTACTGCTACCTTCGTAACATCTCCAACCAGTCTGTCCATTCTCCTCTGACTTCTGACTTCAGTTAAACCTTTTCATTCAGGAACTGTGCCTCATTTGAAGTCCTGTAAATCTCCTTTATTCCTCACTCTGATGCTTAGGTTGAACTTCAGCAATGTCTTCATGACTAATTGTTCTGAGTTGCATCTATGTAATTGGCTTATTAGATATTTGTATTAACAAGTAATGAAACAGGTTTCTCAATAAAATAGCTGGTGAGTGTTTAGTTATTTTCTTAATTTAACATTTGGAGTTATCCATATATGACCACCTATAAAAGGTCATTCTTAAATAGACTAAAGTGAATTACTATTGAAGTATCATTTGTTAAATTCTCTCATTTAGCTGCTCCATGAAACACTTGACCTGACTATAACGATGTATACACTTGTCTTTGCTCAGTAATGCCAGTCAAACCCATATTCTGGGTCTACATGAAAAGATATTTAATGATATATTATTGCTAAAACAGATTTTACCGCTTATGTCTTGTAAATATTTGTGATAGAGTGTAGTATCTGACACTCCAGGGACAATTATAGTAGTTACTGTATATCTGTATTCAGGGGCAAAACCAACCAATCAATCTGTGTCTCTGTGCCACTGCACGGCTAATTAAGTGTCACTTTGAATATCACGGCTTGCTATCTGCTTATAAGAAAACTTCTATAAAAGGAGGGAGTGTAGAACGGCGTGTCATTGTATTATCGGATCACGCACATCATCAATCTTGATTTTGGAGCCTAAAGCGAGATGTGGGGAGACGCTGAGTGTGTAGCTGAAGATGGTTTTTTTCCACTCTGTTTTTTTCCACTTGTGTCCTCAGGGAAGAGCACGCTTTTATGGCAATAATCTCAGTGTTTAATCCTGTACATTGTGTTTGCACGGGGCTCTCTCATTCCTGAGGTGATTAGACGTGATCAGAACTTGTTCGTGCCATGTCTCCCAATCTTAATGGTCTAATCTTACAGACTTTGTTGCTTCACGCAGTCAGCATTAACATGCATACTTTTGTCTCTTGGCGAAGGTATTAACATTCACATCATGGTTGATTTCTTCACTAGATTAAACATCTTTATATCTTTATTACAAGTCCCCGTGCAGATGAGTTATGTGCTAGAGTGTTTTATATATTACCTGTGAGAGAAATATGAGTTATCAGGTCTTGATTTGAACTAAAATTATTGGGTCTTGCTTAAAAGCCAAAAGCTGTTTATCTTTATTACACCAGCTTTGAAAAAAAGATAAGAGTTAATGTACTATATTATTATACTGCTACATTTTCCTGATAAGTTGAGAAGGTAGTTTTTAAGGACATACTGTAGTCCTTATTAAAAATAAATCAAATCCAAATAGATTGGTCATTCACTGTGATAATCTATAGTTGGTACACACATATGGATTAGCGCAAGCCGACGTCACAACCCAGAACTCACCATGAACTGTGACCATGAAACAGGTAGGGGGTGAAAACTTTAAGCAAATCTAGTGTCTGTTGGACTAAGTCAGTGGTTCCCAAACTTTTTCTGCAAGGCCCCCTTTTCACTGGCCCCCCATCCCACCACTGATAGGCAACCACATGCACCCAAACATTTACCATTAGACACAAGAAAAAATGCACTGCATTTGGAGGGAGTCATCATCATTTCTTCACTAGTACTTTAAAAAATATGCCCATTTTTTTAGAAGTGCAAAAACTATCATTTTTGGCCTGGCTGGGCCCCCCAGACATAACTGAGTCCCCCCTGGGGGGCTGGCCCCACCAGTTTGGGAACCACTGGACTAAGTGATGCTCATGGTCTGCCCATCGGTGCCTGATTAAGCCCTGTGTTCAAACTATTTATTCTTTGTTGAATATGATTTCTTCCCACAGTTTTTTAAGAAATTATGGTATTTCTTTGCTGTACTTCTCAGGAGTTTTACATTCATCAAGCCATGAGAAATTCCAGTCGCTCGAAGTTCATCAGTATTTCACTGTTGATGACGTGCAGTTTTTATAACGCTGCAAATGGTTTTCTGCCATTTCTTGGCTTTTTGTCTTATGTGGGAATACTGATGGCAGTAATCTGGATGAATAGTCCTGAGGAGATGGGAACAGAATGTGCGGGGCTGTGATTCTGTACATCCACTGATTTCATGGTTTTCTATCACCTGTACAAAAAGGGTTTAAACAGTGATACCACAATAAATGTTTTATCAGTCCCAAAGTCATACTAACATACAGTTAGATTTTTTTAGGGATATAACAATATAAAAATTTCATATCACGGTTACTGTGACCAAAAGGATCACGGTGATCATTTTTATCCTGGTATGATAGGAATATCCCACAGCATCTTAAAAAACATCCAAAATGGGTCTAAATGTCTACTTTGTCCTTTTTAAAGGAGAAAAAAGTCTCAAGAGAACTGTCTATGGGGGTGCCGTTACCTTCCGTCATGTTTTCATAAATTAAACATTGCAAACTGCGACTGCTGCTGCTTTTCCAGCCACTGAGCAGCATCACTGGGAGTTTTTCAAAGTGCAGAAATCAGTCACGGTTTTAACAATAATTAAGATTTGAAACCGTATAACTAATTATTGGAAATTTATCATGGTTAATTTTACCGGTAATTGTTACATCCCTAGATGTTTCCATGGACTCCAATGTGAACTGTCAGCATTGATGCACTCGATAGCTGCAGGCCACTTAATAGATCGTTTGGGGCTTTTTTTTCTTTTGTTTTGGGAACTGGAAACAACATCTTCTCATGTGTGGTAGTAATGTTTATGGCAGCCACACACAGCACAGTTTCTGGGCATTTCCAAAGTAGAATAAACGAAGATCGACGGGTAACGAAGCAGGTAATCAAATGGATCCCCTACTGACCGGAGCAATGTTTTTAATCCTTAGCTAACCAGATGTGATGATTTGGTGAAAATTCCGGATACTTCCGCTGATCCATAAAGAAACCAAAGTCTCCCACTTATTTCAGTATCCTTCTCTTCATTTGGACGAGTAGATTTTGTCTATTTATTTTCACAACACCTTCCAAATTCAACATTTACTCACACATGGACACACAATTACAGACAAATATACAATGTGACAAAAATATGTTCACAACAAAAGCAAAGATATTACACAAAATTTAATAATGAAAATAAACTAAAAGGAGAGTAGATGTTAAATAAATGTAAATGTAAACTTTTGCCTCGACTATAAGAAGAAGTTTAATGTCAATTTTTAATATTACTGGAGGGAAATGCACTACAGTTTTCCTCCAGCATTTTTTTTTTTTTTTTTTTTTAACTGTTGTGACTGGAAATCTGTCAGGTCTAATTAACTGAATATTGCCCTAGGGAGGGAAGTCGTGTAAATGGATTTTTGACAACTTTGCAGCATGTGCCTGCACTTACACACATTTTTCTGATATGGTTTTTTTTTTTGCGTTTCGCTTAGGTCCCCTGCAGTCAACATTTATGCAGGGATTTTCATGGAGAATGAATGCAGTTTTTTGCTGTAATGCCAACCTTAATAAATAACAACTTTGACTAGAGATGCATCAATCCAGTTTTTTCCAATCCAATCCCGATACCTGGGCTGAGTATATCGGCTGTTATCTGATCTGATGCTACTGTTGAATGAATGAACTGTATACCTTGCCATGTGAGTGAAGGCATCAGGTTTGACAAACATTTAGCCTTGTTTAAAAACAGGGTAACAAATTAACACAGATATAAGTGTACTTAATATTATTTATTAACAAATAAAGTGTACATTAGGAGTAAAAAGAAATAAAAAGACATTTCTCTGCTTTGTGTTGTGTTTGCAGCACATAACTGGTGCTGCAAACAGAATTGAAACAACTTGATAGCTGTAACTGCGTTGCTGCTTATGATAGTAACAAAAAAAAAAAAAGAAGAAAGAACCAGATCGGAATATTGGATCGGCCTCATTCATTCCATATCCAAGCTAATTGGTCAATACTGGAGCCAATATCCGATCCGGGTATCGGATTGGTGCATCTGTGCCTTCAACTAACAATCATAGTGATGGTTAGTAGGGGTGGGTAAAAATATCCATCAATCAATGCATCCCAATATTTCTCTGCGCAGTTCAGTATTAATTTGGCAAATCCTCTGAATTCACCTTCTGGTGTGGGGGCCTCTGTGTGTGTTATTTACATTTTATGGATGGAGGCCATAATAAGTACAACAAACTGGCAACCATTTTGATTTTGAGGTGTTTTATTGCTCCAAAATGTGACATGAAATACCACTTAAGTACACTATATTGCCAAAAGTATTTTCTTATCCATCCAAATGATTGGAATCAGGTGTTCCATCACTTCCATGGCCACATGTGTATAAAATGAAGCAGCTCGGCATGCAGACTGTTTTTACAAACATTTGTGAAAGAATGGGCCACTCTTAGGAGCTCAGTGAATTCCAGCGTGGAACTGTGAATGGATGCCACCTGTGCAGCAAATCCTGTTGTATAAATTTCCTCGCTCCTAAATATTCCACAGTCAACTGTCAGCTGTATTATAAGAAAATGGAAGTGTTTGGGAACGACAGCAACTCAGCCACGAAGTGGTTGGCCACGTAAACTGAGGGAGCGGGGTCATAGTGCAAAGAGATGGCCAACTTTCTGCAGAGTCAGTCACTATAGACCTCCAAACTTCATGTGGCCTTCAGATCAGCTCAAGTGTGCAGAGAGCTTCATGGAATGGGTTCCATGGTGGAGTAGCTGCATCCATCCATCCATCCATCCATCACCAAGTGCGAAGCAAAGCGTGGATGCAGTGGTGTAAAGCAGCCTCTACTGGACTCTAGAGCAGTGGAAGCATTCTCTGGAGTGACGAATCATGCTTCTCCATCTGGCAATTGGATGGAGGAGTCTGGGTTTTGCGGTTGCTAGGAAGACTGTATGTATTTCTGACTGCATTGTGCCAACTGTAAAGTTAGGTGGAGGGGGATTATGGTGTGGGGGTTGTTTTTCAGGAACTGGGCTTGGCCCCTTAGTTCCAGTGAAAGGAACTCTGAATGCTTCAGCATACCAATACATTCTGGACAATTCCATGCTCCCAACTTAGTGGGAACAGTTTGGAGATGGTCCCTTTCTCTTCCAACATGACTGTACACCAGTGCACAAAGCAGGTCCATAAAGACCTGGATGCAGAGTCTGGTGTGAAGGAACTGGACTGGCCTGCGCAGAGTCCTGACGTCAACACCATAAAACACCTTTGGGATGAATTAGCAAAGACTGAGAGCCAGGCCTTCTGGTCCAACATCAGTGTGACCTCACAAATGTGCTTCTGGAAGAATGGTCAATAATTCCCGTAAACACACTCCTAAAACTTGTGGACAGCCTTCCCAGAAGAGTTGAAGCTGTTCTAGCTTCAAAGGTGGATCAACGTCATATTGAACCCTATGAATTGGGAATGGGACATCACTCATGGCAGGTGAGCGAATACTTTTGGCAATATAGTGCATGTTCACATGTACATCAAAAATAATATTTAAAAATTGACAACAGAAACTTCTGTCTTTGTGTCTTTCGACTTCTTACTGGATCTACATGAAACTTAATCTCAAATTAATATTGAATCGGATCATAACCCTAAGAACTGAAACCTAAAATTGTGAGATTCTTCAAAATACTCAGCTCTAATGGCTAGTACGTTTGACTTGTGTGTTTGCCCTTCTAAAATATAATTGTACATCAAATAGAAGAGACAAACACTTAAATGAAGTGCTGAGTACCACCGTTAAAACAATCATTAATTGTGAAGCTGTAAGTTGGTACCCTGTATGCTCAAAATGAGACAGAGGATTAGCAAGACAGCAAATCTGCCAGTTGCTAACATCAGTTAGCTTGTTTTTACATAAACTTTGTTGTCCAGGTGTTAGGGCTTTTAAACCCCAAACAAATCCAAATAAACTTTTTTTGTTGTTATTTATGAAGTGGGATTGTGCAAAAAAGCTTGGAAGTGATCAATGACCTCCAGCAAACAGCAGTCGGGACACTGTTTGGAAGCACAGATTTCCTGAAAGGTAACTTTTTTAGCAGGAGTCATGATCTTTTGAAAGTTTGTGTTGTCTTGAGTCTTACTTGTCTTGATTTAGCTTTTTCCATCTGAGAAAAAAGCCTTTGATGGGAAAAAAAACATATTTTTTTGAGTAGCTTTTAGCTTCAGTTAACTGTTGGGAAACCATCTGATCTCCAGAGAGCGTTCTTAACACTATCACAGGTAAGACACCATTGTTCATACATACAACTCAACTTTTTTCAAAATTAAAGAAAAAGAAAATCTTGAAGCAAATTAGTGGTGTTTGTTTGTGGCCAAATAAAAAAGAGATTTTAACCATTTTCTACCCTACATGTGGATCTGTAACCCGACTCTACCGTCACACACTGGACCCTGGGGCTGAGGCTGGACTGAGGTGAAATGAGGACGTCTTAAGTTCAGGTCACTCAGAGCCCAGACCTACAAATTTCAGCAAGGCCGTCATTGCTGAAATGTCAAAGGAGAAGTTACTTTGAGATTGCAGAGAATAAAACCTGTCTGATGTCTTACTGAGGCCAACAACAGTAATTATGTCACTACTTCGAGAAGCAAGTTCCTAACATGTCATTCATTTCTGTTTTCTGTGACTTATGATTTTGTATGTTAAGGACCAATCACTAAAAGAACGTGGATGTGTTTTGGCCATGTTACAACAATTAGCAACAAGTTGAACATCCTTTAGTTTATGAGTGTGCAGACCCTTTTATTCTGGGGATTAAAAATATGGAATGCTAAAAAAACACATTTCTAGACATAAATTTACATTCATAGACTTGATGTGCTGGAATATCTGCACACAATCTCTACATCTTTTAAAGTCTGATATGGGGAAATTGAATAAAAGCACCATAATCTGATACAAAACAGAATATTATATTAAAGAAAATGTATTATTTGTTCTCACTTTGTTTCACTTCTTTTTGCTGATGTATTTTTATTCAATTAAAAAAGGTTTGTGTAGGAGTGCTTCCTGGATTCAGCATGATGTTAATTTGAGGCACAATTTGGAAAGTGTAGCACAAACTTGAGTGTCAAAAGAACACCAAAGCACTAAAGATGCCGTTACTTTCTTGGCATAGTTATAGGGACTTTTGCAAGTATACATTTTGGCTTACTTGCATTGTTCAGAGAGTCAAAAAGACAACAATGAATGCTGGAAATAACTAGAGCAGGATGTCACAGTCCTCAACTATGGTTGCGGAAGACCTTGTTAATGAGGTCTTGAAAAAGAATGAGTGTGAAAGCATCTCCGATTAAGTAACTGAAAGGGATATTGTGTTAGTTCTCCTGTTATCTATTTGCAGAAATTGATTATTTCATTCAAATGTGTTTTTCCATTAATCAGTAATCACTCTCATCAAAAAAATGAAGTGCTCCTGTAAGCTCTGAATTTGCCATTTACCTGTATATCATTCATATATGCATCAAACAGGTCGGCTCGGTGGTGGCTACCATGTCATGTCGCCATGTTTTTACGTTCAGCTTTTTAAAAGTCACCGCGATGCAGCGAGGAGGAACCGAGCGTTACTCTGATGCTACGTTCACGTGCAGTTGGAAAGATGGCCGTCAGTAACAAACCAGATGTCATTTTAATCACAGAAGCCAAGAGAAAGACATGTAGAAGAAGCATGATTTAAAATTAAAAACATTAAAAACATTGGCCCAGAGACAGACTGGCGACCTGTCCAGGGTGTACCCCGCCTCTCGCCTGATCATAGCTGGGATAGGCTCCAGCAACCCCCCCGACCCTGAACTCGATAAGCGGTACAGAAAATGAATGAATGAATGAATAAAAACATTTAAAGCAGAACTCAGTAACTTCAGCTCGGGGCTCCCCTAGGCGTCCTTCACTCGTTCAACCCCCACACCCCACAGCACACAGACGGCTTCTCTACCTGTCTTTCCTCTATTTTATCCAATCAGCGACACTTATCACTTCTCGTGTAGCAGCACCCGTCTCCCTCTCTCAAAGCAAAGACCTGTCTCTTCAAACGGACGTTACCCGCATGCGGGAAACCGGAATTTCTCGTGCGAGACAGGAAGAAACGAACTAACTCGGCGTGACAAGTGATTATGAGCCTGAAGCAGTGATGCTTCACCCGCGCCCAGGCAGCGCAAGCTACGTGAATCACTCTGTCCACAAAGAGGTTATGAGACCAGGAGCCGTGTTTAGGTGGTGTGAAGCTAAAAAATGTTTTCTTCAATAGCGACGAAAATCAGCGCTGGAAGCAGCCGGTAGATAGGGGACCTGAGACCGACACCTGTCGCAAGTTCTCAGGTCGGCGCAGGCAAAGTGTACTCTCCACCAGCCCCGCGGGAGGGGGGGGGGGGACAAACGCCCGAACCTACCCCCGGGCAACATAGGAAAGACAGTCCCCAAGAGTAAAAAGACAGAATATAGAGCCTTTCAGATCATAACTTTTGAGTAAAATCTATGTAAATGCAGCTGAGTTAGTTTGTCACATGCAATGGGAGTGTTCCCACCCAAGTATGCTTGTGCATAGACAATGAATGGACCCAAACTTGTCGGTATACATAAATTTTCCCGTGGCTGAGATTTGTAAAAGAATACCCATATGCAAGCACTGCTTCAGAAAACTGATGACAAGCATGCATATGCATATTTTTGCCTTCAAGCAAACACAGAGTTGGTGTTATTAAACAAGACGTTTTTATGCATCATCTGCCCCAAGTTCTCTTTCCTGTGGACTTGTGTTTATATATGGTAGCATAATTTCTAAACTGAACGACTATCTATGGAAACTGTTGACAGAGTGACTTTCAAAACAACTACAAGTATACACAGTACATAAATAATCTCTGAGGTATTCAAAAACAGATTTGTCATTTTGTTTGGTCGTCTGGTAACCATGGTAACATCTCTACATAGATTGCCTGTATTTATCCAAACTCAATTGGCCATTGCTGTATACCTATACACCTATACTTCTGTATCAAAACTGGTGAAAGGTAGTAACTCATTACTGTCAATATTTCCACTCAGGTTTCAGTCAATCAAATTTGGTGTGATGTATCACTGGCTCAGTGCCATGAATTGTATATATATATATATATATATGTATATATGTATGTATGTATATATGTATGTATGTATAAAAAAAAAAAAAAGTGTGATGGGTGGGTGGGGGCAGGTGCATGTGTGTGTAAACAAAATTTTTCTTGCTTGCCTATTATGCAAAACCATTAAGGTTATAATTTTTTATCATCTTATAAACTGGCAACAAATTACAAATGGAACTGACTTTAAAAATTTAAATAATGCTCAATCAAAAAGTCATTTAGTTAAAAGGGACTGAGGCAAGAAAAAATGAAACTCAAGACTGCGCTCGGGCTGCAGCCACGAGCCAAGCTGCACGGGAGCGTGCACAAAACACACAAAAGCTTTCTATTCACTTTTAGTGGTATTCAGTAACTGGACCTTACTGGCGCAAAGAACCATAACTGCCCTCAGGTATTACCAGGACCGTCTCCTTCCTATCAAAACTGCGGACGGGTGCACATCATCTGACGTCACATCCGCAGGACAGCGTAAATCGCCACCAAACAGCACAACAGCACACACCTCAAGGCAACGGAGGGAAACGGGGGGGCTCTTCTTTTTTTTTAACTAATCCCCATATCAAAAACTGGCCTATTCTTTCACAATTCCTCCTCACTCAACTTTTCTTCCAAAAAAAAAAGAATTATTTATTTATATTCACTTGCTTGTACCCCCCCCACACACACACACACACACACACACACACAACCCCCAACACACCAAAAAAGAAAACTATATCCACAACAACTATAATGATTTTCTCCTCGAATAAGTTGTCAGAATCTTCCACTTACTCATCAAATAATGTGGCTTTCAAAGTACCACGATTGTTCTCACGTATCTGCGTCAGGCCACAGTTGACTGAATCACAGAGAAGCAGAGCCATTAGTTTACCCAAGGCTAGTCTGATCAGAAGAATGCTTCCCAACAGGCAAAAAAGTGTCAATCATTTCACGGCTGTGCATCTGCAGTTACAGCAGAATGCTGCAGAAACCAGATGTGATCAAATGTACCAATCAGTATGACAGCATCCAAACACTCCAGATGCACAAAGAGAAGTGGTGTGTTTTTAAATTACATTCGTGTGTCTAAAGTGGTTCTCTTTCATGGCCTTCTCTGTTTTGTTTGTGTATGCAGGCTTGCAGCCATTGCAGGTCGAATATATTGACCATGAGGGATGACACAAGAAGTAAATCTATAATCCATTTGTAATCATACGCACATGTACTATGTCTTTGACAATGCATCCAACACTTTTGACATCATGCAATTTTAAACCTTATCTTTTAAGCCATCATTCACTCAGTCACTGGAAAAAGTGACCTTCATCAGTCACACACACGCACCACACACACATGCATTTGATAGCATCTGATTAGCTTAAAAGCACCTCCCCCTTTGCCTGTAATTAATTCAACAGCACTTGGAGGGGAAGTAGTTCTGTTAAAGCCACATCTTCTGCACCATTTAACCAGATAATGGCAGTGGTTTTTATGATGTTTTTATTAAAGGGCGACCTTGTCTTTCAAGGTGTTGGCAGCTTCTGTGCAGATACGAGACAAGAAATGCCCAAATGGAGAGTCGTGTCAAATTCATTCTAATGGAGGTGATGATTCAGAAAATTCAGTGTCTAATCACTTCCTTAATTCAAAAACAAAAAATGAACACAACACAGTGTGTTGGAGGTAGGCGTAGGAGGGTAGGATAACTTGAATGTTTTAAATAAAGCTATGTTTCACATATGGTATGAAACACATAATATCAAAATAAATCACTGTCAAAGGATATCATTATAAAATGGAAAATAATACTTTGTGTTAGGCACCATTGCTGTCCAAAGAGATATCATCATCCTTACATAGACACAACCAACAAAGCAACATTTTCTGTTACAATAAAAACTACACAATCCAAATGGTTTCAGCACTAACAATAGTTGCCTTAATGCTACTATCTCACTTTCCAGCATTTCAACAGTGTTGGCTCTTTTCTGGGCTTCACCACTAACTGTTGAAACAGCATCTTTCCCCTATACTGGCAAGAGACCCATTGGCAAAGACCGTGCCACCTGTAGTGACAAAAAGTTAAGCTGACATTATCTGCCAAGCAGCATGTGGATCTGGCTCCAACACCACTGTGACAGTTTCTGGTCCTTTGACAGCAGTGGCAGGAACAGGCAGTTTATCTGTGGGTAAGTGGAGGTGAGCCTCTTGAGAAAAGAGAGGCTTAGTCCAGGGATTGGTGCTGATTAAGATAACTTCTACAAAGTTGTAAACCGGACAGCGATCTATGAGCATCAGCCAAACTTGAGTTAACATCTGCTGTAATTATTTAATAACTGTATACAGCAGATTCCTGCAATGATGATCTTGTAATCTAAAATAGTCTGAGCAGTAGTTTTGTCAGGCTTTTGATGGTTTTGATGCATTTTTCATTTATTATAGGTTCATTGTCATTGTGTGTTCAAACACTGAACTCTGACTTATGCATCAGGCATCAATAAAGGCAATGATCTTAAGTGAGAAACCTTCTGCTCTCAACATGATGTGCAGCCCTAAGTAGCAAAAGTACAATGTCTAAAAAAGATTTCCTGGGCTAATAGAGAAAAATGCTGCAAAGACCTGACACAGAAGTTGAGAGATGCATCTGATCCTTCAGCTGAGCCATCTCTTGTTGGCCGAAGCCCCATCGGAAAATGCTTCCATGGAATAGTGGGTGTCAAGTAGCCATTATCAAGAAAGGGGAAATGGAAAACAAAGGCTGAGGTTTGCCATATGATTCAAAATCTGGGCTGAACATCTGTGACAACAGAATGAAATGATTCCTAGCCCAGAACCTGAACCCCCCAACATTATACGGATCATCTGGACAGAGAACAGAACAAAAGACAGCCATTATCCAAAGAAGACCTTTGGAAAGTCTTTCAAGAAGGCTGGAAAACTCCTGAAGACTATTTAAAATATACAACAAGGCTTGTCTAAGAGGGTTCAGGCTGGGTTAAAGAAGGAAGCTAATCCTATTCAATATTGACTTACAAACTCATTTGTATTGCACAAACCCATTTAATCTGATAGGAGTATTCCCATTTTTTTTACTGGAACGTACATTGTGTCTCTGTGTTTGTGCACATATTTGATAAATAATTGTCTATGTTTTCTATTTTATAATGTTGAATATGTCAGATGACTCACGACTTATGCCCAGTACTTCACTTCCGGGGGTTTAGAAACCCATTATAGAGAAAAGTCATATTGAGAAATGCATCACTCTGAACTGACGTACAAGCAAACTCTTCAAAATAAAAAGTAGGACGTGGACTTGACTGCTTGACTTGTTAGCAAGCTTTCATTGACCTGGGACTATTAATAAGATCTGCTCCTCAGTAGGCCCAGTCCTGTGTCTGTCTACCTGCCATCTCATGCATGAGTGTCCCAAAGTGATGCCTCGCTAGATATGCTCCCCTGAGTTGCACTGACAGGTCATCTTTCACAGCCAGCCACTTGAGTGTCAGCTGGAAATCAATTGCCGAACATGCCGGCTGCCTCATGCGTGGTGACACAGGCTCCAGAGTGACTCACTGACTTCCAAAGCCTTGTCATTATGTTCTAAAGTCTGTCCAGTCTGTTTGTGACAAGTGGCTAAATGCAAAGTACAGTGAGATACTTTGCTGAGAACTAACAGGCGACTGTATTTAGTCACATAGATGCATGCTGATTTATTGCTATAATACAATTTAAACCCTACTTTACTTAAAGAAACTGTATGAATGTTTCAGTGATTAACTCCATAAGGAAAAATATAAGACATAAGCTGAGATCCACCTTCAGCATTAAACACCTGGCTTACGGAGTAAGCAGTACAAAACCAGCTAATTGCTTGGATGTTGCATAATTCTACTAGGAAAGGTTTTATTTTTGACCCTATAACAACTGCACTAAACCCAGAGTTTTTTGTTTGGAGTTTGCCATATCTCAGACAGCACACTGAGGAATGTCATATGCCAGAGGCAGTGGAAACTTTTACAGAGTAAAATTTTCTCCAACTTGCAAAATCTGTCAATCTTGACCCATTATATCCCTCGAGACCCAACTCTGCCTCCTGTCCCCCCTCTCCTGGGTCCTTCTGCCATGAACACATGGGTCACTCTGCTGCAACAGCTCAGATCAATGTAGCTGTACCGAGGTGCCCTGGGTTGTTGTCATGGTGAGGAGCGTCATGCAGAAGGGAATTCATTTGATGCGTTTTATGGACAGTAGTACTTCTTTCATACAGAGATTGATGAGTATTTGATTTCAGTACTAATATATCTAGGGAAGATAGAAAACCCTGACCCCTTTTTGTCAACTAGGAAACTAGGCCAGACTATCTGAATACCAAGATACAGTGTATATATTTGTTTGCTTAGAGAAAAGTCTGAGAAATTCTGTTTCTTCTGTAAAACTTACTGACTTACACCAGAAATCTGTAATGATTTTTTTTTCCAAGTTGAACAAAGGCCATTCCTCAAGTGAGCTGAAAATGTTTGACCACTCCAAAAGTTGCTGGTTTTCACCAAGCGGCAACCTCCGGTGGCCAGCAGTGATGCAAACCCGGAACTTGACATTTTCTGTAATATTTCCTTCATCCGCTAGGGGCTGGCTCCAAGAGCGAGCAAATCCCCATAGACTCCCATGTTAAAAACGCCAACTTCACAGCAGAAATAAACAGGTTTACAGCCTGGTTCAAAAAATCATTTTAGGTTTATTAGGTCACGTTTACCTTCATGTCAAATGTGAGGGGGGTGAATTTTTTTATAACTCATTCGTTTAGATGTTATTTATTCTTCAAATTACACATAATTAAGGGCGTGTCCTTATGATTGACATGTGGCAGACCGGAAGCTCCGCCTGCCGACCGGAGGCTCCTAGTTAGCTCCTTCTTTGCTCTTAATAAGGTCTCAGTTTGTTACAGAGTCGCACAACGGCGGTTTTTAGTCAGCGAATTGCAAGTCTAAGCATGTCTTACCTTAACCATGCCACTTAGGAGCCTTATCTTTGTTAGCTCCTCTTAGTTTCGTGTTAGCTCAGTTAGCGTTTAGCCCACAGTACGTCAGCTGTCAATCATTTGCCCCGCGGCCGCGCTATGCCCATTTTAGGATTTTCCTGGAGTGACAACGTACGTGACACGGCAAGATGGCGACGGTAAGATACGCCCAACTGGCTTCACATTTCTCTATTCAGAAGAGACAGGAAGCTACGTCCAGTAATTATATACAGTCTATGGTTTTCACTCTATGAATGTGAAAAGGTCCATGACTGGCTCTATTTGTCACACTTTGTTGAGTTGTACTGTAACCTTTGATAGACATACTGTATTTTTTCAAATAATGGCTAAGACTGCCAAGCCTTGATCAATGACAGAGTTTTCATATTTCAATTGTTAATTGTTTAATTAGTCATATATTTTTTTAGCGGCTTACTTCATTAAGACTTCACTTCCATAGTTTTGTGTTTGCATGTGAGCCAGCTAAAATTTCATTCATTCCTATGGGAATTCCTTTAATCTCTGATAGGCATGCTTCTGTATGTTTCCCACCCGAAAATTGCCTGGAAGTGTTTTTTGTTTTTTGTTTTTTTTTAACCTTTTAGAGGATTAAGGAGAGTGATAGTGTGTGCCACAAAGCTGGATAAACACAGTACTGAACTGTCTAATGAACTTGACAAACATAAAATTTTCCCTGATTTATACATTTAAAATTCCTCCGGATATCAGTAGAGACATTCCTGTAGGAATGGTTTCTTACTTTTAAAGAGGTGCATGCATATCTTGTATAACAGCAACACAATAATAGGTAATGCTGAGAGTATTTCCATACAGCATCGTGCAATATAATTTATGGTAAGTTTGGTTTCTTAACTGACAAATTTGATTGAATTGTTAAGCCTGATTCTTTAACAATAAACTTTGTCTTCGATAAACTGCTTAAAATCCTTTTTTGAGTTCAAAGCTAATAAGTATTACATCAGATCACAGGATAGGTTTGTGTCTTTGTACTAAATTATCTCAAATGGCATCAGGTGTAAAAGACAAAAGTACAATAAGATTTTTTAAAATTTTTATTTTCAAGGGGAAAAATTGACGTGAGAATGATGTTGGCTCTGATTAAATCCCCCCGCCCCTCCCCTTTTTTTCTTTTTACCAGTTGTAAGTACCAGGTTAGACCACCTTTTGTCTTCAGAATTGCTTTAATTCTTGTTTCATTCAAGTTTCAATCTGATTCCAATATTTGAAATTTATACATTGGTCAATACTGATATTGACTGATACCAAACCAGTTTATATGAACATTATTGTAATTATGGTCACATTGGGACTGTTATTGTGTTAAGTTTCATTAAGCTGTAGTAAACCACACCTGACTTTTTAAT
This sequence comes from Atherinomorus stipes, assembly GCA_023101725.1. Classification (NCBI taxonomy): domain Eukaryota; kingdom Metazoa; phylum Chordata; class Actinopteri; order Atheriniformes; family Atherinidae; genus Atherinomorus; species Atherinomorus stipes. The sequence goes on along the minus strand of JALJCO010002854.1, from coordinate 1,750,974 downwards.
GATAGAGCAGCTGATAAACAAGTCATCAATCAGTCTCAGCCGGAGTCGTTCACACCGGTGAGGCTGACTGATCCTCGTCCGTGCAGCGTTTTTTTGCACGTCTCTGACTCCGGTTTTTAAGCTGCCAAACACCTCTTTAATCTTTCCCCCCTCACAAATGAGGAATTCTGTCTTGATCCCCCCAAAAGTTTCTTTTCTGGCAGAATCTCTCCTCTCCACGGTTCAACCTCGCTGGGTGAAGCCTCATCATCATGCATGTTTAAGGGCGTAACTGTGGGCGTGACACTTAAATGACGATGGATTTCAGCTGTGGAATTTATCAAGACTCTTTTGTTTGTATGAGATTGGACCGATTTGAACATTTTAATAAATCACACGTGGGTCCAATCGTATGACCATTTTTACGATCAGATGTGCGATCATTTCTACGATCGTTTGATAATGAGGGCCAATGTGTTGGCGTTACTGTTACTTACTTACAAGGAGTAAATCCAACATAACTTTTAAAGGTGGAATGATCCAATCAAAATGACATGAGAGAGGAGCTGGACATCCAACCCCACCCAACATCCACCGCCATCTTGTCCTACAAATAGAACATTCCACTTCAAGACTTTTTTACATTAAACTTTCATAGTCCATACACCCAAGTTTGACACACTGTTGGACATGTCCTTGCTTAAGATCCGGTCTTCGGAGATTCCCCCCCCCCAAAAATCTTCTTTTTGTTTTAGTTTTCCTTTTATTTTTTTTTATACCATATATACCCTTATACATAAAAGCCCCCCCCCCCCGTGTTTTTCTTTTTTTTTTTGAGCCCCCCCCCGAAAATACTAATTCTCTATATTTACCCCAAAATACTATATTTAATTATATTTATAATAATTTTTAATATTATTTTTTTTTTTTTTTTTTTTTAAATTTTGTTTAAAAGTTACACAGTATCACTTTAAGGACGTACTTGCAGCCAGTCTGATCACACAGAGTGTGATTCGCCTACACATGCAATAACAAGCAGACTGGGAGAAACTCATGGGATTACATGGACATTTAAGTCATGGTGCAGAAAAGACCACAGGGTGCCACAATGCATGATGGGAAATATGTAATTAAGCCCATCTACCAGCACCAATCACAACAACCGCTAAAATATCAGCTTGAAAAATTAAGACTTTAAAAAAGGATCAGTGTTATGACTCATTTCATATTTATGTTTTCTTTTTTTCAGTCAACATTTCCCTTATTTGTATAAGTATTATTAATATAAATATTTGCTAATATAAGTCCAGATCAGAGGTACTTTGTTGTTGTTGGTGTTGGTGGTTGCAGTTAAGTGGCTGCAGTGATTGTCTGCTGTCCTTCTCACTGTCGCTTTATTGTTAATTTGCCATATTTTCTATTTGCACTGATAGAAAATAATGCATTTGTTTATATTTGATTAATGATTATATATAATTAGATAATTAAAACAACTTCTCTTCACACTGAATTAAGTTTCAACCTTAAAATCTATTTGGCCAGTGGCTCAGCAGCACATTTCACATAGGTTTTAGCGGCAAAACGTTTGGGCACCCTACCATGGAAAATAAGTTTGATTAACCCTGATACATTTTGTAAAACTAAACTAAGGATATTTAGTCTAAACAACTCAATTGCTTTATGTTTAAAAAGCACTGTAATCTTCTACAATTCCGCCAATTATTTGAACTTGATTCCTTCATGTTACCTCAACATGAATTAAGGTTAATACTGATTTGTAAGGTTTAAGTTAAAAGTACATAAAATAATTGTGTACATCTTATTAACATATTTTATTTAAGTAGAAGCTACATGTTAGATTTGAGGAACTTTAACAATAGGCAGAATCATTTCTTTCTGTTAAGAAACTCAGCTGTGATAAAAAGTTCAATAAGTTGTGGGATGCGAGGGCTGGGGGGGCTGCACCCAAGTTTGGGTGCACAGTACACTGCACAGATTAAAAAGAGATTTTTCAGAATGCTGTGTAATTGGAGTTAGTGTGTTGATGGCAAACTCACTTGACATCATATTGAACTCTTGAATAGCAGTTTGTGAACCCCTGCTGGTATTATTTGCCCCCCGCTTAGATTTTTCTGCCCCCGACTCTGACTTTTACCTCTTCTCTGCTGGCTGCAGATGATGTGTCAGGAATGGAAGTTTGAGAAGAATATTGTTTAATTTGGTACTTCCTAAGTTTGGAGGTATTCCTGCAGCTTGTCTTGCATTTTGCATGGCAAATATTGCAGTGAGCTTGATCTGCATCTGTTTTAGAGAAGTGGAGCCCAACAAGAACGCTTTCAATCAGCGCCAACTGATGTCATGCGTGCAGTGCATTCATGTCCAGAATAAAAAAAATGCCAACTCTTCCTCTCCCTCACAGTCAAAAGGATACATTTAGGTGATGAAACATGGTACCGTTTAACTTTAGGTGAATTGGTACTCTGTGGGAATTCAGAAAAGCAATAAAGGTGCAGAAGTTAATACCCTTTCCTAGTTTTCATACAGGATTACATCATTTTATTTAGCAGACTTTTCCAGAATGAAACTTGACAGACAGAGACCGATTAGCCAGAATGATGAACTGGAGCAACTTTTCTGTGGGCTAATCCCTTCATTTTTCAGATTGTTGGAAGTTCATCACTCCGCTGAAACACTTTAGCAGTGTATGCTGCACTATCCTTTGTTCCCTTTGCTGAACACCATTTTACCCCAGAAATCTTGACTGTTAACATATCAAGTTGCCATCTTGCTTTTCTTTTATGTATTTTTTTATTTTTTGTTATACTTGTATGATCCCCGAGGGGAAAAGGCTCCATCACCCATCTCTGACTGTAGTATCAGAGAGCAGAACATAACTAACATATTTCTAGACTAAAATATATCTAAATAACTCATGCTAAAGTAGCCAAGGCAGCTCGTTCCCCATCAGGAGTAGAAGTCTATATAAACCGTATCTGTGATGAAGCTCTGGATCCAGTTGGTGGGAAAAAAATGTTTCATTTATCAAATGGGATTATGTTGTACTTCATGGCTGAGCCATGGAGTGATTAGGCAGTGCTGAAGCTTGAAGCATGGTGATATTGTTGATGTCTCCGTAATGAAAACCAGATAGAACCACATGTTAATGTCTAGATCAGGGGTGTCCAGCTCTGGTCCTGAGGGCCACAGTCCTGCAGGTTTTCCATGTCTCCCTTCTCCAACACACACCTGACTCAAGTTCAGGCTTTTAGATTAATTTAATTTGAGTCAGCTGTGCTGGTGCAAGTAGGGATGGAAAACGTCAGGACAGCGGCCCTTCAGGACAGACTTTGGACACCACTGTCTAAGATGTAACCAAGATAATCTACTTATAAATTGTGTTGCTGTTCTATCACAGACTCTGGATTTACTCTAATATAAACTTTACCTGAGTGAATTTGCATTAAGAGCAAAAGAATAATGCCGTAAAATAAGTTATTCAAAATCACAGAATCAAGTTGATAGAACATATTTAATTAAGTTGACCCATATGGAAATTTTCAATATTAATTGACTAAATAAAAGTAAGTTGACTTGAATAAAAAATAACATTTTAATTCAATTAAATTTTATTTAGTTCTCTCAACTTAATGTTATGAGATTTGACCAATTGAAGAAACATTTGAAAGTAGGTTCAATGATTCTCTTTTTTCAGTGTACAAGAGTTAAGGTATGCTGCTTTTAAAAATTTAAAGCACTTTATGCTACATTTTTGTGAAAATGTTTGATGTACGAAAAATTGGATTTAGTATATCACACATGTCATTTGTATTTTTGTATGTGTTAAAGCTACTGTTGACACTATAAGCAATCCTTGCTACTGTTTTTGTCACAGGGGAAAGTAACAGGTGCTGCCAGAGTCAACTGGACTTCTGCGCCCTAGCTTGTTTTATGCATGTTTTTTTTTTTTTTTTTTTTGTGGTTTTATGCATGTTTTTATTTATTTATGTTTTTATCTCTGAGCTAGCGGGAGTTTTAATTAACTTATTGCCAGCAGAGGGCACCTCCCGTGTCTTAAACACCTAATTTGTTCACAGATTACTTCCAAGGGCTTGAATAAAGGAAAGTGCATTACCATGATCTGGATGAGATCAATGCCTAGTTTACTCTGACAAAAGACATCTCAATGAGAAATCGGATTTTCCAAATAGAAACAGCTTATGAGCTCTGAAGGAGAGGTTTGAAGTTGAAAAGACTGAAGAACGAGGCGGCCATTAGCCTGAGAGCGAGGGGTGCTCAGTTTAAATACAGTACGGTTGTTGGCAACAGAGGGGGGACTTCGGACACCTTTTACTAATGCTGAGCAAACAAGAAATATGGAGCGTTTTACATAATGATGCAGCAGTTTCCTCTTGTGTAGGCTTGTTAAATGAGCTAGTAAACAGTCTGCTCAACCTTTCATGTTAGAAGACTGAAGAACACAAACTGCATCTTTTTTGGATTGTAGCATGCTGTAAATCTGCCCATCACTCATGTGAAACTGCCTTGCCTCTGAGCCTGAATAGCCATTTGTCCAGTCTTATAAGCTGTTGAAGTGTAATGAAGTCTGTAAAGTGCCAGGGTGCCTGATATTGTGCTTTATACACTTTAACTGTAAATCAAAATGTACACTGACTGCTCAGTAGCAGAAAAGGGGGCTCTGCATACCTTTGTTTGGAATATACATAGAGGAATATAAATCGTTTTTTTTAAAGTGCTTATAGAATAAACTCTTAACTTTGGCCAAATTACTGTCCTTTAAAGTAGGTACCTACCTACTGTGTTATAGAAGAAGGTGGAGGTGCATAGATGATAGTCATTCGGCTAAGAGATTCCCCAGAGTGGAACTGCTGCATTATTGTTTCCCTTTTTCTTAAAATTTATGACTTTAGTAGCTCTGCTTTACTTCAAAACAGCCCAGGCAGCACTCATCCCTCCTGATAACTCTGTCAATGGAGGAGATGCTTTTGACTTTCCTTATTGGTGTGTGTACTTTTAACATACTGCATAAAGGCCCTTTCAGATAGAACGCGGCAAGCGCAAGAGGATGGCGGCAAACCCATTCATTGTGTATGTGGTACCGCCGCGGCAGCGCGTTCCGCCATGCCGCGGAGCACCGCGGCGCGCAAGGTGGGCACATGCGGCCGCGGTGGCGCTCACGCCGCTGCGCTCGAATTGAACATTTTTCAATTCGGGCGCAGCGCGCTGTGACGACATCCTAGCGCGTCCAATAGGAGAGGCCAGTTCAAGGGGAAAAAGTGGTCCTTGTTCAGCCTGAAGTAAACCTGGAAGAGGTCTGTGTGAAAGAATGCAGCTCCCGGACGAACCTGAACCCCCCCAAGTTCTGCCTTGTTACCAGGATCAGGTGGACCCCCACCCTTTTATCTGCTGCTGATCTCCTCCTCCTCTGGAGCAAAGCTCTTTGCTGCGACCATGAGATGTACATCTCTCACAACGAAGCGTTCCGGGGAGAAAACATTTCCTGGTCTGTCGCTTAGCAACGCATGCCTGACGTGCTCGCTGCCGCTGTGCTCTTTCGTCGACTCTGCGCCCTACCCCGCGGTGAACGCCGCGAAAAACGCGTCCTATCTGAAAGGGCCTTAACACAATCAAAATAAGTCTTGCTACCTAAAGGGACTTGAGGCAAGATTAAGAAACGAAACTGGCGACTGCTGCGACTGGCGCTTCAGGTAACTGCAGCCACGAGCCAAGCCGTCACGGGAGCACAAACTGAAGCTATAATGTTGTTTACTCACCTTTTTCTTTGTAGTTACACTTTTCAGTTGATCTGGATCGTTTGCTGATGGCAGAATAATCCATAACTATCGCTTACAGTGTTTTAATTTAAAGCAGAACTCAGTAACTTCAGCTCGGGGCTCCCCCTAGTGGCGTCCTTTCACTGTTGTAAAGTTCAACCCCCCTGCACCCCCACAGCACACAGACTGCTTCTCTACCTGTTTATCCTCATTTCTGATCCCTGGATATTTTTCTAAGCTTTTCTAGCTTGTTGATGCTACTTTGCTGCGTTGGTAGCAGCACCACGTCTCCCTCTGCTCAAAGCAAAGACCTGTCTCTTCTGAAACGGGACGTTTTACCCGCGATTTGCTGGTAGATATGCTGTGGATTATATTTTTCTCTGGTGTTGGCGAGTAGCAGGTAAGAATACAAACTTTTATTTACTTTTTGAAGACATGACAAGTGATTATTGAGCCTGAAGCAGTGATGCTCACCCGCGCCCAGGCAGCGCAAGCTACGTGAATCCTCTGGTCCAGCAAAGAGTTGGTTATGAGAGCCAGGAGCCGGTAGGTGGTGTGAAGCAAAAAATGTTGTCTTCAATAGCGCTGGTGATCTGGTTAAATCAGAGCTGGAAGCAGCCGGAGATAGGGGACCTGAGTACCGTACAGCGGTTTCTGTTGTCGCAAGTTCTGCTGGGTTCGGCGCAGGCAAAGTTGCCTAGAGCTGCTCGCAGGCCAGAGGCCCCGGCGGGAGGGGGGGGGACATTGAATCGCTCCGTAAACACTTTGTTTAGCCCCACGGGGATTCCAAAAGCATTATTAGGAAAAACAGTCCCCCTTTAAGGTGACCGTCTTTTTCCTGCATCAAAACTGCGGATGTAGCGTCATGTGACGTCACGTCCGCAGGGCAGCGCGGGAAATTCGGACACCAAATTGCAGTGCATTTTGCAGCACACAGCCTGTTCAAGGCAACAAAGAGAAACATGGGTGGAAACATTATTTTTGGTATTTAGCGCTTCATCACCCATTAGTATGAAAAAAAGGGACATTCTTGTTTGGTTTTTTTTTAAATTCCTGCCTCAAGTCCCTTTAAAAGATAAATTCCTTTTCTTTCAACCTGCACCTTATTTGTAAGAGTTTATATGAACATTTACTCACTGGTAAAACTTCTGTATCACTTGGACTCCTTTGGGCGATTGTTACGGCCGCCTGGTTACTAACCCCTTTGTTTTTCATTTTACATGTGAATCCTCCTGCTCAATCCCTCCGTTCCCATTGGCCTGGCTCCCCACCACCATCATCTCCTACCTCCTTACCTGCTGATTGCTGATCAGTCTCACCTGGAGCAGCTGGCATACAGCTTCAAAGGAACCCTGAAGTCATTCAGTCACTGAAACTGTTTGGCCAGGGGCCTGTATGACGAGCCGGATTTTCTCTTAATGCGGAACTTCAGGGTTAACCCTGGGTTTTTCATCCTACGTGCTGGTTCACTTCTATCGGGTTCTATCTCCCGTAACTTATGCTGACGTCTAACCTGGCCAACCAGCTAAGTTCTGGAAAGAGATCACACAGTATAAAAGCACCATCCCCTTACCAATTAGCGCTCTTGGAAAGTGGCCTGCCCAATTTTTATTTGTTGAAGCTAGTGCTCAGATCATGAGAGGAACCTTGGAAGAGAGAGAATACAGAGATGGTGCAACCCTTTTGATCTGCCAGATGACACTTTATATGAAAGATGTAGGTTTTCCTCTGCTGAACTCCATTACATCTGCAGCTGCACGACAACACCACAGATGCTCTGTATCGCACTTTGAGGTTTTATTAAGGTTAATAGACTCATTAAATTAATTTTGATATAAACCAATGCCTCACCTCGGAGTGAAAACAAATATTAGTGCTGCACTGATGCAGCTGAATAGCTTAATTTTTGTAGCCGAATTATGCTCACAGTGTTCAAATCCCACTCAGTAAAACGTCATTCATTCATTCATTCATTCATTCAATGGTAATTTCATGCACACTTTGGCAATGCTGATTAAATTTTTGTATTTGTTCTCTAATGTTCTCATAATCATCTTGCGCCGCTGGGGCTGCATCTGAAATAATATGGTTAAGAGGTCACACATGCAGAAAACATGAATTTGTGGAGTGCAGACCCACCCACGCCGTCACGGTGAAGAGTTTCAACACGTGCATGGCATGAGCCTGAAAATATCTATTGTAGGCTATATGGACAGTAGGGTATGGGAAGGAAATACGCAGAGGAAGCGCGAAGGAACACTAAATGATCAGAATCCGATATTGTTCCATGACTGAACAATCACACGGACTTGTGCATTAACAGAGTCATCAATTTTCTGCCAGCATTCCTTCCTGCTGTTGCTGCAGCAACTGTGTTGCTTCTGGCCTGGATGATGTTCCTGAATTCCTCATACTTCTGAAATATGATCGTCTTCTCCTCCATGTTGAAATATGTAGCTCTCTGTTTCTCCATGTCTGCGATTGGTCAGATGCTTCCAACGCCACCCCTTTTATGTGAGTGTGCACTGATTAAGATTGGAAAACCCTGGGTTGAGTTACCCAGTTGAAACAAGCTTCGTAGTACTGTTTATCAAGACCGCAGATGTCTGGTTAAGTCAACCCAGGTAACAGAGAGAACCCGGGTATGTTAATCCAGTTTCGTCGTACAGGCCCCTGGCAACGATTGTCCTTAATTTCTTTCTTTTTGGTTTTTGGTGACTTTAGTTTGGGTAACTTTGTTTCTTTAGTTTTTATTTTCCAGGTGTTTTAGTTTGGTTAATGGTTCATTGCTGGATTCCCTTCTTTGTTTGTAATTTGCACTGGTAGTTTGGGACAGGGGTTGGCCCTGGCATCACTATTGCAAATCCCTCCTGCGCCCCGCACGTCACAGGCTCGGATTTCCCCTACATTTCACAGATTGGGGGGGCAAACAGATCACCACAACAAAGTGGAGAAGAGAATCTGGAAAATGATTTGTGCATCTTCTTCTTTTCTGTATAATGGCGATGGCACACGAGGAGTCGGTGATTTCCACCACTTCAGTTGGGATAAACGATCTTGCAGTTTGGAATCCAGTGGAGGACACAGTCTTAAAATGTGTTATTCCCAATCTTGGATGATTCAATGGAATATAGTCTGTTAGTGTGAACGCCCCAGTCTTTTCAAAATCGGGGCCAACTGTGAAAGTCGTGTAGTGTGCTGGCAGCATAAAGAAAGCTAGGTGGATGGAGGTACAAGAGAGGGTCAGTTCTTTATTTGGTTAACACTGAATGAGCTTTTGTTTCTTTTTTCTTGATAGTTTTGGTGGTGGCCTCGGAGAGAATTTGCTCAATTGGTAGAGCGCTCGCTTTGCATGTGAGAGGAAAAGGGATCCACGCCCGTATTTTCCAGAAGCCTTTGTCTCTGTTTTGACCCAACAGTAAGGAATGGCTGTTTTAGCAGTGGGCTCGATGCATGACTCCACTACTTCCTGAACTAAAAGGTAGCTCCTTTGTTTCCTCTCATTTGATACCTGACAGACTGATTAATCCAGGTGTGTCTGGCCAGTTAATGGAGGTCAGGCACACCTGGATTAATCAGGTCATAAAAACAGCTTAAAAATAAGGCCAGAGCATAGGCCCGAGTAGCTAAAGTCATTACAAGTTGTGGTTACAGATATCATTAGGTATTTTCAAGTCTCATCAAGACTTATCCAGGGAATCCATGTAAGCCACAATGCTTTGAAAGGCCAGACACGTTAAGGCAGGGGTGTCCACGTCCGGTCATGGAGGGCCAATAACCTGTAGGTTTTCTATACCTCCCTGCTCCAACACACTTGACTGAAGTTAGTGACTGTGCAGAACTTTATTGGCTTGTGCATTGATGAATTTAAGTAAGGTGAGTTGGAGCCAGAAGGGAAAGAAATGCAGCAGCCCTCAAGGACTGACTTTGGACACCCCTGTGTTGAGAAGTGGTTCAGGTACAGTCGTAAAGTGCGATTACAACACAACGAGGATGGGATTTGAACCCATGTGTGCAGAGCACAATGGATTAGCAGTCCATCGCCTTAACCACTCGGCCACCTCGTCCGTTTCACATAAGTTTGTACTGTCACAAAGTCCATAACAAAAAGTGACATCCGCGCTCACGTGTGACAGTAGAAACTTGTGTGAAATGGACGAGGTTTGTCGCACCTATCAGCGATCGAACGGCAAAGCCACTCCTATCAAAAATCATAACCATTCCTAACAAAGTCCTTACAAGTCCTAACATCACCTAACAAACTCCTACCATTTCTGAACGTTTCCGAACATCAGTCCTATCCATAGGTTCGAACATTCTGAACATGGGGCAAAAGAACTAATCTCTGCCGAAGGACTTCGGCCAATCAGCGGGCCCTTTTGCATGTTCAGTCATCGACTGTGTAAAACATTTTATCCGCACATCCTTTGAGACATTTGTGTGCACTGAGATAGTACTCTCAAAGAAAACACAGCAGTGATCCGACAGCCCCACATCACACACCGTGACCTTAGAAATGTCCAGACCCTTCGAGATCAGTAGATCTAAGGTGTGTCCTCTATTGTGTGTGGGCTCTGTGACATGCCGAGTCAACCCGAAGTTGTCCAGAGTGTTACTCAGGTCTTTGGTCCCTTTGTCCTGAGGACAGTCAAAATGGATGTTAAAATCACCAGTGATAACAAGATGGTCAAAGTCCGCACAGATCACAGACAACAGTTCAGTAAAATCATCATTAAAGTCTGCACAGTATTTGGGCGGCCGATAAATATTTAAAAACATGACTCTGGATGAGGCCGTCAGCTGTAAAGCCACGTATTCAAAAGAATGGAAATCCCCAAGAGTTAACTGTTTACATTGGAATGAGTCCCTAAATAAGATAGCGACCCCCCCACCTCTCCTGTTCACTCTGGCTTCACTGATGAAACTGAAGGGGATGTGGCATCCCCTGGACGTGGCCTCAATAAACTTAAGCATTTTCAAAGTATCATCATGTTTTGGAACAGGCTTTATGTTTACTTTTGATAAAAACCTTACAGAGTGGAGCTCTCTGTGTTCTGACAGAGCTACATTTCTCCTTCTGTTACGTATCAAGACAGGGATAGTAAAACCTTCTAAACAGGGTCCCAGCTTAAAGTTCAATCATGTCTTTGTAATTTTGTCAGGAAATACTTGTTTTGGTTGACCAATTTTCATAAGCTACCAAGAGGTAGCTCCGTGAACGTTCCTCAATCGCTGCATTGAAGTCGCGGGAACTTTGACATGGAAAGTTTTCTAAAGGTTCCGGGAACGTTTACGACTGACCTTCAGCGAATGTTCCCCGAACGTTGCCTGAAGGTCACTTCATCATGACGTTATCCCCACTTGGTAAAACAAAACAAATTAGCCTAAGTTGCATTTATAGTGGCATTTCTGATTTAACTTGTGTTAATTGGTAGTCAGTCTTGAATTTTTTGTGATTGTGATTTTGGTCCTCCAAACAAGTGTTGTAATACTTATAGGTTATAGTTATAGTTAGCTTCTATATACCTTTAACATACCTCCTGAGGTACCCGATTTTCATACTTTCAAAGTAGTATAATTGGTAGGCAGTCTTTATTTTATTTAATGTGACGACTATTCATAAATGTTCAAAATAAGCTAAAGGACTACCAATATTCACTACTCCATTACGTTTCTCTGCTATTCTCATTGTAAATATTTCCCTTTTTATCTGACCTTGACATTTATTCAGGAATATGACAGGAAAGCCCGATGGATACTGGGCAGGTGTCATGTACCTGTACACCCAGGGGAAATATAAATTTACTACAGGTAAAAAACCTGGGGCCAAAAAATGGAAGGTCGTGATGGAGCGCATCTGTGCCTCTCCCCTGAGTCCTTTGTACGGCCACCAAGTCTGGCAGTTTGACATATTTGGAAACAGAATTCCCTGTTAATGTACCTATCATCTGGTAAGTAAGCAAACTGCCAGCTCACAATTGTAGGTGAAATAAGTTGGTCTAAGCACTAACTGTCTACAAGATTATTGTATGTAAACAAACTACTTCAAACCTTGTGGGGTCCAGTAGTGTATCCTTCAGAGGAACCTTCGGAAAATTGTGTATTTTTCTCATGTAATTGGTCCTAAATTATTGAGTAATATTTGGTTAATTACAACGTCCATTGACAAAAATGTGTGTTCACGCATGCATTCATGTGTGTATGTGTGTTTGTAGTGATCAATGTAGCCAAGAAAATCTGTTCTCATACTGAATTGCACAGTATAATTGTTCTTTTCACAGTCAGATCTACAGACAGGTACATCCGGAGGGAGCCAGGGAGTGAGACCCCCATCACAGACCACAGCACAGAGCAGTTCGAGTGCTGCAGTACAGCAGCCTGCCACAGCACAAGAGCCTGCCGTGCAAAGCAGCTCATGTGCCGCAACGCAGATTGCTACACAGAGCAGCTCAAGTGTAGAGACCCCTGGCACAGCCTGCCACACAGAAGAGTGAGGCTTCAGAAAAGGTCTCATCTGCCTTTTGTGGACAGAAAGTCAGTCCTGAAGATTTCTCTGATCATCTATCTGATTTCCATGCAGTGACAAGTTGTGATAAGTGTGGTAAACAATTTAAAGGTGCAATTAGGTTTCTATGCCACAAGAAGGTAATTGTCCACCACAGCAGCCCGCAGCCCAGCCACATCTTCCACCACAGCAGCCTGCAACCCAGCCACAGCTTCCACCACAGCAGCCTGCAACCCAGCTACAGCTTCCACCACAGCAGCCTGCAGCCCAGCTAAAGCCACCACCACAGCAGCCTGCAACCCAGCTACAGCTTCCACCACAGCAGCCTGCAGCCCAGCTAAAGCCACCATCTTCATCTTGTCTCCCACCTACAGCAGTGCCGCCACCTGTCTTCCACCTGAGGGCTCCAGAGGTTAATTAGGTAAGCTTTCTTCCCAAACAATTCCTCCGCATTATAAAACCATCAGACCGTGACTAGATAGCACGCTTTCTGTATGAGCCCTCAGGACAGCCTAGGAATCAATTCAGTCAAAAATGGTTTCAACCGACCCCTCCGCCAAAGCCAACCAATGCACCACCTGATCCTGCGGCCTACTTCAGACAGAGGATGTTTCTGTAGGCACCGATGCGGATGTGGGGCATTCCTCTGAAGTGCCAGCAGTGTAATAATAAGATGCACCACTCGGGGATATACACCAAGGTGCAGGGGGTCATAGATGTTAGCTCCAGATACTATTTAATTGGTGGAGACTATCCCCGCTGCTGCAAGTGTGTCCCTGTCCCGTCTGTCCCTGGAGCACTGAGGTGTTCTGCCAATTAGATCCGGCCCACAGACTGAAGTTTCCTGCAGTACTCAGCACGCAACTCATGGAACTGCTTGATATCTCATAATAATGATAAGAAAAATAAAGAAAAAAAAACTTTTAATTTTGATTTGTGAAAGAAACTTTCTATTCTCAGTATAACTCTGTCCCTGGCAGTGTCAATCTTTGTCTTGCATGTCAGCATAGGGCAGAGAAAAATACACCAGAACGTGGCTATTTCTAGCAGTTGAAATCATATGTAGATGGGATCCGAGGTTTCATGATCTTCTTACACAAACACTATGTCCATGATTAGCCTACAACATATATTCTTCTTAGTCCTTTGATTTGACAAAAAAATTGGTTTTAATAACAAGAACAATCTCTTTACAATGTTAAATATTTGCGGATTACATATTGAGGTCCTAAAAAGAAAAAAAAACATATAGAGGTCCTACCATGGGCTTCTACCATTGGCTAATCGACTAAACGTTGCAACATGATTGATTCATCAGATAGAGTTGTTCAGCATTCGTCTGAGCAGGGTGGCGATTCAAACACAAGTTTTCAAAAATATACTTGAAAACTCCTCAAATTTGAGGAGACAACAAATTTATTTAGAATTTTTAGACTGAATGTATATCACGGACAAAAACAATGTACTCTCTTGATGGGGATCAATCAACACGAAACACTCGTTTGGTCCACTGTCTAAAAAGCCGATAAAGCTTTCCATTTTCCTTACTCTTGTACACTATAACTTTGCTAATAGAGAATTATTTAAAAAAAAAAAAACAGCTTTGCATTACGTGATTATTAAAACTGACCAGAGGATAATAGACGCCAGCCACAGTCTCCGCCCCCGGAGTCTCAAAGCCCCCTGCAGTCGAGCGAGCGAGGAGTGTTTGGTCAAACGTGCAGTGTCAGCACTGAGAGTGCGATGGTCGCCACCACGAGGACATTGGCCTATAATGTGTTCACAGTGGACTGATCGGCTCTCGCAAGGATGATTCTCTGCTTGCAAATACTGTGTTGCTCCCTCGCAGTGCAGAAATGCCTGCTCGCAATGTGTGTTTTCACTCGCTGTTACTGTTAGCGCGCGCTTACCGTGCGTGCATTCAGTTTTCAAGCGCATTCCCTTTTGGAACTTTTTAGATGCCATAGAATGTGGCCATGTGTTGAACTGTGTGCTGACAACTGGTGAGGGAGCAGGCCTGGATAAGTTGTGCCAAGGGATAGTCAAGTGCTACAAGAACACTGGAGAGCCAGAGCCAGAGGTCATATATGTTGACCGAGACTGCTGCAATGCAACAGGCGTGTGATTTTTTCCTAAAAAGAAATGTATCATTTTTATACAAGCCCAATAGTAAAACATTTGAAATAAAAAAAAAAACACAATCTTGGTTTATTTTAAACCAAATTTGACCAAATGTTGTGTGGCTTTAATGAGATACCTTGTTTTATGTGACTAAATTGTTACAACTCAGTGAAAAATTGAATACAGTGGAATTTAATGTTTTTCCTTATTATTCTTTTATAAAGATCCACCCCATGTCCTCAAGTGGTTTAGACCTTGGAAAACTAAAGTAAAACTGGACATTTTTCACTTCATGAGGCGATACACGACTGGCCTCACAACAGAACACCATCCTCTGTATGGAACCTTCTGCTCAAAGTTGTCTAGTTGTATTTTTGAGTGGGACCAAGAAAACATCTCAAGGCTCAAGGAGGCAAAATGATCAGAGCTTAGAAAAAACATGCTGGTCTCACACCCACAGATGCTCAGCATTAGCTCTGGGGAATTGGCCAAGCATTGCAAAAGAAAAACCTGGGGGATTGAGGAAACACGTAGACTTATCCAGGGTCTCAATGTGGGAACTGACAGACATCTGGTTTACGTGTCATTAACCCTGACAGCATAGCACATGTATGGGAAGTGCAGCAAAGGCACTTGCCATGCATCCAAGATCCACCTGGGGTTGAACTCTACACCAAACTTGGCAAAGGGATCGAAAAGGGTGACAAAGTTTTGAGTGTATTCAGATGTGGCAGAGGATCATCTTCTGTTGAAAGTTTCCACCGCCACCAGTGTACCTTCATTCCAGGTAAGTACATGTATGGTTTTTGATGATTAATATCTTGTACATCAGTGTTTGGTGCTCAGAACCTTAAGAGCTCTGAATGTTTTAGATGTTTCCTACTCCAACACACCAGAGTCAGTTGATGAATCTCGTCAAGTTCTTTGCCATCCTGCTAATGAGTCATTCTTTTCAGGTATGTGTGTTAAAAGTAGCAAAGCATCTAAAACATGCACGGCAGTGGGTTGAGTACCAAGAGAAATTTGTCTGGAAATGTGTTAGTTGTTGTTACAAGAGCACGATTTTCAGACGCCACAGGGCTGCGGTTGGTGAACCACAGTAGTATGCACCATGTTTGGGAGGTGCAGCAAAAGCACCTGGAGTGCCTCCAAGACCCTGCAGGTGTTAAACTGTACACAAAGTTGGGAACACTGCAGAAGGGCGGCAAAGAGCTGGACATCCTTAGGCGTGGTAGGGGATTCTCCTCCCTGGGGAGTTTTCACCGACATCAGTGCTTTCATTCCAGGTACATTAGCATCAGACACTGTATTGTCTGGCTTTTTAAATGTTTTCTATGTTATGACAGAGAATGTGTTGTAATTATTGGGGGATGGGGCTCAACCCTCAGAACCTTTGATGTGCAGTTGATGTCTCACCTCAACAGCATGAGCAAACAGGTCCTTGGTTGCGCTCTGGTTTCAGAGTTCACCCCAGCCGGGAAGCCTACTGGTAAGAGATCTCAGAGCAACTCTGGTAGACCAGCGTATTACATTCCCTCCTTTTTTTCTTAGGCGCCCCCTACTCACAGGATAAACATTTCTTGAGTGTGAAGATTGTGCTATAACTGTAAGAGATGCATGTGTGTATGCATTTCCTTTGTGTTTGCACTGGTTACAGGGGAGCACATTGCTGTGGACTATCTATTAGCCCAGACCAGCAGAGGTGACCTGCTCGCTCCAAAGCAGATGGCTGGTGATCCCTGGGATCAGGCTGAGTCGAACGCCACGCTCTGCCAGTCAGCTGAGCTTGGAGCTGGTGGTCCCGATCCTCCAGGTGCTGTGGAAGACCAGGTGTTGGAGGATGAAACTGAACCCGGATCCCTCATTACAGAGGTCAGTCACACTTTCTGTATCATCTTACTTAAAAACACAGTATTCAACTAAGTAAATCTGATTACATTTTAATGAGATACATAAATGTAAAAATCAGCACTGCTCACATAACATTTTTTGCTTTTTTTCTATCACTTTTCCGACCAGCCAATGTGACTCGAGAGGCGTTGGGGAATGGGAGGCTTTGATGCCCTAGCAGCCTACCTAGTTGGTTTGAACAGAACAATCGCGGCTTTGTCAGTGAAGGAGGAGGTAACCATAGTCCACCTGTACACAGCTCTCCATGCCATGGACAATGCAACTTCAAAGTACAAAATATGTTTTGTACACCATAATTAAATAAAAATTCAATGGGATGAATGAGGCACATGGATGTCTCTTTCTGCGTTTAGGTGCACTCAGAAGGCTAAGAGAGGCCGTGCATCAGGGGGACTGTGGAGAGCATCCAGGAAGCCAAGTGGCTCTGCTCCTGGACAGCAGAGCCAGAGAGGTACTTGACCACAATTTTCTGTCAATACAAATCACTGAATAAGAGACAGCAGATTTTACAGCGATCCCTGTTGACACTGTCACCTGGTTCTTCATGGCTTAACATCCTTGTTCACAGTCCAGACCATGTCATCTTTCTCTCCCACAGACTATACATGACTCATGGCAAAGCAGCCCAGGACCCCGAATTACACAGGATCATTGAGTGTGTTTGTGTGCGTCAGTGGTCGAAATTACACATTTTCTTTGCAAACGCTCCATCTCTGCCAAAACATTTAAAATATGGACCAAAAGTACATTTTGCCCTCAAACAACACAGTTTGCACACAAATGTATTAGCACTTCCAATCACTCATTACACAAAATAGGCTACCAGACTCAATGTGAATCAGTGCGGCATTTCTGGTCATTGTAGCCAACGACTGTATGCCGTTTACATGTCAGTGTGATTTGTAGTCAAATTTGCCTTCTTGCAAAAAAATGGATCCAGAATGAGAAATGCTGCAATGTAAATTTTATTGATTATTCTTTTTTTCTTTTAGATAGGCTAACAAGCTGAATCTGATTGAATCTGATTTACCACATGTTCAGTCACAGTTGCCCGAATTTCAACCTTCTTGAGCACTTCCAGCTACACCTCAACCTCGCACATGGACTTCTCTTCCTCGAACTCCTCTTCCCCTGAGCCCTCTACCTCTTACTCTCACTCTCATCTGCCTTAGACCATCCATGCTTGCAAAAAACCACCCACAACATTGCACCTTTTACGGTAAGGCCTGCAGACTGATTGCAAATTGAAAAGTTGTGTGAAGAAGTGTCAAACAGGTGATTCAGTGATTTCATACCGATCAAGGAGTTTCTAAGAGCTGAGAACTGTTTAACTGCCACAGTCAATACAATGGA
Organism: Atherinomorus stipes; assembly: GCA_023101725.1. Lineage (NCBI taxonomy): Eukaryota > Metazoa > Chordata > Actinopteri > Atheriniformes > Atherinidae > Atherinomorus > Atherinomorus stipes. The sequence goes on along the minus strand of JALJCO010002854.1, from coordinate 1,733,313 downwards.
GTTTGGACTGCTTGAATGACTAATGCGTTAACTGTTTTGCAAAAGGGAGGGAAAATTGTGTCAAACCAATGAGAATGGGTAAACTCATTTGCAAGAGATGCCTTCTACTCTGCTGAGATGATGATGATAAAGACTGGGAGGTTGCCAGTTTCTTCATTAATGTCAAAACAATCAATAAAACTGCAATTGTTCCATTCAATCTGGTAAACAGAAAAACAAAAACCATATGATATTTTGTTTTTCAGATTTTTTGTTTGATGAAAAAGTAGAAAATTCATGTTTGTTGTCCTATTTTCAGGTAAAACAAGCCAAGTAATAAATGAGGAAGCCAAAGAGAAATATTGAATGTAATAGTACACATTTTTAGGTTATTGATTTTCTAATGAGCGGGTGGATGTGGCCGGGGTATCCCTGTATCATTTGCTCATTAGTCTTTCAAATCAAAACAACAAACAAACAAAAAAAAAGCGGGCCATTAATTGTTTTCTGATTTTGTGCACAAAAACAAAAATCGAAACAGGATAATGAGTGCTCAGATCCTATTTTTATTTTGCTGTTTCAGGTAGCGGCGTGCCCCGGACTTTCTCTTTCTACTCTACATTCGCTGGATGACTAAACATCCAGAAATGTTATCAAATGTAAATACTTTTCCTTTCATCATCACAGAACGGTGTGTTTTTTTTTTGTTTTTTTTTTTTCTTTATTCCGAACAAAATTATAAAAAACATAAAAGATAAAGGATAAAAGATGAATTGAATCAAAAGGTAAAAAGGATCAACAAAACAACAAAGCATTGAAAAGAGAGAAAAAATAAAAATAAAGACAACACAAACAGCTCAATAGTATCAACAAAGTAGAAAGACAGAAGGATTTGTCTGTTTTTTTTTTTTGTTTTTTTTCTCTCTCTCTCTCTTCTCCCATTTCCCTCATATGTCTCACCTAATTACCATTAACCATTTAGTCCGAAAATGGAGCAGGCAGAAGTAAAAACTTTTCGAGGCCTGCTCCCTTTAACTAAGTAATCTTTTCTAAATTGAAAGATATACAGTATTTACTGTACTACAAAACAATATAAGAAGTAAAACAACAATAAAGCAAACAAAACATGATGCAGCAACATTGTCCTCTCACCCGCTGCTGTTACAGTCGCAGCGTAAATATGAACAGAAGGCAGCGTATTCCTCGACTGGGACTCCACTGTTATGTAGCTGACACACCAGCCTTTAAATGTGTTGTTTGGTGGGTCATCACTGATCAAATTCAAAGTAGAACTGTAAATTTAGTTTTGAATGCAGAATTGCATTACAGTTGTCTTTGGAAAATGACCGGGCACAGTGTAACTACAGCTTACCAAAATGAAATTTATATCATGCGAGTTTATATCTGAAGTTCATTTCAAATGTCTAAATTTTCTTTTAAATGTGAAACAGGCTTGCAGAGGCAGAGGAGGAAGGGAGAAAGAGAAAGAGGCAGAGTGGTTGCACAGAATTGAGCAAAGATGTTGAGGGCCATGGAGGCAGTAAGCAACAGAGCCACCAATCCTCCTCGACCCAGCACTCCTCCACCAGCACAGCCAGGCCGCAGCTTATCCAAGCGCGTCCGTCAGCCCCATCGCCAGGGAGTGGGAAGAGGAGAAACAGAATGACGTAGGCGTTGTCATCAGGAATGTGTGCCAGAAAACGTGTGTGTCAGTGTATGGATGTGTTTATTTGTGCAAGTTCATTTATTTGTTCCTGTTCATGAAAATAATTTCTTACAAAAGTCAGAAAGAAATATTTATTAGTAATTAGCAAGTTAATTAAGAAAAAACAATAACTGTACTTTGTTCAAAGCAACTCAAATTCCAAAACATCAATGTTAAAATGTTAAATAAAGTTTGTTTCAAACATTTAACATCAGTGCCTGTATATTAAAAGACTTATTTCCATTGTCATTTCATTAATATTGCTGTGTTCGCCATTATTAGTAAATGCATTATGCGTTGTTTCTGTTTAAAAAAACCTTCTGGTTGCTTTGTTTCCAGCTGTATTTGTATGCTAGAAGAGCGGCTTCTGGTCCAACGACAGGCTTTTCCGGTCCTTCTCATGAATATCTGTGACTCAAAAAATGAGGCGTCTCTGATTGTCTCCCTCCCATGAATGTATGAAGAAATCTCCCCTCCCCCCGCTCTGTGTGTAGCCGAGCACACGAACAAGTTTGTTCCACCGTGCTAGTGACCAGTTAGCTAACTTAGCTTCTCAACTCCACAGCTACAGTCGCGCCGTCTTCACTTAGTGCAGACGGGAGGGTTACCTGCTTTCCCACGGGCGGGTATAGTGGGCGACGCCCTTTTCGATGTGACGTGGAAGCGAAAGGCTTTTCCTGATTCGCTCCCTTCTCTGTATTGTTTCTATGAATAGGAAACACAGCCAGCCGAGGTGACGCCCCACTTGCAAGCGCAGCATGTGTAAGTAACTAGGGGGGACCCTCTGTATTTCAAAAGGAGCAAGTTAAACTGGTTATCAGTGGAAGGAGATCTTTAAATAACTGGCACTGGATTTAGTTTACACATACAGGGGTTAGACAATGAAACTGAAACACTTGGTTTTAGACCACAATCATTTATTAGTGTGGTGTGGGGCTTCCTTTTGCGGCCAATACAGCGACAATTCGTCTTGGAAATGACAAATACAAGTCCTGAACAGTGGCCAGAGGGATTTTAAGCCATACTTCTTGCAGGATAGTGGCCAGGTCACTACGTGATGCTGGTGGAGGAAAACGTTTCTTGACTCACTCCTCCAAAACTCCCCAAAGTGGCTCAATAATATTTAGATCTGGTGACTTTGCAGGCCATGGGAGATGTTCAACTTCACTTTCATGTTCATCAAACCAATCTTTCACCAGTCTTGCTGTGTGTATTTGTGCATTGTCATCCTGATACAATGCACATGGTCCTCCAGAATGGTTCAGTAGTCCTTGGCCCATCTAGCACAAGTCCTGGGCCAAGCGAATGCTGTGATTTGGGCCGCTGTGGTTCTACGTTTTTTGGATACAATCCGGGTTAGCACCCGAAGATCACGTTCAGACAGCTTCCTCTTGCGTCCACAGTTAATCCTGTTGGATGTGGTTCGTCCTTCTTGGTGGTATGCTGACATTACCCTGGATACTGTGGCTCTTGATACATCACAAAGACTTGTCTTGGTCACAGATGCGCCAGCAAGACATGCACCAACAATTTGTCCTCTTTTGAACTCTGATACAATGTTGTATGCATTGCAATGTTTTGAGCAAAACCGTGCTTTTTACCTGCTAATTGAACCTTCACACTCTGCTCTTACTGGTGCAATGTGCAATTAATGAATATTTGCCACCAGGCTGGTCTGATTTAGCCATGAAACCTCCCACACTAAAATGACAGGTGTTTCAGTTTCATTGTCTAACCCCTGTACATATATGAATGGTGTATTGATAGATTTTGGTCATGTCTGTCTTTGTGTTTGATAACTTTTATTTCTTGTTGGTAGCACAGGAAAATTTTGCTTTTAAAAAATCATTTGGTGGCTCCTAAAAGACGTTTTAACGAAGCATTTTCTGCCCAAATATGGAGTTTGCCAGCACACCGGCATCACTGGTCCTCTTGTAGCTCCCCACATCCACCACTGCCAGGAGAACGATGGAGTAGATCCCCTTGTAGTGGTAGAAGAGGAAGCCAGAGTTGTCCGGTGCCTGGATGACTTTATGCTCCCCACTGATTGAGGCTTGTTTACTTTGTTCGAACTTGGTGATTCGTGTAAACATCCGGTAGCAAACAGGGAAAAAAATTTCACTGTATGCTTCTCAAAAGCACCATGTTCCGTACGAGCAAAGCTTTACCAACTAACTTTACATCACCAGCCAAACGAAGAGAAAGCAGACGGTAAAAGAAAGAGAAAGAAAAAGACCGGAGTGGAGGCAGTGACCGAAGTGACACAAGCCGTTTTCTGCCGTCTTGTCAAATGCACCGTGTACATGGGGCTGTGCAAATAATCGAAATTTGATCTCCAAACTAATACTGTATAATCAAGTTGAAATGATTTATGTGCCATTTTTCTTTCCAACATTTATGAGAGAAACATGCATGTGCGATACATTCCCCTCCATGCGGTCCTGCTATAACCGAAACTCAGGCAGCAAAAGCATTGCAATAAAGCTTAAAGGGACCTTAGGCAAGATTAAGAAATGAGACTACTGACTGGCACTGCAGGTAGCTGCAGCCACGAGCCAAGCCGTCACGGGAGCGTGCACAAACTGAAGCGTGCACAAACTGAAGCGTGGAAATGCGAGGAGCGAAAACTGTCTCACCTGTGCTCAGTCTACCCTATATGAAGAATTGTACAGCAACGTCTGTTTTTTGTGTTCTTGGTTAGTTATTATAATAATACAAAAACTTACATGTAAAAGTCTGAGCATGTGTACTGAACAGGTGAAATAGGGAAGTGGCAGTGACATTCAGAAGTTGGATGCAACATTCAGATTGCCTGGTCTGTAAAATGATGAGTAGTGAATGGGCCAATTTTGCTGTTAATGAAAAAAGGCCAGTGCGGTGACATAAAACAAACCACCTAACTAAACACATTCATACACTATTTATAAAGTCTTGAAATAAATGTACAATTTGTCCTTAAATGCCAATAGTATTACTCTAGTTTTGAGTCTATTTCACAAATAACTTGTGTGTTCAAAATAAAAATGTGGAGTCGCACACGAGTCTATAAGGAGCCTCCTTATTTTAACTCTGCTGCTCGTTCATGAGGCAATATTCATTCCCTGCATTTAATTATCACGACACCTTGTTAATATGTCAGAAATGCTACAGGCTTTGACAAAACTCTGTGACGGAGGAAAGTGAATGGTTTGGGAGTAATAAAATTAGCAACACCAGATTGGGTAGTAGGTTGTGAGGCACTCGTGTGTGCCTGAGTGAGCTTCAATGGAGGGCCAGATGGAGGAATAAGAAAGTTTTCCAGGTCTTTTTAACAGTTGTGCTCAGTTTTAACAACGTGTCACATCTGATTTGCCCGAAGGAATGTCTGGCTGACAGACAGTGTGGAACGAGAAAAAAGAGCAGTGTGGAAACTCACACACAGACACCTCAGTTCTACATTTCTGTTTAAACATAAAAGCACACTGAAATATGTATGAAAACACCAAAGTCACAGTAAGCCAAACACTGAATGTCATCATCCATTCTGTTACACACACAGTTAAATGTGTCTGGATTTGTAATTAAAAGCTTGTTGACAAAATTTGCACTTGTTAAATTGTGTATCAAGCTGAAATGCATGATGCATTTACAATGACAAAGTTGGAGAATGTGGCGTGACATTTACAGGAGAAGACGAGAATATTTACACCTATATTCAGATCTGCACACAAAAGCCCTGACATCATGCGTTATTGCCTCGTAAATGTCTATTCACGCTTAATTCTGTCATTGCAAATGCAATTTTAAAAAGCACAATAATATGGAAAAAAAAACTAGTTCGTCAAAATAATTGAGTTCAAACAATGAATTCGCTCAGTTTTGTTTAAACAAATTAGATTTTATTTTAGTCAAACTGTTCACAAAATTAAATACATAGGAATAGTTGAGCTGGAGGGAAGGAAAGACTGAGTCAGACACAATGTACGCACGAGTATATACACAAGTGTAATAAATGTATGTTTTAACTTACCTCTGTGACAATACAGTATAGTCATAGCAGGATGAGGTTGCTGTGCCCACAGCCAATGATGTTCAGGACAATGTCTCCTTGATTTGAGTCAGAAGTGTTTGAGCAGGGACCTACAGGATTGTAGGACCAGATTGGGAGGTAACAGTGATTCATAACCATGAAGGATGGGCCACAACCACCACCTAGAAGGCCACAAAAACTTTTTTAGAGTAAAATAGAATAGAAAAACTTTATTGTCTGTCACAAGTGTCAGAAACTTGTCTTTGACAGGCTCCAGATAAAACCATAACCAAAACATTAAAACCACATACAGTAAGGATAAAAATTCATTTCTAACAGTTCAGAGTGCTGATGGCAGTTGGGATGAAAGTCTTTTTGTAGTCATGTCTGTTGCAATTGTTGCTCATACTTGCCAGAACTGAACCGAACCATTGAAAAAACTCGGCCCTGTGGAGTTTACCAGTTGATACCTGCATCATCTGGCACCAAGCCGTGATTCTTTCTTTTAACTGTTGCTCTTCTGTGACAGGGTGCTTTTAAAAGGGACTGGTATGGGTGGGGGGATTTGTAGGGTCATGGGTGGGTGTAAGATAATGATGGATGTGTATGCAAGACTCTGTTTTGTTTTTATCCATAGTATTTTGATGTTAATTGTTTTATTATGTGAAGCACTTTGTATTGGAAGTGGGTCTCTTCTTCTACTGTACCCTTTTTTATGCTGCACCCTTATGGATTAAAATGAAAAAGGCCAGAATCTGCAAACTTCAGGTTACGTATAATGATTGTCAAATAAAATGTATTTCTTCTTCTTATTTTGCAGGTAGATAAGCGTTAGAGCTTTAAGGTGCATTCGGAAAGCATAGTCTGCAAATCTCGGTCCATTTGGGGACTCGGTTTGGTTGGGGGCGGGGGGGCTCTTCCGGACCGAGATCGTGTTCACGTTGCACTATTGCCAAACAGGCCAAGAATGAGAATCTTAGGTGGCGCTGCTTTCGGATTTACCGTAGGCGAGGACAAGACGCACATACAAGAATGTTCTCACAACTTCTGTTTCCTCCACAAAGCGACATTATTTTTGTACGAGGAGCTGGATATGATTTCATTACATCAAATATTGATTAAAGCTTTTACTTCCTCGTAACTCCACGTCTGACCATGAGCCATCTTTATAAGTACTGCAGTCCCACACGTGTGTTTGTTGTCGTAGCGTTTACCCACGTTGTCCATCATTTGACCCACAATGCCAATGCAATTTGTAGCCCACTTCCTGTCTTTGGTTCACTTGAAGACCTGCGTTTGCAGGCGGACCGAGTCCGGTTGTCCATTTGGGCATTCACAACTCCCCCAAACAAAGCGGACTTTCAGAGCAAACTGACTCTGCTTTGAATCAAAAAAGCTCTGTGAATGCGCCCTTAAAGTTTGTTTATTGGTTCACAGTCAGACGCGACAAAGCTAAGAAGCCAAATGCTACTGTATGTTATGTTTGGCCAGATTTTTAGATTATCCTTCCAACCCTCTGATGCAGCAGAGGGATGGAAAGCAGAGGGATTGTAACGTTGTCCTGTCTGAGCTGTGACAGCTGATGTTCCCACATAATTTACCTAAAAAGCTTGTATAGAGTGGAGTAGTGCGAAGGTCTGGCATGTAAATAAATGCTGGTTCCGGCCGAAACGGAAGACGGTCGCACATTTCATGCAAGGGCTCATGGGGGCTAGGAATAAGGTGGATAAGTACACACTACATCTGCGTCAGCAGATTTAGAAATTGTTCAAGGCTAAAGCCAAAATATTTTCTTGCATAACATGACATTTACCTTAATTGATGCCATTGTTACAATTTACATGCAGTTGCTCAGACAACCATTGATGAAACAGCATATTCTTCAAATGTAATTACAGCCCATTTTGGCCTGTATGAGTAAACAAGGAAGTTGTGTTTGAGAGGACAGTCTAATGAAAAGGTAAAGAATAAAACAACCAAGCCTACCACAGACCATGCCACCATGCCTAAGGTGCAAACATTACAAAAGGCTGTAATGTAAAGCTAAATGTAGTTTTATTTTATTTTTTGACAAGTTTCCCACGTTTAAACTGTAACTGATTGGTCCATTTCCACCATTCATTCGTTGACTATCCAGTTCCTTAGGGTGACAGTTTAAACTATATTTGCATGGTGGACCGTGTTAAGTACATGTCCTAGGGCAAATGAATATATTAGGTTCAGTGTATGAGTATGCATCATATCCATATTCATGTACTATTTATGCCCCCTTCTATATTACAAGTGTTTCTGTTTGGGAATTACTGCAGGTAACCTGTATGCCTGCTTTTATCTCCATAAACATTATACCTTAACCTTAAGGCATGAATTAAGCATTGCATTGTCTCTATAATGATCCCAGTGCTTTACAACATTGACCCCTGGTACAATCACAAGCCCTCTGCAAGAAAATTAATCATCAACTACTATTACATGTTCCTTTAGGAAACGTATTCTCAAGATCTAAATAATTAATCAACACTAATGTAAATGGTTGATAAATGGTACGATGACTAATTCATTATTATTATAATATTAGAGTTGAATTGAATAGATGTGTATAATTTCAAAAGGAGCAGCTATTTTGAGCATCACCTCATCTGGCCAGTTTGGCTGAAAAGGGAATTATTCACATGAAAAATGCGAGGAAATTGGGAAGTGTAGCCAGATTAATTTTTAATGGTCTCTTATTTATTCCACCCACATTTCTGCACATCATTCTGGGATCAATAATAATCTCTCATAAGGAGAAGGAAAAAACAAGCACAGTTTGGTTTATTTCACTTACACAAACCAGCTACCTAAGGGTGACTAATTTTTCACCACCCATGAGCAATGAACCACGTAGACAGGAATGAAAGGGATAAATGATTTCCACTTGACACATGGTGTTTTACACCACACTTCCTTACCTTGATGCTAACTCACTTTCTTTTAACTCCCCTTCTGGTCATGCTGGCAGACACCTGCAGGCATAACAAGCCAAACATGCCCCAAACTAGTGCTGCCCCACCTCCAAGAAAATAGCGGTTTTCCCTCAGGAATCAGGAATTAATAGTATATTGATCAAAAATGAATTGATTGCACAAACAGGAACATGGCAAAGCAGAAATATTACAAACTACCTTGCCATGGCTAGATGAAGGATTAATCAATGCAGGATTAATTGCATTCATCTCAGAACACAGTTGAATAATAGGGTTGGATGTCTCACCATTACACAGCACATAAGAAAAATCTACAGTACAGAAATCACAGACCAGGTGGATAGAATCTCTCATTAACTGCAACATAACGCTTGAACAGATTGAATGGTATGATGTCTGTAGACATGTATAATGTTTAAAGTGTTAAAAATGGGTTGAAAACATTTTTCCTTCAGAATTTGTACAAAGTATAGGAGACCCAGGAAAGAGCTGGATGGAGGATAATTTCGTTGCCTCAAGTAAAAATTAATCTCAGTTCCAAATCAGGTGACACAGCTGCTCAGGGCTGCGATGATTTCAGGCCCTTGTGTACTGATTTCAATATCTTTCCAGTGGTGTAGTAAAATATTTCATACTGTTATTTCAGTTTATATGGGGTTGATCTATTGCACATCTACCTGGCAATAAGTCTGTAATGGGCTGGGTGCCATGTTCCCTCGTTCTATCATGTTTTATCACCTGAGCGAGTGAAACAACTGAGTCAAAGTCTCAGAGATGCAAAACATAAACATACTGTAGCAACAAATGCAGTGAAATGGTCTGAAAGTCTCACCACACATGGGTGCAGCCAATTAAGACAATAAAACACCATAAACATCCGAAAGGGGGTGAGGTGGGGAGACGACAATGAAAAAGCAGTTTTATTTATACCTTTGAGACCGTTGGTCCCCATTCAAGGTCTTACAACTTTTTTAAAAAAAACTTCTTCCTGCTCAAGGGCAGTGTTCAAGTTTTTATACTTATCAGGTCCTTCTCATTCCTTGTAACCAACAGAAGTTTAAACTGCAACCAAAATGAAAACAAATTTTATTCAAAGAGGATGTAAAAGTTTGGATTATTGACTGATAGATCAGACTACCATATACAGTATTACGACCATCGAAGTAGGTCCTTCTCAAGCCTTTGAAGGACCTCTCAGCAATCAGGGTGTAATCAAAGGACATCTGAGGGTTCCCTATAGCAGTGTTTTTCATTGCGGGTCCTTGGGGACCCCCGCCTTGCATGCTTTCCAGGTTTCCAACTCCATCACACCTGATTCAGATCAATTAAACTGCTCAATTTCTCTGCAATCCTGCTAACAAGCCACTCATCTGAGTCAGGTGTGTAAAAGTATGAACTGCTTGAGAACATACATCCCTCCTCTCTCTCCCCCTCCCCTCTTAACCTAGGGAAGGGGCTGGAGCTTTTTATTTTTTATATTATTCTTCCCTTCATTCTACTTTTTTTTTTTTTTTTTTTTTTTTTTTTTTTTTTTCTCTTTGTTTTTTTTTTTTTTTTTTTTTTTTTTTTTTTTTTTTTTTTTTTTTTTAATTTTTTTTTTGGTTATTCTTCTACCCCCTTTCCCTTTTAGTTATTCATATTTTCTCTTCTTTTTTTTCTTTTTTTTTTTTTTTTTTTTTTCTTTTTTTTTTTTTTTTTTTTTTTTTTTTTTTTTTTTTTTTTTTTTTTTTTTTTTTTTATTTTTTTTTTTTTTTTTTTTTTTTTTTTAAAATTTTTTTTTTTTTTTTTCTTTTATTTTTGATCTTTTTTCTTATATTCCATTTCCTTTTTCCTCCCATTACTCCTTTTTTTAATTTCCTATTTTTTTTTTTTTTTTTTTTTTCTAGAGGAAGGAGAAGGAAGGGAGGAGGGGGGATGTGGGGGATTTTGGGGGTTGGGGAGGGGGGGGGGGAGGGAGAGGAGAGAGGGGAGGTGAGATTGAATTGTTTTTTTTTTTTTTTTTTTTTTTTTTTTTTTTTTTTTTTTTTTTTTTTTTTTTTTTTTTTTTTTTTTTTTTTTTTTTTTTTTTTTTTTTTTTTTTTTTTTTTTTTTATATTTTTTATTTTTTTTTTTTTTATTTTTTTTTATTATATTTTTATAAATAATTTAAAATAATATTAAATTTTTTTTTTTGTTTTCTTGCTAACTGCTTTTGTTTGCCCCCTCTCCCTCCCCTCCTCTTTCCCCCCCTTTTTTTTTTTAATTTTCTTTTCTTTTTTTGCCCCCCCCCCCCACCCCTCCCTCCTTCCCCTTTTCCGCCCCCCCCCTCTCTTTAATAATTATTTTTCCTGGGAAGATCCTCATTTTTTTTTTTTCCTTTTTTTTTTTATTTATTTTTTTTTTTTTTTTTTTTTATTTTTTTTTTTTTTTTTTTTTTTTTTTTTTTTTTTTTTTTTTTTTTTTTTTTTTTTTTTTTTTTTTTTTTTTTTTTTTTTTTTTTTTTTTTTTTTTTTGATTTTTTTCTTTTTTTTTTTTTTTTTTTTTAATTTATAAATTTTTTTTTTTTTTTTTTTTTTTTTTCCCCCCCCCCCCCCCCCCCAAAACTTTTTTTTCCCCCCCCCCCCCCCCCCCCCCGAGTAGGTGTCCCTGAGGATTAAAAAAAAAGCAGGATTAAAAAACACTTTCCAAGAGCATGGTCAGTCAATTCAGTCCTACAAGAGCAGCAATCCTGCCGGTTTTCCATGTCTTCCTTCTCCAACATACCAGACTTTTGTTAATGAGGCAGTTTGCAGAGCTTGATTGGCAGTTGGATCTATTTAATTTGAGACAGGTGTGTTGGAACAGTGATCACAAATCTGCAGGGGGCTTTTATTTTGAAATTTACCAAATGCTTTATATTGCTCCTGTTTCTGATTTCCTGTCTGGCCTTATCTGAACTGCTGAGCTTGATGCATTCTGGAAGCATGCTGCGTCAAAAATAAACCCAACACCTGCATTTATGGGAGAGCCGCGACAAGGCACATCCGACTTGCGCCGTGGTGCACCTGGTGTGTAGGACACAACTGACTAAAGTGACCATGTTAAGTGCTGGAGGCCGCGTGCTGCACATATTACAGTTTAACCGTGATTTGTTGCACCACTATCACCTTTATATATCAACATTTAATAATAAAACTACAATAAGAACAAAGGAAAAGCTATGTAATACAAATGATTATTGTTTCCATGTTTAGTCAATATTTTCTATTTGGATTGATGCTCTGGGATCATTATTCCTTGAATCAATGTATTGATGTAAATCTACATATTGGTACATCCATAATGTGTCATTTGTGTTTTCACAAATGTGTTGTTTTATAACGAAATCCTCCTCTTTTGCAAACATTCCTTCAATTAAAACACTGTCCGAGCAATTTCCAACTTGCATTCTCGCTAACAACAAAGAAAAAAAAAAAACATTACAGCAGGCTGGTTGTATAACAGCCACTTTAGCATCAGGAATATATTAGCAATAAATAGTAGCAACATTTTTCATTAGAATATGTTGAGGAGAAAAACAGAAGGCCCACCAAGGCCCACCCATGGCAACAACTGTGTTGTAAAAAACCTGGCTCACTCTGACAGCATATAAACATCACGTATTTCACAGCCGGTGAAGGGATCTTGAGGGAATGTTAATCAACCACAAGGAAGGATGGTAAGGACGCAAAATATGGGAACTAGGAAAAAAATCGAATAAGGGAAAACATGTCCATGACACACATTATTGGTAATTTAAGAATACACCAGCCCAAAAATGGATGCAAAAACAATGAAAGAAAAAAAAAAACACTGCATTATCTTTTTTCTGACACTGTTGGATTCAGAGCCTCATTATTTCCAACAGCTTGCACAGAACAACAATACTTCATTCCTGTGACAAGTGCAGCAAGAGCTATGGTTGATGGCCATTAGTTCATTAGAAATGAGCCATCAGCTCAGTCGGAGAAGTAGGAAATGATGTAAAATGAATACTTTAGTTTTCATCCAAACTGTATGACACAAGTTTGCATAAAAGTAATCTCACAAACAGGTCTTTTGGCTTGTACAGTATGTAAAAATTTTGTATGAGTACTAAAGAATTCTTTACCTTTTTTTTTACTTTTTTAATTTTCTGTCTTTTTACTGTGTTCTTGCCCCCTGCATTGTTGCCAACTTAGCAACTTTGTCACTGAATTTAGCGACTTTTCAGACCCCTCTGGGGACTTATTTTCAAAAAAGCGACTTTCTCTGGTGTTCATGGAGACAGATAGAGTCCATATCGCTCTGCCCGTTCATCGGGTGCTGCATGTCGTCACTCCCTCCCTCCCCGTTTCCCGGCACTCACAGTTCATGCTGTCCCTTTGCAGGCAGCGGCCCTTCCAAGCTGCTGTGAGATGACCATTCAGATGATCATCCAGATTATTTCCCATGATGCCTTGTGGCACAACTGGTTCCTCTTTGCACCATGGCTCAAATGTGTATGTCACCCCTTTTGAGAAGGCAAAAAATACATCACTCAAAAGTTCTGGATATCTGTCATCAGACTTGAAAATCCCATCTATGCCTCGTCTGTGGAAGTCAAGTTTGCCAGAAATTCCTTTCCTTAGTTACCATTGCTCATGTACGATTGGTCAGCAGCAGTTCTAGGGCGTGGCTGGCGTTGGGTTAATTCTCCCTTGAAGTGTGTGTGGGAACAACTGGTGCTGACCCTGCGATGGACTGGCACTCTGTCCATAGTATACCCTGCCCCTTGCTGATGGCCACAGGGATGGGCTCCAACCACCCTGTAACCCTGTATGGAATAAGAGGGTAAAGACAAGGGTGGATGGGTTAACACGACAAATGTACCATTGTCCTGGTGTTAGAATACTTCAGGTTGATGTGACTGATGAACGGTTGCTATAATTGTAGAGTTTTTTTGCTATTGCTTTACAAGAATCATTAGTCTTCCACACTTTTACGTCATGTTGGATCCTTTCTTTTTAAACTTCTATTCTGATTGAACTTGCATGAAAATCGCATTCACAGCACAGGCTGAAAAGCAGGTTACGGTACATGTATGTCACTGTTCACAGAGATGCAGCAGCTTTTCAAGTCTCCCTGCATAGTGATCATGGAGCTGAGCCTTTGCTGCCGTTTGGTTGTGAGAAAAAGGCCACACAGACTTTTAATAGATACTTCCATTGGGAGAAATTTGACAGGCTGTCAAAATATCTCCATTGTTACTGGACATTGTCTGAAATTCTTAAAAGTCTGAAGAAACATTTTTGTAATTTCTTTAGAGCCAGAAATACATTTCTGCAGAGCAACATCTCAGATGTGTCTCAAGGGAAATTACCCTCTCATCGCTCATTGTCTTTCTTTGTCAGTATGTTTGATGTGTTTTTTATTGTTCCTCTCAGAAATGTTCTTGTCAGCATGGTTGTGTGTTTTTACATCACGTTAATCCTTTATTTCCTATGAACTCAGTGGATGCATCAGCTGTGATTGTCGTTGTAGTTCTCCCATGATCCAACACACATCTGAACGATGCAGGCGTTTGATCGATGATCTTCAAGCATATCTGCTATGTGTACTGGCAAGTCAGAAACAACTGGGTATGACACATACTGCATCAGTGTTTGGTCGTTGCTGTGACTTTGTCTCAGACAAAATCACTGGGTTCCATGGGACTTCATAAATATTAAAGTTTTGTTTTATATAAGATGCAGATAGTCATGTGTGCAAATGAGTTATTTGAATGAACTTGCACGATTGGCCAACATTAGCTGGTACTGACTGCATATTAAATGAATAACTCCACTTTCCATTTTATACAAATTTGACCAGACATTTTGACCAAGGCTATAAAAGTCTTTAAAGTAAGATGCATGTTGATATTCATATGCAATGACAGGACGCCCTTCTCTGCTGGAAAACAAAGGGTCATTTTTGTGGAGCTGGTTTGGATTCCACCACCTGCTCCCTCTGTGTTCACTGATTCTAAATGCAAAGCAAGCAGAACTGTTTACTGCTACATAAATTTGCCAAGGTCCACCAAATAAAACCTATAAAACCTCCCCCTCTAACAATGTGCAGCTCCGCTCCTACCTTTCCCTTAAATGCACCTTGCTGGGAAAAACAGCAAAATCAGTTCGTTGTGATTACTTTACTGAAGCATATACGTGTCTACTGTAAAATTTAGAAAAAATCCATAACTGTAAAAATATGTAAAACTTCCATTTTTGAAAATTAAGTATCATTTCGTTTCACATAAAAATATGTTTTAATCACAACTTTAATAAAATGTCATTTTTCAATAAAATAAAGTCCAAAATACAAGTCTAACACATGGCAGGATATTTACCTCCACCAAGTGGTGGAGGAAATGTAATCACCACGTTTGTCTGTCTGTTAGCAAAATAATTAAAAAAGTGCTGAACAGATTTATATTTTCACTATTTTTTGAAAAATATTTTCAAGGAATGGTGATAATGATACAAGGACGAACTGATCAAATTTTGGTGTTGATCCGGATCAACGTTTGGATCCAGGAATTTTTTGAAGGATTCTTTGTCATTGTGAGATACAGTTGTGTTTGAAAGTTTACAAACAGCTGCCAGTGAAATAAGTTGAAATTGACAAAAGTGATCATACTAACTTTATGAAAATCATGACATTGATTTTTTTTATTGTAGTTCAACATAAATATTGAAAGCAAACAAAAAATAAAACAAGCATGATGGGGCTCCTGAACTGTTGAGCAACACTTTGAGGCAATCACTGCAATCTGGTGTTTCTGTAACATCCAATCAGACGTCTGCACCTACTGACAGGTATTTTGACAAACTGTTCATGAGCAAGGGGCTCTAATTTGTCTGGGACAGTTGTGTTTGTTTGTTTCAATGATTTTTTTCAAGGTACTGTCGGGAGTTCCTCCCCGTTTCTGTTTGTAAACAACAGTATTCAAACTGAGAGCTCCTCCCCTCAGGCTAATGGCCGCCTCGCTCTTCAGACTCTTCAGCTTCAAGCCTCTCCTTCAAAGCTCGGACGCGGGTAAAAGCCAAACCAATATTAACCCTGGTTTTCCAATGTGCACAATCAAAACTATTTACCTAAACTGGTTGGTCCCTGCAGTAATGCCCTCTGTGACCATGTTTAGCTCCTGGTGTGAACGGATCCCAGTACGGCCAGGTAAAGCCAGATGTTTATTACTCTTAGTGTTTTTATCTAAGTGACATATATTAAGGGTCAGAAGTTAGACGTACAGTTGAGTGGGTGGGTGGGGATGGGGGGTGGTCCTGTGTGTGTTTGTGTGTGTGTAAATGTTTATAGTTGTGTGTCCAGTGTTTGATGCTTGGGTGTGTGAAGGCTTGTTTTTATTTTAAAATGCATTTGTTTTTATTGTCTTGCAAAGCACTTTGTGTTGCCTTTGGCAGGAAAAGCGCTTTATAAATAAAGTTTGATTTGATAAGCGTGTCTTACCTTTTCCCCGCCGCTTAGGGAGCTTATCTTCGCTCTCCTGTTAACTTCGAGTTGGCTTGGTTAGCGTTTAGCCCAGAGTACGTCAGCTGTCAATCATTTGCTCCGCAGCTCGGAGCGGCCTTGCCTTTGCCCATTTTAGTATTTTGCGGGAGTGATGACAAACATGACATGGCAAGATGGCGACGTTGGGACACGCCAAAAGGCTTCACTTTTAGCTCTTCAGAAACCAACGGGTCACGTGAGCAGAAGGTTCGTCCCTCTCTATTAACGGTCTCTGTTCACTGCAGAGTACTTCCTTTTCTCCGCAGCGTCTGCCTTTTTTTTTCTTCGAGAATTCGAGTGACTGCGTCTGCTCCAATCACGAGCTTATTTCCACACAGCGTCATCCCCTTTGCTCTGTCATTGGATGGTGATATGAACAGAAATCTCCACCCAGAAACGTCCCAACCAGACCACAACAAACGGAAAAGGCGAAGTACAGGCAAGGAGAGAGGGAGTTGCAAACAGGCTCACCACTGCACAAGAGTACAGGCCCAAAGGCGCAGATTGAGACGGATTTCACTCGCACAAGTCTAACATTTATTTTCAGGAGGAAACTCCAGATTCTACCATTAAAAAAAAAAAAAATTCAAAATCAATATTTCATTTTCCTGAATTATAATTTAGTAATTTTTCATTGATTATTACATTCTCAGTTTTCTGTTTTTTCGAATTACTATTGTGAATTTAGGCTTTTCTTTTATGGGATGGTATGTAAACACCAAAGCACAGCTGTAGGGCCACATGGGGCAGCAGCTTGCCACAGATCTTTGCTGAACATTTAAATCTACACTACACTTGAGCCTGTTTTCTCAACTCCACCTCAGTCTTATAAACTGGAAGTTTTGCCAGCTTTGTTTTGAGCATGTGACCACACCAACCAAGGCCTCCTTATGTCACTGGCGTGTCTGAAGCTGCTCACAGGAATTTCAAATTATCGGTCAATGCTATTAATAACGTCATAAACCGGAGGTTTTGCTAACGACCATTCATCATTTCAGACTTAATAAAAGCATCAGTCTGAAATCAAATTCATGCAACCTCTCTGATGACATTGGCAAGATTATGGTAAAAAATAAATAAATAAAAAAAAAAAAAACAATGGCCAAGCATTATTAATGCATCAAGAACTTGCCCAATGTCCACACTCTCACTGAAATAAGGCTATTTTTGGATTTTTTAAAAGTGTTTGGTAAAAGTTTTCTGATCACTTTTTTTCCAAATTAAATGCTTGTAAATGATCATAAACATAATCAATAAGGATCACAGATGGCTGAATATCATTATTATTATCATTGTAGGGGGGGCTGAGCTCCCTGACGGAGGTCTGCGCTCTTTGAGCGCTTTTCTAGTTACTTTATGGTCTCTGAATTTCCCACTCCTGCTGGGGTCTTATAGCAGGTCCAATGCATGGAAAATGGGGGCACAACTGAGATGGTACAGGTCAAGCAGTGGGTGGAAATAAAGATGTACAAGGCTGGATAATTTTACTCTGAGCTCCAGCTGTGACCTGAAAAATACACTGGATAACATACTTTCCACTTTTAGTGGCTCCAAACAAGGTGGTGAGATTGTTTTATCTCAGATCTTTTGACTCAGTCAGACACTTAAGATTTTAAATTACAGAACAAGGTTGATTTTTCTTTCTTCAAAGCAATGCTTAATCTTTTTTATTTTTTAACCAGTAAAACTGTTATTGGTCCCAAATGAACTAATCTAATGAAATATCTCATAGTAGCCAACAGATTCTCTGCAAAATTATGAGAATCACAATAGTTTAGCTTTATTACTACCTGTATGATCATGAAATCATTCATGCAAAGGCACAAGTGATGCTACACATATTGAAACCAGTCAGCCGGGGGTCCATACACAAGCATGAATAATATAGATGGTTGTGTTACCAGCAGGATAGAGAACTTCAAACAAAGCCTGGTAATGTCAGTCAGGGTTTAGATGTTTAAAACATCAGTTCCTGCTGGGAGGCTGCAAGGTCAGTTTAGATGGATTCATTATTGATTTTCTTTGCTAGAGTTTTCAGGAGAACATAATCTTGTCTGATACTGACCACTTCACAGCGGACGATCTGTGAGTGTCCTGCAGATGACAGCATTTTAACAGTTGTTAAAATGTAATTAAGAAAAATGTGCATCCACAGAGAATTTTCCTTGTTGAGAGTGTAGGTGAGTACATCGGAGGATAAATGCCGTATGCAGGAGACAACTCTGTCAGTGCCATTATTTTTACAAGTTACAAGCAGATTTTGAGTTTGTAATACAGGAAGCTAACATTGCTAGCTTAAGCCATTTCCATTTATAACTTCAAGGTAACTCCCCACAACATAGGCTGACAGAAATGTTTGTTTTGAAAATACTATTTTAATTTTGACCTGAGTGGTGTATGTAGGTATAATTATGGGGATGACTGATGCAGCTGACGATTTCTGACAGAATATCGGAAACACTGAATTTCAATCACACGTAGGGAAAGTATTCCACTCGCACCTTCCCCCCAGCTTTGTCTGGTGTTATGTGGCTGACATCTCTGATTTTGAGGAGGATTCATACTCACCATGATAGTGATGACTGTAGCTGGGTTTCCATTACATTTAAGAAAAAAAAATAAAAGCAATATTCAATTTTTAAAAAGTACGATTGCGATATGCAGGTGTTTCCATTGAATGGTGTAAGCTGTAATTTACTTATGCGAAAAAACTGCTGTATCGAAACATTTGAAAATCCTCCTCATGAAAGCGTAAAAACTTTTTTTTTTCAATATTTGAGTTTTTTTCTACATTTATATGTTTCCATATGCGGTTTTTAATTGCTATATTTAGATTTTGTGAAATTCCAGGTGTGATAAAAACCCAGGGTCTCCTAGGGGGGTGTCCCCGACAAAGGTTTCATTATTGAATCTGATTTGTTCAGTCTTGCCTTTTGTTAACAAATCATCAATCACGTTGTTTTTCCTTCACTGATTCATAATCTCATTTGCTTCATTTTCCGCTCCAGAGAAAAAAGCTAAAACATCCCATTCAATAAATTTCATTCTTCACTTGTCATAAAAACAATAATAGGACAGTCTACATTATATTTTTTCCCTATATCACTGATTAGGTTTGAAAAATACGCTCATTTAAAATGTAAAATGTCCTTAGATTTTTTTTCTTTAAATTACATGTCGGTGTAAAACAATTCTTTCATGCAATTTTTGTCTTTCAGTTAACACTGCAGGCTTAAACCTAAAGTTAGTTAGTTTGTTTTTTGGCTTAATAATTTAAAGTCGGAAAGAGACCTGAGTGTGAATTGTGAGTGTTAAATCTAAAATAGAATTCCAATAAAATAACCTTCACTGAATAAATCAGTGGTTCACAAACTGGGGGGCCCAGCCAGGCTAAAAAGTATAGTTTTTGCACTTCTAATAAAAAAGTGGGCATATTTTTTCAAAGCACTAATGATGATGAGTGATGCGGGGTGCAGTCAACAAAAGGCATTGCCCCCTCCCAAATGCAGTATATTTTTTCATGCATCTCATGGTAAATTCTTGTGTGCATGTGGTAACGGTGGTGGGATGGGGGGCTTAACATTACAATTGCTAATGAAAAGGGGGCCCTGCAGAAAAAGTTTGGCAACAACTGGAATAAATAATTACACATCAATAAATAGGCTGAAAACGTAATACAGCCGTGTGAAAAAGTGTTTGCCCCCTTCCTGATTTCTTACTTTTTTGCATGTTAGTCACACTTGAATGTTTCAGATCATCAAACAAATTTAAATACGAGACAAAGAAAACACAAGTAAACAGAAAATGCAGTTTTTAAATTAAGATTTTTATTAGTAAGGGAGGTAAAAAATCCACACTTACAAGGTCCTGTGTGAAAAAGTGATTGCCCCCTCTGTTAAAACATAAATAAACTGTGATTTATCACATCTTTGGAAAGCTGAGTTCAATTTCTCCACCCACACCCAGGCCTGATTAATGCCACACCTGTTCTCGATCAAGAAATCACTTAAATAGGACCTGCTTGACAAAGTGAAGAAGACCAAAACCACTGCTGAGCAAAAAGAACATAAAGGCTCATCTCAGTTTAGCCAGAAAGCATCTTGATGATTCCCAAGACTTTTGGGAAAATACTCTGTGAACTGACGAGACAAAAGTTGAACTTTGTGGAAGGTGTAGGTCCCATTACATCTGGCGTAAAAGTAACATGGCATTTCAGAAAAGGAACATCATACCAACAGCAAAATATGGTGGTGGTAGTGTGATGGTCTGGGGCTGTTTTGCTGCTTCAGGACCTGGAAGACTTGCTGTGGTAAATGGAACCATGAATTCTGCTGTCTACCAAAAAATCCTGAAGGAGAATGTCCGGCCATCTGTTGGTGACCTCAAGCTGAAGCGCACTTGGGTTCTGCAGCAGAACAATGATCCAGAACACACCAGCAAGTCCACCTCTGAATGGCTTAAAAACAACAACATGAAGACTTTGGAGTGGCCTAGTCAAAGTCCCCACCTGAATCCCATTGAGATGCTGTGGCATGACCTTAAAAAGGCGGTTCATGCTGGAAAAGCCTCCAATGTGGCTGAATTACAACAATTCTGCAAAGATGAGTGGAACAAAATTCCTCCACAGCGCTGTAGAAGACTCACTGTCAGTTATCACAAACGCTTGATGCAGTTGTTGCTGCTAAAGGTGGAACAACCAGTTTCTTAGGTTTAGGGGGCAATCATTTTTTCACACAGGGCCATGTGGGTTTGGATCCCCCCCCCCCCCGCCCTTACTAATAAAATTAATTTAAAAACTGCATTTTCTCGTTACCTGTGTTAATTTGTCTCACATTTAAATTTGTTTGATGATCTGAAACATTTAAGTGTGACTAACATGCAAATTAGGAAGGGGGCAAACACTTTTCCACACAGCTTTAAGTCACATCCATGTAAAAGGGAAAGTCAATAAAGTTAGAGCACAGCAAAAGCCCTATTATGCTGCGCTGCTGAGACACACGGGGTTTCTGGCAAGTTGGTCCAGTACATAGATAAAAGCTCTATACTGTAGGTAATCCAAATGGCAGGTCATGGCCCAGGAAATTATGGTCCCTAAAAAACAGGTTCTTTCCTAATTCTACTATTTGCATAATTCCCAGCAACACCAACGCATCCATCTAGAACAGGGTTTCCCAACCCTGGTCCTCAGGGACCCCTGCCCTGCATGTATTCCAGGTTTTCAACTCCACCACACCTGATTCAGATCAACTCAACTGCTCATCAACTTCTTTGAAAGCTGCTAACAAGCCATTCATCTGAGTCAGGTGTGTTGAAGTAGGAATATCTGGAAAACCAGCAGGGGTGGGGTCCCTGAGGACCAGGGTTGGGAAACCCTGATCTAGAGCGTTACGCACGGGAGTAGACGCAGTGTTTGGCCCAATTCCAGTTCTCTTTTTTACCCCTTCCCCTTGACCCTTGCCACTTAAAATGAAGCTACGAGGGGTAGGGCTGAAGGTCAACCCCTTGTGACTGGTACACCCCTTCAACAATCACATCCATCAGCAGTGATCCCGCCGGCTTGTATGTTAGCAGATGAGCGCAAATCTGGAGAAAATAAGCCGTCTACAGCTGTGGATTAACGTTAACAAGCAAATTTCGATTTGTGCGTGATATCCCTGCTTGTGTTATATCCAAAGACGGAACTCCACGTAAATGAAGACCAGCAGCAATGTTGCCGAAATTTTTATTGATAAATCACTGTAGATTATCAGGGCTGCTACAGATCACTGCTGGTTTTCAGCCCGGTAGCGTTTATGTAACTGAAGCGTCAATGCAGTACTAGTGATTTTTTTTTCATGTGCATTTTACAAAGAAAATGACCATTAAATATTTAAACAGCGTTAAACTAGACAATTAAATGGTTTTCATACTTTTTAAACTTTATCTACAGAGAACATATTTATATTTGTGGATGTTTTTGGACTCTGTCGCAGCCATCTTGCCGGTGATTGTCATACCCCTCCGTTTGAAGTGTGCTCCCGACAAATCTTCGTTTGAAGGGGTATATAGCCCTACCCCTTAACCCTTCCCCTCTGTCCTAACAGGTATTGGGACACCCCAACCCTTACACGTGAACGCGCAAAACGGAGGGGATGGGCTAAGGGGTAGGGCCAAGGGGCGAAATGGGATTCACTTTATGTTTACAGCAGTCAGACTGTTTCCCACCTTTGTAGATTGATGTTATCAATCAGTGGAAGAAGCTACAATAATTATGATAATGTGACAATTGAGGGTCCTGTCATTATGATCTCTGGCTACTAGGTCACAGACTTCTCTTTGGCTGAATGCTCAGCGCACATGACTCACCAGGAGACTGCAGTTCAAACCAACCCGGGCCCTCTTTGTATCCTGCCACACATAGAGTAGTAAGGATACTGATTAGGAGAACACATTTTCATTTTTAACAGAATTATTAGGCCTATAACAAAAATTACTTAAAGAACAAAGAAATGCTATGTAAAATAAAACGTTCAGCACCCCCTTCTTGCCAGAATGGTATGACCTTTGTTTGGTAACCACATGTTGCAACAATTCGACTGGGAGACTGAAAGTCGAATCAACGTCCTCAAATCGAATCGTCTCCCCTAGTCTCCATATTTGTTTTTGTTTTATATTGTTGTCTCCTGTTTTTAGACGATTTGAGTCATGAAAATATGAAACTGAACTGAACTCGAGCATACTGGGCTCTTTCCCTATTTACTGTATTATGTGGTAAATGACAAATTCCTCTTTACATGGTGTTTAACACCATGTACTGTAATTGGCCTGCACCTTTATTGTAATGCCAGGTTCTAAGCTTTTTGAAAAGTTCTGCTCATGGAACTAGGTGGGACACTGCAATTTTGGTACATACTTATTATTCATGACCAAGCTGAAGAGCTGTCGTTACAACCACCTGGAACTAAACTCTGCACTGTGCATTTTTAACCAGTACATCAGCTGTGTACCCTGCAAGACAAATAAATAAATAAACTGGTTGCTTGAAAGAAATCCTGAGGGGTGCTAGCTTAAAGGTTTTAACATTAAATTATATATATCATCATTTCGATGAGCTGGAAGCTTCAGGTGTGCATGTATTTCTCATGCTGTTGGCTGAAATATTAGAAAACCATGAAGTTAAATCTTATCCCTGCCTCGTGAATACAGCTGCATAGCAACCAGGGCATCACTGCTCCAGTCCAGTTGCTGACTTGCCAAAAGGTCAACTATGGTTTGACTAAATGCGGTGAAATGTGCAAAGTTGGGTATCTTAGAAAATGTGTATTTGTATGTAGTCTTGAAAAAGTCATGCAATGCTGGCTTTACATTAGAAGCATAGTGTATGTGTGTGTGCATCCATGAGAACAGATTAGAGCAGATAATGAAAGAAAAATGTACTCATCGGCAGCTGCATGCCTTCTAGAGATCTGATATTGTGCTGTAAGAGGTAAATGGGGGTAGTCGCTCTTTGGGGGGCAACAAACGTACATTTGCTATCCATCATATTGACCTTGCTGACTTTAAATCAGCAATCATGCACCTTTTACCTTGGGTTATGTTCAGACTGCAGACAAATGTGGCCCAAATCCAATTTCTTTGCCCTCAAGTGACCCTGGTGAGGTGAGATTCTTTCATGACAGTGTGAACGGGCCAAGTCACATCGAATCTGAGGTTTTAAAATCCGATCCGGGTCACTTTTCATGTGGTTTTAAATCTAATATTTAGAATATTTAACAAATCAGATTTTTGGAAAAGTACACCAACCAAGGGACCCATATCAGAATTCATGGAATGGTGACATCACTCTGTATAGCTGGGTCTAATCATACGTAGCAGTGTCTCGTGATGCAGACGGTGGTGGTAAATGGTGCTATACTGTTTTTGTCCGCTGACTTGGTGTCAAAATTCTTCAGTTCTGTGCTGTGTACAGCTACCTTACACAACTACTCATTTAATGCTGTGATTATTTACCCACTCTCTCTGGCCACAGACCAGTATTTAGGGGGGGTTTCTGTGGTTTCTATGAATGGTTGACCTATACTGGAGAAATGTGGTTTGACTTAATATCAATATACACAGCCTAAATTCTGTGAAGACTTTGGGTTAACAGAAGCAAAATAAATTAATGTATAAGATCCAAGCACATACAAACACTCGTTGTTAGCGTTAGCAATATCATGAGCAAGGCTAATTATTCAAAATAGCACAAGTCACTGTCTGGGCAAAAACTAGGTGACTGCCATTTACAGTGTTGACGACACGACCTTGACTTCATGTAATTTTGTGCTACAACACACCAAGGCAAAATAAGTAGTTCTGTGCAGTTACCTGTGTTGAGCTTTTAAAATGAGAAGATAAGAACTTACATGGTTCCAGCCGAGTTTTAAATAGTACCCGTTTATTAAGATGGCGGGTAGGACTCCTCTTTGGAAGCAGCTTGAGGAGATCTGATGACCGAGGTGCAGCTGTCTGTCCATACAGCTGTATGATCGACCTGATCAACCAATGATGGTGGAGAAAGTCTATTCCAGCAGACATGACTGCAGTTCCACGCGTTAGAAGTCTCAACACATCCAGTAAACAGAAGCTGCAGACTGAAAACGGCAACGAGAAGCAGGACTCCCACTCCTAAGTCCGATCTGATTGTTTATCCATTTCCAGTGTAATTCAGGATCTGTAGGAAACATAAGTAAACTAACGCTGTCCTTACGAGCTTTTAAACATTAACTAGTGATACAACAGAAGGCTGAGCCGTTACTGTTCGTCTGTAAAACTGGAAAAAGAACTTGAACAGTTTACTCAGATGACTGGATATAAGACCCTTCCAGATTTGCCCTGACATGTGACATGTAATCAACACCAGAATATGTAAGAAAAAGATTGTTGATACGCCAGGTGACATCTTACAATATGCTAATTAGATCATTTCATTCACAGTTTTTTTGTCTTGGTCAAGATAAAAACACATTCTTATACTGTATGAACCAACAATCATGACATGACAGGAAACACATGTAGCCATGAAGCAGCAGTTCAGGTAATCATGCAACGCCTAGACCATGTTCCTGTCATAAATCCAGTGTTGTATGCTCACATCACTGCATGTTTTTAAAGTACAGTTCCAACTTCTAGTCGACATCAACTATCAGAAAATGGTCTTGAAGCAACAAAAAACAATGTGATTTTCTTTTTTTTCACATTTGAAAGAGCCAAAAGTTTTAGGCATAAATGTTTTATAAATTGTGGAAACCTTTTAGTATTTAGCTATACGAAATCATTAATCTTTAACTCATTCACTGCCATTGACTTTATAGCTGTATACAGCAGGGGTGGGGAAAGTATTGAAATTTTCACCAGATGTCGCGAGATTGTCACCAGCTTGTGTTCATGTCAATAGCTCTGCTAGAAATATATTTTCGGAGAAAAATGTTGACGTGTTCTATACTTTTTCCCCTTTCCCCTGGTTCTTCTGGGTGTTTCTCGTCCTGTCATAAAAAGTGTGTGTGTGTCATAACATTGAGTCGCTCTGATTGGTTGACGCCCTGCGTCAAGATGCCAAAATTCAGATTTTTTCAACTCTGGCATCTGCTGCCCGTGACATGCATAACGCGCTTAAAATGCTCAAATGCCCAAAACTCGCTGCGCGAAACGCGCGTAACGCACCTTGACGCACCACGCCCAACAGTTGTTGGGCGAGGTGCCGCAGTTGTCAACACCTCCTCAACGTGCATCTGCCATTGACTTTGCATGCAAACCTGACGCCCAAATTGCGTTTGGTGTGTACGCAGGGTTTGTGATGAAAAATTCCATAGACTTCAATGTTATTTTAGCAAATCAGTGTCCTTCTAAACTCGAAAATGGTTAACACAGCCAAGTAAACAATCTGTTCTTCTTTCATGTGAAGTTATTTGAGCATGAAATTTGATCAGTCAGATCACATACGAATTAATTTAGGTCAGTCTTTTGCAAGGGAATTCAGTTCCCTCTTTGTAATGCTGCCATTCCAGTTCAAACTGGAATTTTTCCCACATTTTTTTGCATTCTATCTTGAAACAACTTCCCATTGAGTTTTTAATTGTGGTTGCTATAATCTATGCTTAAGTATGCTCTGCATTCCTTATAATAGCCTGCCACCTACAGGCTATTTGCTTTACTTATTTTAACCCACTTTTTAGTTTTAGGCAGTGGGAGCATTGTGTGTACAAACTGGAACTTAAAGTGTTAAAATTTTGAATATCATTGATTTTTTTGGCATTGATGATCAGGCCAGAAGTCAGAGATGAGAGCCATGGGGGAGAAAAGCAACTTCTAATTTTTAGATAATATTTACAGGCCATTGGCCAGTCCATGCCCTTAAGAAGCTTAACCTAACTTTAAAAAAAAAAAAAAAACACTGTGACACAAAAAGTAAAGATGCATCAAAAAACATTTTAATAACTTTTTCAAATTCTCCAGGGCTCTGATAATGCTGCACAAAAAAACAAACAAAAAAATTGCACAATCACATTTATTTCAACCCCATTTTCAGTTTTTGGAAGTTGGAGCATACTGTATGCAAAGTGGAATTTAAAGGGTCAAAATTTTAAAACTCATTGATTTTGTGCTATTGATTGTTAGGCCAGAAGTCTGCGATGACAGCCATGAAAGAAAATGGCAACTTTTCATTTTTAGATAATATTTACAGGCCATTAATGGACATTGGCCAGTCTGTGCCCTTAAGAAGCTTAACTTTTTCTTAAGGAGCTATGAGGGTTAAAGGGGAGCGAACTCTTTTAGATAAACTGTCATTTCTGAGATCCACACAACTGTGTTTTTGCATTGGTGCACTGACTTGATAACTGGAGGGTATTCATTTTGTTGATGCACCGTGACTGATTCTGCAAACAGAAGAAACGAGAAAGAAAAGAAAGACAGCAAGAGGAACAGAACAAGAGACAACTTAGCAATCTGCATAGGACTGAATTTTATTGGCTGGAGAGATCTCAGAGTTCAGGTAGGATGCAAGATTGATGCTGGATTGGGACGCATCACTGAGAAAATCTACAAAGTTCCGCAGTGCCTCTTTAAAAAATAACCATTACAGTATATGCTTACAAATGTAAACAGATTTTTTAATGATTGGTTTAAAAAATCATTGTCATATTTTTTTCTCTTTGAATATATATTTAAGAATTTAGAAAAAAATTACAGTGACCCCAGTCTAGAAATAAAAAAATCTGGCATGCCTTGAAGCTGAATTTACCAAAACTTTATTCAGTCTGAATAAAGATATGATTTATTTTGGAAGATTGCTTTTTTTTTCTTCTTTTTTCTTCTTTTTTTTTTGTCCAAGCTGTCATTTAACAAGAAAAAGGCCATCCTTTGCAATTAAGAAAAACAAAACAAGACAAACTGGAGCCTAAAGAGCTCACAGTTATGTTTTGCAAATGCCAAGTGACATTTTCTTAACATATCAGTAACTTCAAATAATGGTGGCATCATTAAGACGTCTCTCTTGACTCAGAAATGAGACCTTGGGACAAGAAAGGCAGAGATGTGGGAGATAAAGTGGGCAGAGGTGGGTGCTTTGGGGGTCAGAACAGGCTTCCTGAGATGGGACTTTGAAACAGATGAAGAGAGAATTATGTGAACAGAATAGCAATTAGCCAGCGAGAGGAAAAGATGTAAAATGTGAAGGGCACATTGAATTAGAGTTCGGATGAAGTTGTCAGGGACCTGTTTTGTAACCACAGTCTGTGCAAGAGAATGGAAGCATTCGACATAACTGGGCAAATTTTCAGAGATTTTTGGTGAGATGATTAACTCTTGTATGTATTTTTATTATCTCTCAGTAAACTTTCAGAATTTAAAAAGTATTACTGAAAACTTGTTTTAACTTATTTTGAGACACCATGGGTTGCTGAAACAAACATTGAGACTGTTTTTGGGGTAACCAGCTTGACACGAGGAAGCCAAGTTATCAGATGCTGACCTTTAAAGGGCTTTTTTGGCTTTGTCCGTTCTGTAATGCAGAGGGCGCAACCCAAGAATGCAAATGAGGATATTGAAGCCAGGGACAGCGCTCTGACATTCAATCCTCAGTGGGTGTGATCTCATGAAGCACATGGAAAATTACATGATTTCTCAGCCGTCATGGACAGAAAAGTGCAGCATTACACCCATTTTCCCTCTAATTAAAAGGTTTTATCTTCTGTATGACTTAATTGGTGATATGTTGATATCAGTGGACTGACTGGAACATTTTCTGTCACCGTGAAGTGAAAACAATGAGTTAAATGCAATGAGTTATTCACAATTCCTGATGTTCTTTCTGCAGTCGCCTTGATGATGTTCAGCGACTGCTTTTTGTTTTTGTATCATATTTGTCCCTCCTGTTTCTTTTTTCATCGCTTTTCCTCGGGAATTTTCTGTGTATATTGATTAGCTAACTCAGCACCATTTATAAGTGAACAATCAAAATGTGAAACGTTACCACCGTTGCTGAAGTCTTACTGAATTTTGCTAAGACAAGGCTAAGTTAATGATAGGCTGTCCACATACAGGCTGAAATATACTTTCATTCATTGTTGACTTTTTAAAAAAACGATGTTTATTAGATTTTTTATGTAAAGAGTCACAAATTAAAGAACAGCAACAACAAAAAAAAGAAAAAAAAAAGAGATAAGCAAAAAACAAAGGCACACACACAGACTTGGCCAACATCAGCAAATAGAATAAAGGGAGTATAGGCCTAACGATCCCAGCATTAAGTCACTTCTTTTTCAAAAAATCCACCAAAAATTCTCATGTCCTCAAAGTCGTCTGCTCTTCCTCCGATAATGTTTTTTCGTCCTACCCTTTCCTTCTTCTTCCTTTTTCTCTCCTTCTTTTTTTTTTTTTTTTTTCTTTTTTTTTTTTTTTTTTTTTTTTTTTTTCTTGCATTTATTTCTTTTTTTTTTTTCCCCTCCCCCCGTCGGTGTTATAAAATTTTGGGAGAGCATGCTAATCCCCCCCCTCCCCCCCCCTCCTCTCCCCCTCCCCCACCCCCCCCCCCCCCCCCCCCCTCTTCCCTTGCTTTTTTCTTTCCCTCTCCTTCCCATTGTCATTCTCTCCTCCCCTTTTTCTTTTCTTTTGTTCTCTTCTTTTGCTCCTTTATTTTCTCCTTTTTTTCCTCCTTTTTTCTTTTTTTTTTTTCCCCTTTTGTCTATTTCTTATTTTCCATTTTCTTCTTCCTTTTCTTTTTTCCTTAGTTTCTTATAAAATATCTATTTTTTTTTTTTTTTTCTTTTTTTTTTTTTTTCCTATTTTTTCCGGTTAGTAGTCCCCCCTAATACCTCTTTTCTGGACCAACCCTTTAGTTTTTATGGGCCCTAATTCTATTTTTATGTAAGTGTTTTGAGTGCAATGGACGATGCCATCTTCATTGTCCCGACTGTCAAAGGAGGAATTTCCACACTCTTCCAGAATAAAGCAATAGTTCTCCTGATCTGCAGGAGACCAAATTCTATGAGTGGACTTACTTTTATTAACAACAAAGTCCTTTGGGCGATTTCCCTAAAATGCACAATGTCACACAATGTGGGACTTAAATTCCAATTACAGTGGGAATAGTTTGAACAACATTTTTCCCCAAATTTTTCACTTTTCAACAGTCCCATCAGCAGTCAAACAGAGTACTCTTATTACTAAGACATTTAATGCAGGTGTCAGGAATGTCATGGGTCCACTGATGTAATTTAACCGGGGTCTTATGTTCCTGAAAGCAGTTGGAGATGATGTGAGCTTGGTGACATGGTGCATGCTCGACTGTGGTCATAAAGGGATGGACATGGTCAGCAACAATACTCAGGTAGGCTGTGATATTTACATGTCATACACAGTTTATGATGATGAAGTAATGGGTACTAGGCAAAAATTCTAAGAAAGTGTCCCTCATATCATCACACCACCATCATCACGAACTGTTGAACTGAATTAAGCCGTTTTCATACAGTTTTGGCAAGGTACGCAACGAGGGCCCGGGCACGATTCACGATTCACCCGCGCTTACCAGTCGGCAATGGATCAGCACAAGAATCCAGAAACGTTCGCCCAATTTGTCGCATCCAGTTAGCTAGGGGGTGAAAAGAACTGCGTCGTTGCATAGGGAACCCATTTGGTTACCTGCTTTGTTACTCGTCGATCTTCATTTATTCTACTTTGGAAATGCCCAGAAGTTATGCTGTGTATGGCTGCCATAAACATAACTACCACGCGGACAAGAGAAGATGTTTTATCCAGTTCCGAAAACAACAGAGAAAAAGCTCAGAACATTATGCTAATTGGCTTGTGGCTATCAAGCGCATCAATGCTGACGGTTCACATTGGAGTCCATTGAAACATCTAACACAGCGGTGGGGAACCCTGGTCCTCAAGGGCCGGTGCCCCTTCAGGCTTTCCATTTCTCCCACTTCAGCACACCTGATTCAAATCAAATGGATCTAACAGCAAATCAAGTTCTGCACAGAGATTCGTTAATTTGAATCAGGTGTGCAGGAGCAAGGACTAGTGAAAGTCCTGCAGGATGAGGGCCAAGGTTCCCCATCCCTGATCTAACACTAGAAAAGCACTCGCAGACCTCCACCAAGCAGCCCTCGCAATGGTAAAGAATCCTTCAAAAAAATTCCTGAATCCAGAAGGTGATCCGGATCACCACTAAAATTTAATGGGTTCATCCTTGGGCGAAGGCAGGGAGGTAAGACATGTTTCGACTTGCTGTTAGCTGCTAAAAAACACCATTTTGCTACTCTGCTGCAGACTGAGACCTTTCTGAGACGAAACAAGGAGCTAACTGCTAGCCACCACCAAGCAGGCCGGCATCTGGTCTGTCAATCAAAAGGATACACCCCTATGTATAGTTTCACGATTAAATAACACCTAAACTGATGAGTTATAAAAAAAATTCACCCCCCTCACAGCTGACATGAAGGTAAACTTGACCTATTAAACCTAAAATAATTTTTGAACCAGGCTGTAATCATGTTTATTTCTGCTGTGAAGTTGGCCTTTTTAACATGGGAGTCTGTGGGATTTGCTCTGTTTTGGAGCCCCTAGCGGATCAAGAAAGAATTACAATTTTTGTGCAACACGGACGTAGGCTCACTGTTCTCCAGCGGAGTTTGCCCCTTGGTTGTGACATATAGCTTGCGCTGATCCATACACACTACTCTATATTGATGAAAAAAAATGTCCTTGTTAAGCAGCTGCTGATCCCCTTAGTGGATCAAACGGATTGTCTCAGAGGTACGTCAGTGTGCGCTTTTACAGATTAAGCCAGTGCTTTCCAGTGTCCAGCTTCTTTCTCACTCAAAGCCGTTCTGGTGCTTCCGCAACCACAGTTCAAAGGTGCATCATTGTACAGAAAAAGAGTTGGGGAGCAAATCAGGTTCTGCCAGAGTATGCAGATGAACAGATGAGTGCTTCACCCCTGGTTTAACAGGGCAGTATGGTTACAGTAGCACTTTCATATAGTAAAAGAGACCTTTTTTTTCCTTTCTAGATGTCATTGGGGGTTTTTATTTGGTAGAATTTCTGCTAGGTGTTATCTTTACAAGTAGTCAAAATATCTTCTATGCAGAAATGAGCTGAAAATAAGTGTATGGAGACGTTTTGTAAATGTAATCCCTGGAGATTGTTTGAGATGTGAAGGTGGAAGATGTTAGATTTTCTTGTAAACATCTCATTAGAGAATCTTTTAGAAAACATATTAGACCAAAAATCAGTCTTTTATATGAATAAATACATGCAAACACCCACACCCACACAAAGATAATAGCTGTGTCTTCACTCTGTAGGTTACACAGTGTAATATAACAAATCAAACAAATGTAGCAAAAGTTAATGAGTGCAAATAACATACAAGGTTATGAATTCATGAAATATGAATTATGGATCTAAAATCCAAAATGTGAATGATGCCTTTTTTATATTTTTCATTTTTATTGGAACTGAGCAATAAGCTTGACATAAATGGTTTCATCTTTAGAACTGCAACACAAACACATACAGTAGCTACATGCAGTCTGGGATGGGTGTTCCCATCATGCACTGTTCCCATCATGTATGAAAAAACAGTCACTATGGTAACATGCCATCAAAATTCGGGTTAAGGTGATGACCTGGTTTCTGAAATATTAGGACTAACTTTTTAACATGGGAGTCTACGGGAGATTTGCTCTGTTTTGGATCCAGCCCCTAACAGATGAAGAGGAGAACTACAGTTTTTTTCACGGTGTGTACACACCAAACGTGATCTGGGCATCAAGGGCGTCAGGTTTACATGCAAAGTCAATGGCCGACGTGCATCCAGGAGGCGTCAAAAACCTGGCAGTGCGTTACGCGCAACCGGCATGGTGTGGAGGCCATATGTGTCAAGTTTTGAGATTTTGAACGTTCAACATGCGTTATGCGCGTCAAGGGTAGCAGATGCTGGAGTTGGAAAATCTGAACTTTGCCGTCTTGACGCGGGGTGTCGACCAATCAGAGCGACTCAGTGTC
This sequence comes from Atherinomorus stipes, assembly GCA_023101725.1. Classification (NCBI taxonomy): domain Eukaryota; kingdom Metazoa; phylum Chordata; class Actinopteri; order Atheriniformes; family Atherinidae; genus Atherinomorus; species Atherinomorus stipes. Next base: position 1,700,615 of record JALJCO010002854.1, on the reverse strand, counting down.
ATGACGCAGACACACATTTTCTCACAGGATGGGAAATGCTGAGAAAAACCAGGGGAATCTCTTCTCTAAAGACAGTGAAGAATAAACTGTGATCTGCGTCTGGTCCCGTTTTCTGAACGGCGATTTGATGACCTACTGTGCCGATGGGATTTACTCGGGTTGTAATGCTGCCCCGCATCGGAACAGCGGGACGTTAAACTGGGCCAGATCAGAGGACAGCTGAAAGCGCCCCTCGTCAGCACGCAGTCCCTGAAGTATTGAAACTCATCACACTCAGAACACATCATTCCTGTTCTCAACGGAGGCGGACACTTTTTCATCAATCAATCAATCAAGCTTTATTTATAAAGCACTTTTCATACCATTAAAAAGCAACACAAAGTGCTTGACATAGCAAAAACAAAATGTGAATTAAAATAAAACAAGCCTTGACACATCCAGATACAACACAAAACACACACATGCACACACCCAACCCCCTCCCAATTCCACACCTAACTACAAACCCCCAACTCCTCTCTTTTAAGTGAACAGGTATAAAAACAGTAACTGTAAAAACCATCTGGCATGACACTGCTGTGAGGAAACCATATCTTGGGGATCCATTCGCACCAGGAGCCAGCCCCCCTAGCCACATAAGGCTCATCTGCTCCCTTTCTCTCCACTTCTTCCCTGCTGCTCTCCTGTCTGGTCGACTCTCTGAGCCTCTATCTGCATAACTTTCTGAATCTCAACAACAACAACAACAACAATGGATCTGGTCAACTGGTCTCTCAACACTGTTGATCAAATTTTTTCCTCCCGAAGAGCGAGACGGGGTGACGCTCCTTGCCATGACGGTACGCACCTGGCTGGATATGTAATTGACTCCTGGGGCAAATGGAAGATCATGTGTCTGTTGGTTTTGTCTGTCGAGGATGTTGAAGATCTAAACCTATTTGGATTTGTGATAGCTGGGTTTCTGCTGATCGGTGCGGGCATTTTCCTGGTTCATCGCAAAGTTGGAGGGCTGCTGGCAGCTACTGGCAAACTGCCTGACATTTGTGTGGGGATGAGTCGTGCTATCAACACTCAGACTCTGGCGTTCCACGAGCTCCATCGTAAGCTAGATGCCATTCAGGCCCAGCTTGGCATGCTGGCTGCGGTTCCGCATCTCATCTGCGAAGTGGGTACATCTGTGGAGAAGTTGGTCAGGCTCCTGGAAAATTGACCCATGATTCCGCTGATTTATGTTGCCATGGCGACCTGTTGAAGGACTTAAGGTAGACACCACATCCAACCTGCCCCAAAACATCTTCTGCTATCTAATCTGAGCCCTTGAGCAACCTGTTTGTTTGGGAACACAGGCTCTCTCAAAATCCCAGAGGAAGTTGTGTAAATGGACACTCATGATGTTTGCACGTACACGGCAGATCATTAGTTCCCATGTAAACAGCAGCCCTGAAATCTTATTTCTGTATGATTTCAATCCGAAAGGGGAAAAAGTCTCCATGTAAACCTGGCTATTGTTTTCAGAGACAGGGCAGAATCAGGCAAAGAGTAACACTCTCTCACTCTCTCTCCACCAATATGTTATATAACACACACACAAAGGTTCTCCCTTGTATTCTCCGGCTTCCAAAGACAACCATCCAAAGACATGCATGATAGGTTAATTGGTCTCTCTAAATTCTCTCTAGGAGTCCATGTGTGCTTGATTATGAGACGGTCTATCCATCCATGGGGTTTATCCTATAAATAAATTGAAATTGAAAATTGGTTGACTCTGTGTCGACCCTACGATGGACTGGTGACCTGTCCAGGGTGTATCCTCCCTCTCATCTGATAATTGCCAGGATAGGCTCTAGTGACCCCCATGACCATGAATTACACTACACACTTCAGAAGATGAGTGAATGAATTTTAAGGCTTATAAATCTCTACTTATAATAGAAAGTTGTTTATGTTCTACAGTTTCAGGTAAGGGTGGAATATTGTAATCCTGTCAAGGAGCGATGTTTATTTCATGGCTGATGTTTTACAATGTTAAGTGTGCAGGTTAGTGGTCTACAATTAGATAAATCAATGTTTAATATTGGAATGCATTTATTTTTTAGCATTTTGATATCTTTTAAGAACAACACAATCATTGAAGCTGTTTTATTATTGCAACATTTGAAATAAATATTATTCAAATATAGCCAATTAGTTTCACCCTTATGTATTCACCACCCTGGCCCATCTATCCACCGGTAAGAGAGAATGAGAGAGAAACGGTGCGTACACACCAAACATAATTTGGGCGTTAAGGGCGTCAGGTTTACATGCAAAATCAATGGCCGACCAGCTTTGAGGAAGCGTTGAAAACCCTGCGGCGCGTCTAGATGCGTTTCGCACGATTTTGAGATTTTGAGCGTTTGACAGTCACCAGAGTTGGAAAATCTGAACTTTGGCGTCAATGTCAATGTCAATGTCATGACACAGATACGCATTTTATGACAGGATGGGAAACACCAAGAAGAACCAGGGGAATCTCCTCTCTCTCTGAAGACAGAGGAGGATAAACTGTGATCTGCGTCCGGTCCCGGTTTCTGAACGGCGGTTTGATGACTTGCTGTGCCGATGGGATTTACTGGGCTTATAATGCTGCCCCGCATCGGGACAGTGGGTTGTTAAACTGAGCCGGATCAGACGGCTGAAAGCGCCCCTCACCAGCACACAGCTCCTGGGGTTAATGGTGAAACTCATCACACTCAGAACACCTGGAATTATCTGGTGAACCCAGACACAGATGCCTGACAATGATGTTTGCTTTGTTTATCACATAAAGCTGAGCCGCTCTCTCTCCAGCATCTGTCATGGTGCAAACAGACCGGTAAAAGGAAAAAGAAAAAGGAGGGGCTCCACCCGATGCGCATTGAGCGCGGCTTGGCTGGACATCCCTCGATGAGCGTCGGGGGCATCAAAATGCTTGAAATCAAGCGTTTGACTTTAGCAACCCAGTGTCCAGCTTTGGGCGTCAGGCGCGATTTTGACGCCCAAATCGCGTTTGGTGTGGACACAGGGAAAGGGGTTGACAAAAACTGTTGAATCCAAGAGCAGACAAGACTGCAAAGCCGACTGAGTTCTACTGGGTTATTTATTGTGAGATGCAGAAGGCAGATATTTATTCATGGTGTGTGGGCTTCCAGTGACAGCAAATAGGTTAAGTCTAAGGGGAGCCTAGAACTGATCCAGAGAGGCTTGACAGGCCGGCAGGAACTTGGTGAACTGACTGGAGCAGGCGACCAGCTGCAGAGACACAGCAACAAAGCTGTAGAGGCGATGGAGAATAAGACTAACCATCACCAGCAGCTAACTGAATGCAGCCGGCTGTGGTGCCAATAATCTGATCAAGATATTTAGAAGTTAGACTGTTTACAGTCAAGGTGGGTGTAGTGATCCTCGTTAGACATGGTAATTACACACCATAAAGCTGGAAAATAAAATTTGCTGCAAAGCCACAAAACACAATAGAAACCAAGTTAAAAAACTTTTGATTGAATTTATCGCTTTTCTTTTATTCAAATGATAAAATAATAAATCTTGGCGGCCTATGAGTCAGCTATACATACATACAGAGAGACAGAAAGGGATGTGACTCGTCACTGAGACAGGCAGTAGCGCAAGTTGGCTTAAAGGCCTCAGTGGTTAATGAGGTGAACTCTTTGTATGTTGGAAGAACCTGTCGCAGCTGTCCATTCCTATGTCTGCTCCTCTGGAAAGCCCTGCACCCCACCATCAACCACACTATCACCACATCCAGGTGCAGTGTAGAGAGGAACCTGACAGTCTGAAGAGTCCTAAGTTTTTAATGGCCATCACCTGCTCACAGCTGACAGGTTACACTGCCCCTCCCTCTGCTCTCACAGATCACTGTGACAACTGGTAGAGCAGTCATACTTTTATGTGTGCTACAATAGAAAGATAGATGGTGCTTCCTCTGTATGTGGCTGTAATTAGACTTTTTCTTATCTTTTTCTTATGTACAGTGATTTGTATGCCAAGGGCTTGTTTGCAATTTCCTAGAAGCATCATTGCTGAATAAATCTGAATAATCTTGACCTACTTAAAGCGGGGGTGGAAAACGTGACTCCAAGAAGCTTCAAGATCCAACTTTAAAACATGGCTGTAATTCCAAAAAGTTTCAAAGTTGTTAAAAACAAACAAAAAAACAAAAAACAGAATGTGATTATTTGCAAATCTCACCAATCAACATTTTTATTACAAAATAATGTCGTGGAAAAAAAAAATCAAATAGTGAATGTGATCAATTTGACGATAGCCGATAGCTGCAGCTCCTTCAGAACTCGGCTGCCCGTTTGATCACCCGGACCCCCCTGTCTCATCATATCACTCCCATTTTACATCAACTCCACTGGCTTCCACTCAAACAAAGAGTTGCTTTCAAACTACTTCTCATCACCTTCAAGGCTCCATAACATGGCTCCCTCCTACATCCCAGACCCCCTCCACCTAAACACCCCCACCCGCTCACCAAGATCCTCTAATACCTGCCAGCTTACTGTCCCTCAGGCCCGTCTGACCACTATGGGCCACAGGGCATGCAGTCGCTCTGCCCCCCACCTCTGGAACTCCCTCCCTACCCATCTCCGTACCCTGGACTCATTTACTCATTTCAAAACCGGACTCAAAACATTTCTGTTCAGACAATCACACCCCACCTGGCCTCTTCACAAACCGTGTCGTTCCTGGTTTGATACCGGTTTTAATTTGTCTTTGCATTTTATATCATTGTTTTAATGTTTCTTATGCTTTTACTGTCTGTGTACAGTGACCTTGGGTGTTTTGATAAGACGCTTTTAAATAAAATGTATTATTTATTATTATTTTGTGAGAAATACTTCCTGATTCTGAAGAAGAATGTTCCATTCGTGTCTGTCTGTTTATTTACTTTATTTACTACATTTCATTATGCAGACGGTGAAGGTCTGGACTGCAGGAGCATTGTCTGTAAATTGTAATTTTTTTGTAACTTTTTTTTACATAAAGTATTTGTAACAGTACTGAAAATAAACAGCTTGAGGTCACAATTATTCCATTAATCTCCTGAATGCTTTGGTCCTTTTAAGTATTGCCAATAAACATTTTACAATGAGTCAATTTTTTCCATTTTCTCGGGGTCTTAGGGTGCGTTCACACTGTGGCTGTTTGGTCTGCTTTAAACAGACAGTGGTCTGAATCCATGGATAGTCTGCATCGTTTGGTGCAGTCTGAACACCAACCGCATTCTGGTGCGCACAAAAGAAGCGGACTCTGGTCTGCTACAGGCTCTTGGTAAATGTATTGATGAGATTAATGACTGGATGTGCCTCAACTTTTTTCAGCTGAACAAAAACAAAACTGAGGTGATTGTTTTTGGAGCCAAAGAGAAACGACAGCAGGTTGTCACAGAACTTCAGTCCATAAAACCACCAATCAGGCCAGAAATCTGGGTGTAGTGATGGACTCAGACCTAAACTTTGAAAAACACATCAAAATGATCACTAAATCAGCCTACTATCACCTGAAGAACATCTCAAGGATAAAAGATCTGATGTCTCAGGAAAATCTGGAAAAACTAGTCCATGCATTCATCTTCAGTCGGCTTGACTACTGTAACAGCGTCTTTACTGGTCTACCTAAAAAAAAGTTAAACAGCTGCAGCTCATTCAGAACTCTGCTGCCCGAGTTCTCACTAAGACCAGAAAAGTGGACCACATCAGTCCAGTTCTGAGGTCTTCACACTGGCTGCCGGTCCATCAGAGAATAGACTTTAAAGTTCTGCTGCTGGTCTATAAAGCTCTGAATGGTTTAGGCCCAAAATACATCAGTGACCTCTTGACCCAGTATGAACCTACTAGACCCCTCAGGTCATTTGGATCCGGTCTTTTATCAGTTCCCAGAGTCAGAACCAGACATGGAGAAGCTGCGTTCAGCTTCTATGCTCCACATGTCTGAAACAAACTACCAGAAAGCCTCAGATCAGCTGAAATACTTCGTTTATTCAAATCCAGGCTCAAGACCCACCTGTTCTCAGCTGCATTTACGTAGATTTTATTCAAAAGTTAAAATCCGCACATCTCTATATTCTCTCTTTTTATTCTTAAATGCTTTTAATTTTGAATTATGCTTCTAATAGTTTTTTTCTCTAATGTTTCATGTAAAGCACTTTGAATTGTTCTGTACATGAAATGTGATATACAAATAAACTTGCCTTGCTAGGAGGAAGTGGGGTAGATTATCGTTTGGATCGGAGAAAAAAAAAGCAAATTGTGCATGTTTGAAGAAGCCAACTAGAAAATGTGTAAACAGAGATGGAGTAGATTTCCACTCTAAATCAAGGAGTCCAGTTTTCTTCTCCTTCATGCTTCTTCATCATTGATCAATGATGAAGAAGCTGCCCCCTAGCAGTTGTAACTACGGTGGTTTAACCAGGTGGCTGTTCCGTGTTGGTTACTACAGTTTGAACACGAACCAAACCAAAGAAAGGTGTGGAATTTTTCAGAAATCCCAGCCCAATCGCACCGAGTCCCCAGACTATCCCGGTGTGAATGCACCCTTAATTTCTGTGTCAGCTTCTTCATTTTGAAGGCTGGTATACTGCTTTAATACCAGCCATCTTTGATCAGGCCTTCAGTCTCCCCCCGTTCCGATAAATGCTTTTTTAGTTGCCACAAGAATTAGCTTGATTAAAGGAATGTTTCATTTGATGGTTTGCACACATCAGAGTGCACGGACTACTTACACTATGGAGTGTTGCAGCCTACGTACTCGGGATCGACCAATACATCAGCCAGCCAATAACTTAGGCCGATATTTGCGTTTTTGGTTGGTATTGGCATCGTCAATACGGGTCCGTGTACATTCAGGCAGTTGGTTTTTTTCATTTGAAACGAAAAATCAAAAATCGAAAAACCATTCGTTTTTCCTGTTTTTGTTTTTTGACCAAAAACGAAAAATCGGATAACGGGCCGTTATCCGATTTCCGATTTTGTGCACAAAAACGAAAATGGAAAAAACGGATAACAAGCGCTCAGATTCGATTTTGTATTTTTCGTTTTAGGCAGCAGCGTGCCCCGGAAGTTCTCTCTACTCCATGTTTGTTGTGTTTACTAAACGTTTAGAACTGTGTTTAGGTATTTCTCAGTCGTTATAATATGCTGGAGATGGATTATCAAATGAAAATAGGCTACTTTTTCTTTCTTTCCATCGGTACTTTGTGTTACATGATGCAGCAACATGTTGTCCTCTCGCCCGCTGCCGCTACAGTTGCAGTGTAAACACGAACAGAAAGCAGCGTATTCCTCCACTGAGCCTCCACTATTATGTAGCTGATACACCAGCCTTTAAGTAAAAGTAGTTTGAGCGTTGACAGATGGAGATCATAGTATCTGAGCCGGGAAAAAAGGTTTAGATTGTGTAAGAAAAGCCGGGCATCTGGACTATGTGAAGGGGCTTTATCAAGTGCTTACATGGCAGGAAAAAAAGACTTTGGAGAGTCAAAATAAGTTTTGTAATAAAGGAGCAAAAAGTATTAAAATATGCAGGACACGAGCATGGACATAAGAAAAGTGTAAGTGTTGTAATTTGCACGGAGACTTTTGATGGGGAGAAGCAGCAGAACTGGACAAAATGGCAGCACCGTGTGGAGGAGTGACCAACAATCTAAAGAAATCGACGATCACTCGGCGACGGGTCTCTAGACCAGCCATGTGGGGGTGCTTGCGGGGGTCCTCTGCCTGACGCTCCTTGCCGCCACCCTCTCCCTGGTCCCCCTCTTCGTCTCACAGAAATAGTCTAGCCTACAAAAAATACTAGGATTATAAGTTCCAACACCGATTACCGGTCCAGGCACGCTGGAGTCTGACACCACTTTGGTTGGAAAAAAAAAAGCACAAGTTACGTCTTTCAATGCAGAAATAATGTTTAACATATTTATCTAATTTCACCAATCTAACTGTGGTAAACTAAAACGCTTTGATCATTCTTTCTGTTATTTTGTGTGCGTGTGTGGCAATTTGTCATCCATTTCAGTCAAGGGGAATCCCGAGGGGGGGGGGGGGGGGGGGGGGGGTACGTCATTCTATCATCGTTTCCGAGGGTGTTCCCCAGATCTTCTTCACGTCGACATCATATTCAGTCTCTGCCAGACACGTGACATTTGTTGCTAAGACGCCATTTCAGGCGAATAAAAGTCAGCGGTCCCGTTTATCAAACGTGGAAATGTGCGTGGAAATGAGCGCAAATCTGATCATATAAATGCTTGCACTTTTACAACGTTAATGTGTAGATTAATTTATTGAAACGGATCTCCTCCATTCAACTCCGTGTCTCCTGGGAGCTGCAGTTACCAGCGCGTCTGCCCTTCTGGCTGCCATAATGGATCTAAACTAGTATTTCTGTTATTTAACTTGTCTATCGGTCTCCGCCATGGTCTCCGCCGAGTGACGTAACATTTGTTGCTTAGTAACCAGCGCTTGACGCCATTTCAGGCGTAACACTGTCAGTGGTCAAACCGGCGTGGAAATGAGCACACATCTGATCATAAAAATGATCTTATGACTGAATCCATGTGTGATTTATAAAATGTTCGTGTCTGACCAAACAACAGAATGTTCGTCAGAAATGCACCGTCATCCAGCTGTTTCTCCTGAAGCAGCAGCAGCGATGACAGATGGAGGCTGGTCGGATCCTGACCCGGACAGAAACATAAGAAACGATAACTTTCATTAGTTAAACTAAAAAAACAGTCTACCGAATGAACACTTGTACAACGTTAATGTATAGATTAGTTTATAGAAACGGATTTCCTCCACTCAACTCCGTGTCTCCTGGGAGCTGCAGCTACCAGCGCGTCTGCCCTTCTGGCTGCGCATAATGTTTATAAACTAGTATTTCTGTTATTTAACTTGTCAATAAAGTCTTGACAAGTTACAGCATCGCTGTACAGCTCCACACAGGTCAGGGTTGTGTTGCAAACTTTCTCTGAGTCTAAAGCAGCGTTTCCCGCTGGTCCGATGCACCTGCGCCTTTCTGCAGCCCGACTGTCCGTCTTCTTACAAGCAGCCGAGCTTTCTTTTCTTTATTCAGACATCAACAGTGAGATAATAAAGTTTGATCTATCTTGAAATTGTTGGCGATCAGTTGTCGCCTTCATCAGAAGTTATAACTCTGCTGTTAAGATCATCTGGCTGGTATGACACCCGCAGCTCCCAGACACAGAGGACACAGGGGTGATCTATCGTTTCTATTAAGGAATCTGTACCCTAAAGTTATAATCTAAAAGTGCTCAGTCAGCAGACTGTTTCTTAGCTTAGCTAATGAAAGTTATTTTTTCTTCTGTCCGTGCGGGTCAGACTCAGATCCGACAGTCCGGGCCAGGCTTGGACCAGCCTCCGCCTGACTGCGCTGCTGCTGCTTCAGGGTAGAAGCAGCTGGAAGAGGAGGGATTTCTGACGTAGATTCTATTGTTTGGTCAGACACGAACATTTATGAATCACACGTGGATACAATAATAAGATCATTTATATGTATGGCGTGCGGAAAGTGACACGGATTCCCTGCCTAAGGAGACCCACGTCTTACGCTTAGGTTGGAGAAGCGACTTGCTCCTCACCAACGTGTGGATAACGTCGCCTCCTCACCAACGTGTGGATAACGTCGCCTCCCCCAAACGTGTGGATAACGTCGCCTCGCCCCAACGTGTGGATATATTACTGGTGTAACCAGCATGACCCATGCTGGTTTTGCTAGTCAGTGCTGTTTTTTCAGCATGGTTTTATTTATTCAACCTTTATTTAACCAGTGCGGTGGCGCTAAAGGCAAGATATTAAGGACAAGATTCTTCTAACAAGGGTTATTTTAACCATCTTTGAGGCCTGGTGAGAGAGAGAGAGAAAGTTAATGCAAAGTCTGTGCCACCCATATCAAACAGTGTTTTTTTTTTTTTATTCTAGCATGAAAGTATAATTATTCACAGAACTATCAACATGTTTTACCATGTAAAACAATCAAAGAAATACCACAGATGTAGTGATGTCTCCACATAGGTATTTTACGCTCTTATGTATGAAACAGTGCAATCGAACACATGACCAGAAGAACAATATGAATTTATCAGTAGATTTCTCCAGTCAAAACAGAGCACTACAGATTGGATGTTTGAAGAACAATGGATGGACCCGGCAACAAGTTGCATCACAAAAAACCCAGTAAATTATTTTTTCAGGAGTTCGGTATGTTAAGTTGTACATACAAAAAGTAAACAAAGGTGTTTTTGAGTTCAAATTCACCTTAACTGCCTGCTCATTTTTTTCTTGAACCAAATTGAGCGTTTAACATATTTATTGACTACAAGACAACCTTTTTGATCACACTGTTAAATATTTGTTTCAGTTGATAGGCGATAACATTATTATAAAATGAATTTTCAAATGTGTTATTTGAAATCTAATGTATCTTAAGCCTTAAAGCATTGTAAAAACCCTGATCAACTGTTCACAGAACATCTTTGGTCAGAACATCTGTTCTGCCAGCATATTCATGGTCTTCAATATTAGTTTAAAATGAACCTGAATTTTTGCAATCACCACTCAGACATATCCTCTGTAAGTTCAAAGTTTTTTTGTATGCTCAAATGCATAAAAGAAAACAATCGTGTGCACGAATCAACTTAATAAACTTGGAGCTTGGATAGAAGCTGATATAAATTTTCTAATGTTTTTTTTAAAATGCTTCAAATGCAGTTTAATCCAAACATCAAAACACTTGTAGATTAATCTGTTAATGTAATATCTTTACAGATGGCTAGCAGTCATAATTTTTAATAGGGCCAACAGACTCATATGCTGGTTTCTAGTGCTATTTAAACAGTTTAGTATAAGTGTATAATTAAAGTATGAAGTTTCACTGTTTTTCTTGGTTTGGCCAACAGGGATGTGTGTGGTTATCCACCTTCCAGTCCTTGCGGCTGTTCATTAATACTGACATGAAGAAAATTATTTTGAAACAAAAAAAAATCTCATTATCACCATAAGATTGTTTTTCTTGATGCATTCATAAAATCTCTCCAGTTTGGTCAGTCAACTTTCCAAGATTAAGTACAAATTTACATGTTAAAGCAATGTGTGTGCATGGTTCATGTTTAATAATAAATAGCATAGCACAGCAGAGATTATATTTAACTTATTCAGTGCATTTAGCATTCGTTACATGACAAAAACTTGTTACTGGGTAAATGTGTCACTGCAAAATGTGTTGAAGGTGTCATTTATAAGTCCACACACTTGAAGCAGACTGTATTTCTACCTCGGTTGTAGAGTGCAAGTGCAAATGAAGTTGAGTTGAAGCAAAACTACCATTACCCAAGTGTTTTCAAAATTATGTATGAAAAGAAAAATATGAAATGAATGAAAAATGCTTTATTTATCCCGCAAGGGAAATTCAAAGCTGCAGTAGCTCTCTGTCTTTTTAAAATAACACACACACATATATATATGTGTATATACAGACCCTTTCCAAAAAATTGGAATAAATTCGAATAAACATTCTCTTCCATGATATTCTAATTTTTGGGAAAGGGTCTGTCTATATATATATATATATATATATATATATATATATATATATATATATATATATACATACACTGCCCGGCCAAAAAAAAAGTCGCCAACAAAAAAAAAGGTCAAACCTTTAACATTTGGTTGGAGCCTTTAGCTTTGATTGCGGCAGCATTCGCTGTGTTTTCAGAAGCTTCTGCAATGTCACCAGATTTATTTGCATCCTGTTGCATCAATTTTTCACCAAGATCTTGATGATGATTGTAGAGTCTGACCACAGCACATCCCAAAGATTCTCAATGGGGTTCAGGTCTGGACTCTGTGGGGGCCAATCCATGTGTGAAAATGATGTCTGATGATCCCTGAACCATCTTTCACAATCTGAGCCCGATAAATTCTGGCACGGTCATCTTGGAATATGGCCGTGCCATCAGGAAAGAAACATCCATTGATGGAATAACCTGCTCATTCAGTATATTCAGGTATCAGCTGACCTCATTATCTGAGCTCATACTGTTGCTGAACCTGGACCTGAGCAACTGCAGCAACCCCAGATCATCACACTGCCCCCACAGGCTCATACAGTAGCACTAGGCATGATGCTGCATCACTTCATCTGCCTTTCTGGCCACATTTCTTCCTGGAAGACGATGGTCCACTATCCTTCCAGTTTTCAGAATGCGTTGGACTGTTCTGAACCCAGTTTTAGTAGTTTCTGCATCTCCTTAGATGTTTTCACCTCTTGATGCCAATGATCTGACCCTTCTCAGACAGACTAACATCTTTTCCACGACCACGGATGTGTCTTTCCACATGGTTGTTTAGGAAATGAGAAGCAAGTCATTGCACCAGTTGGGGTTAAATATATATATATATATATATATATATATATATATATATATGACAGTGTTAAAAAAACAGCATAATGCCACACCAGTTGTGTGGATTTCTACAGTGGTTGTCAAAGTAAATAACTTGAAAGCACATTATGAATTAATAATACAGTCAAAACCTAATAACAAACAAAAATTCATACGTAAAAAAGTCAATATTTAGTGGAATGACATATGTATCTCTTCAAAACTAAAACAATTAAAAACAAAAAATGAAAAAATAAAACAGGAATTTGTTTATATGTGTAGCGTGGTGAGCCCATAACTTTGTGTGAGACATATTGTTACTAAATTATTCAAATATGCATGGTGGAAAAGGAATTACTCTTCATTACCAAGAAACCGCTGTTTAGTAATGGGACACGTACGTTAGTGAGGAGACGTAAGAGAGACACGCTGGTGAAGCAGCGTCAACTGAAACACGTTCATGAGGCGACGTCATGTGAGACACGTTCATGAGGCGACGTCATGTGAGACACGTTCATGAGGCGACGTCATGTGAGACACGTTCATAATTTGCCATAATTTGACACGTAATTTTGAAGTACCCCGCCGCTACGTCGCCGCCACCAGACGTGCATTCCATGACGTCGCCGCTACGTCGCCGCCCATTTGGCGTTAGCAGCCTAGCAAAAAACCCATTGAAAATTCAGACGTCCAGGTGGCGACGTGAGGGTCTCTTGTAAGACGTGGGTCTCCTTAGGCAGGGAATCCGTGTCACTTTCCGCACGCCATATTATATGATCAGATTTGCGCTCATTTCCACGCGCATTTCCACGTTTGATAAACGGGACCGCTGACTTTTATTCCTGAAATGGCGTCTTAGCAACAAATGTCACGTGTCTGGCAGAGACTGAATATGATGTCGACGTGAAGAAGATCTGGGGAACACCCTCGGAAACGATGATGGAATGACGTTACGCCCCCCCCCCCCCCCCCCCTCGGGATTCCCCTTGACTGAAATGGATGACAAATTGCCACACACGCACACAAAATAACAGAAAGAATGATCAAAGCGTTTTAGTTTACCACAGTTAGATTGGTGAAATTAGATAAATATGTTAAACATTATTTCTGCATTGAAAGACGTAACTTGTGCTTTTTTTTTTCGAACCAAAGTGGTGTCAGACTCCAGCGTGCCTGGACCGGTAATCGGTGTTGGAACTTATAATCCTAGTATTTTTTGTAGGCTAGACTATTTCTGTGAGACGAAGAGGGGGACCAGGGAGAGGGTGGCGGCAAGGAGCGTCAGGCAGAGGACCCCCGCAAGCACCCCCACATGGCTGGTCTAGAGACCCGTCGCCGAGTGATCGTCGATTTCTTTAGATTGTTGTTGGTCACTCCTCGACATGTTGCTGCCATTTTGTCCAGTTCTGCTGCTTCTCCCCATCAAAAGTCTCCGTGCAAATTACAACACTTACACTTTTCTTATGTCCATGCCCGTGTCCTGCATATTTTAATAATTTTTGCTCCTTTATTACAAAACTTATTTTGACTCTCCAAAGTCTTTTTTTTCCTGCCATGTAAGCACTTAAAGCCCCTTCACACAGTCCAGATGCCCGGCTTTTCTTACACAATCTAAACCTTTTTTCCCGGCTCAGATACTATGATCTCCATCTGTCAACGCTCAAACTACTTTTACTTAAAGGCTGGTGTATCAGCTACATAATAGTGGAGGCTCAGTGGAGGAATACGCTGCTTTCTGTTCGTGTTTACACTGCAACTGTAGCGGCAGCGGGCGAGAGGACAACATGTTGCTGCATCATGTAACACAAAGTACCCATGGAAAGAAAGAAAAAGTAGCCTATTTTAATTTGATAATCCATCTCCAGCAAATTATAACGACTGAGAAATACCTAAACACAGTTCTAAACGTTTAGTAAACACAACAAACATGGAGTAGAGAGAACTTCCGGGGCACGCTGCTGCCTAAAACGAAAAATACAAAATCGAATCTGAGCGCTTGTTATCCGTTTTTTCCATTTTCGTTTTTGTGCACAAAATCGGAAATCGGATAACGGCCCGTTATCCGATTTTTCGTTTTAGGTCAAAAAACAAAAACAGGAAAAACGAATGGTTTTTCGATTTTTGATTTTTCGTTTCAAATGAAAAAACCAACTGCCTGAATGTACACGGACCAATACGCTGGTATTGGCCGATACGCGTCCCTCAGCATAATTTACAGACAGGCATCTATTGTATACAGGCAGCAGTTGCCGGAGACGCCCTCCTCTCTTTTTCTCCACTAGCAGTGCTGGAAGCCTGCAGTTCTGGCATTCCGAAGCTTTTTATACGATCAAAAGTTGTATAATTAGTTTTCATCGTGTCCTTCATCATATTAAGCTGCAGCTGCAACCAGCTGATTAACAGCAGTGAAAAGCGCCGCCTGACTTTACTACACAATCATATGAAATAAAGTTTAGGAGGGTAAAAGCTCAAATGTGTTCCAAACCATCATTTTTATCCATCAGCTTATGGATCATCAGTCTTGTACTTCGCACTGCGGTGAAGACGAGCGCGATTCGGACAGAAAATGAAAAATCTGTATTTAGGCGGATCTCCGTCAGAATCGCATAAATAGGCCACAGAGAGGAAGCTGAAGGAAAGTTACTGCTGCTGCTTTTTGAAGCTGACCATCAGCTCTCCTTATGACGAGAATTAGAGGAGAAACCACCTGATCCAGCGTGCCCTGGTTACAGATAACTCACCCACGGAAAATGCAAAGTTCTCTCCTGTGCATGTTTGAGAAAAAAGAAGAGATCCCCACAGCAGCGGGTTATGAACTGCCTCTGTGCAGGGAAACACAAACATGAGCAGAAACGGAGCACGTGTCAGGTCTCCGGTGGGCAGTGGAACTTTTCAACCACACATCCAGATGTGAAACACCCCAATAAAAGCCTCCGTCCTCTGCGGCGGCATAAATGTTCTACAGAACCAGACCCGCCGGGTATGAGAGCGTAGGATGACATGAAAGATGTCCAGACTCACCTTGCACCGTCAGAAAATGTCACTCTGGAGGCCGTTGTCAGGTATTTGCGTTTTAACCCCCAAAACCCTGTTACTGTGTAAATGAGAGGCCAGAAGGCAGCAGGACTCTTGTCTCTCAGTGCTGTTGTATAATCAGCCCTTTGTTTTATACAGAATACCAAGTGTTAATGATACTTTTGCCTTAATGTAATGTAATTGTTACTTGCAGGTTAAGTTTAAGTCTTTATCTCCCCTGAATTGAAATTATTTAATTTTTTCCTTTTTTCTAGTTCTGAGACTCTGCCTCTCTCAGGTAACCGGACTCCGCCAGATGGATTTGCTCCCGCATATCCATCTGGGAATCATCCGTTAGAGTAGTTTTGGGAAGGGGCGGAAATACTGGTTAGCTGATTGGATACAGCATCTGTCTATCACCATGTTGGTGATAGATGGGCCAAATCAACCAATCAGATCAATGAAGCATATGACGTACTAACAGAGCGACAATGAAAACACAACCACAAGCCAGGCTACTCTTGCTGCTGCCGGCAATGGCTCGTTAGCTCAGCAAACAAGAAACATGTTGGCAGTTAGTCCGATAAAACTTGAGTGAAAGCCACGCTGACGCTAGTTTCATCCGCTAAAGCCGCCATGTTGTTTAGACTGAATTGTCATTTCTAATTGCGTCATACCTCAACCCGCCTCAAAGCCAACACTGATTGGACATTCGTTTGGTGAGCTGCTCCAAATTCTCTGTAATGGAAAGTAGCCAGACTGATCTGCGAGTGAAAACCTGAAGCTCGCGAGATCAGGATGGTCTCTCAGGTGCTCTTCCTGTTCAAGCCTTTACTTACCCCATTCCAGCTTTGACACTTGTTGCTACCACAAATTCAGAATGAGCAAATATTTTTAAATAAATTGTAAAATGGCTTATTTCAAACATTAGATATTGTATTAGGAAGACAGTATTGATTTATGAGGCTTGCATATCATTAGACATTCAGTTTTCAATTCATTTTAATCAGCAGCCAAACTTTTTTGGAACAGCAGTTAAATATTTGCCAACTGGTTTTCCTCACACTAAACTTTCACCAGAAGTACAGTTATATCCCACAGTATGGATGTAATAAATCTTTCTAAATATTTAATCGCAGAACATACAAAATCCTCTTTACTTTGGTTATCTTTAAAAAAAATACTATTTTTACAATCAGAAAATGAAATAGTTATCTTAAAAAAGCCATCTCTGTGGTTCCAGACAGAAGGCTTGTTGATAAAATGTAGGTCCAAGCAAGAGAGGTCTATCCAATAAAATCATGAAAAGTGTCATTTGGGCATGCATGTTTGATAAAAGATGGTGGTATTAATGCGCTTCAAACGTGCCATACCAACTTCATCTTAACAGGGATGGCTGAGTGACAAGCAGTGAAGGCAACACTGGCTGCAAGAGATAGCTTAGCTTTGAGTGTGGCGGCAGTCAAAGGGGGGGGGGGGTAGCTGACTTGAGTCCATTGGCATGATCAAAAGCATACACTGGATATACTGCGTGTTGAAAAGAGAGGATTATAGCACGCGTGTGGCAGCAGGCTGGCACTGATTGCCTTATGTAGCCTGCAGGCAGACACTTTATTTATTTCCCCTGACCAATGTCCTTCCTCGCTGTACCTTACACCCCTTGCATTTCTTCTTCACAGCCTTCTCCTGCTGCTGGTTTCACATTGCAGTGACATCAGCTGCTGAGACCAAGTTAATTGATTGGCTCTTTGCAGGAATGCTGCTCAAACAAACTGCCTTTCAAGAGACAAAAGAAACCTAGATTAAAAATATCATCATCCCCACAGTGGAGAACAGAGAGCTCAGACTTCCTAAGTATCAACAGCTATCACAATTGATACCATATCAATGGAGGCATTACAGGCAATGTTGCCGTTTCATGCCATTTACATGCAAACTAAGCAAATACAAAGGTAATTGAAGATACACTTAATAGCCTCGTTTGATTATGTGAGCAAAGAAGAATTATAACATTCTACAACAATCATTTATTGGACACAACTTCCTGATGGAAGACTGTTCGCTCTCAAGCATCGTAGTGGCTTGGCAGTATAATCAGATGCAACTTACCCCCGTTCCATTTCAAATAAACAACCCAAATGAAGCTTAAATTTAGTGTAAAATGTTATTAAGAAATACAGCAAAAAAATTACTAACTAAATGATTTAACAATGGGGCTTCATATGTCAGGGAACTCATTGAACAGCACCCTGACACTCACCCCCAAAATCATTGTTATGGCATTTCAGGCCACACAAGAAGCAAAATTGTTATCAGTAACAGTAAACGAATGGGAGTTTTTTTCCATTATGTTCAATTTTTTAACATTTGTGTGATAGTTACAGGTTTATTTTTTTCCCCATTATCCCCAAGACCCCAAATTACATTTCTATACCGTCTAAATAGTTCATTATAGCAGTTTACTGTGTGTTTTCAATTAATGTTTGTGAAATTAATTTTCCCTTTTATTTTCTATCTTGTTTTTATGATTCTCAAACCTTTATTCCATTCACATGACACCAATACAGCTTGAATATTATAAAAGCCCCAGTTGTCATGAAAAAATAGATTGTGCACTGCAAGATGACCTTTTAATGAGCAATTTTACACAAAAAGTGCCAGGTGAGAATAAGCCCCAAAATACTCTAAGATCCCAGAAGGTTAAGAAATTTTTGACGTTGTCCATGTGAAAAGATTTTATTCTAATCATTTTGAAGGCATGATGTTAATAATATAGCTGAGGAAGTCCGTCATGACTAATTCAATGTAGGGAAACACTGCAGTGGATGCTTGATGAGACGGACTTTGCCATCAAGCCCACGTCGGTGCTTGGCGCCTATTGGCCCTGCGACAGACTGACGACCTGGCCAGGGTGTGCCCTGCCTCACGCCTGATAACAGGTGGGATAAACTCCAGCAACCCCCACGACCCTGAAATGGATAAGCGGTACAGAAATGGCTGATGAAATGGATTAAAAGAATATCCCACGTTGAAAGTAAGTCAGTTTATTATTTCATCATGAATGTGAACTTATTTTAAGATTCTTTTAGTTGTTTACAAATGTTTTAATGGTCTTGGGCCTGCTTTTAACTTATGAGCCCTTGTGGACCCTGAGGTCCTCTGGTACCGGCCTTTTAGTTGTCCCTAAAGTCTGGACAAAAACCCACAGCGAGGCTTCTTTCCACCACTACTGTCCTCGACTATGGACCAGCCTGCCAGAGAACCTCCGGGCTGCAGAGACTGTTGATGCTGTTAAAAGGAGGCTTAAGACCTACCTTTTTA
The DNA here is from genome assembly GCA_023101725.1 of Atherinomorus stipes. Classification (NCBI taxonomy): domain Eukaryota; kingdom Metazoa; phylum Chordata; class Actinopteri; order Atheriniformes; family Atherinidae; genus Atherinomorus; species Atherinomorus stipes. Next base: position 1,681,837 of record JALJCO010002854.1, on the reverse strand, counting down.
ATAAAGCATTTAATTAATTTGTTATTTATAGTTTTGACTGTTTTTTTCATTGATTTATTTATTTATTTAATATTAACTATGTTATTATGGTTTGGATTTACCAAGGCATGTCATATTAGTTGTTTTAATTACTCTTTTGTCCATATTTATAATACTTAGAATTCTTATTTGTTCTTATTGACGTTCATTTAAATTACTCTTTTAACATAAACTCCAGTGTTTTCCTCATGGGGGGCCTCCACGCTGGGAGCTGTGCTTTGTGGTCTATAGGGTTGTTGCCATTGGGGGCCCCTCTCGTCGGGGTGGCTGAGAGGTCCTGCTCTGCAATCCTATGGTTGTGGTGTGGGCCCCTGGCGGCCGGGATCTGGGGGGTCCCTCTGGTGGTGGCTTCTGAGACCATGATGGCTCCCTGTGTGGACGGATCCCCAAGATATAATTTCCTGACAGCAGCTTCAAGCCAGGTTATATTAATACAGTTATAACAAATAGTGAGGGAGTGTATGTGTGTGGGGGGAGATAGAGAACGTGTAATTGTTTGTCTACTCGTCATTTTACTGAAATGTTTCTGATTTTAATATGTAAAGCGCTTTGTGCTATTCTTGTATGAAAAGTGCTTTATAAATAAATTTCATTCATTCATTATCTTAACTTTGATGGCAGCAACACATCCCTGAAACTGGGCCATTTTTTATCACAGCATAGGATCCCCTCTTCTTTCAACAACAGTCTATAAATGTCATTTTCTACAAGAACTGCAGGGAACAGAAAATAAAAGCTGGTGAACCTTTTGGAGAGGAAGGATGTTCCTTTCTCATCTGATTCTAAGGTCCAGGCTTTCGTAGCTGTATCTTGCAGTAAGTTCCATACTGTCCTTAATTATAAAAAGCCTGCGGCCTTATTTATAAAGCTGGTGTGTGTCCAAAAACCAGCACACAGCAATTATAGTTTACTTTTGGGATTCATAAAAACAAAACTCAGCTGGAGAATGTCCCTACCTTCACGGCAACTCTGTATGCACAAAATCTAGAGAAACAGGAAACTGCAACACCAATAGTAGAATAAAATAGGGACATCCTGATCCAATCACAATTGGCTGATCACGGCATTTTCCACTAACTTTATTTATTTTATTCATCTTATTTATTTATTTGCACATTCTTAAAGAAAATTCAGAAACATAAAAGCTACAAATATATCGCATGTGGAGGTGACGTAGAAACCCAAATGGGCTTATCTACAAACCCCACCTAGGAAAAAATTAAAATGAAAATAAAGTAATAACAGTAATAATACGAACAATGCAGTGTGACGCATCAACAAAAATATCATCTGCTTCATGAAAATTACATTCAAACATTAAGAAACTCATAGAATCCCAGAAATTCACACGTTGAAAAGCGTAAAGCAGTTCTACAATACCAAATCTCTTTAACATCAAAGCTTCCTTGAGTTTCATTTTATATCTGGAGTTCCATAATTGGACTTCTCTGTATTTTAATGAAAATTGTCCTTGAGATGAATGATACATTGAAAGGTACAAGTTATTCATTTGTCTGGTTGAGTAATAACTGACTTGAGAATTACATATAAAAAATGTTTGAAAACTTTGTGCAAGTCTGTACCCATAACTTCAATTTATAAATAAATGTACATATTTGAAGAATATTTAAATAAAAAATACCAATACATTACTTATCAAAAAAGTGTGGAGCGGTTGGAGCACGTGACTTGGAAAAAGTAGCCATTCTGACAAAACGCTTTTGTAGCAGTAAAATTTTATGAAGATATGTGGGAAAAGTACTGGCCCATACAATATTACAGTATAGGTGCGAATGGATATACCAGACTACAGTATAATGTTGAAAACCAAGATGAACAAGATGTACTAAAGCACCAATTTTTCTAATAATCCCCAAGATTTTGTGACCTTGTTACAATCAAAAGAATGTGCTCTTTCCAGGTAAGTTTATTATCAATTAATATCCTAGGAATCTTGTTGATGAAACTTTAATAAATTCTTTGCCATCAATATGCACTTTCACTAATCCAAATTCATTTTCCCTCAAATATAAAATAATTTTCCAATTTATTTGTTCTAAATTTTAAAAAGCTTAAACCCATTATTTAATTAATTCATTAGTGCAAAAACATCTCTATTTAAATAAGTAAAGTTGTGTCATCTGCAAATAAAACTGGACATTAAGGCCCTGATTTACGAAAGGTTTGTGCGTGCTAAAACAAGCGCTATCTTCATTACGATGCAATAATCCGCCAGAGCTATTTACAAAACAGGGCAAAGGGAGGTTTGCACCTGTTACCAGGCAAAATAGCCCTGCTATCCATTTTGCATGTCTGCTGTAGATGAATATGCAAACTGGGCGTTTCTGCCAGAAGGCGCAAAATATTGGGAGGAGACGATGCAAACAACTCAGCTTAAAACACGCAATGTGATTTATCAACCGTGCAACGGAAAGCAGGCACAAAAAATTGCGTGTAATTTAGCACGTCTGAAAAGCAGGAATGGCCGCGTTTCCCAGTTAAGATTCTTCTTTGGATTAAAAAGGCCTCAGGAAGCTCTTCCCAACAAAGGATCGCAAAGATACGCCCGTTTCCCAGATTGCTTCTTTCGCGCGTTCTTATTTCCTGAGAAACGTCTTTGCTACGCTACATCTTAAGAAGGTCCTAACAGAAGCTATCCACTTCCGGGGTGCTGAAAAAAAAGCAATCGAGGTCAGGTATACCGATCGACACCATTCATTTAGTGTGGAGGTTATTTTCCGCGCTGATATTGAGCCCATTTATACGTTTATGTGTTTGTGCAAGAAGACAAACTGTTAAAAATATGCATGTGATTACCAGTGATTGCAAAAATTCATTGAAAAGCTCTTATATTTGTAATTGGCCAAATTTGCTAAACAAGTGTAGGCGATTGGAAATTTACAGATGCCCTATAAATAATGGTCATTCTGACGCTATTTTTGACGTAATGGCTGAAGGGAACCCCGCCAAGAGGATTCCTAAACGTGCGTGTGTGTCATATCGATGCTCAGTAGTAGAATCGGGAAACGGTGGCTAGGTGATTGAAACACTGAAAAAGGGTAACATTTTCTTGTTCGCAAAAAAATAGATCAACTCCTGGAACTCCTGACAAGCTTCAGCCAAAAACGATATACACCAAACTTTCAAAAACTTTTTGTCGGGTTACTGTTGTCTGGGGAAATCTTGGAGGATGTAACACCTACACACATCTTATGTTAAATGAGCTCCACATGGCAGCATTTGGTAAATGGGCGACATACTGTATCTGGTGCGTAAAGTGTGCGTCCAGGATGACGCACGTGCATTCAACAAACAGTAATCCCGCAAATGGTTGACGTGACTTAATAAAGAATGGCTTGTTCTGCCACTCACTCGTGCCCAATTCTTCAAAGGCCTGCGTAAACGCAAAGTAATGGGAATGCTCCACATACTACACTGAGAGGTTGTTTGCTATTTTTGAATCACTGCCCAGTGCCACCTATAACGCATCTGAATAGCGCGATCTGACAGCACATCTAGAGGACTGAAATGCTGGCGCATAAAAGCATGTACATACACAGTGTCACTCCGTCTGTTGGTTTGCTACCAAAATTTGCTGTAAAGCAGCCATGATGTCTGATACGGGTATGCGAAATGGCCATGCTTTTATTGAGCGAAGCAGGTGCATCTCACCATGAACAGCTGACAAATGCGTAAATATGACGTGAGTCCTCATAGATTGCGTATAATTTGCGTACAATTCCTACCGCAATGTTTTTGTTTCTGTGGTTGATACCCACAGCTTTATCTAACGTAAGCTAAGTATAGGGAGGCCTATCTTGCCAAATGATTAAACTTAACCACAATATTTTCTGTCATTCACTCGGTAACTACAGTTTTCTTCCATTATAGATGATTGACATTATGACATGAGTGAGAAAACATGACTCAAAATACAACAACTGATCCGTGAATAGGTCCATTTTTAATAATTTCCATTTTCTACTTTTTTTCATGGGAAATAGTGTTGTTTCCAAAAGTGACCAGTAGATGGGCCTGTTGTTCCCTTAGCAGGGGGGAACGTTAAAGAAGGTTCGAAAGAGTGGGTCTGGCCGCTCCTGAAAATAAAGAAGCTCCTGAGTTAAGAGCGCATCTGGGAAACGCAACGTCCAAACAAGGCACCTTTAAGAAGTGACTTAAGAAGGACCTCAGCGTTAAGAGTGTCTTAACTAATCTGGGAAACGCGGCCAATAACTGTCAGCTTTATGCACTATGGCTGAAAGATGCTGCTGCAGGACTGCAACATGCAGCATCGGGTCAAAAAACACATCAAGTTTTCATTATTTAAATAAATAATCAACATCAGTATTTAACACAGTTTATTCTAGACAGATGAATCAAAACCTCTGCAGCTGCAGCATCATGGTAGTTAAAGCTGACATTAATTGTGTCTTTTTATTTTATTTTTTGCCAATGGCATATTTTAAAATTAAGATCAACTCTTGCACGCTCGCCCTCTCCAGACCGCTGCTCCTACTGCTGCTCTGAGGTTGCTGACCTGCATGAAGTTGGCCCCCACCCCACAGAAAACTCAGTGAAAATAAACAGTAACGTAGCACGAACAATTGATACTATTTTTTACTGAGTTTTGCGTGGGGTGGGGGGCAATTACGCAGGTCCAGTACCTGGCCTTGTGTCAAAGAGTGCGCACTGTGTGCATAATATCAGACCATCTTCAACAGTGTTTCCTTGTCCGTGTCCTTATAAACTGGCCTCTTCTTACGACCCACTGGGAAATCTGCTGCATTGTTTTTATTTTATAGTTATAATATTTATCTTTTATCTCTGGAACTAATCTTTTTCTATCAGGTCGAATTTCATTTTGCATTTACCACATGCTCTTCTGAACTTTCCATGGCGCAGCAATAGCGCACGCTAAATCCTCATTTAAATACTGATGTTTGTACCTGTTACAGATTCCTTGTGTAATCTTTGTAGATCACCTGCAAACACTGAAGAGTCAACACATGCTATTTATCTGCATGGCAAAGAAATTAGCAGCCTTTATTTGGATTCTTTGTACATCAGGGCCAAAGTGTTTGATATGGCTGAAAAATCATTGATTATATAAGAAACAATAATGGCCCTAAAATGGAACCTTGTGGTACCCCATATTATATAATATGCCTCTCACACTCTATACTATTTATACTGACATACTGCAGTCTATTAACTCAGCCAGAGGAGTTCATTTTGGACATCTGGCTGCCAGATATCAGGCAAAGGCAGGTATTAGCCAACATGTAGCTAATTATAATGTTTGACAACGTGGTAACTTAACCAACAATTTAAAACCAGACATAAGCAGCTTTAAAGCAAGTCAGTCTGTCTACAGCTGCTGCACTGTAGTCACAACTCTGAAAGGAATGCTGGGATATGAAGTTCTTCCACAATAACAGGGACTTTTCTCCATGCTGGGATGATCCTAATTGAACAAGATCTCATGAGATTTTTTTTTGTATAAATATCGGTCCCATGAAAACTATACTGATATTTTCCAATATCACATTTAATGCCAATAATATTGATAATATTGGTCGGCCAATAGTATCGGACATCTCTGCTACTTGTTCACTACTTATTATGAAATGTAATCTCTAGACCTTGCATATTATTGTACATTGTATTTCGGTAGCAGTGTTTTTATCTCATTTTCCTTGGATGTCTTTCTTTTTTAAAAACAGAGCTGTGTGCTTGCAGTTAGTGAAATCCTCTCCACAGTCTTCCTCAGCAAGCGTAATTACACCCCTGAAAGTTCACTCCACCACATTTTGCTGACAAAAAGCTTTTTGATCACTGTGAACTCTCTCCGTGTTCAGTTGAGAACTTCAACTTTGCATCATCTTGTGCAACAATAACAGTAACAACTCACTCCTGATTTCTTTATAACCAGCCAAGGTTCATCTGAAGTCTTCTGTAACATCAAATCTGTCCTGCTCATGTTCTTTCATCACTGATGCAGAAATGCCTGTCAGATGTGTCTCCAACATTTTACTTTTTCTACTCTGTAATCTTCAAGTCTTTTTGTCTCGCAGATGCCTTCAGCAGACCCTGAATCAGCAACCGTGTTTGATGACACACGTAAAACAGAGCTCACTGGAGGAAAACTGTTTATGATGAGTGCTGCAGGAAATGCTTGTTTGTTTCTTTGTTTTTTTTTATCAGAACAAACACTACTTAAATCAAGAACTATGCTTTATATCATGAATTTATCCCTGTTTCACTCACAAACCTCATCATTGCTGTGCAGTCAACAGGTGTATTAAAAGGGAGTTGTTGCTGTGATGGTTTAGACATTTAATGGTTGTTTGGGGCATTAAGTATTTAAGCCGCACAGAGAAGTTTCTCACAATCAATGTAAAGACCCGTCACTGACACTGCCAGAAGTACTCCACATACAAAAATACACTTTTTAGCCTACAAGAAAATTTACAGCCATGCAAAAAAAAAGAAAGTACACTCTCTTCAAATCTATGGTTTTACTTTTGAGGACATGAAAGGAAAAATGATGCTCAGCGACTCTTAAAATGAGGCAAATGCATGATGAACATCATTGCATATTGTGCTGTGTCATCATTCAAATTTCTCCTACTGACTAGTAATCACTATTGGAAAGTAAACTTACCAATTATCAGCAGGTGTGTGTGCCTCTAATAATAATAGCAATAATAATAATAATAATAATAACAATAATTTACAATAATAATAATAGGGCTGTTCAAAAAATTAATCCTGATTAATCACATTGTTTTTATCCCTTTTAATACATATTTAGGATTAAAGGTGTCTCGCCAGGAATTCTGCATTTATCTTTAGTAGACTACTACTGAAACCCTGTCCTTACATGTCTCCCTAAAGTCCTTCCGATGGCGGCAGTTTAGCCTAGAATGCTGCTGATACGTCCTCACACGCTGACTTCACAAATGTATTAATGTGAAGCTGAAATTCAGCTCCGAGTCCTGGACTTCACACATTTCTGGCTTGGCTTCTGTCTTTAAGCGCCAGCCCCCCCCCCGCCCCCTCCCGTTTTCCTTTCTCTTCTTCTTCCCTTCCCTTTCCTTTTTCTTCTCCCCCTTTTCTTCTTCTTCCCCCCTTTCTCCCTTTTGTTGTAAAACAAAAGGTAATGTATTTTCTGCATATAGCAGTACTAATTAATAAGAAAAAAAAAAATCTTGTTTGGCAATAGGATTAATTTTTTGACAGCCCCAAATAATAATAATAATAACAGATTAGATTTAAATTGTGCTTTATTCAGGTACTTAAAGCTTTTTAGAGTTAGCTGTTCTGGAAAAACAACCAGGAAAAACATTAACAATGATCTTGGAGAAGAAATTGTTGCTGCCTGACTGTCTGGGGAGAGTAGGAACAGTTCCAAACTGTTTGGTGTTAATTATTCCAAGTTCTGACAGTGTTTCTGGTCTTATTAAAGTGAATATGACTAAATAAGTAAACCGTAAGTCAGGGTGCCCAAGTCTGGACTGAACATGGGCACCCCTGCTGTATGTGATGTTACAGTCAGAGTAAAGCTGATCCAGACCTTTTGTATGTGTTACCAACGACTCACACTTATTTGTGTTTTGTTTTAAAAACAGTTTAAACACACTTTATTAAAAATAAATAAATAAATAAAAGGTGGCCTTCCTGGTGTTATGAGCAAGGGTCAACCTCTGGCGAGAAAATTGAAGCCACTTCCAGGATGCCAAAAATTGTAATTCTTCTTCTCATTATTTTCTTAATTAATTTAATTCTCTCCAGACACACCCTACAACCTGACGACATGTCTGAGTTCACTCCTCATCCGCTAAAATAAAATGCCCCAAATTATTTCCTTTTCTTGTCAAAGATGAAAACAGATAACGTTAACACAAAGTAAACATTAGAACTGTCTCCACCATAGACAGCATAAAGTAAAGAGGTCTCGACACAATATGTAGGAGTTAACATGACAATAACTGAGAGAAAGAGTTTATTTTTTATTGTTTAATTTATTGACACCAAGGAAAATTAAAGTCAATCACTTTTATTTACGCTGAAAACTCAAAACTCGTTAGCTTGTTGTCTTGTTGCAAACGGTTCCAGGTCATTCTTTTTCCTTCTTTGCTCTGGACTGCAGACAAACAGGAACATGTTCAGGACATGGGGGGACAACGGCTGGTTGCATTTTTTATTCGTTTTTTTCCCAGCGAGAAGACAAAATGAGCAACCGTCAGATGTCTGTTGTCTATGAACAACCAATAAACCTTAACTGTCTGGTCCCAATGACTTCAAACCACCACAGTTTGCTGTATTTTAGTATTTCATTGTCATGATGTTTACAGTATATATATATATATATATATATATATATATATATATATATATATATATATATATACATGTATTCAAACTTAGACCAGCTCACCAAAAGTATACTTGGAAAACATACGAAACAGAATTAGCAGGAAACTGACCGCTGACAAAGTGCTGCTACCAGGCTGCTGCCGGTGAGGGCTCTCTGATGGCTTCCTGTTATTATGTTTAACACATTTAGCTGGTTGTTCGGGGTCAGCAGGTGACCTTTAGAAATTAAGTCCTTTCCTGGGATGTCGACTGGAAAATCCAAAGACAAAACAAAAATGTACCACTATTTTTTTTTAATGCTAGCTGTAACAGCCGAGCCGATAGGAGTGAACCTGCTGACTTGATTTTTTTGCCACCCATGAATGTCGCCAATGTGGTTGTTAGGGTTAGGCGGGTTGGGCTGGGGTCCCCCTCCCTAACAAAATGGGAAACGATAAATGACCTTTTCTAGGGAAGATGGGACTCTTTAAAAAAAAAAAAAGGAACATAGGACCCAGGGAAAACAGCTTTGCTCCCCCCTCGCTTACTCCATTAGCATTAGCAACATTACAGAAGTGGCTAACTGTTAATTAGCATGAACAAATGCTAAACTTACATGTCAGGTAAGGAAAGGGGCGACCTCCATGGGGCCTTTGAGCCCCTTTTATACCCTCATCCTCATCCGGCTTTGTTTGGTTTGTTTGGGAGTTTTTTTTGCTGTCAGTGTTAGATTTTACATCCCGTAACATTGCCTGTTTTATTTTTTGCTCGTTGAACTAATTTATAGGTTTGTTTCGATAAAGCAACATTTTAAGGAATCATCTTTCTGAAAATGAGATGAGTTCATCTGCTGAAAACAACATTCAATTCATATAATTGAAGCGTACTCCGCCCACATTCGTCATTTCTGGTGTTTGTGTGTTTTATTGATTTGTATAAAATTTCACATATTGTAATATAAAAAGTCGTCCTCACTGGTCTTCTTGGAGACCACATTTAAGTATTTCTTAAGTGTACACAGATATACTTAATGTACCACCTGATTTCTGGCAGTAAACACATTTCTACTTTCTTTGATCTGAAATGTAAAATGTACAGAAAGTTGGTAGACATGAAGGATAAACTCTTTATTTTCAATTACATATATTGCACTTAATCCAGTTGCCTATTTAGAAATGTTTTAGTCACAGAATGTTGTTTTCTTTAGCCCACATTTTTAAGTTACATCTTAAAATGTAGAAACATTTAAGATGAATCAACCATCTACCTTGCATTGCTCATCCAGGCAGAGAAGCCCAGAAATGACATAACAACTCGTACTCCGTCTACCCGACTTCACCAGGAAGCCTGATCTGATATTTATTGTGTGATTCAATGACTTTCTTCATCATTGTTTATTCGTTTTTCATTTGCACTAGTTTACCCGCCTTCAACCAACCTCCTACTATTTATTTTAAAAGGTTTTTGTCCTCCATCCTTTTTATACATTATAAGAGAAGAGAGACCAGTGTCAGCTTCCTTTGCCTATTCAGGCCCATGTATACTGGCAAGTGGTAACAAATTTAAAATGACATAAAATTGGTCACAGAGCCCCTGAGCCTGAGTGTTTTATGCACTTGTGACGGATGTTTATTTGCAGTGATATAATTGAGTGGGCAGGACATATGAACAAGCAGCTTTGAGCATGCACATTTCATTTGCAGTCTGGACACTTTTTCATTTCCTTCCTGAATGATCTTTCAGTCTTGCAGCGGACCTGACGAGGCCTTGCACTGAACTGATCTGTTGTTTGTGAACAGGGTGTGAAGAATCCTCCGTTATTTTCAGCAGCTTGTGCAGCATTTTTTTTCTGTACAACCAGCTCCAGCTTCAGTTTTACCCGCACAGAACCTGCTTTCTTGATGAGTTTTTTGTTTGTTTGTTTGTTTTTAAGTCTCTGGCTCTGATGCTGCTGTACCAGCAATGCTGCAAGGGTGAGTGCACTTTCCAAAACAGACTTATAAAGTCATGGTAAAGTGCAGATTTTGTCTTTTATACTGTTTGCATTCAGACAAACGTTCCGCTCTTTTACCATGGCACAGTAGCGGACATGTGCCAGCTAGCCCCTGTGTCATAAAAGCTGAATTGTTGCGGCACATCGTTTTGAACGCACATGAAATGTTCTGGACACAGTTGAAGGGAGGACTGTCAGTAGCAAATAATTCATCTATCTGACTGATATCTTACGGATCAGAGGGTCTCATTCGTAAAACGGGAGCAGAGAGAATTTGTGTACAAACTGTTTGTAGACATAAATTTACGAGTATATTACAAGTAAACCTGTTCGGAAATTTACTAACGTTTCATGAATGAGACCCAGAGATTCCAGCTGACGTGTTTACATGGGGGCTGGAAAAGTGATCTGATCAGTTGTATGAACTTGATCGACAGATATAAAACGATTGCGATGCTTTTGGCATATGCAATGCCTTCAAGATCGGAAGGAGAGGGTTTTCTTTTTTTGATTCATAGTCTTTTGACGTCTAAATCAGGGATCACCAACTCCAGACCTCTTGGGCCAGTATCCGGAAGGTTTTCAATGTCACCCTGTGCCAACACACCTGACCCAAATTAACGAGTCATTGTGCAGAACTTCATTGGCTGTCGGACCCATTTATTTTGAGTCAGGTGTGTCGGAGCATGGAAATGTTGAACACCTTAATAAGCCGATATTAATTTATAATTTTCTTCTTCAGGAGGGATGTTCTGTACAGTATAAGGAAAGTGGCCCCATTTCCAGCCTTAAAACATTGTAACTATAAGGAATTAGCCTTAGAATTGCAAGTAACTGTTTAGCCTACATCAGGGACGTGTCCTCTCTAGTTGACAGGTTTTTTTTCTTCAGTTTAGCTTTATTCAAACTGCAACAGATTTATAAGAGGAGAAACTGTGTTAATACAATGAAGATTAACAGAATTGCAGCATAACCACTGATCTAGGAACACACTGGAAGCTAGCTTCACCATTATCCAGCTTAGAAAATCCAATTTATGCTTGTTATAATCATTCATGATTGGCTGAGTTTTTAAGGACACATTTAGCTGTCTCCCACTAACTCAGAACATAGAATTATAGGCTTAACTAAGATTTATGTTAGCCATTTGCTTTTGGCTGTCATAGCCACCTCCCTTCTTCTGTAGTTATTTCCTACACTTAGCATCCAGTCAGACCATGCATGGTGAGCTTGCTGTAAAAGAACACCATCGGAGTGAGACAGCGATAGTGGTGTGTGAATAGTGGATGATTATCAGCTTTTTAAATAAGGTCCCTAAAAAGAAAGTGGTAGCAAAGGTTAGGTTTGCAAAGTTGCATTTGAATCAACCACAAGATCAGAACAGCTTAGACAGATGATACTAAAGGATAGATCTTTGGCCCCTATGCATATTGTACAGTCGACCTAAATACAAAGTATGAATGCCAATAGCATATTTTCTTGTTTTGTCATTGACCCATAATCAATGAAAAAACTTTTAAAATAACTGACGCCAATCCGTTCTTCTCAAACTGGCATTGAGGTTTAATCAGACTCAATCTGAGCCAGTGTGCAAAGGGAAGCAAAGTTTTGGTCCAATCTCAACCAATGCAACCCTGGTTAAAATCAAGTGTCGATGGGAGGACATCTCTCTGATGAAGTCTGTCCACTCAAACATAAAACATGATTTCATTTTACTTATTTAACTTTCACTCTATTTTATTTTATGTTATGGTAGTTATTTTAGATTTTATTGACTCATTTAGCATATCATTTTATGAATACCTATTAAAGGTTGAATATGGAACATTTTTATTAAAAGCTATATTTTTAAAAAGAATAATACCTCCACAGGTCGTTTGGGGGTGTGCAGAATGAAAGTTCAACATTTCCCAGAAAAATTATATTTAGCCTAAAAATAATTATAAAATAAATTTTTACGGGTTCGATGATGGCATTTTATGTACGTCTATAAGCCAATACACGCCGCCATTGCAGGTTGCCAAATACGATCTCTGTGTGGAAACAATATTTTGGTCATAGTCAGGCTGGTACAGGGGAAAACCGTGGAAATGACGAGTGAAGCAGCTGCTTCAGAGCCCTGGAGATATTGTTATCTGTTTCTGAGGAGGAGTGACCTGAGAAGAGCAAAACCTGGAGTAAATTTAGGTGAAGACTTCACTAAATGGACCCACATAAACGTTTTCCACAGAGTCAAAAAACGAAAATGGCGACTTTCCTCCGGGATCGGTAAGCTAGCTTGTTTGCTAACATGGCTAACGTTAGCTGTCGGTTATAACCTCCTCTGCGTTACTTGTTGGACATGCTGCAGACTGTTGGTCACTTGCGTATCGGCAGTGAGCCTGGCATCCCAGCGGCTGGAGTTGTTTTTCTGCCGTTGCAACTACAACCTAGACACACGTGATGTCGCTGTTCTGTCCGTATTCCATATTCAACCTTTAATTTTTCCATGTTGCTCTTATCTGTCGACTTATTTTATCTGTTCTAACATTTTAACACTAGTGTTTCCTCATGAAGATCCTTCACTCTGGGAGCTTTGCCTACTTGGTCTGGAGAGAGCTGGTGGGTGGCTGTCCTTGTCCTGGTGGCTGGGGCCCGGCACTGCAGACCTATCGCTGTAGTATGGACCCCGGCCTGCCCTGATCTGGTTGGTCCCTGCAGAAACACCCTCTGGGACCATGTCTGGCTCCAGGAGTGAACGGATTCCCAAGATATCACTTCCTCACAGTAGGTCAAGCCAGATGTTTATTACTCTTAGTGTTTTTATTTTAGGGGTTGGAAGGGTGAGGAGCTCGGTCATTCGGGAGGGACTCAGAGTAGAGCCGCTGCTCCTCCGTATAGAGAGGAGCCAGATGAGGTGGCTCGGGCATTTGGTCAGGATGCCTCCTGGACGCCTCCCTGGTGAGGTGTTCCAGGCACGTCCCACCGGGACCAGACCCCGGGGGAGACCCAGGACACGCTGGAGGGACTACGTCTCCCGGCTGGCCTGGGAACGCCTCGGGATCCCCCCGGAAGAGCTGGCGGCTGTGGCCAGGGTGAGGGAAGTCTGGGCTTCCCTGCTTAGGCAGCTGCCCCCGCGACCCGATCTCGGATAAGCGGAAGAAGACGGTACGGTACGGGTTGGAAGATATATGCCTAGTTGAGTGTGTGGGTGTGCGTGTGTGTGTGTGTGTGTGTGTGTGTGGGGGGGGGGGGGGGGTCATGAGTGTGTACAAATGTTTATAGCTATGTGTGCTGTGTTTTGTGCTTGGGTGTGTGGAGGCCTGTTTTTATTTCAAAAATGCGTTGGTTTTTATTGTCTTGAAAAGCACTTTGGGTTGCCTTTGGCATGAAAAGCGCTTTATAAATAAAGTTTGATTTGATTTGATTTGATAAAAGCAAAATTTGAATTTCCAAAAGCTAAGACAGGCCCTCCTGTAAAGCCTGTTTTACATAACTAATAAAGCAGCGTTGAAGGGAGTCATTGGATGCTAAAACCTCATTATCCTGCCTGACAACCTTGGCACATGGGCTGAATGGGGAAGTATTGTCTTTTGAAGACTGCCGGCACCATGAGATAGCCCTTTGTTGATGAGAGTCAGTGCCTGTCAAAAATCCATGCCACATCCCCGCAGTAGGATTTGTCTTTCACCTGGCAGGGAAAGGTTTTTGTTTACAGACAGACTCGAGTACCATCAGAGGATCCAACGTAAAGCTCTGCACCTTCTCACAAAACACAGCATCAATGCAAACCTGTTTCTTAACATGCTGAATTTCCTGTTTGTACTGGTTTAGGGCAAAAACAAACATCCCTACATTGATCAAGAAATGATTAACTATCAAATATTTTGGCACATAAATTTTTCACCAGCAGCTATTACATTGTAAACATCTTGAGTAGACCGGACCAGTAAAATGACAGTTTAATTACCAATAAATTATGAAAACTCCCAGTTTTCCTTTTCTTTAAGTGAAGTGTTAAGTACATTATCAAGATGTTTAGACTGAATTGATTATCCTTTTAAAAAACTTTATACAAACCTGAAACTTTATGAGGAAGAATAAGTACATTTTCAACTGTATTTCGCAAACTGAAGGGAAATCTATAGTACGGAGCGAAAGTTGAGACATACTCCCATTAAAGACAGAAAAAATCATCTGTCAGTGAAATAAGTTGAAATTGACCAAAAATTTTGACAAAACCGTGACATTGATTTGGAATTGTGGTCGAACAGAAATATAATAAAGATAAAACGAGCATGATGGGGCTCCTGAAATACAATTTTATTGAGCAAAACTTTGAGGCAATCAGGTGTTTTCCTTAACGTCCAATCAGACGTTTGCACCTGTTGATAAATGGTCCACTGTTTGTGAGCAAGTTGCTCTCATTTTTATGGAAAAGTTTTGTTATTTTAAAATTATTTTTTAAAACCACATTTCAAAATCATTGTTAGTTTCTTTTTTAATTATTATTTGGTAAATTTTTATTCATTATTACCTTTTCAGTTTGTTATTTAAATTACGATTATGAATTCAAATAACAGGAGAATGTCTGAATTTTCAGGCTGTGCTGAATTTAGTAAGAAAGGTTCAGAAAAAAACAAACTTTTGGACAACTTAAGAATTGCAGTTAATTTTTTATCCCTTTTTATTTATTTATTTTTAATTTCATGGTAGTCAACATCACTGTGTCTTGATGTCTGTGTCATTTCCGCCTTCATCAAAATTCATGCTATGGGCCAGTTTGGACCATATAGGGCTGGTTTGGCCCTTGGGTTGCACATTTGGCACCCCTAGTTTAGGAAATCACTCCAATTTCACCTCCTTTTCTTATTTTTTTACTTTAACTTAACCTTCTTTATACAGGCAAGTCCTACAGAGACGCACAGTCTTTTTAATATGAGACCTGTTTACCTAACCTGCATGTCTTTAGAAGGTGGGAGGAAGTCGGAGTACCTGGAGAGAACATGCGCTCCTCAAACCCATCCCCAGCCAAGGCTCCAGCCAGCGACCTTTCTGCTGCAAGGCTGTGGTGCTAACCAACCCCCCTCCTGTAACCTTTGTTTTTTTTCAGTAAGTATGCAAAAAGGGTACCACAGTATCAGCTGTTGGGGATTTGATCCATTTGGCAATGATCCCATCTGTATCAAACACCGCACACATCGGCATCACCAAAGTCAGAGATCTTCAGCCTCTAAAGACTTTAAATGTCAGAATGTTCAATA
Organism: Atherinomorus stipes; assembly: GCA_023101725.1. Taxonomy (NCBI): domain Eukaryota; kingdom Metazoa; phylum Chordata; class Actinopteri; order Atheriniformes; family Atherinidae; genus Atherinomorus; species Atherinomorus stipes. The sequence continues at coordinate 1,666,204 of JALJCO010002854.1, read as the reverse complement.
TCTCAGTTGAATAGTTCAGATTTTCCTTTTGGGACTGTTGTGTTTAACTTATCGACAGACGGTGCCATTCATTAGAGCCACACTGAAGCTGAAAATAAAACGACCAAGGCTAAATGTGAGAAGGGAACAGCAATCTTTTCTCCCAACAAAATACACACAGTAAACAGTGGCTTGGCTGAAATGCACAAGCTGCTGTGCAACGTTTCCAGCTCTTTGATTTATGCTCGGCATGTTGTTGATATCTCAGTGACATGATGGCACATAATTCAGCTGTGATAGAATCTGCTGCTGCCTGCTGTGAAGTGCAGATATGCTAATATAGCATGATGTATTGCAGGAAAATAGAGTTAAGACATGGAAGTTGATAATATAAAGATAAGTTATTTCCTTGGCACACAGTCGTACTTTTATTTATTTATTTTTCTTAAACTAATGCACTGTATCAAAGCTTAGCCAGCATTTTCAGCTTCATTCATTCAAATGGCCATTTTCTGGGAGTGACAATCCTATTTGACAAGTAGCAAAGCTGTTATTAGACCGTATCGCGATGGAAGAAAGCCGTAGGGACCTGACATGACTGGAGCAGAATAAGAAATGATCTGCGAGCACACATAAAACCTGGACTAATAAGGTACAGGTTAAAAGACATACTTTTTAGACCCAGGGTGAGGAAGTTGGCAGCAGTACACTCCATCAGTTCCAGTTTTCAGTGCAAAGGAAATGGATTTGGCAAGCTTCATGGAGTTAAAAACGGGGAAGCACAGGTGCCAGAGAACAAAATGGGTGAGTGAGATTTTCTTTTTGTCAGATGACCAAAGATGGACAAATTTCACCCTTTAAGTACAAAGAGAATATTAATATTTCATCAACATTAGGCTTGTAAATTTGGCAGAATTATTCCTTTCATATATGTAATAATGAACTAATATAATATTAATGTGTGGGTCCTTCTCACATCACTCAAAAACACCTTGTTAAAAAAATCATCACATCTTTAAACAAGGAAGAAATGCAAGAAAGTGGATTTTACAGCTAGGGTTGGCAATGTTGGAAAAACGGTTGAAGCAAGCGACATTTAAAAACCACACCAACCAAAAACACACCTTCAGAGCGCAGGGACGCGTGCACCGATGTTTTATGAGCAGGTTAACGATAACAGCTGAGTGGATCGCTCGTTAGCTTGATAGTAAACAGCTGACAAACCACATTTCAAAAAGCTTTAATCCACTCACCTCCAACTCCTTCTGCGGTGTAAAAAACCCCACACTGCAAACGTAAACACCTCCAAGACTTAATCCTGATCTGTTGTTTTGTTTGGTTTTTTTGGCGCAGCAGTTAGCAGTCTGTTAGCTATATTTGTTTGCAGTGAGTGGTGCACAGGGGGAGTCGCGTAGGGGACAGTGACAGGGGAGGGACTCGAGGGACAGAGATGCGACATAAAGGCATCAATTCGTTCTTTCTATATGGTGTGAATGACCAATTCCGGCCTTTCGGTGCGAATGGCAGGGGTTGGTCAGAGAGGTCTGACTTTTTTCTTTCTTTTTTTATGAATACAGTACATGATGTATTGATACTGTCAGGATGGAAGGATCATTTCACTCATAGAACAAAAAGTGTTTCTGAGCAGGATTACCAACTCTGGCTTTGAAGGTAGATGCAGGAGTGTTTCCCCGTTTGTAAATAATAGTAAACACTATTCAAACTGAGAGCCCCTCACTAACGGTCACATCGCTCTTCAGTCCAAAGCATCTCCTTCTAAAATAGAAACTGGGTGAAAGCCAAACCAATATTAACCCATGGTTTTCGAACGTGCACTATCTAAAGTTTTTTTTTCGCCGCAAAATACTTCCTTTTCTTTGCTGCATCCGCCATTTTTATCAAGAATTCGAGTTAATCTGGTATCGGCTCCAGTCGACGTTTAAAAAAAGAAAAATAGTTTACTTGAATCTACAAGTTTATCCCAACAGCACGCTACGCTCGTAGCTCTGTCATTGGCTAGAGACAACACGCAAATAACTGCCCAGAAACGTCCTGTATGCACCAAAACAAAGGAAAAGCTGAAATCTGGTCAGGGGGGGGGGGGTTGCAAACAAAACTCGCTGCCACACAAAAGCAGAGGCCCAAAGGTCCAGATTAAGCAAGATTTCACTCTCACAAGCCTAGCGTTTATTTTCAGGGGGAAAACTCTGGACTCTACCTTTTAGAGCCCTACCTGTCCCAGTCACAGCCCCCCCCCTCCCCCAATCAGATCAGCACACAATTTAACCTGATAAATAACTTATATTTAATGTTTAGTATTAAAGCTGAATTTAAAATGAATAAAAGAAATGTGAATGTCTGAATAACATCTCTTACACAGATAAAATATGGTAATATTATTTTAAGATATTAATTTGCTTTGGGCTATAATTAGCATATAATACATAGTAGCACAATAGATATGAGGTTATAGCTGCTAAAGTCTTTCTAACTAAACACATTAGTATTCTGTTTTTAAGATCCTGCAGGTGTTTTTGGTATCTTAAATAATGAGCTCTTGTCTGGAGCTGAGTGGTACGGAGAATTAAACGGCCCCTCAAAACCCTGAAGAGCAGAAGTCTTTTTAAATTTCAGATGTTTATATAACAGTTACAGAGGGAGCAGAGAAAGGGCAGCCAATCAAACTAAAGATAGAGATTTTGGATTGTTTGTCACGTTGTAAAAATAAAGAGCGCGAGGCTGGTTTCATCCATAAAGTCCCAGTAGATGCATTAATTCAAAATGCAACAACATGAAATTGATGAAAATCTTCCCAGGATATTAACACTAGTGCCTGTTACGACCCGTCGAGGGGTGGCCGGATCGCACCATGAAGGATCCATCCTCGACAGACCTCAAGCAGCCACAACACACAGTTTTCAGCATCTTGTGTGATTTCTTTTTAAATTAAAAGCTTATTTTGCATGCGAGTTAACTGTTGTACAAGGAGTGATTATCTTCAGAGTGAACTAATGCCAAAAACAACAAACAAAAGAAAACTACCTTATCCACCAAAACTAACCTGTTCAAAAACCAATGAACCAAGTGACAAAAACTTACCTCCCTCACTAAAATAAACATGAGAAAACTAAGATCAAAATAAACAGCAGTTCACTTCTACAAGCTCCTCAGTGACATATGGTACGAGTACATGAGTCAAACAACAGAACGATGTGGCTGGCTGGGGTGGGCTGAGAATGGATGACCAGAAATCCGCTGCAGCGTCTTTTATAATTTAATCTCTAGTCAGGCCACCAATCCGTTGCCTCTCTGAACTCCAGAGTCCAATCACCGACAAGCACCCGCACACTCAAATTTACATAATCAGAAAACCTCTTGCGGCACCAGTCGTAACAGCCTTTCTTTTTTGTTTGGTCCTACAACTTTTCAGAAGATTTCACCGCACAACAGGAACTGCATTTAAAGGAATAGTACACTCACAGAATGATGTGCGTTCATTTTCTATTCACCGTCATGCTGAGCAAGACTCTGGAGCACTTTTTTGATATTTCAAATGCAGCCGGAGATCTGACAGGTTTTAGTTTTCCTCCAACTTTCATAATGAAGATCACTGGCGACTGAACCAAAAAGGTCCATAAAAGTCCATAAAAACTTGGCAATATTCCTCCATACTGCTCGTCCTTTTTTTTTTTTTTTTTTCTTTTTTTATTTTTCCTTTCCAGCATCGAAGCAAGCAGAATGTAATCCAAGTGTTCCTGTTGAAAGTTGCTTATCAAGCGCGCAACATAAGCTTTACTGGAAACGACATTTTATTTAGTATATTTTTATATCCATGTAAAAAAGAAAGAAGGAAAAAAGGAAAATACTTAGACAGTACTACATCTAGCTGCCGTGAAACGCGCCCCTACGAGTTCACAACACTACGCAGAACTACGCGTCCTCTTTTTCTTTCTTTCTTTGTTTTAAACTATTAGCCAACCCCTCTTGTGTTTGTCCTGGTTTGTCCGCAGCTCGTTCGCTCTCAGCACAATGTAAACACAAATTTCTTCTACGCTTGTATTATCGGCAGAGTAGGCGCTGACCGCTGCAGCTTTCCTAGTGTCGTGAACTTGCATGAACACGCAAACATAAAGTGCAATGTTCTACTGTTACAGTCTTTGATTCAGTCACTGATGAACTCCATTATGAAAGTCGGCGGCTAACGAAAACCTTTCAGATCTCCGGCTGCATTTGAGACATTAAAAAAGTGCTCACGAGTCTTGCTCAGCATGAGGGTGAGTAAAAAACGAAGGCACATCATTCCGTGGGTGGACTATCCCTTTAAGCTGACCTGAAAGTTTGCTGGTCGTGATTACTGAAACATTTGATTGAATTCAGCCACTTGCTATCGTGTCGTAATTGAACATAACTGATGTAAAAAGTTGGGTAAGAAGGCAGAGGCGGGGTACCAAAGCACAGTTACAGTGGGAAAGTGTTGTTTTTTTCTTTTTTCTCTGTGTTTACTGCGTATTTTTGAATTCACCAACTTTTCACCGTTTAACTCTGTTTTTCACCTTTTAGATAGCGGCGTCAGGTAATGACTGACGGTTTGCAGGTCAGTAGATTGGTGCAGAGTAGAGGATAAGTGAGTGTGAAGAGCATGCAGATAGAGCTGATTATGTTCCTCATATTACAAATGATGCACTTCATGTTAATTGTGTTAAAAGTGGAACGTCCAGAAGAGTACATACACGTTTCCTCCAGTCGTCATCGCTGAACCAGGCCAGCAGCTGTAAGACACACACGAGTAAAAACATTTGGACCAAAAAGCAGAGGTCTCCCTGTAAGAAGCCGTCTCCCAGGATACATAATTAGCAAGTATTGCATTCTAAGGACTCTGAAGACTGGAAACAGATGAATAAATAAGAGAAATATGTTGCTTCATTTCTCTGTATTAATTTAACTTTCATTAAGTCAGATCAACGTTTTGGGCCCTCAGGCCTTTTCACAGCCCGTTATCCACGATAACAGAATGTTGATCTTTGCTAACATGAAAGCTGAAATGTTACAAAAACTAAAAAGTTCAATAGAAGGGACAATATTGTGAATTTGCTAAAGTTTCTGATTTGTCCTGCTCTCCTGCATAGTTCGCTCCATAAAGCTGTGGACATTAACATGTTTACAGCAGTCATGAGTCCAACATTATAGACCATAAGTACAAAATTTCTCTTATCGGTATCACCCAAAGTGGCAAAGGCTATTAACATTTTTTGAAAAGGTACATAGAAGATATTCTGGTTTGGTATCCTGTCCTAAGTGGTAGCTTTGTCACAGTTATCAGCACATAAAGTTCATCAGCCCTAGGCGCTAGTGCATATTATAACTTATGATCATTTTTCAGAACTTTAATCAAGTTTGATGAGGACATGTTTGGTAGCAACTTAAAGGGAAGATTCAGAGCTTTCATAAAAACAGTTTTGCATCTGTCTAAGAAATATAGAGGGCGCATGGACTCTTCAAACTGACAGTGGCCGCGTTTCCCAGATTAGTTAAGACACTCTTAACGCTGAGGTCCTTCTTAAGTCACTTCTTAAAGGTGCCTTGTTTGGACGTTGCGTTTCCCAGATGCGCTCTTAACTCAGGAGCTTCTTTATTTTCAGGAGCGGCCAGACCCACTCTTTCGAACCTTCTTTAACGTTTCCCCCTGCTAAGGGAACAACAGGCCCATCTACTGGTCACTTTTGGAAACGACACTATTTCCCATGAAAAAAAAAGTAGAAAATGGAAATTATTAAAAATGGACCTATTCACGGATCAGTTGTTGTATTTTTGAGTCATGTTTTCTCACTCATGTCATAATGTCAATCATCTATGATGGAAGAAAACTGTAGTTACCGAGTGAATGACAGAAAATATTGTGGTTAAGTTTAATCATTATGGCAAGATAGGCCTGTGTGTATCAACCACAGAAACAAAAACATTGCGGTAGGAATTGTACGCAATCTATGAGGACTCACGTCATATTGACGCATTTGTCAGCTGTTCATGATGAGATGCACCTGCTTCGCTCAATAAAAGCATGGCCATTTACGCATACCCGTATCAGACATCATGGCTGCTTTACAGCAAATTTTGGTAGCAAACCAACAGCGTCGCCGTAGACGGAGTGACACTGTGTATGTACATGCTTTCATGCGCCAGCATTTCAGTCCTCTAGATGTGCTGTCAGATCGCGCTATTCAGATGCGTTACAGGCTACCGCGCGACGAAATCGAGCGGATCATTCAAATAGTTGCTCCACACATCAGGAGGCCCACAAGGTGCAACTTTGCTCTGAGCCCAGAGGTGCAGTGCCTGGCTGCGTTGCGTTTCTACGCGGTGGGGAGCTTTCTGGAGGTAGTGGGGGATGGAACCGGACTCAGCAAGGCGTCGGTGTCTCGGAGTGTGGCAGCCGTCACATCAATTCTGCTCCGTCATTCCAGGGAGCACATACAGATGGCTTCAACCATACAGGAAACCAACGACGTTCACCAGGGCTTTTTCCAGATGGCTGGAATCCCCAGGGTGATTGGAGTAGTGGACGGCACCCTCATTCCCCATCCTAAACCCCTCCTTGGCTGACCCATGCTGGATTGGGAGGAAGCATTTTGCAGCCATAAACGTTCAGGTTGTGGTGGACCATCGGGGGCGAATTACAGACGTGGTTGCTAAGTGGCCAGGCGCAACACACGACAGCTTCATTTGGGCCAACTCAGCTGTGGGGCAGAGGGCTGCCAGGGGTGATTTCGGGGGGAGCTTTTCCTTGGTGACAGTGGCTATCCTCTTAGGAGTCATCTCGTCACTCCAGTCACCCATCCCGCTACAGCAGCGGAGGAGCTGTTTAATGAAGCGCATGCCTCCACAAGGACTCACATAGAGCGGGTGTTCGGCAGGTGGAAAGCAAGATTTCGAGCCATCCACCGCTCGTCGGGGGCGCTGCGCTTGTCACCAGCCAAGTCCTGTGGCATCATTGTGGTGACGGCCATGCTGCACAATCGGGCAATACTCCTAGGGGTTGAGGATCCACCCCATGTAGAGGAAGAGGAAGACGAGGACGACGATCTTGCCCCATACAATGCTCATGAAGATCGAGCAGCTCTCCATCAGGCCGGTGTCCGGGTTAGACAAGAATTGATCGAGCTCTTCCATTAATGGGCACAATATTCCCACCTCAGATGTCTGTGCAGAGAACCAAACCAAACCACCCCCTCCAGTCACCAAACCACCCCCTCCGGCCACACTTTGATATTGAACTATAAAACACTTCAGTACCACCCCGAACCACCTATTTAGGTCCCCCTGACTACCTTTCTCTGCCAACCTCAGCACAAAGGTCATGTTAAAAATCATAGGTGGCACTGGGCAGTGATTCAAAAATGGCAAACACAACCTCTCAGTGTAATATGTGGAGCATTCCCATTACTTTGCGTTTACGCAGGCCTTTGAAGAATTGGGCACGAGTGAGTGGCAGAACAAGCTATTCTTTATTAAGTCACGTCAACCATTTGCGGGATTACTGTTTGTTGAATGCACGTGCGTCATCCTGGACGCACACTTTACGCACCAGATGCAGTATGTCGCCCATTTACCAAATGCTGCCATGTGGAGCTCATTTAACATAAGATGTGTGTAGGTGATTACATCCTCCAAGATTTCCCCAGACAACAGTAACCCGACAAAAAGTTTTTGAAAGTTTGGTGCATATCGTTTTTGGCTGAAGCTTGTCAGGAGTTCCAGGAGTTGATCTATTTTTTTGAGAACAAGAAAATGTTACCCTTTTTCAGTGTTTCAATCACCTAGCCACCGTTTCCCGATTCTACTACTGAGCATCGATATGACACACACGCATGTTTCAGGAATCCTCTTGGTGGGGGTTCCCTTCAGCCATTACGTCAACAAATAGCGTCAGAATGACCATTATTTATAGGGCATCTGTAAATTTCCAATCGCCTACACCTGTTTAGCACAATTTGGCAAATTACACAATATACGATGAGCTTTTCAATGAATATTTGCAATCACTGGTAATCACATGCATATTTTTAACAGTTTGTCTTCTTGCACAGACACATAAACGTATAAATGGGCTCAATATCAGCGTCGGAAAATAACCTCCACACTAAATGAATGGTGTCGATCGGTATACCTGACCTCGATTGCTTTTTTTTCAGCACCCCCGGAAGTGGATAGCTTCTGTTAAGACCTTCTAAAGATGTGGCGTAGCAAAGACGTTTTCTCAGGAAATAAGAACGCGCGAAAAGAAGCAATCTGGGAAACGGGCGTATCTTTGCGATCCTTTGTTGGGAAGAGCTTCCTTGAGACCTTCTTTAATCCAAAGAAGAATCTTAACTGGAAAACGCGGCCAGTAACAGTTGTTATTTCATCATTTTTACCTAAAATATTTTCATAATTTGAGCAATTTGTGGAGTAGGAACAGCTCTGACTCAAATAGAAAAAATGGAAATACTCACAGAAATGTAACAAATCAGGAATTGTATAACTTCCCATATTATCCCACGATTAGGGATGAGTGTGGGGCTGAAAGTAGAACATGGGTCCAGGTGAGAATTTTCACCTGTTATCACCCAAGCTGGCAAATTTTAGTTGTTTTTTTTTTTTTTCAAGGTCACCTTCTAACATTCTGCTATGGTTTCCAATTCATATTTTTTAATCACTGTACCATTAATCATCATCACAGTCATTTATGATCGCAGCAACTTCTACATCCTCCTTGTTTTCCCACTGGCTGGTGCAGGTTTGTACTTTGCACAGTTTGTGGTGAAGGCAGGATCAGGCTGGAAGCTCACGGGTCCTCCACCCCCCACACAAGTTCCAGGACAGCCATCGGTACTGGGGTCCTCGTATCCAGTCTAACATCAGCATACCAGTAAAAATATACAGTAGATATTAATGGTCAATTAAGACAGCAGAAAACGACTTTATTTTTAACATCTGTTCAGATGAAACAGTGTCAGTATCATTACATGTTTGATACATTAATAAACTGAATGTGTTGAGTTTAATCATTTCCAGACATGAAGGGAAAGGCAATGCTGCTATTTCTTTTTCTAAAGAACCAATTCACATTTTCCCAGAATAGTTGTATTGACTGTTAATGTTGAATTATACCATCATAACATTTAAAAACCCCAACTGAGAACAACCTGAAGCTGTCAAGTACAGTTAATGTTGTGTTTGCTCGCTGCTGCATTTGCTGGGTTAACCCCTCAGCATGACATGGTGTGAAGCCAAACACAGTCTAGTACACTTGAACTCAGCAGATATTCCACATGATGTGTAAACAAATGCAGCTCGATATTCCGACTGCAGGGATCCGGCTGTTGTCCCGCTCCCGGCTTCCTGTAGAGCAGGTGGGGGCATTTTTGGAGGCCCCCCGAGTTAACAGGCTGTTGGACTCCAGAGCAACACGAACACTTCAAACAGTGCTGATAGCTATTTAGCTATGCCTTTGATAGTGAATAGACATAGATTAATTGTGTAGTATAGTATCTGCAGGCACAGAGAAGTCCTCCCTTTCAGGTCAGTGGCTGCTGTAGAATCTGTGTAAATGGGTCATCACAGAGTATGTTTGTTTATTCATGATATTTCTCAGTCCAAGGCCTGATTTGCTGGCAGAGGAAGCAGCATGGCGCTCTGCCGATGCTTTTGACTCTCGTTTGTGCCAGGGCAGATATCACTGAACCAGAAGGATTTGCACTGTGTGGTTCAGCTGCAAACATCCATGCAGATGTCTCATATTGACTAGTGTGACAAAGATGCTACCCCCAGACCTCAGCAAGCATCAATGCAGAAAGAAACTTTTTTTTCAACTCACAATTTAATCAAAAAGTCATTTATCTGATGGTAGAGTGCGCTACAATGCTGCCACTGTGAGTAACCGGCTTCCCACCATCACAGAATCTTCATCTCATAGCAAAATGATTAGGAATGGCATTCTTAAAGTACAGAATCGATGGGGAAAATATCCCCCTTAAAGAAATCACAGTGATAAGAGGGGGTTTTTTTTGGGGGGGGGGGGGGGGGGGACTGCAATATACCATGCTATCACCTAGAAGATAATGACCGAGAACCTCATCAGTTCTGCCACATCCATATCTCCCCTACCAGACTGCAAGATAGCTGTGTTTCTTAACGAATTCCTCATGCCATGTATTTCACTCTAAATCCGCTGTTACGCTGTTCAGCTTTTTCCTGCTATAGCCAAATTGAATTTCTGTGCTGGGGATATGGCCAGGGCGACTTCAGAATCCGTCCAAGGTGCCCATACCTTTGCTTTTTACCAGCTTAAAGAAGAGGTGGTTTTATTGTGTGTCACTGAGAAAGTGTAGACACTTTCTAAGGAAATGATCAAATATAACATTAGATGCATCATTGTGAAGGGTAAACTTAGAAGAAAAAATAAAGAAGGTGGTAAACAAGTATTGGCATTAAGAAGTACTTTTTGTTCTGTTCTGGATGGTTTACAGTTCACCGGTTGGATACCTGAAAACCATCCGCACACACATCCCTCAGCATGGCATCTTTCATATGAACAAGACTTTCGCTTAGCAATTAAAGCTAAAATACCACCTGAAAGGTTAAAAACTGTTTGTTTTTTCATATCTATTTGTCCATGATGAAAATAAAAAAATAAAAACAATCCCATTTCCAAAACACTTGAGTTTATTAATTTAAAAAGGGACAGTGGATATGACTGAACATAAAATGTGAATATGCAGGATTATAGCAAAGCTAGTTTCCATCCTTAGTCCCTTGACAAGTCAACACACACACACACACAAACAAACAAAAGTAATAAGAACACTAATAACATTGAAAAATTAAGAATGAAAAACAAGATCATATATATATATATATATATATATATACAGTATATACACACGATATATATACACACATATGTATACATACATACACACACATACATGCATATTTTCACATGCCCATGCACATACACCTATGTACACTTACACAACAGTAGTCAAAAGTGGTTAAGAAGATTGTCCATTTTTATCCGGGGGGGGGGGATTTTATTTTATAGTATTTTGGTAAAGAGAAAATGTTGAGATGTTGTGTAAAATGTAAATAAAGTAAATCTTATAATTCCACGTATAAGTCTCTTCCTTGCTTTCTTTTTCTCTCTCACTCCGGTAATGTTTCCTTGCGTTTCTTTACCGAATCCGACATGATGCGCGTTAAAACACCTGCGGTGTTGATACCTGGTTTACATCCGTTTCCCAGTGAGTGACGCGGTGCTCCAACCAATAGTCGACTGCACAGTCGCGTCCCGGATGGGAATCTTAGGGCACATTCAGAAAGCATTGTCCGCGAGTCTCGGCCCGTTTGGGGACTCGGCCCGGAGAACGAGAACGCGTTCACGTTACACTATTACCAAACGGGCCAAGAATAAGAAATCTCAGGTGGCGCTGCTTTCGGATCACCGGATCACCTGGTTTACCGGATCACCTCACCGTAGGCGAGGACAAGACGCACGTACAAGAAGATTCTCACAACTTCTGTTTCCTCCACAAAGCGACATTATTTTTGTACGAGGAGCTGGATATGATTTCATCAGATATGGACCACCACATATGGACCACCACATCAAATATGGATTAAAGCTTTTACTTCCTCGTAACTCCACGTCTGCCCACGAGCCATCTTTATAAGTACTGCAGTCCCACACGTGTGTTTGTTATCGTAGCATTTACCTACATTGTCCAACGTTTGACCCACAATGCCAATGCAATTTGTAGTCCACTTCCTGTCTTTGGTTCACTTGAATTGGACCGAGACCTGCGTTTGGAGGCGGACCGAGTCCGGTTGTTTGTTCCGGATCAGAGTCCGTTTGCGCATTCACAACTCCCTTAAACGAAGCGGACTTTCCGAGCAAACGGACTCTGATTCGAGCCAAAAAAGCTTAGAGAATGCGCCCTTACATACTGCTGTTTCTGAACCCCGGTACGCCTCTGGGCAGTGACGGCTCAAAATGCGCATAGTAAATGTTGGTGTGCCATCAAAACGAGTCAAAAATGCAGATTTTTAAGGTCTAAAAGTTATGTTGTGTGCCTTTAACTTTAGATTTGCTCAGTTTTGGTCAGGGATATTTATCAATTCCTTTTGCTACTTTAAAAAAAATAAAATGACAGTGGCTAAATGCTTGTTTCAGTCATTAAAGGGACTAGAGGCAAGATTAAGAAATGAAACTGGCGCTTCAGGTAACTGCAGCCATGAGCCAAGTCGTCATGGGAGCGTGCACAAACTGAAGCTATAATGTTGTTTACTACGCTTTTTCTTCGTAGTTACACTTTTTAGTGTCTTTCAGTTGATCTGGAACGTTTGCTGACGGCAGAACTATCGCTTACAGTGTTTGAATGTACCGCGATAGTCTTCTTCCTGTGCCAAAACTGTCAGGGATGCGGATGCAGCGTCATTTGACATCACATCCGCGGGACAGAGCGGGAAGTTCGGCCACCGAATCACAGCGCTTTATGCAGCACACAATCTGTTCAAGGCAACGTAGAGAGACGTGGGGGGGCTCGTTCTTTTTGGTATTTAGCGCTTCGTCACCCATTAGCATTAAAAAAATGGACATGCATGTTTGTTTGTTTTTTTAATTCCTGCCTCTGGTCCCTTTAATAATGCTTCAATTTACAATATCAACACCTGTGTCTAGTATTTGATTCAGCCCTCCTCTAAAATCCTTTTAAATTGAAAAAGACACTTTTTAGGGGCAATTATTATTATGCCTTCAAAATGAGATCAATCGAGGTTAATTACAAAGCCTATAATTAATTATTTCTCTTTTTAAAATAGAGTCCCACCTCTACAGATTAGATTAAGTTACAACAGGTAAGAAACATGTTTGAATAGCAATGAAAGAAGCATTTTTCAGGACTAAAATAATGGATATGTTATCCACTTACATTTTTCACTGGTTTCTAAAAAGCTGAAAAGTGAAGCCAGTTTGGCGGTTCCCTCTGTTGTCATCTTTGCCACATTACGTGTGTCGTCACTCCCAGAAAATACTAAAATGGGCAACGAGAGGGTACGTCCAAACTGCGGGGTAAATGATTGACAGCCATGCTAAATGCTAACTTCACTAATCTGTAATGAAAAGGAACGAAGGAAGATCGACGGTTTAAAGGTAAGACGCGCTCAGACTTGCTGTTAACCAGATAAAAACCACCGTGTGTGGTTGTGCAACTCTGCTACAGGCTGAGGCCTTCCTGGGAGCAAGCAGGGAGCTAACTATTAGCCTCCACGGCTAAAACCGGCACCCTCTCTGCCACCTGTCAATCAAAAGGACACGCCCCTAATGATGTGTAGTTTCAAGATTAAATAGCATCTAAACGGATGAGTTATAAAAGAAATTCACCCCCCTCACAGTTGACATGAAGGTAAACTTGACATAAACATAAATAATGTTTTGAGCCAGACTGTAAACATGTTTATTTCTTCTGTAAAGTTTTTATTTTTAACATGGGAGTCTATGGGGATTTGCTCTGTTTTGGAGCCGCCCCTAGTGGATGAGGGGGGAACTACAATCTTTCAAGACTTTGGGTAGTTTCCCATTTGTTCTTTGGAGGTTCCCGCTTGAGCATTTTAGAGAGGCAGAACCTGGTCCAGAACCTGTGATGCTGGGTTCTAGGGGTGGGTAAAAGTATTAATTGATGCATCTCAATACTTCCCATAACTGTGGATCACAGAGAGGAGACAGCTTTTAGCGTGTTGCCCAGGCCAGAGCTCGTTTAATCTGAGCTGCATTCTTAATGAAACAAATACATTTACACAATTTTTAGTGTCAATTTCTTATTAGAAAAGAAACACAAACTTTCACATATAAAGAAATGACATATAAACAAAGTAAATAAAATAAACGTGATTTACAAGGGAAATAAATGAATGAACTGAGCTTAAAATAAATAATCTTCAATAAACTAAAATAACTAAAAGAAACTAGATACATCGCATTTAGTTACCACAAGCAAAAACCATCACGATTATGTATACGGTAGGTTCTTCAGTCTTATTAATGCAGCGCTGAACAACATGGCGGCGAACATTAAAAAAAAAAAGGTCCGCATGTTACGTGGTCAAACTTTCATCTTCACAGATCAATCCACTAACTGGTCAACACTTAAACAATATACGACACATATGAACACAAACAAGAATTATATCAGTTAAATACATTTTAAAATCACTGTGTATCTAACATGCTTGAAAGCAGAATTTACTGGAAGTCAGAGTAAAGTCAAACTCAAGAAAAACCGAATCCGTTATACATCTCAGAAGTCTCTTAACACAGCCATGCTTATTAGAATGCACTTAAACTACGATTAAATCAGTTTTTAGTACATGAAAAGTAGTTTTCACGATGCCTGTGGATCACAGAGAGGAGACAGCTTTTAGCGTGTTGCCAGGCCAGAGCTCGTTTAATCTGAGCTGCTCATGCCCAGAGCCTGCAGCTAAACCTCTGCTTGATCCATCATGGCACAAGGCGCCATCTAATGTCGTGGGGTTGTAACTACAGGTGAAAAATAAAAGGCAGTAGTTCACAATGATAAAAAAATAGGGGGGGTTGTTGTTTCAATAAAACTTGAAGAAGCAATTTTCCAACCTACTACATGTGCATCCCTGTGCAAAGATTGTTAGTTTACCATTCCAACAGAAACAGAGAAAAGAGCAGCGTGCAGACTACTGTGTGATGCTAAACCAAGAAGATGGCAACAAACACTCTGAAGTAAAGCTTTTACAGTCCACACATAGATATTAGCAAATATTTTAGTGCTCAGAAACTGTTTGTATGTGGGTGATGAGCGCTAATATCAGAGAAACCGTGTTCAAAAAACACCAGTGTTGGTGTACATGAAGCATGACAGTACATAAAAATGGAAAAAAAGAAATACTGTGTTGAAATGATAAAAAAAAGGAAAAATCTGTGAAGAGGTCAAAGGAGGAAATTGCCATGAACTGAGGCATACAGAGGAGACGGACCAGAAGGCTGTCTGGACTCCGGAAGCTTTTATATTTGAGTTCACCTTCCTATCAGGCTCTTTCCAAAGGGCTGAATGTCTTTGTTGTCGATGCCTCCGAGTTCATGTCTGTAGGGCCGAATGTGTCAGCCAGTGACCGTCATCACCCCTGTTTGTGCAGCTTTTAGTGCCTCAGCGCTGTCAGGTCAGCCGAGCCAGGAGCTCACACCGAATCACAAACTAATTGCTTTATCTAAGCCTTTTGTCTAAAGGGTCAGAAATTGAGTTTGCTTGTCGGGCGAGGGAGGGAATTATAAATTGAAAGGGATAGGGGAAGAAAAATTCAATTTGTGCTCAAGCCTTGTCAGAACCGCTTACTCGTGTGGCTGTTAGGTGTCCAGATTAGAGGCGGAAAAGAAAGGGAGATAACAGCATTACAGCAAGAACAAACACACTCTTGTCTAAAGGGCTGGGCGAGAACACTAATCTCATACCTGACACACATGTGGAAGCCCACAGAGCTGCTCCTGACAGAAACTGATGTTAACGGCAGTCACTTACCTGCCACCACGTCGCTGACATTCCTCGGTCTGTACGCACACACAGAGGTCATTATGAGCAAGAGCAACTTGGTTTAATTTGACATAATCTGAGCACACATGGCCCACACGGAGCATACCAGGATTTATCAGTTACGTAACAAGGACCTGGAGGCTGGACTGATGCAGACTGAACGTGTCACACTGGTTGTGGTCATTTTTCATGTCCCAGCCAAAGACGTCAGACGAGAATCCTCCTGAATGATTGATACACCCCACAGATTGTTTTTGGATTGGAACTGCACTCTTGTTTCGCTGTCGCTGGGAGAACGACGTGCTGCTGCCTGAGATTTGGTTTCAGTGCCGCAGGACAGACGCGATTCCTCATTATTAAACATAATTTTATCTTTACATAAAATCCTGAATTCTTCAGGGATGCACGATTTTATTTTTTTTAAAAAACAATACTGATAAGCAAAACATTCCTAAAGGCCAATAACGATGGTTCCCATATGCCTAAACATGACATAAAAACTATTAAAAAACATAAAAAATAAAAAATTTCCAAGCTAAAAACTGGGATTTTCCAATCTTAAAAATTCCAACTGTAGGGGGAAGCTGATGTCTAAGGGCGCATTCATGAAGCTTTTTTGATTCGAATCAGAGTCTGTTTGCTCGGAAAGTCCGCTTTGTTTAGGGGGGGGGGGGGGTGAATGCGCCAACAGACTCTGATCCGGAACAAACAACCGGACTCGGTCCACCTGCAAACGCAGGTCTCGGTCCGATTCGAGTGAACCAAAGACAGGAAGTGGACTACATATTGCATTGGCATTGTGGGTCAAACGTTGGACAACGTGGGTAAACACTACGACAACAAACACGTGTGGGACCGCAGTACTTATGAAGATGGCTCGTGGTCAGACGTGGAGTTACGAGGAAGTAAAAGCTGTGCTTTTATCGTACTCAAATATTCAGTTAGGCGAACCCAGAAGCTCGGTTACAAAAGCATATCCAGCTCCTCCTACAAAGATTGTTTTATTTATTTTTTCCTTTTATGAAGGTGGACATCATTTGTACATAAATGCACTCTACAGCTTTCCTGTGCGAGCTTTAACTTTAGCAACCAAAAATCTGCGCATGGTCGACTTGACTCGTCAATCTGTTCAAATTACGACAGAGAGAACGATAAGAGAGGCACAGAGACAACGGGAACACGTGAGAGAAGAGTAACCAAATAATTTTGAAGACCATTTTCCTTTAAATAATTTTCTAAATTTGGGATTTTTGCATGCCATCACGTTTGGGGGGGGGGGCATTGCCCCTCCTTGTTCATGCCTATATCCAGCCTCGCTCCAAACTATCATCGTTTCATAAAGTTTTTTTTTTTTTTTTTTTTATAATGATATTATAATAATATTATTTGACAAAGTTATATGGTAAAAATGTCTTGATAACAGGGGGGAAAACACTAAATGTTAACATTTATTCTGGTCTAGTACTGAAATTATATAACTGTACACTGTTAAATGGTAGGAATAAATGACTGTGATTTCCTCTCATTTTCACAAGCTCCAACAAATCCATCCCTTTAATACTGTTTTCATATAATAGTTTCCAAATATACTCTCAGTCAAAAGTTTGGACACCCTTTCCCACTGGATTTAATGGGAAAGGGTGTCCAAACTTTAGACTGAGGGTGTATAATCACAAAACAGACAGTAGCCAATGCAGCAGGTGATCAGACCACATTCCAGATGTTCTGTTTTTTATTGAGTAGTTTCCATCTTTGTGTCCCATCTTCAGCTTTCATTTTCAATCTAGACCCATAATTTACATCATTTTAGATTTTCTGTGTTTCGGAGTTTGTGTCATCATTTAATGAAGTTATTGCAACAATAATGAAAAACTTTTTGTATCATGTTCTTGTAATTGAACGAGCTCTGACAGAAGTCTTTTCTTGCTTTCTAGATTAGTTTCTTTTTGCTGTCAACAGCTTCTGAGTTAATCTATTTGGTTTGTCAGAGTGCAGATTCTCTGTCTCTCTAAAGCAAAGGAGAAAAAAAAAAAAACGCTTCTACTCATTTGCTCGCAAAATCTTTTGTACCATCTATCTAAGTTACCTAAAATAGCTTTTCCCTCAGCCTGAATGAATTTTTAAAATCAGAATTACTGATATGCCCATGTCATGAATAATACAACATTTTATTTCAGCAGCATTTCATATGACATATATTAGTTTTGCTGGCATCCTTTTGAATAATCAGAATTATTTATTTATTTTTGATGCACCAGTACGATAAAACAGGGATGAGGCTCGCGTTCCAAATGATAAGCATGCTCACAGCTTACTGAAGTAAAAATAGATTATCCTGTCAGAGCCTTTTAACATTTGTTTGATAAGTGAAAATGACCATTTACAGAACAGACATCACCCAGACTCATATCTTTACATAAATAATCAAGATTTTGATGTTTTGGAGAATTCACTGAGAAAGGAAAAACATTGGCGTTAAGTGGAATCAAGTTGCACTGAAGATGAGGTGTGTGATTAGAAAAACAAACACTGTCAAACTCTGTCAGGTGGGTCTGAAATTGGAATAAGCTTCAAGTAAAAATTGTGATGGGATGTACCAGATGTGATCAAAAAGTGCTTCCACTAAATATGAACTCCTGTACCTCTATGTGGTGGTTATCTTACAGAACTAATTGCTGAGAATAATTAAATCCAATCAGAAACGGGATCATTAACATATTCATTATCCTTCTGCTTTCGTACATTTGAGTTCTTGGAATAAACCAGAGCAGAAACCCAAACCAAATTCAAAGTAAAAAATGATACAGGAGACACAAAACCTTTGACTAGAGCTACTTCTTTCATCATGTACAGCCATGGTTGGAAGGGTGCGTTCGCACTTTGGTAGTTTGGTCTGCTTTCACGGATAGTCTGCTTCCTTTGGTGCAGTCCGAACACCAACCACATCCTGGTGTGCACCAAAGAAGAGGACCGTGGTCCGTCTGAAAGCCGGGGGTCTCTTTTCACTTGCAAATGGACCATCAGACTATCCAGTGGATCTGATGGAAGTGACGTTGGTCGACCACAACAAAGCATCAAGAAGAAAAAGTACAGTAGAAGGAAGTGGGGTAGATTGTTGTTTGGGTCGGAGGAAAACAAAGCAAACAGTGCACGTTCGAAGAATCCGAGGTCAAAATAAACAAAACTAGGAAACTCTCGGAGAGCGTAGACCTCCGCCAAGCAGCGCGACTCCCTTATTTTTGTGTGTTCTGGATCAAAGTATCCTGAATTTTCTCTGGATCCGGATCAACTTTCGAAACATTGTAGAACTCATTGAGATCCTTTCTTAGAATATTTTTTACCAATCACTCGGGCAATTTGTATGGAGGTATATGGAAAAATGCCAAAAATTTGGTCTATTAGGGTGTTGATGTAAGACTGTTTGGGCGTTGGTAAGGAGGTTTGATGTTCAGCATGGGGTGTCGGTCAGAACTTACAGGACTTGCTTGTACAGTTAACTGTCTCTACTGGTCACTCTGAATCACAACAGCACAGTAATGCAGCAAACGACAGGCTTACAGGTGAGGAATTCCAGGCTAGTTACGGTGAATGCTGGATGGAAGTGAGTGTGGTCTATAAACACAGAAATACAAAGAAGCCATGAGGAACATTCGTTCAGCAAATAAACACATTCAAGGTTTTAATTATTACTAATAAATCCCTTCCAGTTAGGACTAAACATGCACATGTGTTAAAGGCTAACAGTTCCAGTAACAGGTCAGCTAGCTTAATAGCATAAAAAGGCACAAGGTGAATGGAGGAGCACTTCTGAATAAGCAAATCAGCTAAATAACATTAAAGGCTAAAGAAACATCCTGTTCAGGCAGAAATACAACTAGTTACTTCTAGCTATTCACAGACGCACACAGTTCACCATCTTCACCTGCTAGAAGTCTGTCCAACAGTCTTCTCTCCTCGTGCTCACTGCTGCTCATAAGTTTCATTTCTGCATCCTGACATCATGTGCTCAGTAGCGCAGCTGCACACTTCTGCCACAAGGGGGCACTCATGTCTCATCAACTGCCTTTCCAACATGGCCGATCTCACAATGATAAAGAATCCTTCAAAACATTCCTGGATCCAGAAGAAGATCCAGATCACCACCAAAATTTAATGGGATGCGCCTTGGTCTGAGACACACGGCTGGTGAAAATTTCAGGTCAATCCGTCCGGAACTTTTTCTGTAAAGTTGCTGACAGACAAACTAACCAACACTACCGAAAACAGCACTTCTTTGAAAATGTGTAGATGGAGATGGAGTAGCCTAATAATAAGAAGCAGAGAGATTTACACTTTAGTCATGGAGCCAATATTTCTTCTTCTTCCTGCTTTTTCATCTTTGATCAGTGGGGGTGTGACGAGGTCTTGTGAGATTACATTTGGCACAATTTCTTGTTTCAGTGAAAAGTTGTCCCGCAGTTCACCTTTAGGGGGCAGTCATGTGGTTTGAAACATCTAGTCTGCCAGAAACTGACAGTGGAGCAGCAGCGACAGTCTGTTGCTAACTTTGCAACAAATTTAGTAACTTTTCAGATCGTTCTAACACTTTTTTATTTCCAAATAAGCTATTAGCAACAAGTCTAGGTATTGGAGACTGGCGTGAAAGTACGTAAAGTTACCCTACTCTAACAACGGGTGCTGAGCTCGCAGGCTTCTCAAAAATAATGTGAGAACATTATGTCGTCTCATTCTCCTGGACCCAATATCGTGTATTGTCTCATCTCGTGATCAGTGAATCATCAGGAATCAAAAAGGCACACTCGTTCAGCCACCACTGTCTTTTTTTTATTGTATCAGTGTCAAAGGAAAATAATTGGTCAGGGATTTGTACTTTTACATGTGCTCTCCCATCACAAAAGGCTTTCCAGCATGTTACCATGGTGGAACAACCCCGTAAGATCTAGCTTTGTGACACTGAAAACCCAAAAATGAACCTGAAGTTACCTCAAGTGATATGAGTCCAAGACTGGGGAAAAAAATAAAGATGAATAGATGAAGCAAGGTCCAAAACGGTCCTAAACTACGGACAGAAAACTTTAAACTGGGCCAAAGGTGTTTTGTCAGTATGTATGAGATGCTACCAGGTTTGACAGAGTGTCAGAATTTAGGATCTGGGAAGAGAAAGTGTTGCTCAGAGAAATGCTGATGAAAGAGGTTGGATGCTTCAATAACCCTGGGAACACCTCCTCCGGGAATTTGGTCCTCACACAGGGCAACACAGATGGGGACTCATATTTATTCCAGGCAAAATATATATATATATATATATATATAAATAAAAAAGGATTTAAAGCCAAAGAGGGGCGACTGAAGTTCACCCTTTGAGCAGGTTGGTGCCAGCCATTACTGGACAACACCTGGGTCCACATACTGCTTTTAAACTTGACGGTTGAACTTAAGAAAAAAATATAACAGTCAGGTGTGGGGTCTGTAAGGGACTTAATATTTTTTTAAATCATATATATACATATACATATAATCACTTTGCAAGCTGAACTGAAACTGTCAGATTTTGTACTACTGAACACTTTCTGCAAAATTTCTAAAAATTGTCGTCACATATCCAGTCAACAATGCCTGTTTTCTCTCTCAATTTGTCACTGTTTTTAAATTATTGTCACAATTATTGCCCTTTATCATTTTATCTGTTTAATGAAATTCATTGTAGACTGTAGACTGTGTCAGACACCACCAGAAATAAAACTTTTTTCTGCCATCAAAAGAGAGACTTGATATCAAAGAGAAAAAAAGTGTCAACTTATTTTTTAAAAAGGTATTGTTGGATATGAGGTGACAAGGTGAGAGAGTAATTTAACCTTTCCGTAACTTATGCATACGTCACTCTGCAGCCTCCTGTTGTCGTCTCATTACTGCAAAGACGTGGAATATAATCTTTCTGTGGAAATAAGGAGAACGACAACAGACACCTGCTGGTCTTTTGGTTAAATGGTCCTCATGTAAGATGTGGAGCTGTTATGGTGCGTACACACCGAACGCAATTTGGGCGTCAAGAGCATCAGGTTTACGTGCAAAGTCAATGGCCGTCGCACGTCGAGGAGGCGTCGGAAACCCTGTGGCCCGTTTCGCAGGTGAGCGTGGCACGTCCAGGCGCGTTTCGCGCGGTGAGTTTTGAGATTTTGAGCGTTTGATGCGTGTTATGCGCGTCACGGGTGGCAGACGCCGGAGTTGGAAAATCTGAACTTTGGCGTCAACCAATCAGAGCAACTCAATGTCATGACGCAGACACACATTTTCTGACAGGACGAGAAACACCAGGGAGAACCAGGGGAATCTCCTCTCTCTCTGAAGACAGAGGAGGATAAACTGATCTGCGTCCGGTCCCGGTTTCTGAACGGCGGTTTGATGACCTGCTGTGCCGATGGGATGTAATGCTGCCCCGCATCGGGACAGCGGGACGTTAAACTGGGCCAGATGAGACGGCTGAAAGCGCCCCTCGCCGGCGAGAAGCTCCTGGAGTAAATGATGAAACTCATCACACTTAGAACACCTGGAATTATCTGGTGAACCAGACACTGAGCAGAGACGACCAACGACGTTCCCTAGCTTTATTTATCACATAAAGCCGAGCCGCTCTGTCTCCTGCATCTGCCATGGTGCAGACAGAGCGGTGACAGGGAAAAGAAAAAGGAGGGGCTCCTCCCGAGGCGTGTCCAGCGCGCCTTGGCAGGACATTCTTGCTGTGCGTCAGGGCATCATGACGCTAGAAATCAAGCGTCTGACTTTTTAGTGACCCAGCGTCCAACTTTGGGCATCAGGCACGATTTTGACGCCCAAATCTCGTTTGGTGTGTACGCACCATTAAAGGTTTAAAGCACAGGACTTACCTGATTGCAACAGGTAATTGGGGAAAATGAGTTATTTAAAGTCGTGGATTAGTGCGCCTCGTAGACGCCAGCAGGCATTATGAATTTTCCGTGATGTTACATTGGATTAAATGTTTTTTAATTCAAGTGTTAAACCATGCCTTAGATTACTCATTTGATTTTGAAAGCCTATTAAAAGAACACATTTAGCATCTACCTGGAAACGGCATACAATAAGACATTACATTACAATATTTATGAAAATGATTGGTTTACAGGTAAATATTTTTTATTTTAACTTGTATTATTTTTTTTAAATATATCTTAATATATATTAATATAAAAATGCTGTAATTAAATTCAAATAAAATTATGACAAAATTTCTAATATAATTATCATATAGGCTACTTGGGCTGTTATCTATCTCCAGGAGGATTTGTGAGGCCACTGAGGATGCTCAACAAACAGACACAATGATGCAAACATTCATTGATGGTTGCTGAATGTACACAAACTTCAAATCATCTCTTTTATTATGTTAGCCTCTTAAAGAAAGACCAAAAATAAAAAATAGATAGATGAAATAAATAAATAAAGAGGGAAATTAAACCATAAGGCACAGGATTTTCAGCAGCTTGATTACAATCATCAAGCTGGTTGATCAAGTGCACCAACAGAATTTAATTCAGTTTAATTTATGTAAAAGCCAAGCACACTTAACTGGTTTGAAGCGGTGTGTAAAGCTTATGGTTTAGCAGAATCTATTTCAACTTTCATATGAAATTTAAATGAAAAAATTAAATGTAAAGTAGCGATAAGTTCCAGTCCTTTTTATATGTGAAAGTACGCTATAAGAGTTAGTAACGTTACATAAACCTGTTATTATCCATCTTCATACAATAATGACAAAATCTCCTTTTTTAAATATACTTTGACTAGAATGATCATACAGTTAAAAATAGATATGTATTAATCTATCACCAAAACACCACTTGCTTTTGTTGCAACCCTGAAATGATGAACTAAGATTACTTGTTATTCCTCTATTGTTTATAGCCAGTGAGGTGATGAGGAGTTCGCGCAGCAGCTTAGTTTGACTTCCTGAACCTAAATGAGGAAACACCGCTAGCTTTACTTCACCAGCTAATGTGACAGTGGGGATTATCATCAGTCCAGCAGCTCCCTGCACTAATGATGCCAGTGGGTGCGAGTGGGCGGATCTGCTTGTTAGAAAAATGGGTTTCATGAAGATAAATTAAAGTTACCTACTGTTAGTTGATAACCTATGACATTAACTGTCAATTTACATGTGAGAGATGTAAAGACGCTGCTCTAAATCCACCATGAATTCACACTGATCCCTTTTAGTGTCACATGAACATTAGAACGAGCTGACACTGAAGCAGAAGCGCGGGAACTTGTTAGTGGCTTTCTGCTTATGTGGGCATAGAGTTAGGCAGGGATGATAACGACATGCCCCTACCAATACCCACCAACTCCTGAGTTGTCCCTATCTTTTCTTTTTTCAAAAAACTTTTTCTTTTTTTTTTTTCAAACAACAGAACATCTGAGAGGTCTTTACCCTAACACTCCTGCTATTCCAGCCACCATATAACCAGTTTCAACTGACTGGCTCTGCTCTGTTGTTCCTGGTAACATGATTAGCTAGCTAGCGCTAGAGAGCGATGCTAATGGGGTTTCTTCTGTCAGAACTTCAGGAGCAAAGCAAAAGCAAGGACATGGGTTACTTTACAGTGAGTCAGCAAAAACAGTTTAAAGGCATGTCCCGCCCCTGGGTGAAATTGAGCCTCCCCCCACAGTCCCCTGAGTTGGACAAGTGGGCAGAAGTGTTTTCTAGCTGACCCAGTCATTCTCTGAATCTGGCAGAACTGACTTTAGCTTAGATTAGCATAATTTCTGTAATCTGGTGTTTCCAAATAGTACCACTCGGCGAAAGTGAACTGATTAACTCGAGATTTTTCTCCAATTACGTTTCATGACCCGCACGTTCTGATCGAGTACAAATGAGAAGCTGATTTCACATCAAAGAACTGACGAGGTGGCATTCAATAGGGGAACTTTATGCCGCGTAAGTACAGGCGAATCACGGACAAAGCACCGCGGATAGTGGCAAAGGCAGCACGCATGCGCAGCATCTGGCAGCAACCCTGTTTACTGAAGTTGGGGTTGCTGCGTATGCGTGCTGCCTTTGCTACTATCTGCGGTGATTCGCCTGCACTTTCACAGCAACAGTCTCGTTGATCTTGTCACTTCAACTCTATGTTTGGAACACCAGTCACGTCATCACACAGAGCATAAGTGAGATTTTATTCTTTTTTCTGCTAATATACACTTTATTTGTTAATAAATAATATTAAGTACATTTATATCTGTGTTAACCTGTAACTTGTCAAGCCTGATGTCTTCACTCACATGGCAAACTATACGGTTTACTCATTCTACAGTAGCATTATATTGGTATTGGCCGATACGCTTAGCCTAGGTATCAGTATCTTATTGGATAAAACTGGATTGGTGCATCTCTATTAAACACAGGTGTTGCAGAGAAATGTGTGGTTAATGGAAGCCAGTAAACCTGTCTAGAGAGTATCTAATAATACACATTAAAAATGTTTTACATAATAATTCAAATGAATTATACTGTTTTCATTTCAAACACCAACCATACCAAAGCTTTTATTTTTAATCATTGCAGGAACGTGCCAGGGCTTTTGCTTTGTTTTTATTCATTTAGAAAAACTGCATTTCAGAACAGTGGACAGTTGGATGTTCAAGAAACTAAGAATTAGCTGGAAGGAGTATTTTCCAGCTCTGAACAAATCATCTCAAAGCTTTTGGGTAACATTTCATTGGCTTCTTCCACAAAAATGTTAAACTTTGTCTTTTCGGCAAGTTTGATTTGATCTAAAAGTCTGTGTTTGTGATTTGGGATAAAGGAAATAAACGTATTTTGAGACAGACAGACCACTTCTGTAAATAATTTGCTCATAAAAAGACTGAAAATAATGACAGGCACCGTCCACCTGCTCATACTGGATGGCTCAGACTGGCATGGATGTTGTACAAGAAAATACCAATTATATTCCAGCCAACGGTTTAATTACAAATCACAGCTTGCCCAGTGCTGTCACCCAAATTTAGTTTGTACCATCAGAGCAATGCAACAATCCCAGTTTTGTCAGGATCTTGGTGAATCTCATCTGATGTCAATTTATTTTCCACCAAACCAGCGTCTCTCAAAGCTGCTGTCATGAAATAATTCCTGCTTGAATAAAATGGCAGCAGCACAGCAACGTGATCTCAGAATGTTTATTTCAAGGATAATTACTGCACTCTTAATAGTGTTACAGGTTAAAGATAAAATGTGGTGTTCAATGAGAACAGATGCACAAGTTTGAGCATATTATAGCTGATTGGTGTATGCCGTTCACACCATGTGGCAAATACAGATATAAAAAGAAGTTGGAACTGCTGATGTATATGATATTTTTAGAGGCCTGGTGTTAATTCAATTCAAGCAAACATGCACAGTAAATCTGTCTGAGCAGTTCTAAATCAGAGCAATGCACACAGCATACAGCCATAATCTAAATAATGGTTTGAGTGAATTAACTTGTCTCTGTAAATGTCCAGTGAACTTGAATGAAATATGTTCTTAGTCTTAATGTGTTCATAAAAAAGGGTTTTTCATTTGCACGCACGGATCAAAACCATTAGCACCCTTGAACCGAGGACACAGAAACTTCAAAATACATGCGCACCAACCAAATTTGAAGTATAAGAATATTTCACTGAAAGGAAAGCTGAGGACAAAAGAGCCAATTTGAGAGCATAAAAACATCTTTTTTTTTTTTATCAAAAACCATTCAGGGGCAGCAAGGCCATTGTCAAAGATCTCCAAATATAAGTTGGAATATTTTGAAACAGCTCCTTATTAACAAGTTTATCTATAATAAAACTAAAACTGTTGGAAATGTGTGTGTGTGGGCTGTAGAAAGAAAGAAAAAAGCAACTGCTTTTGGCGCAAGCTGCAGAGGCTGAAGAGCATACCACTGTAAAATAAAGAGCATAAAATACAAGGCTTATTTGGAAATGAAAGACATTTCTATAGGTTCTCCAGGATCATGTTCTGTAGAGTGAAGCATAACAGAGGTTGTATTATGCTATAAGGCCTCTTTAAACATACCTAAGAAACAGTGAAGTCAAAAGGTCAAGGTATGTTAGGGCATACTGTATGCGTCAGTGCCAGAAACCTTGATGTGAAATGGTCTTTTAGCAGGACAGCAATCAGAAGTTTATATCCAGCAGCACAAAAAAATGCTAAAAAAAGAAAACTTGGACTATTTTTTGCTGCCCTGCAATGACTCCTGAACCTTAACTCAAGTGAAAGCCATCAGCAAGAACTAAAATACTCCTCCCGATATTCATCCTTGTCATTTTCACATATTTTTTCTGATCTGAAAACAAATGAATAAAAAGAAATAAAAGGTGTGGTTAAAGGTAGAGTCTGGAGTTCCCCTCCGTTTCTGTTTGTAAATAGCACTCCTCCCCTCCAACTGCCTGTCATCCTACATTTGCGTCGTCTGCTTCCCGTTCCATGACAAAAACCCTGAACATGCTTCATGTTGAAAGCTGGTGTTAAAGATACAATGCAAAAAAATTAAGATGTGACAGAAAAAATGATTGTAGTACTGAAAACAGATTTTTGGTGTCTCAATACAGATGGACCCCTATATTCCTGACACTTGAGCTGTGTCTCATTTCAACACACGCATACGTCGCAGCGGCGCATCAAGTGCTGTCCCACTTCTAAGCCTCCGAAGGCACCTCCAAATCCACCCTACAGACCTGCACTCCGTTCGGCAGAAAAGGAAGGCTACTGGCGATGTATCCCCCGCGGCTTCTACTGACCCACAAGTCATTGTGGTCATTATGGCTGAGAGCGAGTTGCAGAACTCCGAGGAGTAGGTTTTCAAGCGCAAATATTTTCTCACTGTAGTATAAACGTGACAGAGCCATAACTTGTAAAGGAAACTTCTGTCCATTAAACCATGGCATTAAAATCCTATAATATGTTACAATCGTGAATTTTTAAGTGGTTTATGGAGCTGATTACACTTAAAAGTTAATGAAAGTAACAAAATGAGAAACAAAAGCTTTTAGTCCTCCCTCTGCTCCTGTGTTGCTGCTGGAAGACCAGGTTTTATACAGAGATGCTGTGTATTTCTAACCTGCATTGTCGTAAACATTTAATGTTTTCCTTCATCAGGGACGAAAGACCAAACAGCCCACTTCATAAAACTGAGGGCTGAAAATGAATCCCTATTTACAGGTGCCAAATTTTCAGCCAGCGCTCGCTGGAGTTGGTCTACAAGCTTATTTGAGAAAAATACATATATCGCTGTAGTTGACTTTAGTTACCTATGGTGGTGACAGGAACATATTTAGCTTTTGTATGCCTGTAGTTGACTTTTGGGACGTTTGAAAACATGATACAGCTCTTTTAATTGAAGCCTCTTGAAAGCTCCAGTGTAATTTAACAGCAGGTGTAAACTTGTGTGAGTTAATTTGTTGGACAAGTTTTTATCCTGAAAGTGACTTTCCCTCTGTAAGTTTATGAATGCATGTAAATTCCAACCTTCCTGTTGGCCTGAATGAATGTCCACTGAAATGTGGCAAAGTTGCTGCTGGCAGATGCACATGTTGAGTAATGAAATGGAGACGGATAAACTTTACGTAGGCTTAAATAGGCTAGAAAACAGCGAGCATTGAAGTTTTAAAGCATTCGCTGTCTGTGCTGCCGTTGGCTCAGAATGAACACCTCATGAGCATCAAAGCAAGAAATGCATCAAGAAAAAGAAAACATTGACAAGAAAGAGACATAATCGGGTATGGGATGTGGAGGATCATGACAAGAAAGCACAGTAGAAAGAAAGCCCTCTCAGTAGGAACTCTGTAATTGGAGACTTAAAGGAGTTACTCATCCCGATCAAGCGTAGTTCTGCAGCCTGAACTTTAGTTATTATCATACAATATCTCCACACTGATGTCAGAAAGAGAATAATTTCTATCTGAAGCCTCTGAAGAGAGCAGACCTCACTGTAGAAAATTACACCCTTATGGACTCTCCGTCTTTCATGTATGAGCTGTGAGCAGTGCAGTGGTCTCTCCACTGTTGTTTTAAACATAGCTTTAGAGAATTAATACTGAAGTACTGATATCTCAATTTCTGAATCCCTGAGATGGACTTTCTATATTCATCTTTTGATAAAATATCTGCTTACATAGTTTATTCTCATCAGGTAATGCTTGCAAGCTGAAGTCTTTCAGAGAGGTCCAACAGTTTCTTCCAGGTTAATAACCTGTATTAGTATTACCGCATTGCTTATTGAGAAGGTATTCTTCTTTTAAAGGGACAGTGTATAACACAAGTTGGAGAAATTTTTTTAATGCTGTCAAGCCACGTTAAGGCAACATGTCAAAGGGCAAACTCCACTGGAGAACAGTGAGCCCACTTCCGTGCGGCACATAAATTGTAATTCTTTCTTCATCCGGTAGCGGCTGGCTCCAAAACAGGGCAAATCCCCATAGACGCATGTGTCTTACGGTCATCCTCAAAATTAATCATACCCTCCAATTAAAGAAGTAAAAACATAATCTGTCAGTGAAATAAGTTGAAATCGACAAGCCTGGCACACCAGCCTGACAAACGCCATGTATGAGAAACACGGCGAGTCAGTCTGGGCTCCCTCCATTGGAAAGTGATGTCCAATGCAAGGCGAAAGGCGGGACTAACAGGAACAAACTGAACTGAAGAGAACCAACGAAAGTGATGCAAACCTCTTTTTGTAAGAGGAAAGCCCTCAGAATAGCAAGTTGTTGCTGTTTTAAAGGGGAAGATCAGAAATTTTGACATAGGGCCTCATTTTCACGTGAGCCAGGGTCCTACTTATCACTGGAGACAGCTTAATCTTATTTCATCTCATATTCTTGTTACCGCTGGTCCCCAATGCTATTACTAGCATAAGTCAATAGGAATATGTCAACCTGTCATTAATAATAATCGTGTCCACTCCATAGAACGCCCGAGGAAATCAGTTATAACACAAGGCTATCTGTGTAAATGCTGTGTTAACAAAATATGTTACAAACTTCCTTTTAAAGACACGTGCAGCTCATTTAAGACGTCAGAAAGGGCATCGTTATAGAGTCGCGCCTCTGCGGCCACCATTCTGACTGTTTATGGTCACAGAATTGAGTCGTCCAAAAAAAAAAAAAATGTCGGAAAGTCCCGCCTCCCGCGCTGTGATTGGTCCTATCAGTTTTTTTTTTTCACCCTAGTGGCAATTACTTTCCAATGGAGGGAGCCCAGACTGACTCGCCATGTATCTCATAGATGGCATTAGTCAGGCTGGTGTGCCAGGCTAGAAATTGACAAAAGTAATGATAAATGAAAATTCTATGAAAATCATGAGATGGATTTTAAATTGTGGTTCAAAAGAAATATCAAAAACAAACACACAAAAAATAAAACAAGTAAACAAGCACGATGGGGCTCCGAAGCTAAAATATTGTTGAGCAACACTTTGAGACAATCACTGCAATCAGGTGTTTTCTGTAACGTCCAATCAGACGTCTGCACCTGTTGACAGGTATGTTGGTCCACTGTTAATGGGAAAGTTGCTCTAATGTGTCTGGGACAGTTTTGTTTGTTTGTTTGTTTTCAAAAAATTATTATTTTAAACCACACTAGCCACACTTCTCTCTGCAATTGAAATTCCTAACGGATAAAGTGAATTTGAATTCAAAAGCAATATTTTATTTCACTAAATTATAATTTTGTAAATTCTTATTTATTATTAGTTTCTTTATTTGAGTTATTATTGGGAATTTAGCTTTTCTTTAATTGGAGGGTATGAATAATTTTGAGGACGACTGTAGTTGCCCTCTTTTCGGTCAATGTAACAATATAGTATAGTATAGTATAAACTTGGCTAATTGTTGGTAATTGTTCGTTGTATGGTCACCATCTAACTAATAACTAAGTCCTTGTCTTGTTTCAGGACCTCTGACGGGACCTTTTGTCTAAATGTGTCATGAAATTGAAAACCATATCTCTTCCTGTTTCTTCTTCTGCCAAAGCTCAGTTCCAGAGTGACACTGCTGCCAACTCTCACACATCATTCAATTTCATGCTGGCTAAATAAGCAAAGAAAACAGGGTGGTTTTCTTTGATATACAGCACCGGTGACCATGACACAAATCCATTAAATCAGTAGACATGCTTTTGTTACGTGATCTCAGACCTTATTTATGTGTTTTCTTTTTATATCTGTGGAAAGTGAGGAATAATACAGCAAGCTAATATTTACAGAAGAATCGTAAATAGAGAATTTGTTGATCAAATATGAAACAATGAACATAGATGCACTATGAGATATAAATAATAGAGACAGAAACTGCAGTGCATTTGCACGTAATCATACAAGTAAACATTTGTGATGCTGTACCACTGTCCTTGGGGAATTCTCGTAGATTTGCAGATATATATTTATTCCCTACTTTATATTTGTAATACGTACCTGAATCACACAAGTGAGCTGTAGCATCCTAATAGCAAAGATTTTCTTCCCTTGAGGTCTTATTGCAACAACTGGAAAAGAACCGAAGATTTCCAGTTCCACTTTGTCTGTCTTGGTAAATCTACTACCAACTTTGTGGTTATACTGCCGAAGTCACACAAACGCCAGCACTCATTCATTTTAAACTACCCTTTAACAACATGATCATCAAACCGACCCCGATCTGCAGGGACACTCAAACAATAGAACAAAAGTTTTTGGCTCGATGATCAAGGTTGAGCTGTCCTTGATGTTGGTCCATAATTCATCACAGTATAAAACCACTCAGAGTCAATAAAAGTGCCACAGATCTACCTGAGTGACTTTATTACAGGGCTTGTAGGATTTTCACTCATTTTATTGACCTTCAAATTCCAACATTTAGCTATGTACATATAACAGCCTGACTTTACAACACATTCAGGATAAGCCATTAAATAGACTGATTCCATAAAATGGAGAATGAGGGAAATGATCTTACTCTGCCTGCATCTCTGACTCAGTCACTGCGTTTTAATCTGTCCTAAGGCAATTAATATGGGTTGGGAAAGGCCCCTGAGCCAGTACAGGAGGATGGAAGTGTCTCTCGTTCTTCCTCCAGCTGGCACTTCAGGCAAATGCCTCACAGTGTCTGTAAACCTGTTGTCTGAGCCAGTTTTCCTGGAAGTAACAACACTTTCTTTGCAACATGGTGAGGAGTGATTTGTTTTGATCGAAAGATGATGATGCTCCTGAGGGATTCCTGTATCCATGTGTCGCTGTGGGAGGGACCACAATAGATTTTATGCTAGCAGTCACACATTTGAACTCATATACCCTCTTAAATGAACTGTTGACTGGGACTCCATCTGCAAACTGATGGTTGTGAAGGTCCATAGGGGTGACAACTACTTTGGAAAAATAAGTATTTTATCCCTAAACATGATCATATTGTAAATTTCAATTTCAAAAAAATTCCTAACAATTCTGCCAATAATGCTTTTGATTTCTGGCCCTTGACCAAGTGAATTTATTGCCTTAACTCAAACAGGAAGTAATGAAATGCCATTCTAACATGTAGTATTTACATACAGTCGTCCTCAAAATTATTCACACCCTCCAATTAAAGGAGAAAAAAATAATCTTTTAGTGAAATAAGTTGAAATTGACAAAAGTAATAATATATAAAAATTCTATGAAAATCATGAAAACAAGTATGATGGGGATTCGAAGCTGAAATTTGGTTGAGCAACACTTCAAAAATACCTCTGCACGTGTTGACAGGTATTTTGATCCACTGTTCATGGGAAAGGTGTTTAATGTGTTTGGGACAGTTTGTTTGTTTTTTGAAAAATATTATTTCAAACCAAAATTCAAAATCAGCAACCTATTTCAATAAATTATCATTTTGTAAATTTGTATTTATTATTAGTTTCTTTAGTTTATTGTTATTTAAATTACTATTGTGAATTTAGCCTTTTTTTTAAATTAGAAGGTGTGAATAATTTTGAGGACGACTGTTTACCCAAAAGATCCAGCACAATAGTACCTATAACCGGGCGGCACTGGCTCAGGTGGTAGAGCAGGTCGTCCAAATGATCGGCGGTTCGAATCCCGATCCCCCAGCCATCTGTCAAAGGGTCCATGGGCAAGACACTTAACCCTCCTTGCCTCCAGTGAGGGCCTCACTGATGTATGAATGTGTGTGAATGTTCCGGTGGTGGTCGGAGGGGCCGTAGGCACGAAACGTAATAAGCAAAAAAAAAAAAAAAAAAATTCTGCCAATAGAACAAGCAAAATTTTCTTGATAAGATTTCTTAAAGTGAGATGCATTGCCTTCAAACAAGTTCCTATATCTCAGTGAAATGTTTCTCTTCAAGTAATTTTATCTTGAGTGTAATGCAATATTTTGACTCAAAATTAGAAGTTGCAGTGCAGTTCTACACAGAGATTTTTTTAAATTCCTACAGTTGAGATAAACTGACTCTCCGCTTACTGCTCCTTTATGAATATCTTCTGCTCTTGGATTTGGAGCCATTTCATTCCATTCCGTAGCTAATTCTGTCAACTATATAAAGATTTCAAGTTAATCAACTCATCCTGCCATTTCGACAAGATATCTCTGCTATAAAAGTGTGTGGTAGACAATGTTTTTATCAATGTCCCGAGTACTGAAAGGAACAGCTTGTCTTCCAAAAAATATAAAACGACGTGGTACCCCAACAAGAAAGAGAATTGCTCAAAAGCTACAGTGACCCATATTTTGCATTTGAAGTTTTGACACATTGAGTGTGCAAAAGGATGTGTAATCAATAATCAATGGATTCTTTGCTTAATAACTCATGAGTCTCCAACACTCCATTGATGGCCCATTTCTCAGTCGGAATAAATCATTGCCTGGTAGCAGTGTCAGAGACAAAGGCTTCAGCCCCGAGAGGTTGTACTCTCTTTCACATTCCAGCAACTCAGAACAGGTGCATTTCCTTAAAAGAAAAATTCTCACTGGCAACCTGCAGTGACAGCTGAAGACATGTATGGTTTTTAATGCATTTTGACCTTTGACACTTCAGTAGCTATAATGGTGGCAAAAAATACCAAGTGGCGCATCTCCGGAGAAGTGCTCAATATTTGATGCTCAAGTCCACTTTGCTTGCAGAAGTGGAGTCTGGAAAATAGCTGTGAAGGTTTAAAATGCATTTCTCTTTTTTTCCACTCCCTCCTCTGCAGGATTTCCATTGGACATATTTTAAGGAAACAATGTTGTGTTGAAATCTGCTTTAATATAAAACATGTCCTGCAGTGTCTCTTGTCATGTTTATTTTATCCAAAGTTGTCAATGTCCTTGAATGTTTTAATTGTAAAAGCAGTGAATGAATTTCTAACCAAAAGTAGCTGTTTTCCAACTGAATAAAATATAATAAGCACTCAAACTACTGGTTTACTCTGTGACATGCCTTCTTCAAGCTTTGGAGCGCTGTGCTTGATTTTTCAGGCCCCTGCTTGAAAATTAAATATCTATAATAAAGTGGTTGTGTCTCTGAACCAACAAGGTCTACTTGAATACTTCTGGAATGACTGTAAAGGAATTGTGGGATTTATTATGTGTTGCTAGTGAAAAACAAAAGTGGAAAAGGTTAAGCTAGGGCAGTGTTGATTAAAAGTATTTTATCTCTTTTAAATGGTTGTTTCTTTTTACTGAAGTGTCTTTTAAAAATATCATTCAGGATCAAGTATTTTCTTTGGTACAACTATCAAGTTTGAAACTGTAGCATAATAACAAGCATGCCAGCTAAACAGAAGACATACTGTGGTATTTCATGACTCATTCACCTATTGCTTAGCAACAAACTCCCAGCAGTTTTTGAATGGAGAAAAGAAAATAAGAAACAGATTGGTCAGAGTCATTGCTACCGAAGTGGAAACAGTGAAAAGGGCTTTTATCCAAAGTGATTTACAGCCTAGAAACCTATAGCAATGTTTGGTATTTTGCAGGAGGATCCAACATGTTGACTTGGAAGTTGGGATTAAATGAGCAGTCTTTTGAGAGAGGGTCCATTCACACCTAGACTAGGAAGATTTGGGACCCAATTAGGGGTTAAAACATTCTTCAGGACTGGGTTCGCTTTCATGTTGTATTTGTAGCCCCATTTCCACCCAAGTGTCATGCTTCGGTGCAGTTTGATTCAGTGAATCCTGATCCCTGCTTTACCTGGTAAGCAGAGTATGAGCTGGACAAAAATGCATCCGCTATCATAATATGATGTCCTGGCGGCACCACCTTCATTGAATTGTAACAAGAAAAAGCATATAAACAAAAGAAGAGAATGGTGGACATCCAGTGGTTTGTGTTCTTTGTCTTTGTCATGTGGCTTTAAACAGCAAAAATACTTGAACATGTTGGTGATCCCACTTTTGTTTTTTATTGCCAAGTTGCACAGCAAGGGATGTTTTTGGACCATTCAGCTGATTGCAGTGTGTCAATCTTCATCTTGAGGCCCATTTATGCCCAACACTGAGGAGGGACAGTTTCGTCTGTTGTCTGCGTCGGTTACACACAATTTAGTGCGTTTTCGGGGAACTTGTTGGTCCGTCACTCTACACAGAATATGAAGCAATACCACCAGAAACCATGGGGTCAGTGTTGAGTTGTGTAGTTGATATGCAGGAACAAACCAGGGAAGAAGAACAGGAACCGGAAGAAAACAACACAAAAACGCGGGGCCAAATAACCCAATGAAAGCACCTGAGAAAGACGCAAAACAAAGAACATCTGTAGACATGGAAGGAGCTTTTGAGGAGAGGTTGTGCAAGTGTGTCTGAAAATAAACACACATCTACAACATCACATTGCCAGGACACAGGGACCGGCAGCACTGCCACCTAGCGGACAAACTGGTTTATGAACCGTTGAAACGCAGAAGACGTATGGCAGTATGAAGGCAGCCACGCAGGGCGTCACATGAAATGGACGCCGCCATTTAACACTTAAAATGGAAATGCAACGGTCAACCAACCTAACTTTATTTACTAGACTGAGTCCTGGTCTTATTAATAATTATATACCAAACCTGAAAAATATAAGCATATAGAAGAAAAACATTGCAAAGTTTTATGTTTTTAGGACAAAGGCGCCGCCATCTTGTAGTACTCTAAGCTCTGACGTCACCAGGTTAATTTCCCCTCTGACTCAGCATTAACTCAATAGGAATAACCAGCTATTCTGCACTATAATTAACAAGCCAGAACATGTTTTAGAAGATTAATATGATGCAAAGCGAAGCTGGGGGGCAGGTAGGCTAACTAAGCTAACGGTAGTAACCGGTGGTTTAATGTAAAATAAAATAAATGTTATAGTGAGACAGGGATATGATGGGAAAGATGCAAAGCATCCAGGCTGCAGCATGAAGAGGCAGAGCGCGGTGTTTGGTAGAACCAGACCCACTGTGGAAAATGGGGAGTCCCGGTTAGAAAGTTTTTATGACGTCATTTCAGATCAACCTGCTCCAGAGCTTTTCAGCTCATCATCAGGCTGTTGGGAGGATTTATGAGTGTTGCCGTTTGACGTGTGTTTAATAAGCAGCTCAAAGAGGAACAGAGGCGGAGAGCTACGTACTGATGTTCGATACAGACTGATGCTGCAGACCCGCCGGTTAGAGGAGTTCAGCTTGTAGACGGTGATATTAAAACACTCAGAGCAGCTGCAGGCTTTCGTCTGAGGATCTCTAGCTTACCAGACTCCAGGTCTCTATGGAGTTTATTTTGTTTTTTAATAGAAATCAAGAAAAAAAATAATCTGAAAGAGGAAAACAGTTTTGAATCCAAAATAAAAAATATTGAGAGAACAAATTTGCACACTGATAGCAAAAACTGATGTGATTTGAGACTAAAGAAAATGTTTTGAAGGAAAATATTTTGTAATAGAATAAATAAAAATAAATTGACATTTGGAAAATAATTTTCAAGGGAAAAAAAGCTCTCTCAAAAATATATTTTTACTCTCAAATATTGTATTTTTTCATTCAGAGTGAAAAAAATTTCTCTAAAAGAAAAAAATTCTCTCTCAAAACTTTTTCCCTCTCGCTTTCAAAACCTAAGTCTTTGCTCTCGATTCAGAATTTTTCTCTTGATGTGAAAACTGTGTCATGGGCGGGTCTGTGTTCCTATTGGCCAGTCTCAACAGAACTGACAGCCGGGTGGTGATATTCTGGGTAAAGGTGGTGACGCCTTCCTCGTTAATATTCATGAGGAAACTCCCGCTGAACCAGAAGTACTGATCCAGGCAGCACGTTTAGAAGGACTCAGACTAGCGCTTTCTGAACGGTTAATAAATGCTGCTGCTGCTTTGGGAAACATGGATACACATCGCTGCGTCTTTCATAAAAGATAATAAAATAAGCAGCCGGG
Source organism: Atherinomorus stipes (assembly GCA_023101725.1). Classification (NCBI taxonomy): domain Eukaryota; kingdom Metazoa; phylum Chordata; class Actinopteri; order Atheriniformes; family Atherinidae; genus Atherinomorus; species Atherinomorus stipes. Next base: position 1,629,246 of record JALJCO010002854.1, on the reverse strand, counting down.
TTATAGTTATCTGTGTACACTTTTAGACATCGACTCGGGTCGAGTGGCTGCAGCCTCAGCCCTGCCAGAGTCTGACGAGACGTGTTAAAATTTTCGTTGATGAGATGAGATGGAGGAAAATGTCAGTGCCTGGTCTGTCAGACATTCATAAGATGCAGGAAATTCCTGCTTATTGTGCATTAATCTGTCTGTCAAAAGCTAAAAAAAAAAATGGACTGATGGTCAGAAACGATTAAATGATTATGGACACACTTGCAACAGCCATAACGCGCTGATGTGCGCCGTCACTGCGCGCTCCTCCACTTCTGTAGGTTATAGCTGAACTAAATCACGCACATTGCCACAGATCAGTTTTATATCGAAAAAAATATATTGCAGAAAGGTTATTAGAAGTGTGTCCATAATAGTTTCTGACCAAAGCAGTCAAGCACCTTGGTTGACGCTGCCTCACCTGCGTGTTGTGCATATGTGCACCAAAGTCCTGCAACAATTCGGATGCCTGACGGATAACCCGCAAAAACGCTGTTTAGCAGATACAATGTCAAAGATTAATATCACGGTTCAGGTGAGGGGCGGATATTTATGCAGTTCGGGCGGGTCGCAGTGAAAATAAGTTTGTTTTTCGTTGGACATGACGTGTTTTAAACATCAGACCGGGATCATTTCCAGCAGACAGACAGTGCTGGTAATGTGAAGCAGAACGGGAATAAAGTGGCAAAATGGCAGATTAATGCACAATAAGCAGGAATTTCCTGCAGCTTATGAATATCTGACAGACCAAACACTGACATTTTCCTCCAGTCTCGGCAACGAAAATTTTAACACGTCTCGTCAGACTCTGGCAGGGCTGAGGCTGCAGCCACTCGACCCGAGTCGATGTCTAAAAGTGTACACGTATAACTATAACCCGGTTGCTTATTTTATTATCTTTTATGAAAGACGCAGCGATGTGTATCCATGTTTCCCAAAGCAGTAGCAGCATTTATTAACCGTTCAGAAAGCGCTAGTCTGAGTCCTTCTAAACGTGCTGCTGGATCAGTACTTCTGGTTCAGCGGGAGTTTCCTCATGAATATTAACGAGGAAGGCGTCACCACCTTTACCGAGAATATCACCACCCGGCTGTCAGTTCTGTTGAGACTGGCCAATAGGAACACAGACCCGCCCATGACACAGTTTTCACATCGAGAGAACAATTCTGAATCGAGAGCAAAGACTTAGGTTTTGAAAGCGAGAGGGAAAAAGTTTTGAGAGAGATTTTTTTTCTTTTAGAGAAATTTTTTTCACTCAATGAAAAAATACAATATTTGAGAGTAAAAAATATATTTTTGAGAGAGCTTTTTCCCTTGAAAATTATTTTCCAAATGTCAATTTATTTTTATTTATTCTATTACAAAATATTTTCCTTCAAAACATTTTCTTTAGTCTCAAATCACATCAGTTTTTGCTATCAGTGTGCAAATTTGTTCTCTCAATATTTTTTATTTTGGATTCAAAACTGTTTTCCTCTTTCAGATTATTTTTTTTCTTGATTTCTATTAAAAACAAAATAAACTCCATAGGTCTCCTGATCATTTTCCTAATTTTCTCTAGAAAATTCTCACCTCATGATCTGGAGTCAGGGAGGTTCCCTTTTCAGAGCCGCCAGCAGCAGCAGAACCGGTTTCTGGTTCAGCTGGAGGTTGCTAACTGTCCTGTCTTCAGCTTAAACTTTGGAAAACTTGCTTTTAGACCAGGAGGATACAGTAGTGGTTCCTGTTTTGTCTTTTCTTCTCCTTTGGCTCACCAGTCTCCGTCATTCAGCTGTTATCTTTATAATTGTGGACCGGACCAGAGGACTCTCATTCAGGACCGCAGGACTAACCAACCAGGTGACGTCAGAGCTTAGAGTATGCAAGATGGCGGCGCTCTTGTCCTAAAAACATAAAACTTGGCAACATTTTTCTTTTATATGCTTATATTTTTCACGTTTGGTATGTAATTATTGATAAAACCAGGACTCAGTCTAGTAAATAAAGTTGGGTTGGTAGACCATTTCATTTCCACTTTAAACGTCCAACTGCCCAAATAATTCGGTTAGGGTTAGGGGCTGTTTGCTTGATAGTGCGCTCTGACTGGAGCAATTAAATTACGTATAATGATAATCTGCTGTCTGATTCAACCGTTTTTGAACAGAGAAACAAAGCTGACAGACAATTTACAGGAACTTTGATACTCACTCTGGACATTCACATGGCCTCATCAGTGCACAACAGATCATATTATACACCCAAAACCCCAGAAAAGTTAAATTTGATGTCATGGCACCTTTAAGGGAGACTGTGTAACTTTTGGCCACTAGGGGCACTAAACCTGTAACTTCCCACAGGCTACACAACTATCACAAAGTGAAACAGTCTCTATCTGTGTTCCAGAATCACCATTAATCAGTTTGATAACATTCGTGGAGCCATAAAGCAAAGCGCTCCAAGTCACATAATCCAATGCGAGACAATCAACTCCTGCAAAGATACAATCTCTGTTTTTTGAAGATGGCAGCCCCTCAGAGCACCCATACACGCCAAGTGTTGTATATTGACCCCACAAATAACTTATTATTACTTACTTTAGGCTGATGTTTCAGTCAAAAGTTACATAGTTCCCTTTAAGGTTGGATTAGTAAAACTGGAACTATATCATAAGGGTCCTACAGAAGTCTGCCACCCAAGCAGGGTGGCTCCATCTGGATATTTTGACACTTTTTCCACAGTTTTTGTAAGTGGAAATGCAAAAATTCCCAACGTCCCATCCAGAGTCAGATCCGTTTCTGAAAGCAGGACTTTAGACAATCTGACCTTTTTAAATAATGCATTCCCCTCCTCACCAGAGGCGGTGCTGCATCAAGAATTACTGAAGGAGAAACCAGGGCAAATAATTAACAAGAAAACTTGCTCATTTGTGGGATAATGCATGAAGAATGTGTCTCCACACCATGTGCATAAAACACAGAGCATTAAATCCAAGTGGTATTGGTTTTTATATTTTGTCACATGTAAATGTAATACACACACACACATACTACTACACTGCAACAAAGGGCTCAGCATCAGTAATGGATGAAGCAGGGGACCATCATATCCTGAACTTGTACAGCGAACAATGCAATCAGAGACATGACTGTCCTGTTATTACAGTCATACAGGCGCTGATCAAGGTATTATTTCCCCAAATGTAGTCATTGATTCATTTGAATTAAATGGTCACAACACAATTACTAATTATGTTGTCAAGTTGAAAACAAAACATTTTGAAAAAAAATTAAAGGTCACACTTCACTGAACTTAATGAAAGTAAACATTTAAAACTTTGAAATGGCTCATGAGGCTGTGAAGCTTCTGGAAAAGTGTTTGTTTTAAATAAACAGCTGCCTCGAACAAATAAAGAAAAGTTTGATGCAAAGAAGGGAGGGACGCTGTGTATTTACAGTACAGCTAGCTACTTTATGTTTTAACGCGCAGGTCGGCTTGTGGGCTGGAGCCTACACCCTTAAAAATGAACGTTCAAGTTGGAACAAGAAGTGGTTCTTCTCAGTGATGCAATAGGGGAACCTTCTCAGGTTCTGAGAGAACTTATTGCCTGTTGGTTCTTCAAAGAACTATTTATTATATGGTTCTTTAAAAGTGTGATGACATAGCAGTACAAACTACAGGGAGTGCAGAATTATTAGGCAAATGAGTATTTTGACCACATCATCCTCCTTACGCATGTTGTCTTACTCCAAGCTGTACAGGCCCAAAGCCTGCTACCTATTAAGCATATCAGGTGATGTGCATCTCTGTAATGAGAAGGGGTGTGGTCTAATGGCATCAACACCCTACATCAGGTGTATTAGGCAAACATAATCATTAGGCAACTTAACAAAAAACAAATATATACCCATTTCAATTATTTATTTTCACCAGGGAAACCAATATAACAGCCCAACATTCACAAATATACATTTCTGACATTCAAAAACAAAGCAAAAACAAATCAGTGACCAATATAGCCGCCTTTCTTTGCAAGGACACTTAAAAGCTGCCATCCATGGATCCTGTCAGTGTTTTGATCTGTTCACCATCAACATTGCGTGCAGCAGCAACCACAGCCTCCCAGACACTGTTCAGAGAGGTGGACTGTTTTCCCTCCTTGTAAATCTCACATTTGATGAGGGACCACAGGTTCTCTATGGAGTTCAGATCAGGTGAACAAGGAGGCCATGTCATTAGTTTTTCTTCTTTTAGACCCTTTCTTGCAGCCACGCTGTGGAGTACTTGGATGTGTGTGATGGAGCATTGTCCTGCATGAAAATCATGCAGTTATTTGCTCTGATCAGGGCAACGTTGGGACCAGAAAATAAAAACAGTTCAGTCGGAAACACAAATGGATCAGGAAGACGGTGTCCTGCAGCCTTTAGTTTCATCTGCAGGACATGTGAAGGCTACGAGGTCTGTACAGTCCTGAAACAATACCAAAAGCTAAATATGTGATAAAAGAAAAGTAACAACCTTTGAAAGAGTTTATTTTTTAAAACTTTGATAAGTAACCACGAGATGCGCGTTATTCCAGTGTGGCTTGTCTTTAAAGCCAGTTTCTGGAGATGAATAATAGTTTAAATTAATGCTCCGATGTGAAAAAAAAAAGATCTCCGGATCACATACCTATAGGTTATCATTACTTTGGATGACTGTCTGTTGTAAATCCAGATATTCATACTGCTTTCCATGTTGGCAGATAAGAGATAATTCGTAGTGATGGGATGTTCGGCTCTTTTCAGAGAGCCAGCTCTTTCAATTCAGCTCCCAGTGAAGAGCCGGCTCTTTTGACTCCCGAATGGCTCTTAGCTTAGGATCATTTGTAGTGGGATATTTCACTTTCACGTAGCAAAAATCGAATGGCTTGTGTGTTGAAAACTTTTCTGCATTCAGCGTTTTGATGAGAAGCCTTTTAAGTTTGTGCGTTTATTCTATCTTCAAACTTTGTAATTACTTATTTGCTTATTTGATAGGGACAGTACACATTAATGAACAAATTTAGCAGGAGATGTGAACATGTTGGATTATAGCTAACAAGCTAATTTGCATCTAGTCCGCAGGTGAAGAAAAGATACACAGTAGGAGCATTCAGACAGAGAGGTTCTAGGAACGCAGTTCTAAAAACCACCTGTCTTGAGTTTAGTTATAAGAACTACCCTTCCCAATCCCTTAGCAGCTCGCACATGACGGAGAACCATGATAGGAACCATTTTTGACGCAGTCGTCTGTGACAGAGTCAAACTTATGCCCCAGCAGCTCTAATACAAAACTGAGGTTTCTCATCTCTTTTATTCAAAGCTATTACGAAGCTAGTTTAACAGCTTTCCATCATCACGGTCATTTGTATCTCATAACGGAGCAGCCCCCCACTGGAAAACTGCCCTACGAACGGTTTGTTTACTATTTGTTGAAGTATGCCCAGACACTTTAGTGGACAGACCGGGGTTCGTTCCTTAAAGGGAGCAATCACAAAGCTTTTTTGATTCCAATCAGAGTCCGATTGCTCGGAAAGTTTGCTTCGTTTAGGGGAGTTGTGTATGCGCAAACGGACTCTGATCCAGAACAAACAACCAGACTCGGTCCGCCGCCAAATGCAGGTCTCGGTCCGATTCAAGTGAACCAAGACTGGAAGTGGACTACAAATTGCATTGGCATTGTGGGTCAAATGTTGGACAACGTGGGTAAACGCTACGACAACAAACACATGTAAGGGACTGCAGTACTTATAAAGATGGCTTGTGGTCAGACGTGAAGTTACGAGGAAGTAAAAGCTTTAATCGATATTTGATCTGTTGAAAGCATATCCAGCTCCTCGTACAAAAATAATGTCGCTTTGTGGAGGGAACAGAAGTTGTGAGAACCTTCTTGTACTACGTGCGTCTTGTCCTCACCTACGGTGAATCCAAAAGCAGCGCCACCTGAGATTATCATGGCAGATCAGGCAGGGCTGGTGGCTAGTAGCTAGCTCCCTGCTTTCTCCCCAGAAGGCCTCAGTCAGTCGCAGAACAGCAGATAACAGCTCTTTACAAACCTACAGGTGATGTCATGAGGCGCTTTCGGACTGTAGGAACCTTTTGGAGTTCGTATAACCTTTTTTTGAACGGGGCTGGTTTTTTTGCACATTCGGACATATAGAAACTAGGGAACTCAGCCCTTAGTTCCTATAACCTTTTTAGCTCCTACTCCGAGGCAGTTCTTATAGCTTAACTCCAGACAGGTAGTTCTAGGAACTGCGTTCCTAGAAACTCTCTGTCCGAATGTCGACATGACTCCTGGGTTCAGATGCATTAGATGGGACTTGCATTGGAATTTAAGGACTGGCTGAGGAATCCTGCTGATTACCATGACAAAGAGTTTCTATTGAAGTGTGTCAAAATGGTCCCATCATTGATGGCCAACACTTGTGTTTTAGCCTACACTGCAAGGAACAGGCTAATATAGCACATTGGGTCTTGTTTATAAAACGTGAGCAGAGCGAATTTGTGTGTAAACTGTTTTTAGACATAAATTTATGTGAATCTCGCATTCATCATCATTGTAGTAGCTCCAATCTGTTTTTAGCTACTAACAAAATCTACACATTCTCTCGACTGTGTGTAGCGCTTGTGTAAATTTACGAACACATATAAATAATGCTTGTCCCTGTTATAAATTACAGTTTCAATTCATATTGTGCTCTCTGATGGACAAATTCAGTTGAAAAATGCATACAATCGTTTGGCATTCATGATCTACACACGTGTTTACGATCAAATCTGAGTTTCCCAAACACAATTTCACATATTCCTGAATCCGGAGTAAGTTTTTAGTGGAGTAGGCCTTTACAAGTAAATTTGTTCGTAAATTTACAAACGTTTAATAAATGAGACCCATTGTTTCCAATGTGGACTAAAAGACCGGTTGATCTGGACGTATTGCCTTGTATTCTGGGTGATGTTGCTCACCCACTGCTGCCCTAGCTGCTAAAGTCATTTCAAAAGGGGCCAAGGTCAACATAAGCACAGACACACTTCAATCATCGACTCAGTCAAGCAAAGATGATTGTTGAAAGCCTTTTGACACCTGAGGGTGTGATGGAAATGCCTTCTTACAAAGTGTGATGCCTATATTTTCCTTGTCATCTTGTTGTCTTCATAACTTCTGTAAAATTGCTTAAGAAGAGAGGGAAGACAATCTGCAGTTGATATGAATGACTGCGTTCAGAAATTGGTCATCAGTGTAACTTTGGGAGGCAAGTTAGAGATGCATTTTTGTTTTAACACGAAAGCAAATGTGTGATTTTTGTTTCTGTTTTTCTTTGTTTCTTAATATTTTTATAAGAAAATGAACACTCTTGCCTTTGTATTTATTAGAATTGTAATGACCAGAGAACCTTGGAGTCAAATAATTCAAACTCATACTGAGAAGTTAAGTATTATCTACAATGATAATGAGTAAACCGGTTTCCTAGAGGTGCAGTCCAGAGGGTGAGGCAAGCCTGAGATGGGAGGCAAGCGAAGGCTATGACTGCAGATTTCCACGTCTCCCTCCTCCAACACAAGTCAATGAGTCAGTGTGCAGATCTTGGTTGGCTATTACATCCATTTAATTTAAATCAGCTGTGTTGGAGCAGGGAGACATGGAAAACCTGCTGGAATGCAGTCCTTGTAGGACTGAATTGAGTAGCCCTGCGTTTGATGGTCCATCGAGGAAAAAAACAAAAGGTTGTTAAATCAGAAAGGCTGGTGTAATTGCAACCTAAAACCAACGATATCACACAATTCAGTGCAACCACTATACCTTCTAGCCATGAATCAACAGCTTCTCCAGTGTTCTAAGCGCACACATGTCATAGAAATGCACAAAAATTCTTTCATGGCTTCCTGTTGAGTGCAGAGTTCTTTTGCATCTTTTCAATAGTTTTTGTAATGTATTAATTAATAAAAGATCACAACACGTTTATGAACAAGTTGAATATACACGAGATTTACACTATTATATGACAAGACAAGCCATTTCAGGTTATATTGAACCACCCAAACCCAGAACAGAACTACTTAAATCAACTGTTATCTATCGAACTATTACAGGATGGAATTCACTGCCCAATTACATTAAGCATACCAGCAATAAATTAAATTTAAAGAAAAAGTTTAAAAAACATCTAATGCTAACAAGCCTGTATTAAATCTTTGAGGCACAAAAGTTGGTGTATGGTTCATAAAGCATACTTCTGTTTATGTGTTTTACTTTGTATACAAGTGCTGCATAATTGTGTAATTGTTGAATTTTTATGTGATGTTTTTATTTGTGTAGGACCCCAGTAAGATTAGCTTTCGCTATGACGTAAGCTAATAGGGATCCATAAATAAATAAATAAAACAACTGGCTACAGCTTCCTTTATTGTATGAGCTGCAACAAAGCTCCAGCATGGGCCTGTAATCAGTCTACAGTCCACTGTGGAGGTGTGGATAACAGCGAGTCTCTGCAAAGCTTCGCCTCAATAATAAGCATACATTGTTGTCCTGCTCCTTGTCTGATTTGTCAGTCATGTTTGTTTTGTTTTTCACCTGAACAGAGGTTGATACCTATTGATCAAGCACATGCATAGTCTGCACACACAGTCTGAGTTCATTAATTCTGAAGCTGCATTCATTTGGCTACAGAAGTACGAGTGGACTGGGGAGGATGACAAAATTTTCAACATACAGGCTTTAACAGAGGCCGGGATATTTTCACTTAATCGTTTACAGGTCTGCCAACCTAATGGATTAAGACAAAGTGTAGATGCATGTGTAGAACACACACACACAGGAGCAATAATGTAGGAATTACAAGCTAGAGAGTCAGTTAAATAGTAAATTCTTTTCCCAAGATTTCAGTGTAAATTTAATTCCTGACAAATATTGTTCTTTCTTCTGTGGGACCTTAAAATGTCCCGATTTCTTTTTACTCTGGGAAAAAAGAATCTTAGAGTATAATATATTATATGTGTTCAAAGGACTTGGCCCGTGAAAACATTACATTAGAAGCATGGTGGGTCTTGTATTGCATGCATTATGCACCTTAGAGAGATTGAGAAAGATTTGCATATTTTTTACTCTTAAGACATAACATTCCTCATTTTTAGTAGACAAAGGAAATCCATTGCCCATCTTTGACATGAGATGCATTTTTATCGGTTTCTGCTGTCACCTGTCAACATCAGCTGTCAGCTTGCAACCTTTCCTGGAATGTTATATTCCTCAAATAGCAAAAAGGACTTGCAAATCTGACTATTGAAATTAAAGGCAGGGTATGGGATCCTGGAAAAATAGTTCGAGCAAGCCACATTTTAGCAAATACACCCACCCGAAACCACGCCTCCAGAGCCTACGAATGTGTGTGCCGATGGTTGTCGGCGAACCACGAACAGCCGAGTGGCTAGCTTGTTAGCCTGCCCATAAACAGCAGAAGAACCACGTTTCCTAAAAGTGATAATTATCTCACCTCCAACTTCTTCTGTGGTGTAAAACATCCTCACTGCAAACACCAACACCTCCATGACTTGATCCACATCCGCTTTTATTTTATTTTCGGTGGATCTTAAGAGCAAACAGCTGCATAGATAAGAGCAACGAGGAGCCACATTCGTGTGCACTGTGAGACGCTCACGGCGAGTTGCGAGCATGTGCACACACACATGGGGAGTGCGGGTAGGGGGACAAACGGCAGTTGAGTTTGATGAACATATAATCATTCAATCAATAAGCACGGGCTGTTACAATTTCATTGGATGGGGGTTTTTTCAGTCCTGTCCGTTCCACACGGCGGACGTTGCCCCTCTGTGCCGGGAATCCGCCCCAACGGCAGCATCTCTTTTTCCTCTGCGTGATTTTCCTCTCAGTTACAGTTTTATGACCAGCGCTGTGTTTGATTCTGCCTCATATGAACCTCCAGAGTCCCACATCCAGCTCCGTGCTGTATGACGCGGCATCACCGGGCAGCACAGGAGTTTATGCAACGCTGCAGCCTGTTAATCCAGACGGTAAAGAGAAGGCGGCTGTAGCGCTGAACTGAGCCGAGTTCAGAAAGTTTGATCCATTTGTCAAAGCATACGACAATAAATTCATCATAATATGGGACACACTGTATATATTCGGCGATGCAACGGGACGATGAGCTAGTTTAACGTTACTGGTACAGCACGTGCACCAGTCTGACAGGGCTGCTGCTGTGTGACGTGACGCGACAGGCTCAGACAGGAAAAAAAGAAAAGAATGCTGGTTAAACTTTGTTTGCCGTTACATAACTGGGTAAAATCGAAGCACACATTAAATTATCTGTTGTTTCAGTTTATTTAAAATATACTGTATTGGTTTTTAGAAATAACCAGTTTCCTTTGTGATTTCCACAGACATTCATAAATGATCAATTCCTCATTAATTTGGTGTTAGTTGGTGTATAAATATATGCTAAATATCTTGTTTAAAATTGGGATTAGAAGAATGTAATTGATTAGAGGAGACCACGTGTCATAATAAAGTAAAGTAAGAATAAATAAAAAGAAAAAATATATAACAAACGTGACGCCCTCTGACCCTCCAATTCCACCTTCAAGCTATGATTGAAATTGAATAGGATTCAGAATCAGATCAGGCCGGCCCCCCCCCCCCCCCCCCCCCCCCCCCCCCCCTTCCAGAGAGAAGAGAAAAATGTGATTTTTGCTGGGCTTTTTTTTTTTTTGTTCCATAGTGGTTAAACCTCCAATTATTTTTTTTCTTTTTTTTTTTTTATTAATTTTTTAAAAATTAGTCTTTCAACAATTAACTACTTAACTATCCTACTCAAACTACTACTTGTGTAGTTTGAGATTAAAAACATACTGATGCAACTTCATGAATAAAATCTACAAATTTTAGTGATCTTCATGCTTTTGGAGTGTTTGTTGAACAATTATAAAATATACTGAAATAGCCAACTTTGACTTAATTATCACCTTTCAGCAGATCGTTAGAAGATGCTGGGGGAAGAACCAGAGTGAGAATACATTTCTTAAAGATTTTTTCTATGTAAAAAGTTCATCTTGTCATCAGCTGTAGGTTTGTTGGCTCATGATTAATTCAGTTTAGCATTTTTCTCAATTATGAGTGTGATCACCACTGAGCCTGTGCGTGAACTGTTCTGGAACTGCTAATGCTCAACAAAAACAAACTCAGCAACTTTTTTACTTAATTTGCACCTTCTTTTCTAGCTCACAGTGTTCTCTCATCTCTTTTTTCTCCTTTTAAGTTCCCACAGAAACAACAGGAAAAAAAGAAATGTAGAAATAAAAGTCACTATTCTTGTCTCTGTGATGTACTTTTTATTTCAAATGACTCGCGCTCATGTCTGGATGAAACCTTGCACCTAGTGAGTAATGAGAACAAGGTGAGGGGGCTCTGGAGTGTAATTATTTTCATTTGGGAGACAGTAGAGAGGGGGGGGGGTGCTCTACATTTGTCTCAGCCATACGTTGACACTTCAATACCTCCCAGTAACGGTAATGAGCACCTGGCCCTCATTATGTGTTGGGTTGTGCTGAAAGAAGTGGCTAAAAATAAATGTTAACTTTCACCGTCCACGCATGATGAGAGAACCGGAGGAAAAACTGGACCTTGTGTCACGATCGGCGCTGAGAGAGAAGCTTTGGAAATGTTATCTTTTTGTAAAAGTAAAGAAGTGCGAAAAGGAAGGACAGGTCAAGAGAAGGTGAAGCTGTGGCTGCTGTCAGGAGGAATTTAATGAAACGAATACCCAGCACACCACCGCACAAGAAGCACGAGCTCTCATCAGCGGTAAATGGGACAAGCACACACCAAACACGAAAAATACGTCTTAGCTGGGACGAAAACACAAAGCAGCTTCTAACAAGGTAAAGCCTCTGGGCAATTTTGTCCCCTGTCGCTTTACATATTTCTAGATGGCCAAGTTTCATTGCGCTGACCTAAACTGCTCTCTGCTACGTCACTCGCAAAGGATGAGAAATGCTGCACGCTTCTACCTGGAAAGACGGATTTTGTCTTCTGTCAGAGAACTTGCTTTGTTTCCCTGCATTGAGGCTGACATGTCTTTCATGGACGACTGAGACAGGGTCAATTTTTCATCTCAACAGTCAGTGTTAGTTTGTTGGTGTGTTTGCCAGCAAACCAGAAAACAACTGAACTTGTGCCACACAAGCTTGAGACAAGATTTTTGGTGGCTTGATGCATTTTTGCAGCGGGGTGATAATCTGAAATTACCTGTAGGTGTCCGCTTCTGAGCTCTGAAGCTGAATAGGCTGAAGAGCGAGGCGGCCATTAGCCTGAGAGGGAGGGGCGCTCCATTTGTTGTTTACAAACAGAAACGGTGGGGGGACTCTGGACTCTACCAGACCGTTTCAAGTGCTGGGGATTGAATTATTCCCCCAAGAGATGGAGCAACCTTCCTAAATCCTCATGTCACCAATAGTTTAAAAGAAAAATGCCGTCTGCAGCAGCAATAATCTTATTTTCTTGGGCGATTGGATTATTTTTTGGGCTTTGGGCCAAAAAAACGTAGAAAAGGAAAAGAAAAGAAGACGCCTTCGACTCAAGCTTAACGTTTACATTACGTTACAGACATGAGCAGATGCACGTAACATTACAAAACTAGCCTTTTTTTTCACATTTATAACTGTCTGTAATACATTAAAGCGACCTAATAATAGCAATTTTTTTTTATTTACATAAAAATACTCACATTTGTGAGTTTCTTTTGCTGCAGATTTCCTCGCCATTTTGCCCGTATTTCACATGAAATTGAGGGTAATATCATACCACTCGTTTTCTAGTGTGCCCTGGAAAATCTCTGTTTGGAGGCCCAGATAGCCCGACCACGTCCCCCTCCCCGTCGGCCTGAACCAGAATCAGGACACCACTATCCATTCACATGAACGCGAACGAAGGTTGGGACCAAAGAAAAAGTGGAATTCACCATAGGAAATATTCTCCTCTACTTTTTTTAAAGACTTTTTTGCAACATTTAGTTAAAATTGGATCCAGCCGACATCAGCTGTGACTGACAGATGTGCAGTCACGGGAAACGTGATTTATTTATCTATGAATAACAAAGTTAGTGCTGTAATTTCAACCAATAATCAGACTTTCTCATTAAAAGACCAAGATCAGTTCATCCAAGCTCCTGAACAATAATGACACATACGTTCAGCATCATGGATCACATTTCACACAGAACAGCACAGATGCTCGGCACAGATGTTTTCCACCCCACAAACTTCATCACAGTTAAAGAAGAACCACTCAGTAACTAACAGGTGTTCTATAAGTTCATTTAGGAGAGGCTGTAAGAGCTCCACCAAACTAATCCTGTTTATTTTTGTGCAGCTTACTTAAAAATGAAGGAAACATCTGCAGCAGATAAAAACCTGGCAAAGTAAAATACTGTCTGTAAAAATGTAAATGTAACTTACTACATGTTGTGAGGATGAGTCAGACTTAGTTTAATCCAGCTGCAGACGATGAGAAGAGGGGGAGGTCTCATGTCAATGCTGGGATCATCCAAGCTGCTGGAAATGGTTCATTCTTACAGCCTAAAAGCACTTATACATCATTAGCGGTAAAAACACTTTGCGCTGGCCATCCCATCATTTTTCTATGGACCCCCCCTACTAAAGGCCCATGTATGCTCCCTTTCATACGTAAATGGGGATGTCTGTTCCATGCGTCGCCCTGTGTGGTTGCCTTCATACCTCCATGCATCTTCTGCATCTTCAAATTAAACTAACAATTTTTACCAAAACACGACAAAACTACAAATCAAAAACAACAAGCACTAAATAGGGCTGCATAATTCTGAAATTTTTTTTTTTCAGAATTTCCTGTCTCTGGTTCTGGTCCAATCATTGATGAAGATACTTTTTAAATGACCCATTTTAAACATACTGGCCCTCATTTATCAAACACGTCAATGCGCCTCGGCCCCCCGCCCCTCCAGCCCCCCCACCCCCCCCCCCCCCACCAATCCCCGCCCGTAGGAGGGCGTGCCCCCCCTCGGGCACACCCACCGGGCGCCCGGCAGCGCCACAGCCGCATACATTTTATATATTACCCACACCGCAGCCCATCTTAGCTGCTGGCCCCCCCTTTCCCGCCCCTCCCCGCCCGCAACCACCTCCCACAACTCATTCCAGACAGCACTACCCCAACTCGAAAACGCCACTCGCTCCTCCATTTAGCCCAGTGGGGCGCCGCCCCCACTTCTCCCTACTCTTCCCTCCAGCGCCGAGCTGTGCAGCCTGCCAGGCAGGAGGTATTGTAGTTTTCTCAGTCTAAAGCAGCGCATCCCGCCGGTCCGAGTCGGACCGTCCGACACCCACCTCCTTCCTCACCCAGCAGCCTCCACCTGGCCCTGCGCGTGTGTCGCTGATGCCTACCTCGCTCTATGTGCAGGTTACCACGGGTGGGGGCCGAAGAGGAAAAGCACTTGCTCTAAACTATGTAATAATTTTAATAATTTGTTAGAAATGGAGGAAATTCACGCAGCTATTTTTGCAATTTAGAAGGCCGTTCACACCCTTTTCCTTTTTCTTTTTCTTTACAAATGGGTTCATTCTTCGTCTAATGTAACTTATGTTTAAATACAGTTGCGGTTTGAAAAAATTTTCATTTCTGCTCGCTCTCACCCTCACTCTCAACTTCACCAACCAGCTTCGTGTTACGACCCCACCCAAATTAAACCACTCGGCCCCCAATCCGCCGAAAAAGCCACTGACTTTTGTAAGTGCTTAAAATGGTCTTCTGGGGTGTAAAAATGTCGATAAAAACAACTTTGTGATTATGAAGACGACAGTGGCTCAGGTGGTAGAGCAGGTCGGCCAATGATCAGAGGATCGGCGGTTCGAGTCCCGATTCCCCCAGCCATATGTCGTTGTGTCCTTGGGCAAGACACTTAACCCCCATTGCCTTGTATGAATGTGTGTGAATGGTTCTGGTGGTGGTCGGAGGGGCCGTAGGTGTGAAATGGCTGCCACACCAGGGCAGCTGTGGCTACATAGCTTACCATCGCC
Organism: Atherinomorus stipes; assembly: GCA_023101725.1. Classification (NCBI taxonomy): domain Eukaryota; kingdom Metazoa; phylum Chordata; class Actinopteri; order Atheriniformes; family Atherinidae; genus Atherinomorus; species Atherinomorus stipes. Next base: position 1,614,151 of record JALJCO010002854.1, on the reverse strand, counting down.
AAGTATGAATGAGGAGTGAAAGAATAATGGACCTACTGTGAGCGCTCTGAGTTCTTGGATGGGAGAAAAAGTGTGATATAAATCGAATTTATTATTAAGAGTCTTCAAGACTTGTAAATGAAGCATTTGTTACGATTGGCCTGACTTCAGCATTTTATTCAAACGTCACTGGCTGGTGGCTCCAGTCTGTAACACCGTCCACTTCCAGACCTGATTAACAAGCACCGCTCCGCTTCCCAGACTGAGCAGGTCTCTGGCTTCAGAGAGGACTCTACTAGCATGCTGTCCTCCACAACACCGGTAAAGACCAGAAACCCTGAAGCTGCTGCTCGCGCGATGCTCTCAGAGGTGCATTTGAGAAAGTAGGAAAAAAGAGGCACAGCTGGAACTGAGGACAGATCTGGTCAAACCATGTCTCCACTATTACATTAAAGCCCCGTTTCCACCCGGTCTGGGCGGGTCGGGCGGTCGGTCCACGTTTTGCGTCTCCCAAAAACGGGACGGGACCCATCCGACCCGACCCGGACTACTTTTGCCCCTTCGGTAGGGGACTGATCTAACCGACCGGACCAAAGAGGTGGAGCTAAACACAGCAACAGCTATTCATTACCGCCCTTCCCGCGTGACCCAGCGAAAAACAAAGCGGGTGACTCCTTTCTGTTTCTGTCCGTGTGCGCCGGTGTTTTGGTAAAAGCGCCGGCTTGCCCAATCCGTAGCAGCGCTGTCCAGCATCTCCCCTCCAAAAGGACAGGTGCTGTGGGGACCAGCGTGAATCAACCATCCGACCCAAACCCCCCCCGGCCTGCCCGCCCCCTCCCACCCCGCCTTAGATATCAAATATTTTTTTCACATGGGGGGGAAAAGCACATATGGGCCCTTTAATATACAGTTATGGCAGGGTTACTCAATTCGGTCCTACAAGGGGCCGATCCAGCAGGTTTTCCATGTCTCTGTACTCCAACACAAGTTAATGAGTCTTTGTCCAGAACTTGATTGGCTATAGGATCTATTTAATTTAAGGGCGCATTCAGAAAGCATGGTGGTGGGGTGGGGGGGGGGGGCCCGCCGGCTGTTCGTGCACAACATTACTCAGTCAACATTATTTTGTCGTCTCGCGTCCCCTCCCCACTCTACCACAGCCATTTTAACAGTACTGCAGTCCCACACGTGTTTGTTGTTGTGGCGTTTTACCCATAGTGTCCAACGTTTTACCCACAATGCCATGCTAAACCAAATGCAGGAAGCTGCAAATCTGTAGTCCACTTCCTTGAAACGGACTGAGACCTGCGTTTGTAGGCAGACCGAGTTCGCTTGTTTGCTCCGGATCAGAGTCCGTATTGCGCATTCACAACTCCCCCAAACGAAGCGGACTTTCTGAGCAAATGGACTGATTCGAATCAAAAAAGCTTTGTGAATGTGCCCTAAGTCAGGTGTGTAAGAGCAGGGAGATGTAAAACCCGCAGCCCTCTAGGACCGACTTGAGTAAGCCTGGTCTATGGTTTTGATTGTTGTCTGTTGTGATGCAGGTCAGTTTATTTTCTTTGGGACTCCATGATGAGATGGCATGCTTTAATCCCTGTGCTAGGGCTTCGTCTGTGTGGTCTTTAAGGAAAAGCCGTCTTTAAGCACCAGGCTTTTGATAGTGAAATAAGGTGCTATGAAACCAAACGTCAGTCTCAAATATGGCTCTATGAACCATGAATAAGAAATCACAGAAAAAACTATCAATTTCCGCAATTTAGCCTTGACCACTGCCTGCTGCTTATTGTTTATGTCGGGGAGCACAATGATGGAAAAGCAGTTGCGGCGGGGGATGAAGTATCAGAATACTTGCACACAGTCAAGTGCAAGCCTTGCTCAGGCTGGTGGGGGACTCTCACCACCATCCATTTAACTATCTTTAGCAAAAAGGAAAGAAAGTTTGAGGGCACTGGCAAAAAATCCGGGGAGAAATTGGGACATTTGTTTGTGATGCAGCTTGTGATATAAAAAGCTTCAGAATCGCCATGTGTAGAAATGAAATCATGTGTGAATCGAGATTGTGATCTTTGAGCGATTTATTTTGCAGCCCGAGCACCAAACATCAGAACAACAGTCATGACAGCACCCAAGAAAATAAACTTCTAGCCATGTACAGTAATAACATTACAAAAAGGCTTTACTAAACCAGAGTAGCACAGAAGAGAAACTGACTGGATTCCAGCGTAAAACAATGCAATCCTTTGTCTGTACAGCAAATATTTATTTATTTTGTTAGTTTCACTTTTGTTAATGCAGTGCACTGTTTCAGAGGATTTCTACCTACTCTTAAATGTTTGTTTGTGTCCTTCAAATTCATGTTTTCTGAAATAAATGTTGACTGAACTTGAATGAACTAAACAGAGGTGTCTGGTTGGCCTTAAACTCAGCAGGAATTCATTCTTTCTTTCTCTCCATCACTCTGGAAGATAACAGGCCATTTCTTCCCCTAAGAGAATGTGTTGTCTCCAGATGCAGCTTTGGCCAAAAGTTTGGAGAATAACACAAATATTAATGTTCACAATGTCTGCTGCTTCAGTTTACATGATGGCAGTTTGCATACACTCCAGAATGTAATGAGGAGCGATGAGATTAATTGTAATTATGTCCCTCTTTGCCATAAAAATGAAAGCAATCCTTTAAAAAACATTTTCACTGCAAAGAGCTGCTGACATCAGTTCAGCGGTTCTCTCATTAACACAGGTGTGAGTTGATGAGGATGAGGCTGGAGACCAACTCGTTCTGATTTAGTTACAATAACAGACTGGATGCTTTAAAGGCATATGCCACCCCTGGGTGAAAAAAAAGAGGGTAGAAGCGTTTTCTAACTGACCCAGTCATTATCTGAATCTGGCAGCACTGGCTTTAGCTTAGTTGCTGTAATCTGGCGTATCCACTAGCACCACTTGGCGAAAGTTAACTAATTAACTCAAGATTTTTTCGGGACGTTTACATTTCGTGATCTGTGCGTTCAGATTGAGTACAAATGACACGCTGATTTCACATTAAAGGACTGACTAGGCGGCATTCAATGATGAAATGAAATTAATGAAACGAAAAACACTGCAGCATCCGGTGGCAACCCTGTTTACGGAAGTTGGGGATGCTGCGCATGCGTGCTGCCTTTGCGACATCCGCGGTGCTTCGCCTGTGATTGGCCCGTACTTCCGCGGCAAATAGACCCCCTATTGAATGCTGCCTAGTCAGTCCTTTGATGTGAAATTGGCTACTCATTTGTACTTGATGTGTGGGTCACAAAACGTAATTGGAAAAATCTTGAGTTAATAAATTCACGTTCGCCAAGTGATGCTAGTGGATACGCCAGATTACAGCAACTACGCCAGATTCAGAGAATGACAGGGTCAGTTAGAAAACACTTCTGCCCACTTGTCCAACTCAGGGGACTGCAGGGGGAGGCTCAATTTCACCCAGGGGTGGCATCTGCCTTTAAAAGGATGCTGGTTCTGGACATCATTGACAATAAGGCGAAGACTTTTGGAGGAAGGCCTTGTGTCGAGAAGGAAAGTAAAGAATCCAGTTTTCTCAAAGAAAACCATCAGGGACAGACTGGTATCCTGCAAAAGGTTCAAGGATCGGACAGCTGAGAACTGGGGGAAAGTCATTTTCTCTGATGAATCCCCTCTCCGATTGTTTGGGGAATCTGGAAAAAGCTTGTTTAAAAAAAAAAAAAAGAAGGTGAGCTCCACCATTTGTCATGTGTTGTGCCAGCAGTAAAGCATACCGGCATCCATGGCCAGAAAACTCCCCAGACCTTAATCCTATTTAGAACTAAAAGTCTGAAGTGGCAGACTTTGTGAAAATGAATATTCGTGTCATTCTCAAAATGTTTGGCCACAGCTGTATGGTTAACCGAGGACCTTTGTGAATAGAAATGACCATAAGCAGGTAATGTAGAACCAGAGGTGGACAATCCAGGTGCCAGAAAGTAAAAATCCTGCCATGTTTTTGGATCTGCCTGCACATGTAGCCCAGGGGTTTCCACTAACGAGCTGATTTACCTGCAGAGGAGCTGTGCTGATTAAATTCAGCTGTTTCAGTGATTGGAACAACCGCTGGACTCCACCTCTGTGTCGAAAATATGAGATTCATCACCATCCGATTACTTGCTAACATGTGTGTTACTGAGTACTGTGTTACTTGTTTTTTGTTTTTGTATTTATGAACATTCTAAATTTTATTTCTATGACTCTACAAACGGTTTACTGTCGTTTTGAATGATGTTCAAGACTTGGAGTATCTCACTGCATTTCAAACACCTTTTCAAATGTAATATGTTTTTTCTTTGGGGGCTGGGGTCATTTTTTGACAAAGAATGGTAAAATATCTGATCAGTCAAGAGAAATAAAAGAACAATTTTTTTTGTTTTTGAACAGTCATATAATTAAACTACAATCGTAAGTACTATTGTAAACTTAAAAACAGAAAATGCAGGAAAACTGCACGAGACAGTATATATTTCACACACCGTATGGTTATTTATTTGTTTCATAACTACATGAATGTATAACAACACTGCACATATTACAGGTTGCACATATGTCCCACCGTACATCATTAAACAGCTCTGTGATCTTAGATGTGTGGAAATCTGGTAAAAGAAGTCACAGATGAGTTTCTAAAGCTGTTCAGCTTATAGTGGGGAAATGTGAACCAACTACCAGAGGAAAGAAGCTTTGACTCTGTGTGGAGGATAAGCAACCCACTCCAAAACGTGAGAGTCCTATGTTTGGCCATAGTGCAAAACGTATCTACAGGTACTACCCCAAAAATTTGAATATTCTGAAAAAGTTAATTTATTTCTGTATTTCAACTTAAAGGTGCAATTTACATATTGTATAGATAAATAATGTGCAAATCAATATATTTCAAGCTTTTATTTGTGTGGATGTTGCTGATTAGGACTTGCAGCTTAAGAAAACCTCAAAATTCAAAAACTCAAAAAATTAGACTATTGCATGAAATGAATTATAAAAGGATTTTAAAAGCAAAAAAGTCAGGCCTCCTAAAATAAAATACTGCATCGGTACTTCATACTTGGTTTGGGCCCTTTTGCATGAATGACTGCCTTAACCCGGCGTGACATGGATGCTACCAGATTGTGGCATATCTCAGGTGTTGTGGAAGATGAACATGCTTCCATCACAGCCTTGAACTCTTCTCTATTGTTTGGTTTCCTCCGGTTCAGCTTTCTCTTGACGATACCCCACAGATTTTCAATGAGGTTCAGGTCAGGTGAGTTTGCGGGCCAATCCAGCATGGTGATCCATGGTTGCTGAATCAGGATTTTGTACTTTTGGCAGTGTGGGCAGGTGCCAAGTCCTGCTGGAAGATGAAGTCTGCATCCTCATACAGCTGGTCCACTGAAGCAAGCATGAAGGTCTCCAAAATGTCCTGGTAGACGGCTGCATTTATGCTGGACTTGATGAAGCACAGAGGACCAACACCAGCAGCTGACATGGACCCCAGGTCATCACAGACTGGGAAACTTAACACTGACCATCTTCTCCAGGCTGCTGTCAGCCCTCCGGCTTTTACACCGTTTTCTTCCACACTTCTTCCTTCCACTTAACTGTCCATTAATGTGCTTTGAGACAGCACTCTGAGAACACCCAGCTTCTTTTCTATCACTTTTTGTGTCTTTCCCACCTTGTGCAGGATGATGGTTTTCTGCACAATGGTCAGATCAGCAGTCTTCCCCATGATTATGAATTGTTCTTAACCAAGACAGGAACTTTTTAAAAGGCTCAGGGCACTTATGGAGATGTTTTGGATTACTTACCTGATTAGAATGTGACACTCTGAGCCTACAATACTGGAGCTTTTCACAGTATTATAATTTTTTGAGTTTTGAATTTGAAGGTTTTCTTAAGCTGAAAGTCCTAATAAGCAACATCCAAACAAACCAAAGCTTGAAATATATTGATTTGCATATTACTTATCTAAACAATATGTAAATTGCACTTTTTAAGTTGAATTACAGAAATACAAGAACTTTTCCAGGATATTCTAATTTTTTGGGTAGTACCTGTATTTCATAATTGGCTTCTGAAATTGTAGAATGGGTTTCATTTTTACTGTTGGTCATGGGACTGCTGAGTTTCTCCCAAGAAAACATGGTGGATATCCCTTCAGTTTTGGGTGGAAATTGCTATATTTTAAGATAGATAGTGACGACCATTGTTTTGATCACTTTTCTAGCAAGAAATATACTTTTTATTTTCACATCTATTTAGTTTGTGTACAACAATTCAGAGTTTTTTTGTTTCAATGGACATTTTGTCCGGTCTCTCAACAACATTGAATACATTTTATTCCTTTTGTAATGTTCATATTTTGAGTAAATGTGAGCGTACTGTCGGCTATTTCTGACTGATGAACATTATTGTGAGCGCTCTTTATGGTGTTGGTGAACGCAGCCTTACGGCCAGTTTACCTCCACAGGCTGCGTGTGTGCGTGCTGGCCTTAAAGCCGCAATTACAGTTTAGCTTTGTGAAAGAGAGCGCCAGATTTTCAGGGAGGCTTTCAGGCAACAAAATCTGGGGTAAAACACATTGCAAACGGGCCTTGACATATGCATACACTCAAAGTGCAGTACAAGCGGCCTGTTTTAAATTGTGTATTTCTACAAAGCTTTCTGCATGAATGTGAGAGACAGTGCCTGTAGTTTTCTTATGCAGAACAGAGAAAGCTGCTATATTTTAATATACTAATTTTATGTGCTTGACAATTAAAAAAAAAAAGTAAATATTGTTGTGTGGTCAATAACTTTTTTTTTCCCCCTGTGGTGCAAGAAACACATATTTACAGTATTAATGCTTTACAGACTTTAAAGGAGCTACTGTATCCTTAGAGAATAACGTGGCAAAATGAAAGAAGATGAATGCACATAAAAAACAAACAAACAAACAATCCACTAGTGGTAGAGCTCCTCTGTTGCACATGCCAGCAGCCATCATTTAGAGCGCATTCACAAAGCTTTTTTTGATTCGAATCAGAGTCCGTTTGCTCGGAAAGTCCGCTTCGTTTAGAATAACTTACTTTACTTGAGTAAGCCAAGAGAATACATTATGGATTACATTTTAGGACATGTAATCAGTAATCTGTAGGGGAATACATTTTAAAAGTAACCCTCCCAACGCTGCCTGTGAGGAAGCTATTGAGCCAAATTTATATTTATAAACTACACAGTTGTCCTCAAAATTATTCATACCCTCCATTTAAAGAAGGGGAAAAAACAGCTGTCGGTGAAATAAGATGAAATTGATAAAACTAATAATAAATAAAAATTCTATGAAAACCATGACATTGATTTTGAATTGTGGTTCAACAGAAATATTAAAAACAAACACACAAAAAATAAAACAAGTAAAAAGCAAGATGGGGCTCCGAAGCTGAAATTTTGTTGACCAACATTTTGAGGCAATCAGGTGTTTTTCTAATGTTCAAAAAAATTTCTACACCTGTTGACAGGTATGTTGGTCCACTGCTCGGTGCTCTAATGTGTCTGGAACAGCTTTGTTTGGTTGTTTTATTTTTACATTATTATTTTCAACCACAATTCAAAAGCAATATTTTATTTCATTAAATTATAATTTTGCTTTTTTTTTTTAAATTATTAGTTTCTTTAGTTTGCTGTTATTTGAATTACTATTGTGAATTTAGCTTTTTCTTTAACCCTTTATTAACTGCAATAGAAATGACCCGTCTATGCCTGCTCTGTTATTTTTGGGCATAGTGGGGTCATTTCTTGGGGTATCCTCAAGTGTTTTATATTTTTAGAATCTGTACAACTTAAGCTACAAGGTTATGAACATCAATGGACAGTAATAACTTGCAATGCTCTTGAAAAAATGCCATGAATATTAAAAATACACAAAAATCGGAATTGTTTTCATCACATCTTACTAACTAAAAAAACAAAACATAGTGATCCAAAACATTTCTAAATGTACAAAATTAAAATAAATACTTCTTAACACTTTACAAGTTATTGCAACCATTTATCTCTTTTAGTTTTTGAGATACAGTCCTTATTGGTTGCAGAGTACAAAGGCGATTTGATTTCAGCTTCAAGATAAAGCAGCTAATAAAAGCATTTTATTTCTGCTTTGGCGTCATTTGATGGGAGTATTTCCAGCTGCTTTACCTAGAATATCTAAAATAAACAAAAAAGGTTCTGGACCATTGAGAAGCTGAAAAATTATTCAAAATTCTGTAATTTTTTCATAAATCCAAGAAATGAACCTACGAAATGAACATACAAAAACTATAAAAATTCAGAAAATGATTGAATAATTGTTGAGTATCTTCAACCTATTTTGAATATATATTTTTTAATTCTTTTGTTTTTGAATCAGGTTATTTTATGTACAGGGTGCACTTTCGATTTGTGAAAATACTGCACAGTATGTGTGCTGTAACTTGTGGTATCATCAGAGCCGGTTCACAGTTCCCTTACCTGCTCTGCCAAATATTTCCTGCAGACTCCAGATGTGTAAATATAAACTATGCTAAGACTTGCCTAAATGCAAAATAAAAAAAAATCTTTAAAAAAAACAAACCCTAAGCCACTAATGTCATAAAAACAACAAGAAACCACTAATCTTGCTGCAGATCTGTAGTAGAACTAAGCCACTTCATATGCTAAAATTAGCAACTGTTATTAAAAAAAAAAAACTACTGAAAACCAGCTAAAACCATGTAAAACACAATATAAATGACAGAACAACCTATTCTCGCTTTATTTTCCTCATTATTTGTCTCTCTTTCCATCGTCAGTCTCTCTGGCAGTGACCACTTAACACTCCACTCTGCTATGACTTCTTGGCGCCACCTTGTGTTTACATTGCCGATCTGCGTCGCACGTAGCGACAAATGATGACGTCATCGACTCGCGACGCCAGCTCAGCTTGAAAGGCGCCAGTCTTAGCTTTCAAATAAAAAAAAATTATCGTTCTAGCTGTTATAGTTTTTATTTTAGAGCAGTTTAAGCAGGATTATGCTAACAGGGAACTTCTAGCGGCCGCCCGCGGCCGTTCCGTTTTTAAAGGGTTAATAGGAGGGTATGAATCATTTTGAGGAAGACTGAAAGCTACCGGTACTTTAAAATACAAATGCAGTTAACAGTAGTGCTAAATATTTATGATACATAAGACTCAGCATTAAATCCAAAAAAATACAATGGTAAATGTGAAAGCAAGTCTCAAGCTGAACCAAGTGAACAGGTGGGTTTCTAAGGTTTTGCCCGTCATTCTTTTAGATGACAGCAGGAATCAAGTTGACCTGTTTTCCAGGTAATAAGTGACGCACAGATCACATCTTTCTCTGCAATGAAAAAAGTTTTATGCCAAAACTTCATCAAAGAACTGAGCCAGCCACGCTTGGGTGAAAGTCTGTGCCACAACTGCTCCCCACCATCCTGGAAGATTGATCATGGAGGTTCTCAGAAGTTCATGAATTTATCAAGACAAATCTGTTTGTGGACTTTTTATTAGCATGTTTTTGTGGTGCCAGCAGACAGTTTGAAGACATTATGTGGCGCTATCCTATCATTTATTTGGCTTTTGTTTGAACTGCCTACATGGGCTCATGTGATGGTTCTAGAAGAAATGTGCTCTCTTGCAAGGTGTATTTTTATGGGGACTTTATTACAGCAAATTAAAATGTTTTTGCTTTTAGGATGCATTTTGTTGTGAAGCTGTTTCTGTTATTCTCCTTCATTTCCCCACATATTGATTAACTCATAGCATTAAATATTGATGACCTTTCTTGTGTACCACTCCCTTTGCTGTCCTTTGTTTTAAATTGATATGCAGGCTCTGGCTCACCACCAGTTAGCCACTAATGGCCCTGGAAACTTAGCTTCCACATGGGCCTTATGGCAGCTGAGATGCAGTGTTAAAAAACCCATTATGCTAATGCTAATTCAGCCGGAGGAGGGTGGGACAGATCGCGCTGACACTTCTCGTCTCTATCATTAGCAGCAGCGTGTAGTGAAGGGGAAGGGGAAGCTTTTACTGACACCTGAGCCTTGCTGGAAGGTTTCAGATGGGATCTGAGGGAGGTTTGGGTGCCCTTTTTCTAACGGGCAGTGCTGAGAGGTGATCTGCATGGTCTAATGCATTACAGATAGAATATGCTGAAATTCGACACTCATTCTGAAAAATCTCTCAGTTGATCATGACAGTTAATTTTTCTGAGATAGGAAAATAGAAAAATCCACAACATGCATGTCTTTCATTATAAAGAGAAAAGATTTCACTGTTCTTATAATGGATGATATTGCTCAACAGGTGAAGTCAGTTTTTACATAAAAGGGCAGGTGCAGACACCTGAGTGACGTTGATAGAGACCAGATAAATGGGACTGACCTGTTCAACTCAGTATGGTGCCTAAGAACGGTGGATAAACAATCAAAGATAAACTGTAAAGTGAGGACAAGTTTTGTCGCATCACCATGGCAACATCTACAATAAAACGTTTTACTTTAAAGAAACAGTACAGAACTTTTGCTAATCAGCATCAATCTAGCATCCAACCAGTACATGGGATGTCTCCAGCTGGTAAAAGAAATTCTTATTTTGACTCTTGTTTTATGTCCCTTTACCTCTGTCTTTTCCTCACTTGTTCCAAAAATTCCCTTTCTAGCATGTGACGTGCTGGGTAAAGCAAAACTCATCTGCAACATCACATGTCTGGAAAAGTTGTTCAGTGTTGCAGAGTGCAGTTCCTCAGGCTCGGGATGCTGCTGGGCAGCGACAGCTCCAGAAATGCACATCAAAGACGTCACTGTACCATCAAATGAGTCCAGAATGTGGAGTTTTACGGTTGGAAAGTTACTAGGGGCGGGACTTTAATGAATTAGTTGCGATTAATTAGTCATGAGAAAATTAACGCGGTAATGCATTTAATCACAGTTTGCATTAGAGGCAAAGTGGAACCTTTGTTAGGACTGATTTTCTGGTACAACCAATCTCTGACGACTCATAGATAATCACAAAGTAACTGCTTGAACGCCGGTTAAAACCCAGATTGTAACACAAAAATAAATTACTAAGTTTAAATCATTAGGTTCCCCCAGTTTAAAAATCCCACTCACACCCCTGGGCCAGTTTAGTAGTTAAAGTATTTAAAATGCTATACTTCAGCTTTAGGTCTGTTCAGTTTTGACCAGGCATAATTTTTTATTTCTTTTTCTACATGAAATGCATTTGGTCAGACAATTTTAATGTTTGTGTCCATTTTTTGATTCAGTTGTCCTTGAAAATCTATTCAGATGAAGAAAATGTTACTTATTGGGAAAATTTTTATTTAACTTTTGTTTCATTAATTACAAAGCCTCTAATCAATTAGATTTTTTTTACTCAAGTCCCACCTCTAAAAGATACATAATGCATTTTTAACACTCAGCTATGATGTTTTTTCAAAAAATTTAAAGTACTTTTAATAACTAATCCCAAACAATGACATTTTCTTTGTAGCCTTAACCAAAGTCAAAATAAGGAATCGCAGAAAAAGTGACGAGCTAAAGTATCAGGTGATATTACAGTTTCACAGACAGAAAAGTGTGAGCAACTCCTTAAAAATGATGTTCAACAAAGGGGCAACAAATTTGTAAAAACCACTGAAGAGTCTGGATGTTCTGGCTAGACAACAAAATTATAGAAATGAGATCACTTTTAACACATCTTTGTATAATTTGAATAATCAAAGCTGGTTAAATGAGTCCCAGTTTTGGCTTATTCTGGATTAAACTAAAGCATTTGCGAGAATGATCTAATCTAAAGCTGTATCTCAGTTTAAGGTCTGCACACTTTGGCCCAGCTCAGGATTTCCCAATTCGGTCCTACAACGGCCGCAATCCTGCAGGTTTTTCAGCTTCTGTGTCACATGATGGTGGTAGCCAATCAGATGTCTAGCTTCTGTCTCATATGTGACACCAACATTTACCCCCAACACCCTACGACCCAAACCAAAAAAAATTCCTTTTTTTCCGGGGGGTTTTTTTTTTTCCCTTTCATTAGTTCCCCACATGATGATGCTGCTACTGTTCGTGATGATAATGATGTCGGCCCCCCCCCCCGTGCCCTTTTTCTTTCCTGGCCTCCCCCTCCGCGGCTCCCGCCCCCCTCCCCCGGATTCGGGGCGCTCCTGGCCTGTCGACCCCCCCCCCCCCCTACCCCCTCCGCCCCCCCCCCCCTTTTTTTCCCCCTGTCCCCTCCCCCCCCCCCCCTTCCTTTTTAAAAAAAAAATACTTCCCCATAAATTCTCCTTAAAAAAAAAAAAAAAAATATTTTTGGTTTCTGTCAGTACTTTAAAGTGCATCTTTCATTTTAAACATATAGCAAAGTCCTTGTAGCGTATCAGGTGTATCAACGCTCCCGACTCTACTGATAAGAACATGGATCACAGCAGGAGGAGGCCACTCTGAATACGACATCCATCACAGCTTTAATGCTGAAGGCCACATAATATATGTAGAGACATGAAAATGTGGAAAATAACATTGAAAAAAAATATTTTCTAAGTCACCTTTCGATTAGTTTTCATTTTGAGATCGTGTGTACAAGATGCTTGGTGTCACATTTAGACCTTCTATGGTCTTTACACCATTTAAAAAATCTGTTCCTGTTTATGTGATTAATTTCATTATATTTCAGCAACCATCATTATGTATTTGTTGAGGTTTTCAGTGTGTTTAAGCGACAGTTGCTGATGAATCTCTATTTAGAAGAGACGGACTTCGCTCCAGTGGATCATCTGAGATATGAACATCTGTCGAACAGCGACCGCGTCCGTGTGTTTACTTCCACCAACAACCGGCTCCGTTACACCTCAACAAAACCCGGCAGCGGGACATTTCCCCCTTGTCTCTGTCCACAGATGTCTCCGCTAACAGCAACACCGTCTCACAGCTCAAACAAAGCGCTTTTACAGATTTTTGGAGACCAAATGTGGAGAAAAGTCGAGCAAGCTGCTGAAAGTGAACTAGGAGCCGATATCAACCGTCCTGGAAGCCAAACGTGAGCTCAGTCTGGAGGGACGACAGTTTCCTCCCTCTTCTAGTTACTCTGGGGTCAGAAATCCTCGCTTTTTCCAGGATTTTGTGCTGAAACGGCAGCGGAGAAAACAGTGTCCCGCTCTGACGCGGCAGCAGTCCTGCGAGCTGCGGGTGGACTGAGTCATCTCTCCCCGGTTCGTGAGCCGGGCGCCACCGCTCTCTCCGTAGGAAAACAACAGGACGCAAAGCGTTTTTTACCACGGATCATGTGTACGGATTATGAGTCCCGCCTCCGGCTTTGAGCTCCAGATGTTGGGAGGAACAGCGAGAAACAAACACTGAAACCTGCAGAAACCGGTTACAGCTAAGCTAAGCTAAAGCTAAGCTACCGTTGCCACATCCCTGCTGTTGCTGGGTCAGTCCAAGGAGAAGAGGACGTCTCTGGAGGCGATCAAGAAGGTGCTGGCCGAGTTCAGCCTCAGCTGTAGAGGTAAGTTCAGAAAGAAGACGGATGTTCAGAAAGATGATGTCTAGCTGCTAATCGGCTGTTGTCTCGCAGTTTATCTGTTATTGTCTTGCATTGGTCAGTAAGTGGAATTCACAGGACTTCACCTACTCTGACGTCAGAGGTCACATGATTCCAAAACTGTGCGGTGATTGAAGGAGAGTTTTATCTCCTCCCCGTCCCTTTTTAAGTAATACTTCCTGGTTCTTTTCAACTTAAGAGACCTAACAGTTACTGCCTCATCTCAGGGATGATTTTCTGCCATTATAAAGAGCTTGAAAGATGCACTTTAATGCAGATTATTAAACATTATGTTTTGGTAAATTTATAATATTACTATAACATTTTATATTTGAACATTTTCCTCTGAATAAATGTGAATAATCTTAACCTGTAGCCTACTTAAGTTATTTGATAATTAAAAGAAGTTTTAAATCTTATTTTTGTTTAATTTCATCAATATATTATTGTTTTAAAAGTATTTTTTCCAGTATTTATATTCTTACTTTACTTATATTTAATAATGCGATTGCATTCAAGATATTAATGCAAACTGTACAATCATGTGTTTTAGTTAAAGGGACCAAAAGTATATCGATGAATAAGTACCATAAACGTATTCGTAAGTTATTAGTATTGTATTGACAGAAAAAAATTTGGTATGCCCCGTCCCTACTGTCAAGTTTTTTAGTTTTCAGTAGAGATCTATGAATTAAATCACTTGGAGAAAAGAGCAAACATAATTTGATTCATCTCTACAGGCCTAATTTAGAAAACTAATTACAGTGCTTGGAAGGTGGAAGTGTGAATATATTTTCACATCTATTTTTTTTTTCTTTTAATTTTCTTGGAAATGCATGGCATGAACTAGACAGGTTGGCAAGAAATGAGTCGTATGCTGATCCATTCACAAAGAGGGGAAGGAGCCGAGGACACGGCAGCTTCTGCAAAGAGATGAACATTTCCCAGATTTGCACTCAAAGATATAATCATGAAAAAATATTTACCCACTTATGAGAATCTCTCACACAGACTAAGAACAAACTAAAAATTTTGCCAAGACATTGTGAAATATTGAAGGTGCTTGCTCTTCAGACGTTATGCATCCCTGGATAGCAGAGTTAAGATCTGCAACTGGATGCTCTCCAACTCGGCATAAATGATACACCAATTCGAAATGTCATTGGTAATATGCATCGGATGGCTGCTGAAACAAGACTTGCTCCTTTTACAATTATTCCGAGCAGTGAGCACACCACCATGGCTTATAAAACCCATGCATAAATCAGGAGGCATGGAGCCTAAATGCATCCTCTGCAAGTTCCTCTACAGCTTTGAACAGGTGTGGAAGTGCACTGGTTGCGTCGTCTGGCAGCCGTTCGAGTGTGTGCTTGTGCGTATGGCATGTCTGCATGACACAACGTTCACACTTGGCGCCGATCCATCTGCATGATTCGTGAAGTGCAGCTGGCGTAGGTCCCGCATGGTCCCTAGGTGGTATAACAGGATGTTGTACAGCCTCCTACCTGACTGCACTGTGCTGGTGGCAGCAGATCCTGCACAAACATGAAACACTCATGCTAGCCCCAAAACTGTCAGAGCCATGCTTTTTTCTCCGCACCTGGTCACACTTGCCCATTAAGTTGTGTATTAATGTGTGTAAGGCTGAATGAATGAATGAGAAAGCTCTCCAGCAACACATCTAACACTTTTGAAAACTAACAGCAACGGATGTATTTTGAATGGAAAAAAATGTTACATTTGGATTTCTTTATGCGAGAGTTGATAATGGTTTTTTTCACTTCCTCAAAAGTCAAAAGGTTTACTGAGGAGCCATCTATTTTTGTAAATGAAGCATTTGCCTCGAGGGCGCTGAGAAGAGCAGGGAAGATCATCTCTCTGCTCTGATTTCTTTACTTCATACAAAACAGTTATTCTAAGCTTTAGCTCAGATAAATGTGGTGCACTCAAAAGACAGAGCTAAAATTGAGCTTTTTTGTTGCGAAACATTGAGCAGTGAAAAAAAAATTTCTAAGCATACCCTTTGAGAACCCCTCTCTTACGCGCATATGACAGGCATGCAAGCAAAGAGATGTAACATTTGAGTGTAGAAACATCTGTTGATGACAGACAAACAGACAGAAAGACAGTTATAATGGATTTGGATATCATAGATCCAGTCTTAGTGCCCATAAATTTGGGAGAGAAGATAAATGTGTGGTATGTATATATTAGAACTGGGAAAAAATATCGATACACTGAAATATCGTGATATTTTCATATGCTGATATCACATCGATATTCAACAATGTGGTATTGATCTATTTTACTCATGAAATCTTGCAAGATTTCTTCGTTAAGTCAAGAAATCTCGCGGGTTTTCGTGAAATCTCGCGAGATTTCGTTGGTAAAATAGATCTATAGGCTCGTTCGGAATGACTGCGTCTGTATGCCGTCTGACTTTATGGTCAGACGAGAGCTGCGTGAGTCGTTGGGGTTGGTCCATAGAAGCAGCGCTTCTCGCCCAGACAAATTCGCCAACGTGAAGACTGCAAGGATGGAGGGTCTCATGGCATTTGCCTTTATTTAGCTCAAAGTTACTGAATACTGTGCAGATCTGATCAAGTCTAATTTCAGAGTACTGAGACAGCATGTTGTTGACGCTGATTACATGAACTTGTACTGTACTGTAGTAGACACGACAGAATGTTATTTACCTGTTCAGGTGCAACATAAAGGACAACAATCTGGTAAATGTCTAAGCCAACATAAGCAAAACTGTAATGCTATGCCTTGTTAGGAATTTAAAAGAAATACAATAAATGGAAACTTTTTTATTTATTCATTTTTTAGATGGGGTTGAAATAAATATTATTACAATAAATACTGTCGTGAGTTGGTTAATTCACATCAACACTGTGGGTTCTCACTTCAGTCTTTATTCCTTCTTATTGTTAAATGTTTTGAGGGTCTGAAAGGCACCTATAAATGCAACGTATTATTATTGGTATTATTATTTTTATTAAGAGTTTGAGTGATTATAGATAACATGAGGGGGAAGTACAAAGGGAGAATGTTTGTATACACACCAATGAGTCCAACAAATCCAAATAATGAAGAGGATTTGTGAGAGTTTTGCCATAACCTCTAGTGAAGCTTCATATTTATCTGAGTGGAATAACTTGTGGCTGCATGTTTGTGTTACTTTGTTGCAGCAGTCACATATCAGCCTGTCCAGGTGTTTTGAACATCAGCCTAATTGCTGTATGAAACCCCCGGCTGTTTGAAATAATTTTGTAGGAGGAACACCGAAAAGGATTTATTACTGCAGCATCACATGGAAGTCCCGTCCAAAAATCTGAGCTTGCGTCAGTGAGAGGTTAAACCAATCATGACCAGTCCTGGCGGCGGCAGGTCCAGGAGCTGCAGTTGCTGAGGTGTAACTGCACACTCCGACTGCAGTTGGACGGCTCCCGCGACGTTTGATGATCATGTGGTATGTTCACGTTTTCCGGTGCAGTGCAGGCGCAGTCTGAAGTCGGACAAAGTTACTAGGACCAGGACCAGAATCCCTCACTTCCAACCGGGTTGCGCTGCAGAAAGCCAAAGTCGAACGTGCCCAATATCGCATTTTTGAATATCTATATAAAATCTGCATATGAAAATATTGCGATATTTCGGTGTATCGATATTTATTTTGAGTGTGATGAGATATTTTGACTAGAAATTGGGAAAATATACTTGCAAAGATTTGCGTTTTTGCAGTACATAATGAAAGGGGTGGTGGTTGGAGGGGCCGTAGGCGCAAAATGGCTGCCACATTTCTGCCAGTCTGTCCCAGAGCAGCTGTGGCTACATACATAGTAGTGATGTGCGGATCGATACTGAAATATTGATACTGCTGATACTAGCTTTTAACATTCTAGGATCGATTTTCATGTCAGAATATTGATATTTTAGTACTTTTTAGTAAATAAGGAGTTTTTCCCAAACTAAAATACAGTAAAAAAGTAACTATATCAAAATCTTGTCTAAATTTTACCCAACTGGTAGGAACTAGTTTTTCTTCCGCCTGCCATTGTCATATGTGCAATGAGGCTCAGCACAGCGACCACGGCGCAGCAAAGCAGCATCGTAATAATCCCTCACTCGGTTCATAGCAGTCACGTGTGGAACAACAACGTGCAACAGTATGGTGTATGTAAGAAAACGGTACGATAGCAACACCACAGACCTGAGTCAGTTATGTAAGGGATAATGCCCGCAACATGGAGCTTCAAACTGATGGAGAACAACAAGGGTCTGACGCGTGATTGCTTTTTTAATTCCTTTTCCCTTAGTGAAGCCCAAAGTATCGGTATTGGATCGGTATCGCTGATACTGGCTTGAATTTTACTTGGTATCTGATCGGAAGGAAATTCAGTGGTATCGCACATCACTAATACGTGGCTTACCATCACCAAGTATGAATGAGGAGTGAATGAATAATGGATCTACTGTGAGCACTTTGAGTGCCTTGAAAGTGCCATATAAATCTAATCCATTATTATTATTATTATTATTATTACATTGACAGAAAAACATCATACAGAGTCCAGTATTGATCACACACACCAGCTTGAGCTCATACTTAACTGTTTTACCCTAACAGCTGACCTATTTTCATTTAACATGTCACTCCTCACAGTTTCATATCCAGCTTTTTATCATGGCAAACTGACATTTGATTGACTGGCTCATATCATGCTGGTGACAACCCTTTTTAATCTAGGTATGGAAGAAAAGATAAAACAACTAGGAATATATATATTCCTACTGCTTTGGGATTTAGCCATGAGGAGGCTAATGCATGAGAGTGATTGCTTTCCTTTATGCTGAAAGAAATGGTCTCAAGATACTTGTTTAAGACGTTCCCTTGAGATGCATCCAGGCAAAAGCTGCTTGTAACCTCTTGCTACATGAAAAATGGGAGGAATTGCATCTCTGGAAATGACTGAGGTTGCAGCTGGCTTTTGGTATCATGTCGCCTGCCTTGCTTTGATAAACCATCATTTTCATGTTTGGAACAAGACTATAAGAACTGTTCACTGTCTTATCAGTGTGGTAACTGCAGCAACTCTGCATTTTTCTCTCATTAACAAATGCATATTATACCCCCTCACTTGTAGTAGAAGACCTGCCGATGACACGAGTCCCAGAGAACTGATTAACAGAAAGGCCATTAACTTAATAGATGATGAATAGAACAAAATCAACTCGGTGGTGTTGATAACACTTCAAAATTCATCATTTAGCAGAACTTTGAAAAAAAAAAGTGTGAAATTAATGTTTCACCATTGTAAGCACAGACACATACACGCAAACCTAAAAGACGTTCCCACTGTTTAATTTCAGAGACGAAGAAGCCTTCACATGACGTGTAGTACTTTTTTACTTCTTCACAGCTGGTGTTGAGATTGCAGTAAAGCTATATTCAAATAACCTGAGGATGATTACATTTGCATATAGCTAAGCTTAGAAGCTGTGAACTGCACTCAAGGCTTTGCTGGAGAACTGTTGTTTGTGTTCGAATGGTAAGTCACATACAGTCCTTTATAATGGAATAAAAGAAAGACAGAACATCATCTTTCAATCTTGGGGTTTTAATAAATAAATCATCATCATTATGAGGTCCTTACAAAGTCTAGAAATAATTTTAAAAAATCCAAATCCAACACTATGATAAAGTACTTGGAGGCAGTACAGGACACAGATGTTGAGAGTGTCTGGAAATGTGCAGCTGTCTATGCCAAGGACAAAACAAAAGTTCAGCTTACATTATAGCCACACTCCCCCTCTGGGCTCCTGCTGTGTGAAGTTGTCCATTACATCCTTTAGATTCAGCTGACTGGCCTCATTTTCTTTTTTTCCCTCTCAGCTTTAGCTGTCCTCTGAAACCTCTTTACGCCGTGGTACACCACTTTTGTCAGTTCCTGTTGGGCTGTTAGCTGTGGGAATGTTTCTTGCCCAGCTCCTTCAAGGTCCCACCGCAGCATTTCAATCAAGCTGTAGCCCAGAGTTTGACTGGACCATTTCAGCACCTCAATTCTTCCCCTCTACAGTTGTTCTGTGAGATTAGCTGCAGTGTACTGTTGCAAGACCATATCCAGCCAAGCTTCCGATCATGGACAGGCTTCACATTTAATCCAAGAATACTTTGGGACACAGAGGAGTTCATGTTTGACTGTAGGACTGAAAGGGTGCTCAAGTCCTGTGGCTGTAAAACAAGCCCAAAATCATCAACCCTAACCATGGAAGAACACTTCTGTGACGAGTGTCTGCTGATATGTTCTGTTTGGTTGTTACAAAACATGAGTACAAAAATCTTAACTTTGGTCTCATGTGTCCAGAGAATATTGGACCTCATTGACCTATTTCCTCGTAAGGCTACAGTATACTTCTCCGACTGCGTAATGCAACTGCGTAATCACAGAGACCCCTCGAGCCTTCATAGTTTTCCGTCATGGTCCCAGTGCTGCATGGTGGCATTAATTTGGCTTCCAGCACCACAGTGAAGAATCTTGAAGTCATTTTTGACCAGGATTTGTCTTTTGGCTCACATATAAAACAGGTTTCTAGAACCACCTTCTTTTTCACCTACGTGATATTGCTAAAATTTGGGACATCCTCTCTCAGAACGATGCAGAAACTACTCCATGCTTTTGTTACTTCCAGATTGGACTACTGTAATTCCTTATTATTGGGCTGCCCCAAATATGCCTTGAAAAGCCTCAGCTGATCCAGAATGTTGCAATAAGGGTTCTGACTAGAAACAGCAGGAGAGATCATATTTCTCCAGTTCCAGCTTCTCCTCATTGGCCCCCTGTTAAATACAGGATAGAATTAAAAATTTTTTTTGTCACATATAAAGCTCTCCATGACCAAGCTCGACTAGAGATCTCATAGTTCCATATATTCAAAGCAGAGCACTTTGATCTCAGACTGCAGGTCTTCTGGTGATTCCAAGAGTGTCTAAGGGCAAAGACACACCGGACAGACTGCTGACCGTCGCAACGTCACCAGAAAATGGGGTCGGGCTGATCAATCGGCTTCAGTCTCGCTGACACGCTGAGAAAAGTGCCCAAGAACACATCGAGCCGACTCCAGACCTGGGTGTACTTTCTGCGCATGCGCAAAATATAATGTCGCCATGACAGCAGGTGGCGCTGATCTATATTGTGGGCCCAAAAACCACAAATGACGGACCATTTTTCAAGACAAAAACAATAATAATCATAATGCATTTTATTTATAACGCACTTAACATTTGAAGACAAATCTCAAAGTGCTACAGAGAAAAAGTTAAAACAGATAAAAGCACACACTTTTAAAAATAAAAGCAATGTAAAAGTAACACACAGTAAAACACATTAAGAACCCAATAAAGATTATTGGAAGGCTTTTCGGAATAAAAATGTTTTTAAAACATTCCACAGACTGGGGAGCTCTCAGGTAGGCTGGGAGGGCGTTCCACAACCGCGGAGCCACAGCCTGAAAGGCTCTGTCTCCCATCGTCCTCAGCTTTGTCTTTGGGACACTGAGGAGATGGGTGTCTGCGGAGCGAGGGCTTTCTGCTGCTCTGGGTGGACGGAGGAGGTCTTTAAGGTATGCTGGTGCATTTCTGTGGATGGACTGAAATGTGAGGAGACAGATCTTATATTCAATCCTCACATTAACCAGGAGCCAGTGAAGGGGCTGGAGAATGGGAGTGATGTGGTCAAACTTGGTTGTCAGGATCCGGGCAGCGTTGTTCTGGATATTCTGGAGCCTCTGGAAGCTCCTGCCAGGATCCCGATGAGGAGCGCATTACAGTAGTCCAGCCTGGAGGAGACAAAGGCGTGGACCAGCTTTTCAGCATCAGCAAGACAGAGGAAGGGGCAAAGTTTGGCAATATTCCTTACCCCCTCCATCCACTGCCTCTGCCAGCGCTCCGCTCCGACACATCCGCTCAGTTCTGTCGGCCTCCGCCAAAAATACAGATCACCTCTATTTTCTGGTCTGCTCCAGTCCGCCCCATTCTGTTTGGAGGAAGTTGCAAAGCTGAAACATCCAGTTTATAAAGTTTTTTTTTTTTTTTTTACATCCATTGCAGTAGAAATTGATTGCTGTGTATAAAACGTGTGCTGTGTATAAAATGGCATATTGTAGCATCTCAATAAAAACTGTTTCATGAAATAATATTGCGTCTTGTGTGACTTGAGAATGGGCAAATTGGGCAATGTGTGTAGTTCAATGTGCCGTATACACTCCCTACGAAGTAGGCCGACACAAGTCAGATCCTGTCAATTGACAGCAAATGTATCAAAAACCTGGCATGTACGACGCAATGTCTCCTTCGAAGTTCAATGAATGAAAAGTTTGTTGTCGCAGCTGTTTATCTACGTCATTTACCGCGTGAAGTTGGAAATCTCACACATGCTCCTTTGCCTGCTTTGTGACGGAACGGAGAGGGTGCTGGCAGTCAGGCGGAGTATGTGTGCAAGGGTTTTTGCAGCCCGCCGGAAAAGACGGAGCGGGGCGGAGCAGAGGCAGTAGACGGGATGATAAAAAGATGAAAAAAGCTGTTTTAGTGAGTTGTTGGATGTGATGCTCAAATGACAGGTGGGAGTCAAATTTGACTCCCAGGTTGGTAACAGAGGGGGAAAGGGGAATGATCTGGCCCCAAAAGGAGGTGCTGGTGACGGAGGAAGATTTGAGTTGATGTGGAGTACCTATGAGAATGGCTTCGTAAAAGCTGCTGCTGTTGTTGTTGGCAGAGACTGGCAGAAACTGCTAGCAAAGGTCCTAATCCGAGTTTGCATTATGTCCACTCTTCATCTGGTTTGTTCACCTTCACTTTGGGTCATCTCGTTTGCTGATTCGCCAGCAAGGTCAAGCCTACTCAAATATGATTGTTCAGCCTATCACCGACTGTATGACTGATCGACGCCGATTACACACGTTCAATTTGCTGAAAAGAGCGCAGATGGTATTGGTGACGGCTGCAGACAGCCGACGACACAGAACACTGACTCATGACCCCGAGACCTCAGAAGACTCCATGGCGATGCCAGACGGCCAAATATTGGGTAGAGAGGGTGTCAGTAGGCAGACACCCTCTCTACCTTTAAGATCAGGCTTAAAACCTTCCTTTTTGATAAGTCTTGCAGTTAGGGATGGTTAGCCATCCCTTAGTTACGCTGCTATAGGTTTAGACTGCTGAGGGACGTTCATGATGCACTGGGCTCTTCCTCTCCAACACATCTCTGCTTCTCCCTGTAGAAACTTGTGACAGTATTGCATCATTAACCGTGTTCTCCTCTCTCAGCAAATCTGGCTGAATAAAAGTTGCAGTATTTGTTGGTCTCTCTTTCTGTCTTCTCCACCCCAGCCGGTCGAGGCAGATGGCTGGTCTACCTGAGCCGGGTTCTGCCGGAGGTTTTTCCTCCCTGTTAAAAGGGTGTTTTCCTTCCCACTGTCGCCACCCCTCCATGCTTGCTCAGTGCTCAGGATGGGGGATTGGACCGGGTAAAGTCAAGATTCCATCCAATCCGTTGGTTTCCTTAGCTAGGCTATTATGAATCTGACTTGAATTTCTTTGTCAATTAAGCGCCCTGAGGTGACATTGTCATGAACTGATGCTATACAAAATAAAGTTTAATCGAATTTAAATGAATTGAGCTGAATTGGATACGCAGTGCAGTGGTAGTAGTCAAACCAGAAATGATGTTTTTACAGGACCAATCACAGCCCTTGCCATCTCTGTTGTCCCTTGACAGAGTGATGGACACTGAAAAAATATTTTGTGCAGCTGGAGACGGCAAAAAGGATCTCCGACGGGCTCTCCGTCAACAGAGGGCTCTTTGTAACCTACGTAGAGCATTTTACGAATGACTATAAATTCCTGTCTAGAAACATTCACAAATTTGTTATTGAAATGAACATTAGAAATTCTTTTTTTCGAAAACCCTCTGTGAGATTCATGAATGTGTTCATACGCTACGACATTATGTCCCAGGCTGTGGCCTTGACATTCAACTGACGTTTTTTTCCAGTGTTCAGCCAATCACCGGCTTAATTCAATGACCTAAACAGCAGAAAACACCGCATCCTGACTTTGTTTAAACTTTGCCCTAAATGCTTGTAAAAGTACTCAGGATTTTTCATAGGATTTGTGCTTTGTTCAATGTTCCTAAAAGGTTCATAAGGAGGTCCTGAGAACAGATTTGTTTGTAAAAGTCAGTTGGTGTGTTGTGCTTTACAAACCCCAGCTATGCTATGTTTTTTTCAGACATGGGAAGCTTACAACCTGCAACCACACTTGAGCCGCTTCAGACTTGCATTGCGGAACATGAGTGGTAAAAGTCCATCCGCTCTTTAACCGGACTCGTCTTTTCAAACATGCCATTTACCCGGAAATGTTCCGGATAAGTCAATACAACCACAACCCTTCAACTTTGTCCGGAACATTTCCTTATGTGTTCGGCCAAAATGACGTGCCGCAACACTTCCGCTCTTATGACCTGGAGACCCGCCGGTACATGTCTGCTACATCTCAGAGGTAAAAGACCGGAATGCATGTATGAATGCAAGCGGTATAAAGGACAAAGTCCGCCTTATAACCGCGTTCCCGCGCAAGTCTGAAAGGGGTTTTGTTCAGTCTTTCCTACTGTATCGTCTAAAGCTTTCAAGAAGCCTGAAATGGTGTTTTTTGTTTGCTTTTGTTTTACTTTTGTGACTTCTTCACACACTTGCTGGGAAGCATCCTCTCCTGGAACACTGGCAGACATCTTGAATGCCTTTTAATTCGTGACTAATCTTTCTTAATATTAAATAGTGGACTTAACTGCTTAGAAATAACTTTGTACTTGTTCTGTGAATGCTGATGTCTGTCCCCCTTTGCATTGTATCTGAAAGTTTCAGAGCAGCAAAATGCCAAAATTTCTTCTGTTATAAAACAGGTTTTTACACAAGCTGATAATCAGTTAATTAGTTTGCAGCACTTGGTTGCAACTCACCCTCATTATTTCTATGAAAGTTAAAAGGGTGTACATAGGTTTTTACATATTGCTTCTACATGTTTGTAGTTTAAATTATAATTTCCTGATTGGAAAAAAAGTTTTTTTCTAAGGTGGGTAACTCATAGCAGGACTGCATTAAAGATTCAGAGATTTGAAGTTTCCCTGGCACTGCTTGCATGGCAGCTGAAGGAACACTAATCAATGAAGGCCCATCTCTCAGCTGCAGCAAATGAAAATCTCCAATCTGATTAACATCAAAAGCACAATTAAGAGATAAGCAGCAAAGAAACCAGGCATAATGGAAATGCAAAACCACCAAAGCTTTAACTGTTAAGTACTTCCTCTTCTAGGATAATAGAGTCAGCGCCTGGTTACAAATTTAAGGGCCACATTACTGTTTGACAGATTATATAATTACAGATTTATTCTGTGGGTTTGTACTTTGACTGTAAGGTTAAAGGTGAAGAGCGCCATAGGATGGTAAGGAAAGTGTTGCCTTTTAACTGTCCTAAATATTATGGTACATTACTGAATCCTTAAAGCAACCCTCACAGATGCTGCATCGTTGCGCTATTTTTTATTAGGGTAAAATGCTATGAATGAGGTAATGGAACTATGAAATACAAGACAGGCCCACCATTAATCAAAATAAAATATTATTCCAATCTCTAAATTTTCATTGAAAACTCCAAACAATCATTTCAGTGGGACCCACACCTAGGATTGTCCGAGGGACCTGCCTTTCAGACCTTTGCTTCCACATTACAGTGGGTAATGGTTGGAAATGGACGGTTTCCTGCGTGACTCCCGCGTGAATCACGTGAGAATCACGAGGTATTTCCTGAGGCCAGAGTATTTAATTTCAGGGAGAACTGCAATGTACCCGGACCACCACCAGGTGGCACTTGGGAGCTCTGCCGTGCTAAAGTAGACGTTTGCGTGCCTGCAGTCAACTGAAAAGTTTGTTGAAACCAGCTGCATAAACAACCAAATGTTCCTTTTGATCTTTTGTTTTACAAGCTTTGGTGATTTTTTTTTCTCCTTAAATCAGGCTGTTAAGATGCTGACATTAAAGCAGGTTAATTGGGGATCTTGGTGTGATATTGTGCTATTTTATTATGTTTTTGATTAAAATAAAGTTCATGAATTAATTTAACATAGTGACATTATCTTATTTAATGAGAATTGGTGCATATGGGCGCAGTTATAGATACACCTCCTATCTTATCTGAGAACTTTTATGGCATAAGTGGGTATATTTAGTCTCCTTCCAATATTCACAATGTTTGTAAAGTGTATGAAGCATTTTGGCTGTTTTTTTTTTTTTTTTAATGGCTCAGCAATGCAACAGCGCCCGGCAATTTGACCACCATATCACAGCCATAAGATACAATACCTGACACACTTAAACCATATCTCAGTGTTTATTATTATGATAAATGTAGCAAATGCTTACCAGAAATATTTTCTTCTTTATCTCAATAAAGACAAAAACTAGGAGCAGCAGAATGAGGCAATCAAACAAGCAGCTTGTCTTAGCCTACCTGCATGGCAGGGATGTGAGCGACTGAAGAGGGGGAAAGGAAAAGAGGCTGCTGCGTTCAAGTGGTGCCATTTAAATTGGTTAAACACAAATACGACACATATCTCTAATTAGCAGGGGCTTTTTTTGTTGTTGTTTTTTTTTTCAAAAAAAGGGACAGCCCGCGAGCCCGGCCGGCCGCGGTGATGATATGGTCACTGCCCAAAGCCCGCCGGCCAGATGGGCTTCAGTGTGATCAATTTGCGTTTTTCTATGAATAAAATTGATTGCAAACAATCTTCCTCTGTTTATTTCTATTTATCTGTATCTCTATTATTTAATGAAAATGATAATAATTAATCCTTTTGACAAAACAAATTACTGAATCAATAAAAGGTCCGTGGAAAATCCGTCCATTCAATCTTGTAAAAGAAAAAGGAAATAATGAGCCAATATGTAGTTTATTTGTTTATCAACTGTTAATAATAATTAAAAGAAAGAAAGCTGATTGATCAAAGAGGTAAATACATGCACATGTGGGTCCTCAGGAGCGGCTCCATCAGAGCTGCGCACGTCGGAAAACACAGCAACAACTTATAATCAGTGTTTTTACTCTACCAGAGACCAGGATGTGGTCTGGTCTATTTTAGCAGAACTGAAGCTCCCTAAAGTTTCGTGGATATACTGATTTCATTATTAACTTTCTAACGAAGCCCTTAGTAGCAATGGCGCGGGAAGGGGGGAGCTGTGGGGGCTCCAGATGGATGCGCTGGTGCTGCTGGAGGATGATTCAGATTGTATCAAGAAAGAACGCGTTTTTAAGAACCATAATTTCCTGAATCATGAAGGCTGCAGCTGGTATCAGACTCCCTAGAGCAGCGCTTTAATCTTTGTCCTGAACTGGACCGCCGTCTCGCTGCGTCAGCTGTTGAGCGCGCACGTGAAGAGGCTTTATTGTTAACTAGGAGGAGTGCACCTCCTGTTCATCGCCATTTTGCTGCGCACTTTCTAACTTTTACTTTCCGTTCACACGGATATAACTTTGTACTTCGTTATGAGCCTATTTTTGTTATTTGTAATTTATTTATTCAGTGAAGGTTTGTCATTTGGAATTCAGTATGTTTGATATTTGAACCGTGCGCCGCGCGACCCGGCTGTTACACCGTTTTAATTCTCTTTCCCGACTTTGAACTGTTAAGCAAAAAAAGGGAAACAAATAAAAAAATATTAGGTTAATGCCTGCAGTGTTAACTGAAAGATGAAAATCTAATAAATGAATTGTTTCACACCAACATACCTCCAAATTTTCTTTTTGTTAATGGATTTAAACGAGCGGACACATTTAACAGCCTAATCAGTGATATAGAAAAATGAAAGTTCACAGAGACTTTCCTGTTGTCTTATGTCAAGTGAAAAATGAGATTTATTTAATGAGGTGTTAGAGCTCTTTCTCTGGAGCAGGAAAAGACGCAAATGAGATTATTGATCAATAAGGGGGAAAAAACAAAACATGATTCGACTCTCGTCAACAAATGACATGATCTGGCGAATCACGCGCATGGGGGAAAATGACGTCATTCATTCATTTGGCAGCCCCCCTAGTTAAAACACCTTCCCGCGCGCATGCTTATTCCCGTTAGTGTGATGCCAGACTGTTATTTCCCCCGCTGTCTGTGAACACAGCACAACTTCGACGTTGTAAGTTTCACCGTTTTAATCACCTTCTTCATCTCCTGGTCGCGTGCTCATCGACGTAAACTGGGTCAACTGTTTGATCCAGTTTACGTCGCAGATTTGAACTTCAGCGACTCTGAATGAAGACTTTTTTCTTTCATCGGTGGGTTTTTTTTCGTCACCAGTGTTTCAGTCATTAATGCAAAATAAGTCCATGATGAAGTTTAGAAATGCAGATGAGGAGAAGAAATCCGCACCCCAGAAAAACCTCCCAAAGGTTTTTTTTTTTTTTTTTTTTTTTGATGCCGTGACGTTTCGGGCGTTCTTCTCTTATCCTATATTTCACTTTCATCCAGCACCCAGTCCCCACTATCTGGGATGTGCGTGATACCAATATTTACTTCTGTATGAACTTTAGAAATGCGACCGCGTGACTTCACAGCGTTCAGCTGTCACATGATTATTAAATGATGCAGTTATTATATCATGCGTCAGTAATGGGGGAGGGGGTTACCTGTTACAGGTGCATGAACACCTGCTCTTTGAGCTCATTCATGCAGTCTGAGCTCACGTGAAGTAGAGGCTTTTAATGATGTAAAATGGAGATATGACGTTTGTACCCGACAGCATTTTATCCGTTTGTCCTCAGTGGCGTTTGTCTGTTTTTGCATATGAACTCTTCATAATAACTATAAATAAAAACATTGCAGCAGGTTTCCCTGTGGGTCGTAAGAAGAGGCCAGTTTAAGGACATGGATAACAAGACGCTGGTGAAGATGATCTAATGCACAATGCCAGGCGCTGGACATGCGTAATTGCCCCCCACCCCACGCAAAACTCAGTAAAAAATAGTATCGTTAGTTTGTGCGACGTTACTGGTTATTTTCACTGAGTTTTCTGTGGGGTGGGGGCCAACTTCACGCAGGAAAGCAACCTCAGAGCAGCATCAGTCGCTGCGTGTGGAGGAGCAGGAGATGATTTTAATTTAAAATATGCCATTGGCAAAAAATGAAAGAAAATAAAAAGGCATAAATAATATCAGCTTTA
Source organism: Atherinomorus stipes (assembly GCA_023101725.1). Classification (NCBI taxonomy): domain Eukaryota; kingdom Metazoa; phylum Chordata; class Actinopteri; order Atheriniformes; family Atherinidae; genus Atherinomorus; species Atherinomorus stipes. The sequence continues at coordinate 1,585,324 of JALJCO010002854.1, read as the reverse complement.
ACTAGCATGATGCTGCAGCTGCAGATGTTCTGGTTCATGTCTAGAATAAACCGTGTTTAACAGTGATGTTGATTGTTATTTAATTAAATAATGAAAACTGGACGTGTCGCCTGAACACATCATGAGAAATGATTCTGACCCGATGTCTGCAGTCCTGTGTGCAGCATTCTTTCAGCCATCAGTGCGTAAAGCTGCCAGTTACCTGCTTTTCAGACGTGCTAAATTACACGCAATTTTTTGCGCCCGCTTTCCATTGAACGGCTGATAGATCACATTGCGCGTGTTAAACTGAGGTTTTGCATAGTCTCCTCCCAATATTTTGCGCCTTCTGGCAGAAACGCCCAGTTTGCATATTCATCTGCAGCAGATGCGCAAAATGGACAGCGGCGCTATTTTGCCCCTTAACAAGCGCAAAACCTCCATTTGCCCTGCTTTGTAAATCAGCTCCGCGGATTATTGTGTGCGTAATGAAGATAGCGCCTGTTTTAACACGCGCAAACCTTTCGTAAATCAGGCCCATGGAGGAGATCCGTTGTTTCTATGAATTAATCTATACCTTAAAGTTGTAAAGTGTTCAGTCGGTAGACTGATTCTTAGCTTAACTAATGAAAGTTATCATTTCTTATGTCCCGGGTCAGGCTCAGATCCGACCGGCCTCCACCTGTCAGCGCTGCTGCTTCAGGGTAGAAACAGCTGGATGACGGTGCATTTCTGACGTAGACTCTGTTGTTTGGTCAGACACGAACATTTTATAAATCACACATGGATCCAGTCACAAGATCATTTTTATGATCAGATGTGCGCTCATTTCCACGCTGGTTTGACCACTGACTTTTTTCCGCGTAAAATGGCGTTAAGCCTGGTTACTGCTGGTTAAGCAACAAATGTTAGTCACTCGGCAGAGACCGATTCTCTTATTCTCTGACAATAGCATTCAAGCACCACTATTTACAGGAACAGCAACATTCCTGCATTCATGAAGTCTTTTGCTCCGTCCACAGCCCCTCCCCCCGTTTGAGTTGAGACAGAGTAGCCAAGTCTCTTTGGTTGAGATCTTGTCTCATCAGCCGATCAGAGCAACATTAAACTGAGCAGCTCCCGTCTTCGTCGTTATGATCTATCCACGGAAATATTCGGAGCCAGTCTTTGGGCTGCGTGGTACCGTGACCATCACCGGCGCCAAAGGATTTGGGTTACTGACCAACACCAGCGCTGCCACAGCGCAGATCTTTACTGTTGTTTGACCAGACCAGCTTCCCTTCAGGTGACCCGAAGTTACATTTAAGTTTTAACCAAGACTCCGTGAAAGGGTCGTGGTGGGAAATCCGCCAACAATGTTTGGTTTGTCAACAAGAGGGAAGCTGGTCAGGGAGAGAGGGAGCGCGCTGCACTAAAGGGCCGACATGGGAGGCGACGTCACTCCTCCATTCATTTAGCACCTATTCTCCCTAAATTTTTCTAAATTCCCCCCACACCACCACCCCCCCAATGCCAGAGTTAAATTGGCCCACTCACTCCCCATTGTTTCACAAATCAGGCAAATCTTGCAGCCATGTTCTCACTGTCTCTGCCACTTTCCTATTCCACCTCAGTGCACTCAGCATGTGTATATAACTAACACACAAACTAAAACACAATTAAAATAAGTTATTGTACAATTTTTGATATCAAAGGCCATCAAGTGAATTAAAAAAAAGAAAAACATATGAGGCAACACGAAAAAATTCCGTCAATCCGGAGAATCGAACCCTCAACCTTCTGCACTGCAAACTTTCATCCTAACCACTTCACTACCAGCGCCACAGGTCCACATGCCAGCCTGTCTGATTCACAATGCACCACATGTGAAGCAGTCCACTCAAAAGATTTCAACATCTTATTTTGGAAAAGTCCGATAAAAGAAGAAGGTTTCCATGGGTTTCATTATCTGTTATTGAATGTTTTATTTGGGCTTTTCAGAACGAAGCATGGAAGGTCTCCACGTGCGCTAACAGTAAACAGCTGACAGCGTGCAGAGTGGACACGTGTTGTCTGATGTAGAGATGTGAGACGCCGACACTTTATGATAAATGATTTATCTGATCTGAAATAGTGCCAGGATCATTATGACTCGAGCTGAATATATGTATAAGACGCTGGTTAGGGCTGGACTCTTCTCTACCAGAAGCCGACACTGGTTATGGAACCGAATTATTTAGGCAGGTGGTAGAATGGAGGAGTAGCGACGTGTGTCCAGCCCTTTATTCTATGTTATTTTATAGCTCCAATGCAAACGTTCACTGCACATAATGTTGCTGCAATTTTAAGCGGGAATTTCCCACATTATAAGAGCGAAATTTGCAGGATTTGATGATATCATGCGCGATTTCCGCAATCCCACAGAAAGTTCCTGGCTTTGTATTTTGTAAGCTTATAGTCCCATTAAAAGTTATTTTACCGAGCGATCTGTGAATGATTGTGGCATTAACAACACAGCAGGACTGCACCATGTTTTAACTTGTAAAAACTAGTGAAACAAAAGACCAAAACAAGGGCTGCATCGTTTATGCAGCTTTACCAGTCTGCCACGTCACCCTCTCAGCCCCGATCCAGTCTTCACTCACGGAACGCCACAATGGACTCAGACTGCCACCTAGTGGCTATAGTAGTCATATGTATTTCACACAATTCGTGAAACACGGATTCCGTGAGTGAAGTGTCCATTTTCAACCAGTACCATCTGTAGGAGGCAGAGGGAATGGGGGTGGGTCTTTGGAGGTCGGGACTGTTGATATTCAAATAATTTAGCTGTGCTTTCTGAAATGCAAGATCGGTAATGGTTGCTTTAAGTATGAAGACAGAGAACAAAACTACACTGATTAATTGATTGATCAATCATAGAAAAGGCAGTCCAAAGGATAACATGCAAAAGTTAAAAATGTAAATACATTTTAAGCATTGTCCTTAGTGTTAAAACAGTAAAAGAGCAAGAATGCCACACTCTACTCAAAACAGAGTACAAAAATATAATATAAAATAAAATAAAAATCACATAAATGCCCAAATACAAGTTACAAATAACAATATTAGAGGTTCACCTCTTTGGTTTCCCCTTGTTACCTCCCCCAAGAGGTAATGTTTTCGGTAGCGTTGGTTTGTCTGTCTGTCTCTCAGCAATTTTATGGAAAAAGGGCTGTACAGATTGACCTGAAATTTTCACCAGCCGTGTGCCTCAGCACGAGGATGGCTCCATTAAATTTTGGTGGTGATCCGGATCACCTTCTGGATCCAGGAATTTTTTGAAGGATTTTTTTTTATCATTGCTGGAGCTGCTTGTTGGAGGTCTGCGCTCTCTGAGTGCTTTTAATTAGTTTATTCCTTTGTTTAAAAAAAAAGCAATGACAATGGCTGGGCTGAATTTAAATAAAAAGATCATTCACAGCCGCGTTTACTGCTGTTTATAACCAAATTAACTAAATAATCACAATTCATCCTACATAGATATGAATCGGTCTCTGGACGATAGGGCTTACACTGACAGAAACAATCAGGTTTCAACACCTTAGCCTAACTAGGGAACTATGGGAGATCTTAACTCCATACACAAAGGCTTCCTGTTGTACAGGCCATGGTTACTGCTGCATCACCATGCCACCCTCCATTTAAATCCTTCATACAGTACAGAGAATTTAGTGGTGATAGCTGCAGCAGTCATATAGCTTCGTTTTACATATAGCTTACTTTAATCCTCAAGATTTACTGTATATGCTTCAGCACAGTCTTCATCTGTATTAAGAGATGTCATCTTGGAGAGGGAAACGGCACAGAAATCTTCAAAGACGAGCCACAGCTTTGAAGGTGTCACTGGTAGCTTCAAAGAGCAACATAGGCTACATGTCTCCCAATGAGGAGGAACTTCACAGGCGTATAATGAGAGGTGCTGTGGGGATGTCTTGAGACGGGCAACCGATCTGCCACCTATGTTTTCAATGATTTTTATTAGCCTTCACAGAAAAACAGTGCAGTTGATAACCCAGTGGGTTTCCATGGCATAATGTCAACAGCAGCGTGAATAGAAATCCTTCTGTATGACACTTCAAAGTTACTACCAGAGAAAAAGGAAATACTTTTAAAGCAAATATCAGCCAGCCATGTGACACTGAATTTTCGCCTGAATCCACAAACTATGCTGCAGCTACAACAGAACTGATGATGGAGCTTTGCAGCTGCTCAGCCAGGCATGGACAGGGGGCAGTTTTAAGCCCCTTTTCTGTCCTTCATGTTTGTACTGATTCTGGATTTGCAGGTTGTAATGGGTTGAAGGAACAGCAGACAAGGTGGAAAGACCCAAGATGCAGACTCGCCAAACCCAGGACATGGATGAGGATAGTTTTAGATTTAATGAATACCACAACCAGAAACTATACAAAGATAAAATTTGTACATTTTCATAACTCTGCTTGTACCATGTCCACCCTGATAAGCCTGAACCGCATCTGCAACTTTAACAGCCAATTAACTGAGTGGATTTTTAGAGGGACTTGAGGCAAGATTAAAAAGTGAGACTCGCGACTGCTGAGACTGCCGTGACTGGCGCTGCGCGTAACTGCAGCCACGAGCCAAGCCGTCACAGGAGCGTGCACAAACAGAAGTTAGAATGTTGTTTACTACGCTGATAGTCTTTTTCTTCATAGTGACACTTTTTTGTGTCTTTCAGTTGATCTGGATTGTTTGCTGATGGAAGAAGAATCCATAACTATCCTTTGCAGTGTTTGAATTTACCGCGACCGTCTTCTTCCTGTATCAAGACTGTCGGGGACGCGGATGCAGCGTCATCTGACGTCGCGTCCACAGGAGTGCGCGGGAAATTCGGACACCCAATCGCAGCGCATTATGCAGCACACAGCCTGTTCAAGGCAACGGAGAGAGACGTGGGTGGGCTCGTTCTTTTTGGTTTTTAGCGCTTCATCACCCATTAGTAGGCTGTTAAAAAACTGGACATGCTTGTTTATACTTTCACAATTCCTGCCTCTCGTCCCTTTAACATAGAAGAAAAAAGGTGTCAAAACCAGTTTCTGTACGATACATTTGATGACCCACAGAACTTTTTTGTTTGTTTGTTTTGTTTTGGTTGATCTATTTATTGAATAATCTTTTTTCTTTTCAGTTCCATGCTGGGATGGTGGAACACAGAGCACTTCATTTTACATTATGTATCCTATTTACTGCTTTGTCTTTTGTGTTACCCAACCACCTGTTTATTTTGTTTGTCTGTTTGCTGTTTACTGTAGGTCCATGTTTCTTTCCTTTTCTTTTTATTTATTTATTTATTTATTTTTGGTAACAATATGCCAGTGCTGTCATTTTTCTTGCAAAACACATTTACCCATGGGTACAAATAAAGACACTTTGAACTTTGACAACTAGTCGATAGAGCTCCAGGATGAGAAGTATTGTTGAGTAGCTTTAGGTTAACTTTTCGACAATCTTTGTTTTGAAGATTGTTTTTTTGCTGGACTCTCCCTGTGCTCCTGTTTGGTTTTGGTCTGGTCATTTAGAATAACCAATAATGAGCAATTTCAGGATGTGGAACATAATCTAAACTGTAAAAGGAACTGCTTGGAGTCTTTAGAAAAAAATACAAAAACATAATCCCTTTCAAATTCAAATTTGATATAAACATTTTATATATTCTGTTTTACTTTAAATCCAGTTATCTTTTTATAAGATCACAGTAAAAACGTGAATTACATTTTCAGTTTACATTTTTTCAATTTCAAACATTTCTTTCACTGAAAAAACCATTGTAACCGTGATTTAGCTCCATAGATACCTATTAAAAGCCCTCATTCAGAACCTGACCATCAGCACTCTGGGCCATAAAAGCATCATCCGCTTGCAAGATGGAATCTTGAAAACTACTTTGTCTGTTTAAAAATTCATTTTAACTAATTCCGAATTCTGTACTGACCTACCTGTGTTTTAGTCCATGCTGGATGGAGCCTCGGCCACATATCTCTCCCTGCTAAAGAACTACAATTATTTAAAGCTACTTCTGGGTTTTTACTTATTTCCAGCGGAGTTTGCCCTTTGGCTTGCTTTTGGCCAAGTGGAAACCTCGGGTGGCCAATTATGAAGCTACCTGGAAGAAGGAAATACAGAATTTGTAGTTCTTCCTTTATCCACGAAGAACTGGCTACAAAACAGAAGTGAATTATGAATAGTTGTTTTTGCCCCCTTGTAAACAGGGCAGATTGTTATTGTATAAATATTCTTGCCTTCCCTCTCTACGCCGTTCCAGCTCATGAAGCTACTTTCTTTGTACAGATCAGTTATCATCTGATCATTGCGCTGTTGGCTCAGCTGTTTGAAATCATTCCGGTGTTGGCGACACTGATGACGTAGGCTTGGTTATATTTAATTACAAATATGATCCCCCCCCCCCTGCTCTCAGGTATAACAGTCGTCAACAGAGAGGCTTGAGCTAAAACTGAAAGTGGTGGAATGGTTCTCCAAGGAATGCGCTAATGGGACATTTACATGAAAAAAGGGATTAATGAGTTGTGAAAGAGGGTTGGGGGGGGGGGACAGGAGCCTGACGAGAATTCTCGTATCTCTGAGCTTAACAGTGTTAATAGGTCAAGTTTACCTAATGTCAACTGTGAGGAGGTGATTTTTTTTTTTATAACTCATCCGTTTATAAGTTATTTAATCTTGGGATTACACATACTTATGGGTTTCTAGTTTGCTCCCTGTTTGCTCTCAGTAAGGTCTCAGTTTGTAGCAGAGTAGTACAACTGTGTTTTTTAGTCAGCTAATAACAAGTCTAAGTAGGGCTGGACAATAAATCTAATTTTGATCGAGATTTAGATTTTTCCTTCTCAGAATCACAAAAACACTGTAACTGAAGAAAAACTATAAATGTTGCGTCTAACGCCGCGTGTATGTCAATGTTACATGCTATTTTTTGTTAATCACTGAAGCCAGGAGAATCCTGAAATTAACAGAATGTTGGAGTTATAGGAAGCAAACTGCAGGGAGTAAAGAACAGGAACGCATGTAGACTGGGTATTCATTTATTATTTTACTCTACTTGTTTCTAATGTTTGTTTCTTTTTTTTAGGTTATATTTAGGGGTCCAAGCCCGCGGAGCAGCGCAGGGCCCGCGTTGCAGTGCAACGCGGTTCCCAGCACTCCAGCGAGCTGGAACCCTATTGTTTTTGCTTCGGTATTATTCTTCCGCCCCCAAAAACTATATGGGGAGGCTAGACCGCAAGAGAACCATAAAAGCCATATATATAGGCTGGTACAAAAGTGGTTCATGTAGAGATTTAAGCGAAATGACACATGTCAGACACTAGGGGGCGCTATACCAGGGGGTATTACGTTTTGGCCTGTAGCTTGCAAACCGCTTGGAATAAATTTATGGGACCTGGATGAGCAGATTCCTTGGACCCTTCCGCATCTCCTGACATAGGCCACGCCCATTTGCGCCTAGAAAATTTTTTCGCTAGGGGGCGATATATGCGAAACCTATTTTCGTAAACTCTCCTACAGTTTTGACCCGATTAGGCTAAAATTGGACCACATATACTACACCAATAGGAAAAAAAACTGACAACATTCCATTTTTGCTCGGTTACAAAATAATCGCGTTTAAGCATTTTTGCAAACCTAGCAAAAACTAAAAGCCATAACTCAAAAACCACAACACATAATTAATCCAAACCCAAGGGAACTATTTACTACTGATGACCGAAGGAAAAAAATTTCTGAATCTAGGGGGCGCTATTATCCTTAATTATTTATATTGCAAAAACCGCCATCGGATCTGCACGCCACCCCAAGACAGGTAGATATCACCCCTTTAACATGTCCCAAAAAATGCAGGATTGGACCACGGGCATTTTTATTAGCAATTTTCTAATCCATGGGCAAACAACGGATTTGAGTCTGGGGGGCCCTGGACCTTGGTTTTTTTATTCTGCCAAAATGGATGGGAGGCCAACGAAGGGCATTAATAAGCCACACAGCACAAAAAATTTGGATAAAGAACACACTCAAACAGGGCGCAACAAGGTGTAACAATTTTGGCCTCTACTAAAAGCGGCGCACTAAAATGCCTATATCCCTAATTCCTTGACCCTCCCAAATTTTATACAAGACCACCCCATTTCACCCTGAAAAAATTTTCGCGGGGGCGATAATCAATTTTTTCAACTATCCTATGATTCATCCAATGGCTAAAATGACCATATAATCTACAAGAAGAGCAAAAAACTGGTCAAGCGATTTTAATGGTCGTCCTTACAAAGTTATCTCACCAACTTTTTTACAACCTACTAAAAACCAAATGCATAACTCAAAACAACAACAGAAAATGCCAAACAACAAGTATAAAAATCTCTATTTAGTACCAAAGGAAAAATTTTATGAATATAGGGGCGCTATACCTCAGCTTAATATTCAAAAACCACTACATAGATTCCCCACCCCCTTATTAGATATAACCCTTTAGCATATCCTAAAGGTTAATTAAAAGTGGGCATGTTTTATTAGCAACGTCCTAAACAAGCAGGGAGCCATAGCTCTTGGCTTTTCTTTTATTCTCTCCACTTAAATGTAGAAAAGGCTAGATAAGGTGCATAAACACCACAACAGACTTTAAAAAAAATTTTTGTTAAAGCAAGGAGTCAGCTTTCAAAAGCTAGATGTTTAAGTCAAAGTTTCCTAAACCTGGTCTCACCCCTCCCTCATTTCCAGCTTCAACCCACCAAACCTATTCAGACAACAGAGCTGCCCATCAATTCTTTGCAAGCCCTTACAGCCTTTCATCTAGCAGTGTGTGAAATTAGGAACATCTTGAATACCAGCAGGGCTGGGGTCCTTGAGGACCAGGATTAGGGAACACTGGTTGAAATATTCATGTCTGAAGTGTACAGCTGCATATGCGCGTGTTTGTCTTCATTTTACATGGTAATTACACTATTATTTTATTGCATACGTATTTCCTCAGTCCTGCTTTACCCAACATATTTTCACAGATTGATGACTACTAATAAGTTTAACATCCTCTCTTAACACCGGAGTCCTGTTTAATTATGTTGCTGGTGAGAGCAGAGGACAAGGATCTGGAGTGATTTGTCATTCCTGTTGGACCAAGCATATCTTCAAAGATGTGTGTTTGTCTAAAACTGAGGAACGTCTCTTAACACAGAAGTCTGTTTTATTGATGCCTGTGGTAAATATTGGAAAAACAGGATCTGGAAAGGTGCCTAATAGTTTTCTGTGAATGTTGGTCGACATTGTTGGTGTCCACCTCCGGTCTTTGAGGGCCACAATCCTGCAGGTATTTCAGGTAATCCTGAAAAATCAGTCACAATCAATCCTACACAGAACTCGCATCCTATACCCAGTATTTTAGTTGTAAAAAAAGTGTCATGGCAGATGGAAAAACTCATAAGAGATTCTCACTAATCTACCTTGATCTTAAGAATCTTATCTAACATATTCACTTATTTTTGTTCCTCATTAGTCCTAAATGGTAAAACAATACAACCACATAAGCAGGAGGGATTTTTAACTTGGGGAAGGACAAATATTTTGACTCAATCAGTTATTTTTGAGTATTTTGGAATGAAAATGGCAAGCAATTTGTGATAATCTATGCGCCAAAGGATTTGCCTAAAAGCCACAAGAAAACTCTTAAGCAAAATCATTTTTGACAACAAACATTACAAAGACCTATCAATACTAGCCATACATGATAGAACTGGTACTTGTCTGAATGCCAGTTACCCACCAGAACTTCATCCTTAAGCAAAATATGTTTCATTTAACAGTTTCTGTCTTCAAAATCCCAATTCTTAGCATTTAGCAATTCTTGCTGCTTTACAGGAGATACCCTCAGCTGGCTCCATACCGCTTCACTTCTTGTCTTAGACACCAGCTACCCCATCCAGTTGAATTTTACGATCAAGTGTACAAGTTGAAAATCCCAGTTTAAGCTTTTCACGTGCAACATTGCAACTGGGGAAAGTAAGTTGCTGTTTCACAGGGAGACCAGATGCTGCTCTAAACCCCTTACACTTCTTATTTTATACACCAACTACCCCATCCAGTTGGAATTTTTAAATCAAATGAGTACACGTTGAAAATCCCAGTTACAGCTTTTCTCGCAGATATTTCAATTGAGAAAAGTAAGCTAGTGTTTTAAAAGGAGACATGCTGCTTTTTAACCTCTTGATCATGAAACAGTTATATGAGTAAAAACTTGAGTACTGCCTATGTACCATAATTGAGGAAAACAGGTTGACACGCAGATCAATAAATCACCTACAATCCAAGAGGGCTGTAACTCACTGTCTATGTTGAACAAAGGGAGGCGGGACCAGGTGGGCGGGACCAGGGGAAGCGGGGCCAGGTACGGTGGGGCCAGGGGAGGCGGTGCACGGACGGGCTTGGACCCCGTCATAACTGCTTGCAGTTCTAGTTAAGGTTGAGATTTGGTGGTTCAATAAACACTTATTTTTATACCCATCTACATGCTCTCCCTGGGTCACATTGTCAGCAAGCATGGAATTTCCTTCCATTACTACGCTGACAATACTCAGCTCTACCTCAGGACAGACCCCACCTCCTCTGCAGCTCCAGATCCTGACAAGGAGACACAGGTTTGACCACATCACCCCTAATCTCCACCCCCTTCACTGGCTCCCGTTTAATGTGAGGATTGAATATAAGATCTGTCTCCTCACTTTTCAGTCCATCCACGGAAATGCACCAGCATACATTAAAGACCTCAGTGCCCCCAGAACAAAGCTGAGGATGATGGGAGACAGAGCCTTTCAGGCAGCACGGTTGTGGAACGCCCTCCCAGCCTACCTGAGAGCTCCCCAGTCTGTGGAATCTTTAAAAAAAAAAACTTTTAAAACATTTTTATTCGTAAAAGCCTTCCAATAACGTTTATTGGGTTCTTAATGTGTTTTACTGTGTTACTTTTACATTGCTTTTATTTTTGAGATTTGTCTTCAAATGTAAAATGTGTTGTTTCAGTCTGGTTTTAAGCCCTTTCACAGCACTGAAACTGCGCTTTTAAAAGTTTTTAATGATCTCTTCTTAAATTTTGATTCTGGAAATTGTGTCGTTTTAATTCTCTTTGACCTTACTGAGGCGTTTGACACAGTGGACCACAGCATCCTCCTGTCACGCCTCGAGCACTGTGTTGGCATTCAGGGCGCTGCTCTGGACTGGTTTAGATCCTATCTGGCTGACAGATCCTTCTGTGTGCAGCTCGGGCAGTTTTCTTCTTCTGTGGCCCCTCTGACCTGTGGGGTCCCCCAGGGGTCTGTTTTGGGCCCGCTGCTGTTTTCCCTTTATTTGCTACCCCTGGGGTCAATATTTAGGAAGTATAATATCCCTTTCTACTGTTTTGCCGACGATGTGCAGGTGTACCTGCCCTTAAAAGTGCCTTCGCAGGATTGTCTTCATGCTCTTTTTGATTGCATGAATGATATTAAAACATGGATGGACTTAAACTTTTTAAGGTTAAATGAAAACAAAACTGAAATTGTTCTTTTTGGTCGCCCTGATAAAGTCCAGGTCCTCGCCAGCTTCCTTGGCCCTTTGGCGCCCTACATTCGGACTCAGGCGAGGAATCTGGGTGTGATTGTTGACGGGGCGTTTAAATTAGATAAACAGGTCAGCTCTGTGGTCAAGGCGAGCTTCTTTCAGCTTCGGCTCCTGGCCAAAGTAAAACCTTATCTCCAAAGAGCTGATCTGGAAAAAGTCGTCCATGCATTTGTCACTTCACGTCTGGACTATTGTAACTCCCTGTACGTCGGTATTGGCCAGGCAGAACTAAACCGTCTGCAGCTGGTCCAGAATGCAGCGGCTCGTCTCCTTACTGGAGCAAAGAAACGTGAGCACATTACACCGGTGCTTTCCTCCCTTCACTGGCTCCCAGTTAGGTTCAGGATTGATTTTAAGATTCTTTTATTTGTTTATAAGTCTTTGAATGGACTGGCCCCAGAATATTTAGCTGACCTTGTGAAGGTGCATCAGCCCCCAAGAGCCCTGAGGTCAGCTGACCAGTTGGTCCTGGACATCCCTCGATCCCACATGAAAACCAGAGGAGATCGAGCCTTTGCAGTTGTGGCTCCCAGGCTGTGGAACACATTGCCTCTCTCTGTGCGGTCTTCCAACAGCCTTTCCATGTTTAAATCACGCCTTAAGACCCACTTGTTCAGCCTGGCCTACAGCTGAGTAGAGTCACTGTTTTTATTTTTATACTTTTTTAAATGTACTTTTATTGGTTTATTTTTACTGTTTTTATTGTGTTGCATTTACTTTATTCATTGCTGTCTTTTATTCTGTAAAGCACTTTGGTTGGCCACTGGCCTATTAAAAATGTGCTATATAAAAAAACCTGACATTGACATTGACATTATAAATAAAATTCAATATTAATTACTATTATTACATTTTTTGACATAATCTTTATAAACATAAAGGGATCTGTGTATTTGCCAGTGTGGCCGTGAAATAGGCATTAAATTCTCTTCTGAGTGGTTTTAAAAAAGGTCTTAAAAGTATTAAATTTAATTTGTTTAAATGTGTAGGAACCCTGGATACAGTAGCAGCGACCAAGCAACACTTGTCTCCATTTTCTTTCTCTGTCTTTAAAACTGCAGCTTGCAAACAGCTTTGTGACGGCCAGAACGCCTTCTCTGATTGTGTATCTGTTGGATGTGAATATCAAGAAAATCAACCCCAGTTCGAAAAAATAAACTTCGCAAAACTGCCAATTTCGTCACTGATGTAAACAGTCCGATTGACTTGACATTAATTCGATTAAAAGTATTGCCATGCAAATCTTTCAGACTAAGTATTCCGAGCAGGTGTGTAAAGGCCTTCAGTGTACAGTTATGTGATCTGTTCACCTTGTTTTTCCACAGCAGATGAAACCAGAGGGAACGTCCTGCATTCATTTATTTCTTATTCTGTCTTTAAATTGATAAAACTGTGGGACAAATTAATTTCTTAAAGAGTTCACTCTGGTGTAGAGCAGTACACAAACCTGTCAGGAAGCTCCTGTACAAAAAAAGGAAAAACACTATTCCATACATACCAAATTCATAAATTCAACATAACCTCAAAGTCAGAGACATATTGCGATCTGAAGCAGGCGCTACAGGCAGGCTAGACAGATTACAGTGCACTTTGCTAAATCAAGAGGAGCAAGCAAAGCTGTGAAGAAGAGAACAGGAACAGTTTATCTTCCCCCCTTTTTGTAAAGCTTCCAGCTATATTTCACAAATCCACAACAGGTATTTATTTATTAATAAGGTGGCAAGCTGACAGATGGATTTAACACAATGTGGAAATGATTCTCTAATGGTTGCATCAGTCTCCTAAACACCTTACTCACGTTGTTTTGTGCTTTATAGTTGTCAAAAAGAGGAGTTTTAAAAAGGTATTTGCAGGTGGGGAAAAGTGGCTTTGGAGGAAATGTTATAAATGGAAAGATTTGTAAGAACAAAAGTTAAGAGAAATGTGTTTTGAAAGGAAGTTTAGTGTCTGTGACTATGCAGAGGTTTTGCTAATAACCATTCTCTTTTTTCCCCTTTCCCTTCAACATTTACTCAGCCTCCTGCACCATAATGTCTGAATATGCATGATATTTGTCTTTCAGGTAAGTAAATATGCTTACACAAGTGCTTCAACTCGGTGCCTTCCTGAGAGGCTCAGTAAAAGTCGGTAATATTAATTAGCCCAACGTGATCAAGTTTGGCTAATGTGATTGAGCACATTGAGATGTGAACCCTGAACTTAGATGTGGAGCAGATCTTGAGGTGTTGATGATGTGGGATCCAATCAGCGACGATATGATTAGCAGAGTGTTGGAGCTGTGAAAATGAGATTTTAATGGTGATGATGCTGATAAGCAGCCATGCTGCTGACAATGTGTGAATGTGTGTGCGATAGATCTGCAGAACAAAATGTGAATCAGGGCAAATAAACTGTAAAATGTTCAAGCAAAGAATGTCTAAACTGATATGATGTGGTGGATTTGACATTGTTTGTGTCATTTTACACCACTTTAAATTTAAATTCAGCACATAATTTACTTTTTTTTTTTTTTAAATTTAACCTTCATTTAACCAGGTAAGAATCAATTTTCATTTGCAATGACAGCCTAGGCCCGAGGCAACAGCAAAGACATGCAATGCTACACACATATATTACTGACTCAAGCGCTAACATGATTTCATCTGATATACAATAAATGTAAATCAATTTAATGCTCCTCCCGTTCCAACTCAACCATTATATCAAAATTAGGGGACAATTATCATTGATGGGAAGAAATGACAGGGGAACATTTCCAAAACATGAAGCAACCTCACAGTGTCCTGAGAGATTTGTAAGTAAAATGGGGAAATGCAAATTCAGTGTTACATGGCCGACATATTGACTCGAATTTAGACACACTCTCTGTGTAAGTGTGTTGCTGTTACTTAAAAAAAAAAAAAAATTTTACATAACCTTTGCAATTGTAGAGATCTGCATTTTTGCAATCGCATTTTTGTTATCCAGCATTTTACGTAAAACAAACCTTTGCACTTTATGTACACAACAGGTCAGTGTAATCATCATGCTGATGGAATTAAATGTATTTTCTGAAATTCTACGAGTCAATTACTGCTAGTGTGGTTGTGAAATGAGCACTGAATTCTGATGTGAGTTTTCTTAAAAAGACTTAAAGGTAGAGTCCGGAGTTTTCCCCCTGAAAATAAATGCTAGACTTGTGTGGGTGAAATTCGGCTTAATCCGCACTTTTGGGCCTCTGCTTTCATGTGGAGCTGAGTTTTGTATGCGACTCCCCCTCCCTGACTGTATTTCGCCTTTTCCCTTTGTTTCGGTGTGTTGAAGACGTTTCTGGGTGGAGATTTGCATGTTGTCTCCAGCCAATGACAGAGCTAAGGACATAGTGTTCTGCTGGGATAAACTCGTCGATTGAAGCATTTATTTATTTTTTTTTAAACATCAACTAGACCCAACACCAGATTCACGCGAATTCTTTATGAAAATGGCAGATGCAGCAAAGAGTATTTTGTGGGCAAAAAATGCTTTAGAGCTTTAGCACGCTGGAAAACCAGGGTTAATATTAATCTGGCTTTCATCTGCTTTCTAGCTTTGAAGGAGAAGCTTGGGGCTGAAGAGCAATGTGGCCATTAGCCCGAAGGTAGGGGCTCTCAGTTTGAATGACGTTTACAAACAGAAATGGGGGAACACTACCTTTAAAGGCATATGCCACCTCTGGGTAAAATTAAGCGGCGTGAAGACCCGACTTCGTCTGCTAAATAATATAATCCTACAATCAGTTTTCACGCATTTCTCTCGGATGATCAATTACCAAGATGGATTGTGAACATCAGGTCACACCGTGTCTGAGCTCCACATTTTACAGCTCAGGACGTCAGAATGCCGAGTGAAGGAGGAAGAAGGAGCTGAAACCCGGCGCTGTTCTGGTTTTATTTCATTATAACAACTATTCTCTTGGTGAGAGAAGACTGTGTTTGGGAGCGTACAGTTGGACCAGAGAAGATGGGAACTGGAGAAACAGTTTGTGCTCGTGTCGTCAGAAAATGAGAAAGATAAGTAGTAGCCTAGTGGCTTATTAGCAAATCCAGCTAGTGCCTAAGAAAATAATATAATAAAATAATATAAATAATATAAGTTAAATAATATAGGAAAATAAAATAATATAAGTAGCAATAATTTATTTCAAAGAACAGTACAAATAGATTTCTGTGTTAATAATGTAAGTTTAGGGGTGATGTTTAGCTCAGTTGGTTGAGCAGCCGCCTCATGAACAGAGGCTAGAGCTCCTCAGCGCAGTCGGCCCCGGTTCAATTCCCAGTCCAGGTCCCTTTGCTGCATGTCACTCCCCACTCTCTCTGCCCCTTTCCTGTTGCTATACGCTGTCATATAAAGGCCACTATTGCCCAAAAAAATCCCCCCAAAAAATGTGAGTTTAATATTCGTTATTACTACACAGTGTCTTTATCAAACAAACACAATCTATTTGTGTCACTGTCTTCTGATGATCCTGCCTGCGAGCTAACACTGTTAGCTAAACACTTACCTCAACGTGAATGAAGTTGGTGTCGCTTCACCTACTCGCTGGCAGACGTCCCTGTGTGTTTCTGATAAATCCGGTGGACATCCTCAACAATGATGTGCGGGAGGTCTAAAAAAAACGTGTAAAATGCCGTTTTGTCAGATGTAATGTGACAGTTCTGAACTGGAAGAGATCGTCGGGGATCTCTCCCGTCTGGTGAAGTTGAGAATCGCGACCGACGGAGCATTAACTGTGTTGTAACAGCATCTTCTGTTATATTCTGCTCATTACATCTTCACTGTAACACTGAATTATCTTGTTTGCTCATTAATAACAATTTTAACTCGCCCAAATACTTTGAAAAGCCTTTCGTGCACGTAGTGCATTGACGTTGATAGAGCTACACTGCCCTCTGGTGGCCACAACATGTACAACTCTTAAGTTGATGCCAATACAAATTTAATGGTTAAATTATTAATAAATGTTCGAATATATTCGAACTTCGTTATGAAAAAACAAATGAACTTCGAATTTGATTTCTGAGCAAAAGTCAAAGCCCTAATGAAGATGTTCATATAGGGGGCGTCACTGAGAAAATTGCAAAAAAGTTCTGCTGTGCATCTTTAACTTGTACAAAGCTGTAACGACCCAGTTTACACTCAGTGATATTCTGTTGTACTTCCATGTATGCATGGGGTCAAAAGGAAATATTCCTGCTAGTTTACTCTCTTCTGTTTTAGCCTCAGCTATCACTGAGAAATCGTTTGTGGAAAAGATGTCAATTTTTGCTCATCACTATATTGTCTTGCAAATATGGCAACATTTTTTTTAAAAAGGGGAAATAAAAAGACTTTCCGATGGTGTGAAAGACTACCTGCGAAGCATTATTACAGTGAAATAATCCACTAAACACATTTTCTGTACTTGTGATGTTTAGCAAAACAGTGCATGGGTGTAAGAAGTCTAAATGGTAAAATCAGCTACTGTATATCATTTATGTGTGTGTGTGTTTGTCGGGGGTACTTATTTAGACTATTTATAGCTCCAGAGCATATTATGATATATTAGTTCATTTTCATAAGTAGCTGTTAATGTTGGGATTGAATTAAAACTGTAATGCAACTCCGCCATTTCAGTTGTCACTCACAACATCCAATCTGTATTTAAATGGAATATAGAACCACTGATGCTGAACCCAGTATCTTTTTCTTTGGGTTGCCCGGTTGGGCGATTCATTATGATTTTTAGTTTTGGGACTGAGCTCTGCTTGTTTCCAGGACCAAACAAGTCCCTAATATATAAAAAAAGAACTCTATATTTGTGAATTTATGATTGTATCCGATTCTAATAAGTCAGGGTTAAATTATCTGTCTCATATTTATTGCAAAATTTTTGTTGTGTCTCAGAGATTACCAATGCATTGAATGTGCTTCAACTTTTTTTAGCTGAACAAAAACAAAACGGAGGTGATTGTTTTTGGAACCAAAGAGAAACGACTGCAGGTCGCCACAGAGCTTAAATCTACAAATCTAAAAACCACCAACCAGGTGGTATATAAAACGAATCATAGTTGCTGGTAAAAGTTCTTTAAGGTACAGTATGTAAGAATTACTTTACATCTAGTGGTAAAGATGGGTATTTGAAAGAAAAGATGTTTTCTTTCCAATAACTTCATATTGTGAATGTACGGTGGCTGTTCGTGGCCACGTGAGTGGATCCAGTGGTCTCAGGTGTATCTTTGACTGTACGATGAGTAAATACTTTTTATGACTTTTAAGGCATTATTCATTCCAAACAGTACTCTAAATCTCATTAAACAAAGCTGGTACAGCAGTTTTAAAGTTCACAGGGTTCTCACTTCACACACATTGTTTTGTCCATTCAGGGACACCATAGTAAAAATGGCGGAACAAATATGGCAGCCTCCATATGTGCATTGCCCAGCAACTAGATATGAATGACTCATTCTAAGGAAATAAACATATAACAGCTGTTCTAGCGCAGCAATTACACATCAATAGAAACACAGTTTTGAATTATATATCACATTGACCTTTGATTTTTTACATGCTGTACCTTTAAAAGAAAATAAAAGGAGATGAAACCCAGTTCTTAACCCAGTCTTGCTGGCCTGGGTGCCCTTGTTGAGGATTCAATGAGCCCAGTTAAGTTTTTTCATCCTGGATTTGGGAATCCTACTTTTTTGCATTAGGCCCCAGGTCACATGGGACGTACTGGAAGACCCAAATGCAGTTTCCCACAATGCATGAAGGAGGATATGGGAAAAAAACAAAACAAAAACTTTCAACTAGACTGAAAGATAATTGCTACAGAGGTAGGGTTGGGCATTGAGAATTTAGCATCGATGGGAACTGGGACTGACTCTCCAATTCTCCTGGAATTGTTCAAACATTTAAATTTTGATCCCTATTTTTGATGCCCAGTCTGCCAAACACCATAGAATCCACCTGAAGCAGAACATTTGTTAGTGGTGATTTTCTAAAACATATAAATCTGTAGACATACGCTCATCACCAGGTGCAAGGCTACTGCCGTGGTCACGTGAAATCAAAGAAAAAGCCTGCACACTTACTCCCAGCTGCATTTATTCTAATGTTTCAAGCACATCAGATCTTCCTCAGGTGACGCACATGGCACAACTCTGTGTCTTTTTCGCTATGTTTAGTGAGTTTTCAGACCCTCTGACAACTTTCTTTTAATAAATCTGCTAGTGACAAGTAAAGTGACATTTTCTGGTTCTATAGAGGGTTTCAAAGTTTACAAACACGTGACTTTTTTGGTGGGCGGAGCTTAGCCTGGAGGCAAAAGCAGCTCTATACGCTATGTAAACAAGCGGCAGCTAGCAGTTTTTGGTGGTTTTTTCATAAATGGAGAGTTTTCAAACAAGTGTTCCAGTCTCGGAATAGTCGGAATATGTCCAGACACGCACTCTACGGGACCATGACATCTGTTTTAGCAAATTAATCCTAGCAGATGAAAGAAGGCTGGCTGATCCTGACATCTTACAGGAGAGGATGAAGATCTTCTGCGCTGCAGACAATGGAGTGGCCAGACATCTAATCCAGACACCATGTGTGTCCAACAAAGAGAAACTCGGAGCTAGGGCTGGACAATTAATCGAATTTTGATCGTGATTTAAATTTTGCCTTCTTTACTTGTTTCTAATCTATTTCTAATCAGTAAGATGATTCTGTGTCTACATTAAACATTGCTGTTCATACTGCATTAATATATGCTGATTTTAAACATCTGAAATCCAAACGTTTCAACTGTTTTTAGCATTCATGCCAAAAGTGTGAAATCACAACTAAACAAATTGATCAAACTGTATTTCTTGAACAGTTAAAGCAGTGCAATAAACATCATGCAATTTTAAAACAAAACAAAGTGCCTACTACGACTGTTATGCTTTTTTGTAAAAGACAGAAATATTTAGTTCATGGTGTGAATTATTTACATTAAAAAAGGGATTAAATAATTTGATAGTTACTAAAAGCAAATTATTCAATGCTAAAAACAGTTGAAACGTTTGGATTTCAGATCTAATTAGTGTGACACATCTTTTTCTTAAAAAGGTTCTTTGTTAAAACGTATGCTCAGTTACGCGAGTGAGTGAGTGCTCTCACTTTAACAAGAATCTGTTGTTTTTTCTCCAGCAATGTTGCGAGCTAGTTATTAGAGAAACCAGTGAGGAAACAACTCATATGTGCGGCGAATGTGTTGTACATGGGTGAGCCTTGGAAAATTGAAGTCTTTGTAAGTATTGTGCTGTGTACGTGTGTTAATTACAGTAGTAACTGCCACGATGCTTTTGCAACATACTTTGCATATGACAGTTACTTGGTCAACATCCTCTCCAGTATCCAAACCACCACCAGATGATGCATCCTGGACTATTTTTCTTCGGGATGAATTCTCCCTCCTCCATTTTTTATAACTCGCGCTGCTGCCGCTACCTGAGCTCTATGCCAGAGAAGCTGCTACATGCTGCCAGGCATATGATGTAGCATGTACGTCACTAGGTGCGCTTGTTTTATCTCTCTGTGCAGAGCAGTGCAGAGAGAAAAGGAGTGAGAAAACCCCACCTGCAACTCAAAGCAATTAAATATGACGAATACAGTAATTTTCTATATTCCACAGGGGACTAGCCACAATATCTTAAGTATATTTTAGTATAATTTTGCATTTTTTGACGTTTTACTTTGTCTCTTTCTCTGTTACCCCTGCTGTAAAGGACTTTGTGTGTCCATTGGGTACTGTAAAGGGCTATATAAATAAACTTGATTTGATATATTCAATATATCTTCCAGCCCTAATTATGCTGCCTTTGTGTGGTATCGTATTTATGGTAAATATCAAAGTCCGACATGAAAATTGCACTTGAACACCCACTCATGTTGTAATTTCCACTGGAAAGCTGGAAAAATTTTATGATACCGAGATGAGGTCAATTTTGACCTTTCAACATGGCGGAGAGCAACAAAAATATCCCGAATAGGATGTATTACATGATGTTTTAAGTTCTCTGCTGCTGCTGTTTGGTTAGTTTGTAGTCTGCATAATTCTGTGATGTACAGAACTTTAATGTCATTGCCATTTAGACTTACTTTTGTGTTAAAAAATGTGGTTATTGTTTGGTTTACAGATGCAGATGCTAGCTAACAGCTAGCTGGCTAGTCAGCTGAAAATAACCTCCAGTGATTCACTTCGTTACGACAACAAATCACTTGAACACAACGCACTGGTCATTTCCACTTAACAAGTGGAAAGGATCATCTTTCCCATACCACATGAAAGCAGCATTAGACCCTAGGACTCACACATTGCATGAAGGAAGATGTGGAAAAAACAAAAACAAAGCTTTGTACTCGACTGAAAGATAATCCAGTCCAGTAACAGCAACACAAAGTAAGGCAGATTATGTTTGACTCGGCATGTAGAAGGGACAAAACACAGACAAGCAGCGACAGAGCAGACTGCAAGGCACAGATTCCAACTATGGTCCCAAAACCCAAAACCCAAATAACCTGGGGCAGCATGTACGGAATACCACAGGACACCAAGCAATAACCAATCTGACAGAGCACATAGAAATCTGGGCTTTCATGCACGGAGTGAGCAATAACTGATTATAACCAGGTGTGATGGCAGCAACAGAACAGAGAGGTAATCAACGAAATACAAAACAGGTGTAAGGAAATTGAATGTTGGGAGCAAAACTAATGGAAATGCACAAAGACAGAAACTTAAGCTTTTAAAGGGAATTCAAAAGACATGATTAATTACAAGAAATACAATCTCCATAAACCATCTGCACACCTCAACTTCACCATTAAACTCCACATAGCTGACCCTGCATTCTCTTCTCGATACGATGGTAAAGCCGTGTAATTAAGTTTAGTAGCCTTGTTTTAAGATGGCCTTAAAATGTGTTGTGCATCTTCTCCAGGTTTTAAGTCTCCATATGTCTACGTCGCCCAGGGAGCACCTGCCAGCCTCCCACCCTGCCCTGCCTGAGTGCCTGGCAGCTCACCATCCTGCCTGTTTATTCACCAGTCTGCTCGTTTAGCTCATCCATCTTCAACTTTTTCACACAGTATTGATGCACACCAACAATTTTATTTCATTATGTATGAATAATGAGAGCAGTTACAAGACTCTCTGAACCAATCACAGGCCTCCATTCTCTGCTGACTCAACATGCCCTCAGAGGGGAACATCTGTATGGGTTGACGGAGGAAGCGGCAGGTAAGTAACACATTACATTTATTCATTAAGCAGACACCAAAGTGACACAAGATTATACATCAGGGACAATAGGAAATTCAGTCTGTACTGTACCACTGTCGTATGTTAGGACAATGGTAGTCAGCCCACGTGGAACCCTTAAAAGGAATAGTATTAATACACACCAATAGTACAATACCACCACTGATAATCTGCTACAACCTGTAGTTCGATATTTTCAATATGAGCATACAAAAGAGGAGAGTATTGAAATAACTGCATTAGATCATTAAAAAGAAACTGTGTTGTCCATGAAACGTGCTGATTTTAGGTGCAGCATGAAAAAGCGAGACAACTTTCTAGCATGTAATCAGGTGGTACAGTTGATCCAATATAACCTCAGGTGAGTCGTATAACTGAACTCCCTCCTCATTTCAAACTATAAATAACCATTTCTTTTTACATAAGGAGTCAGACACCTGTAGTGATAATCTGAGCCTGCTGGGATCAAACACGAGCATTTTCATGTTTTTCATTCTCCTCTGTGATCATCATCAGGGGACTCTTATCATGGAGCTTTACCTTTGGAAACAGTTTTCTTTTCCTTTTAAGAAAAGAGATTAAAAACAATTCAATAACTTGTTGCCAGCTGAAAGATAGTTAAATCCAGGTGGACACTTTTTGTCTTTTTTTGGCCAGGCAGTGTATATCAGGGCTGGGTGATATGGCCTAAAATCAATATTGCAATATATTGAGCAGTTCACCTGGTAATGATAATGAATAATAACTTGTTATAGACTAGATGGGGTGGAGTCGTGTGACTACAGACAGAACATGTAGCATAGCGTCTCAAAGGGACATGGCCGACCTTTAGATGTGTTTCTGAGCAACGTCACAGATAGGATGCTCGCGCAACCAGGGGGCAATAAAAACACAGAAAAAGCATTATTGAACTATGAGAAGACGTGTGTTTTACGTACAAGACTCGACTTTTAATGCAGATGAGGTCAAGATATGACGTGAAAGTGTCGGGGAAATATAATGTTGATGTCCTGGTATTTGTTCGGTTGCAAAAATCAAAACATTAATGCATGTGAACAGTTGAAAATGGTGATAATATGACAGTAGGCGTGACTGATGTTCACTAAACCCTCTCAGATAACTTATTCAGGTTCAGACTACATGATTTATTTAGTCTTTCACCATGGTCACCATGTAGAATTAAACCACCGCGGTGGCAGAAATTATTCTGGTGTTCTAGTCGGGAGACTGGTACTAATGCATCAGCTGCATCACAACACTGTAGCTGTGTGTGGCAGCCGTCCTCTGCTCAGGCAGGAAAATAAAAAAGAAGAATAAACTGATGGTGGAGCCGTTTACAAACATTCACGCGGCATAGCAAAGCATCCCGGAGATTTAGTACGAAGTACGGGGGTCGTAAATTAGATGGCGTTTGAGTTTATACCGTTAGCTTGTTCACAGTTAGCTAGTCTGTCTACTGTCCACCATGATCTCATACACAATAAAGCAGAACGTTCCACAAGCAGCGAGACTCACCAACAGCAATGCAGGTGAGTCCCTAACAGCTGGAATCAGCTCTTTTCCAAACGTAGTGATGATGTCGTCTTTGCCTGGTTTAATCCCAAACTAGTGAAAGTTGCTCCTGTATGGAGGAGGTGAGGACGACACCGGAGCAGAACCTGCTGTACACAGCAGACTGTTGGGGACCATTTTGGTTTTAACAAAGAGTCTAAATGAAAGTTTAAGCCGCTTTCTAACTCAAGTTTTTCAGGCAAATTTCAAATGAGGTCCAACACGAATAATATCCATGTTTTAACAAGAAAAATGCCGTTTCAGGGTGATGACTCCCTTGCCAAGTTAGTGTAATCGTGATAGAAATATAACACAGCAACGCTGCGTCGGTATTTTTTTATTCGTCATCAAAATACAGATTTATAATATAATTTAAAATACAATGATCTCTGTTTGTTTCGTCGGGTTACTTTACATTTTTATGAATGATATGAGTGCGTGTTTGGCCGTAGACTGCAGTACAAAACACAGGCTTTTTGCCCCCTGGTTGCGCACGCAACTGCAATGTTTGTAAACGTGAAACCATCTATAAACAGATAAAACAGACAAAAACTACTTTTCATGTTATTAAAACACCAAATATACCAACATGGGCAAAGTAACATCAGTTAACGCCATCATTTTTCATGTCAGTAAATTTTCAGTTCATCGTCCAGCCCTATGATATATCTTGCTCTGGCCTTGACGGGGGATGAGGAGAGACCACAGTGCATTGCTGTTGTCGATAAAAAGGGGCCCTGCAGAAAAAATTTTAGGAACCACTGGATGTAACCAGTGCTGGGAGAGTAAGTTTCTTTTTATTAAATTGTTATATGTAGCCCTTTTCTATACCTGTTCAGGGTCATGAAGTAATCTGGAAGCTATCCCAGACGCCAGTACAGCCTCTTATCATGAAGCTTGCTGCTAACTGCTCAGGGCTACATTAGTTATTACAACCCAAACAAATTGTTGGGGCCTGAATTCGGTGGAGGATAATGAAGATGCTTTGTTGACAATATTGAGGCCAAAATGTTTTGCTAAATCAAAACACTTGAAGTTTCCATGAATCCATGAAACCCTGCACATAAAAACAATTTCCTGCACTTGTTTCATGCAACTCAGGGTCAGGGGGGGAGGAGAGGCTCTCACTGGACCAAAACAGGATCAATACGGAGACAAACTACATTACAAGCTCACCATAGCCCTTATCAATGTTGAATAAATAATAATAGCAGACTGTGGGAAGAAGCCAGAGTTCCCAGAGGAAAGCCCCACAGTTACAGGGAGACAATGCACTCAGACAGGCTGCGGCAGGAATTGGAACCAGGAACCTTTCTGACGTGAGGCTATGGTGTTGAAAACACACCACTGCACTCCTGTTCCTTAACAGTGAACAAGATCGAGCTAATAATCAAGCCAAGCTAATGCTTACCGAGGATTAGCTTGGTTAGCATTGGCTCTGAGCAGCCCTGTCTTTGCCCATTTCAGTTTTTTCCGGGAGTGACAACACATGCGACACGGCAAGATGGAGACCATGGGAAACGCCCAACTAGCTTCACCTTTAGCTCATCAAACGTGACCGGATACTACGTCCATTTTTTTCCAGTCTTTGAGTGATCAAGAAGCCGACTTAATCTCTACCTTTAGGCTTCAAACTCAAATTTTTCATTAGTTTATAATTAAGGCTGACTTGAGTAACCCTTAGCAATATTTAGGATGCTGTGGGCTTTGACTGCTGAGGGACATCCCATGATGCACTTGAACACTTCCTTCACTTTTTGCCTTTTGCTTTTTATTCCATGTAATAATACAGTATATAACATTATTATTGTCATTAATTTGTGCCTCCTTTTCCCTCAGGAGGCATTTCTGGTTTAGAGTTACTACACCACTATTTCCTGTCCTCCGACCCCGTCCCGTCGAGGCAGATGGCCGTCCTGCCTTGGCCTGGTTCAGCGGAAGGTCCTTTCTTCATGCAGGGCAACCTTTTCAGTGGTTGCTCCGCGACTGTGGAAGGAGCTCCTGCTGAATATCAGGCGAGCAAATTCACACCTTGTTTTTAAAACTTCGTTGAAAAATTATTTTTTTCTTTTTGGCATTTTTAATCTGATTGACAGTTGACTTTTTACTGTTTTTTTTATGTTTTTGACATTATTTATGTAGTTTGTATTTTATCTGCCAGTTTATGTGCAGTACTGTGGTTAACTGCATTGTTTTTAAAGTGCTCTACAAAAAAAGTTGGATTGGATATTGAAAGGAAGTTCTTCCACTCCACTGTTGCACATTGCCCCCTGTGCATCGTCAGGATGGGTGTTTGAACGCAGTCCAGTGCTCGTCTTAGCAAGGAAATTATGATTTTTTCTTTCATGAAATGGATTGAACATGTTTATTATAAATCTGAACTGAATAGAAATGTTTCTGCAAAAGTACCTTGCAGTAACAGTTAATTTGGACTTAACTAATAAAGCTGAATGGGCATGGACAGGTTTGTTCTTATCACTTTTGTGCAAGTATAAGGCTAATTTTTCTCAACGTGTATAGGATACTTTTGATTTTGTCAAACTGCAGTTTTTCACCTGCATGGACCAAATTCATATCATGCAAAATGCAATCATACCCTGCAAAAGTACTCTTCACTATCAAAGAGTTTAAAAATTCCTTTGCATTAAAAAATATTTTCCTACCAGCAGGATTATGTGCATGTATGCTGGATAACATGTACTATATGCCAGAATAGTGGTAAATGGTCACACATACAATTTTTCCAAACATTCCTCCAATTGCAAGAAGTGAAAAACAGGAATAATGGATAAGTGGAGGTAATTCATATGATCTAATGAGGAACCTGTGCTGAGGCAATGTCACAGATTACACCGAAAAGTCATTTCACCATAAATTAATTCAGCTTTATGATTGATAAGAAACCCTTGGGCAGATTTATATTACAAAGTCACCATGCTGCAGAATCTCCAAAGCAATATCACCTTTTAATTTGACAAGATTGTTGGTATATAATCTATTCATCCGAGGAAGATGCCTGCTATTCAGACTAGCAGAGCCAATAACATTATATGTAGATAATTGCAATCTAAGCTCCTGCATTACAGCAATTGTATGTGTGTGTGTGTGTGTGGCTGTACACCAGCTCCAAAATTAGAACCTGAAAATTGGAAAGCTCTGTGAGAAGATATGGATGATGTAATCCTGCATATGAAATATGTAATACTAGACCTGAAATACTTTGTGAATTATGACACATTGGTTTAGACCTCACACACACCACACACTTCAGCTGTAGCTGTTTCACCGTGCATCTTGTTCTGATAACCACCCCTAATTAATAACTGACTACCATCAGTGAGGATGTTGTGTGACAGAAGATAGCGTGGTACATTTTTATGCATTTAGCTTTCTGATGAGCTCAGTCTGTTATTCCACTTTCTGAGACCTTTTCCCTTCGTTTAATGCAGCGTGGACGTTACTATTTCTATGGAAAGGGGAGAGGAGGAGGAATGAGAATTGATTTCCATCAATCTATCACCTGACCTCCCCGCTTGTAGAATCTCAGAAAAACATTGCATATTGACTGACGTGCTGTCATCTCTGGCCGAGGGGCAGAAATTTAAAACTGCCTTCTCAACTGCAGTCCCTACAAAAATAACGCAGATCATATTACGTACATCCAACAGACTGAATGAATGAGACAAATGAAAGCCAAAGCTGTTGGGGTTGAAAAGTTTAAGACAGCAACAGAAAAATCTACTTTTTGAGTGAGTTTAAGTGTCAGAATACCCACTCTGACCCTTCTGACCTTGAAAACTGGCGATGGAAGGTCCACACGTTGCCCGTAGCGTTATTATTTTTACCAGTGTGAAATGAAAGTGAAAAGATAAGAAAAAAAAAATGTTTGAGAGAAGCTTTAAAGAAGCTTCACCTGTGTTTTTAATGAGGCAAAAGTCTGCTTTGCTATGGGCTGTTACATTCTCAACCAGGTCCTGCTGACCCAGGAGGAGGATTTAAGTTCAGGTAGTTGGTATTTAATTAGTATTTTAGTTATTATTGCCATCCATCTTGGTTTTCCCATCATTTCAGTTGATTTTTTTTATTTATTTAACCATTTGCAAAGTTACCATTATAGGGGTAAAGTTATATTTATTCACAAAT
This sequence comes from Atherinomorus stipes, assembly GCA_023101725.1. Taxonomy (NCBI): domain Eukaryota; kingdom Metazoa; phylum Chordata; class Actinopteri; order Atheriniformes; family Atherinidae; genus Atherinomorus; species Atherinomorus stipes. The sequence continues at coordinate 1,557,735 of JALJCO010002854.1, read as the reverse complement.
TAAATTATCAGGTGAATAATTGGAAGTGTTTCCCCATGTGTCCTTTTCGCTTCATTGGTTTGTGTTTAACAGTCTATTATTGCAGATTTATTCAATGCTGAACTAACTTCTCTGAGTTTTATTACATCTGAAGAGGCGTAGGTCAGAAAAGTACAACAGATGTTGCAAAAACATAACTGTCAGCTTGTGGGAAACAGATGTTTTGAAAGGCCAGTCAGTCAGTCAGTCAGTCATTTTCTGTACCGCTTATCCAGTTCAGGGTCGCGGGGGTTGCTGGAGCCTATCCCAGCTATTATCAGGCGAGAGGCGGGGTACACCCTGGACAGGTCGCCAGTCTGTCGCAGGGCCAACATAGAGAGACAGACAACCATTGTCACCATTTCATTGTTTTGAAAGGTGATATTTAAATTCAGTGACAGCGTTTTTCTTTTTTTTTCTCAGATGTTGTCATATTGAGGGATGTAACCATAAAGAAGGGACTTAAAGATACTCTGTTCTTTATTAGATTTTCTTTCTGTGTTGGAATTATTTTTCTTTTCTGTATTACTCAACCTCATTTCTTATCAGTTTGAGTTTCTCAGCAATGTCAGGCAGGTTTATTTGTTCAGCACATGTAATGCACAAGAAAACTTAAAGTACTATAATTGGTACTACACCCCCCACTTTTTTAGCCTGGTACACCACTCTTACTATCACCATGTATGATGTACGACAAGTCACTCTGAACTTCCTCTGATGGAGACTGATTTCCAACTCGAGACAAAGAGGCGGGACTATCTGGAACAAATTTAACTGAAAAGAACCAATCAGAGAAACACAGAAGTGAAATAAACGTCTTTTTGTAAGAGGAAAGCCCTCAGGACAGCAAGTTGTTTTTAAGGACACGTGCAGCTCATTAACATATCAGAAAAAGCATAGTTGCTTTTTAGTTGCTCTTCTGCGGCCACCATTCTGTTTATGGTTAGAGAACTGAGTAGCTGAAAAACGTGTCGTAAAGTCCTGCCTCCCACGCTGTGATTGGTGCGGTCGAGTGGAAATCACTTTCCAATGGAAGGAACCCAGACTGACTTGTCATGTTTGTTTATTTAATAGGATCCCCATTAGCCACTACTCCATTCCTGGAGCAGTGGCTATTCTTCCTGGGGTCGTGCATCTCATACACGGCGATAGTCAGGCTAGTGTACCAGGCGACTATTTTTTTGAGTAACTCCTCCCATTTCTAAATTTTGAAAAATGCCAGTAACTGGGTGGCGTAGCGGGGTATCAGGGGGCAAGTTTGATAAGGAAGCGGAGGATGTGAATAGAGCTCAAAAGTCCGAGGGCGAAAGAGGGGGTTGGTGCGATGCATCGTTATTAAAGAGGGCACCAAAAAAAGTTTCCTCCTTATTCTACTTACAGTAAGCCGGCACCCGGTCTGCCACCTGTCAATTACAAGGACTCGTCCCCTATTATGTGAAATTTCAAGATTAAATACCATTTAAACAGATGAGTTCTAAAAAAAAATCACCCCCTCACAGTTGACATGAAGGTAAACTTGACCTATTAAACCTAAAATTATGTTTTGAACTAGACTGTAAACATGTTTATTTCTGCTGCGAACGTGTTTATTTCTGCTGTAAACATGTTCATATTTGCTGTAGACATCAATCAATCAATTTTATTTATATAGCCCTTTACAGTACACGAGGTAACCAAAGTGCTTTCCATAAAAACATCATAGAAAGAAAATAAGAACATGTTTATTCCTGCTGTAAACATGTTTATTTCTGCTGCAAATATGTTTATTTCTGCTGTAAACATGTTTATTTCTGCTCTAGACATGTTTATTTCTGCTGTAAATGTGTTTAATTCTGCTCTAAACATGTTTGTTGCTGCTGTAAGCATGTTTATTCCTGCTGTGAACGTGTTTATTTCTGCTGTGAACATGTTTATTTCTGCTGTAAACATGTTAATTTCTGCTCTGGACATGTTTATTTCTGCTGTAAACGTGTTTATTTCTGCTGTGAACATGTTTATTTTTGCTGTAATGTGTATTTCTGCTAGACATGTTTTTTTCTGCTGTAAATATGTTTATTTTCACTCTAAAAATGTTTATTTCTGCTGTAAACATGTTAATTTCTGCTCTAAACGTGTTTATTTGCCTATGATTCACCTGTACTTCCGCTGCATATAGCTCCTCCATTTGAATGCCGCCTAGTCAGTCCTTGATGTGAAATTGGATTCTGGTTTGTACTTGATCATAATGTGCGGATCACGAAACGTAATTGGAAAAAAGTTTGAGTTAATAAGTTCACTTTCGCCAAGTGATGCTATTTGAGACCTCCCGATTACAGCAACTATGCTAAGCTAACCTAAGCTAAAGGCAGTGCTGCAAGATTCAGAGAATGACTGGGTCGGCTAGAAAATGCTTCTGCCCACTAGTCCAACTCAGTGGACTGTGGGGGGGGAGGCTCAATTTCACCCAGCGGTGGCATATGCCTTTAATTAGAGGAGAGAAGGCGGTCCTGGTGGTGCACAGAATTTCATGCCAGTTGGGATGTATCAAGGACAGATGCCCAACACACAGATACATACATCTGGATATTTCCTGGAGTACATACTTTCCTAGTTTTGGTCGTGCAGCATCTTTCAGTATGAAAACTACACAGTCCTTTGTACATGAGCCTCCTGGTCTTTGGCTTTTTTTTTCTGTAAATCACTTTGGCTGGCCATTGACCAACACTAGGCTACCAAACACACTCACAGGTATATAAATAAAGCTGACATTGACATTGTTCATCATAGAAAATAAGAAAATCTGTCTAAATCCACCCACATTTGTTCAGTCCATTTTAATTGAGAGATGAAAGATATCTCCAGGCCGTCTCCTGTCAGATGGATGCTGCCTGCCTGACAGGAAGGAAGTCATTGCTAATTAGAGGTGAGTCACTGATGTGGTCATGTACAGTTTTTACAGCTTCTGTGTCAGATGGACGAATCACTTCTCCATCATATCTCATTACAAGACGCGAGAAGTTAAAATACTCTTTAATGTCAGTATTTAATGCACAGTATATTCAAGACAGCATATCACATGACGAGATGTGTGCCAAACATTAGTTAAAAGGTTGGGTTTCCAACTGTGTGAGAAGCTTAAATATCAAGAAATCAATAAGTGAATGTTTCATCAGGAATGCAGTGTGTGTATCCTTGTAATTAGTGGACAGATGGTGTGTCACAGGCTTGACACAAATACTATACTGCACTCTGATACTGATAAGAGCTGTGGATACCAGAAAGCTCGAGCTCTCCAGCACACTTTCTTTAGTTTTTGTCAGAAACCTGTGCAGCCTCTGTACCGGAAAGTTACGGCATACCTCATCGTTCATATTTCATAAACATGGTCTTGTTGTGTGGAGTAGATAAACAGCTTTTTGAAGAGCTCTGATTTATTGCTCTTTTGTAACCACTGTATGCAGCCAACATGGATGCTGTGGGCGGAATCATCATTCAGAAACACCTCAAAGGCTCATTTACAGCTGGAGGCTGCAGCACATGGAAACGGCACATTTGGCTCATGAGACCTGTAGTTGTTTTTCTAAGGCTGCTTGTTTTTCTCTTGCTAAATTTAGAGAATATGAAGTTTTTTAAAGAAAAAAACACATAAAACAATAAACATATGAACTACGGCATCTTCAGTGGCCACCACAACAACTAAAATATCTAATTAAAAATTACATACACAACCTACAAATATAATTAGGGACAATACAACCAGCTCAGGAACAAAGTGGCAGCACAGAAAATACAAACATAACTCTTGTTAACATGATTATCTTTCATTTTTGTTTCTCAAATTCACAAAACAGGTTAGATTCTGTTTCTCAAGGCTGGGCTTTATTTCTCTCTTTCTCCAGGAGGTGTATGAAGTACACTAGTATATTGCCAAAAGTATTGGCTCGCCTGTCTTGACTTACAAATGAGCTTAAGTTACATCCCATTCCTGATCCATAGGGTTCAATATGACGTTGGTCTACCTTTGCAGCTAGAACAGCTTCACCTCTGCTGGGAAGGTTGTCCACAAGGTTTAGGTGTGTGTTTTGGGGAATTTTTGACCATTCTTTCAGAAGTGCATTTGTGAGGTCACACACTGATCTTGAACGAGAAGGCCTGGCTCTCAGTCTCCGCTCTAATTCATCCCAAAGGTGTTCTATCAGGTTAAGGTCAGGACTCTGTGCAGGCCAGTCCAGTTCCTCCACACCAGACTCTGCATCCAGGTCTTTATGGACCTGCTTTGTGCACTGGTGCACAGTTATGTTGGAAGAGGAAGGGGCCAGCTCCAAACTGAATAGAATTATTCAAAATGTCCTGGTATGCTGAAGCAGAGTTCCTTTAACTGTAACTAAGGGGCCAAGCCCAGCTCCTGAAAAACAACTCCACACCATAACCCCTCCTCCACCAAACAATACACTTAGCACAATGCAGTCAGACCAGTACCGTTGTCCTGGCAACCACCAAACCCAGACTCCTCCATCCGATTGCCAGATGGAGAAGCATGATTTGTCACTCCAGAGAACGCCTCCACTGCTCTAGAGTCCAGTGGCAGCTGCTTTTCACCACTGCATTCACGCTTTGCATTGCACTTGGTGATGTATGGATGGATGCCGCTGCTCCACCATGGAAACCCATTCCATGAAGCTCTCTGCGCACTGTTCTTGAGTTGATCTGAAGACCACATGAAGTTTGGAGGTCTGTAGTGATTGACTCTGCACAAAGTTGGTGACCTCTTCACACGATGCATTTCAGCATCCGCTGACCCCGCTCCATCAGTTTACGTGGCCTACCACTTGTGGCTGAGTTGCTGTCGTTGCCAAACACTTCCATATTCTTATAATACAGATGACAGTTGACAATTAAATATTTTGGAGTGAGGAAATTTCACCACTGGATTTGTTGCACAGGTGGCACCCACAGTTCCACGCTGGAATTCACTGAGCTGAGAGCGACCCATTCTTTCACAAATGTTTGCAAAAACAGTCTGCATGCCTAGCTGCTTCATTTTACACACCCGTGGTCATGGAAGTAATTAGAACACCTTATTCCCATAATTTGGATGGGTGAGCAAATACTTTTGGGAGTATAGTGTACATCCAAATAGTCAAGAGTCTTATCTGACATAGGCAGCACTATCACTTTGGAGAATCCAGGTTTTAATGGGTTAGCTAAAGTTAAAAGCTTTACAATGAATCAGGGATCCATGATTGATTTGTAAGGACAGATGGATGGCATAGAGACGGTTCTCACAATCAATTAGCAGATGGTTGGATTATAAATCTGTATGTATAATTTAACATAATGAATTGGGATCACTGACTCTTATATGAGTTCTTAAAAAGCTTCACTGTACTGTTAAAATGTGAAATGACAAAAACAAGTTTGCTAATTGGCAAACATTTACTGATCAGTGGAGAGAGGCGTTAAAGCTTTAGGATTACTAATTTTCCTGTTAGTCACACCACGTGGACGTGTAATGACATTTCTGCATGTAAGGGAAATAATTACTGGCCTGCCTAATGATGACAATGCTGGAGTCTTGGCAGATGATCAATAATAAAAGTTAAATCCTTGAATGAGTGTAATGGTCGTTAATGATCTTGTAGACTGACTAAATTAATTCAGCACTAACATAACAAAATGTGTAATTTTGATAAAAATGAATTGTATTTATATAACGACTATTTACACATGACAGAATTTGAAAATCTAAAACACAAACCAGTGTCGGGTCATAAACTTGGTATAAAATAACCTTTTTCTGTGGCACCAGATACAGCGGGGAAAAAAATATTGAACACATCAACATTTTTCTCAGAAAATATATTTCTAGTGGATCTATTGACATTACATTTTCACCAGATGTCGACAACAACCCAAGCAATGCACACATACAAAGAAATCCTAACATTTATGTCCTTAAATGAAGTTATGTGTAATATTGTGAAATGACACAGGGAGTAAGTATTCAACACATGAAGAAATTGAGGGACAAAAAGATCTGGAAAGCCAAGAAAGCAGCTGGAGTCTGTCAGTATTTAGAAAGTAAACCTGTCCCCTATCAGTGCAAAGTAATATCAGCTGGTTTAGTCCTGATTGATGCCTTTTGTCATCACAGAGGTGTCAGACAAGAAGCATTCCATGATAGGTAAAGGCAAAACACACTGAAGGCATTGGTTTCAGCTGCATTTCTAAACTTCTGAAAGTTCCAGTGAGCACCATTGGGGCCATCATCCAGAAGTGGAAAGAACACGTCATCGTCGTAAACCGGCCAGGTGCTCCTAACAAGATTTCAGACAGAGGAGTCAGAACAATAATCAGAAAGATTCTCCAACAGCCCAGGCCCACTCATGGAGAGCTTCGGAAAGACCTGGAATCAGTAGGTACAGTTGTTTAAAAGAAAACAAGAAGTAATGCACACAACTGCCATGGCCTTCATGCACGCACACCACGCAAGACCCCATTTCTGAAAAAAAAGCGTGTTGATGCTTATTTGATGTTTGCATTTGGACAAACCCATGACATTCTAGAAAACATAGTCTGATCAGATGAGACAAGAACTGAACTTTTCAGATGTCATAAGACACAACTTGTTTGGAGGAGAAATGGAACCGCACTTGAGCCCGAAAACACCATAGCAACAGTGAAGTTTGGAGGTGGGAACATCATGGTGGGGGCTATTTTTCATCATGGTGGGGTAGGGATGGGTACCGAAATCGGTACTTTTATAGGTACCTACCGAACTCCGTCGGTACTACCGGGTACCGATTCACGTAAAATCAAACGGTACCATGTTTCGGTACCTAAATGCACCATTTTTAATGTGAGGTAGTGGAGGAGTTTGTTATTTCTGTGCCGCACGTGAACGTTGCATCGCAGCATGACATCAGCAGCAGCGGCCGCGTGTTCAGTCAGAAGCTTTCCTGCTTCACTTCTCTAAAACATCAAGTTTGCTGCATTATTTGTGATGCCAGCGTCTGATCTGAGAAAGCAGCAGATTAAACACAATATTCTTTTCAAAGCTCCTTTCCCGTCGCGTCGTCCGCAGCCCACAGAAAAAAGAGGGAGAAGTCCGTCAGCGCCTCGGTGGCTGAACAGATGTAATCGGAGGCAGATAATAACCAGCAGGGTTCACAAACTGCCGTTCAAGAACTTAATACGATGTGAATATTTACTGAGTTCAGCATCAACCAAGACAGTAAACCAGATCTGGAGCGACACGCATGTCACGTCTCTCCCTCCCTCCCTCTGTCGCATCCCACATCTTTATTAAAAACTTCATCACAGCGGAGTTTCCACACGCGAGTGCACCAGCCACCATACTTTCATCTGATAAATAAGAGTCTGCGTCTCTCTGAAACAGCTTGTATGGTTTAACCAGCACGGAAACTGTCTGCACCAAGTTAGTAACCTGATCCCTGCAGCAGGATTACAGCCTCCAGACCTGCGCAAAACGCCGCCACAAAATCAGTTTAGTGTCGAAGAATATTCCGTCTTTTTTCTCATGAAATTATTCTGTCATTATTATTATTTCGTCTGAAACAAACTCCCAGAAAGTCTCAGATCAGCTGAAACACTTAGTTTGTTTAAATCCAGGTTAAAGACCCACCTGTTCTCAGCTGCATTCACATAGATTTTACTCTAAAGTTCAAATCTGCACGGCTCTATGCTCTCTCTTTTTAATCATAAATATTTTTAATTTTTATCATTTTAAAATCATACTTCTACTTTTTTGTTCTTAATCATTTTCCCTTTTACACCCCGCTGCAATGCTTGGTTTATCTAAAGCACTTTGAATTTTCCTGTAGGCTACATTAAATGTGCTGTATAAAAAAAACTTGCCTTGCCATTAAGTTTCCCTCTGATACCAGACGCTCTGGCATCATAGAGAAACAGCTGGATTTTGCTTTAATATATTATTAAAAAATTCTACGTTGAGAATGAGAAATAAATCTGTTATTGCCATATAAACACACATAAAAGTACCGAAAACTGGTACCGTTTGGTACCGGTACCGATTCGCAGGTATCGAAAGTTGGTACCGTATCGATTCAAATGTGAAAGGTATCCATCCCTATGGTGGGGGCTGTTTTTTCAGCACGTGGTACTGGTAGACTTCATATCATTGAAAGAAGAATGAATGGAGAAAAGTAGAGAGACATTCTGGACCAGAATCTGCTGCCATCTGCAGCTGCTGAAGATGAAAAGAGGCTGGATCTTTCAGCAACACGACCATCCCAACACACAGCCAAGAAACACTCACCTGCTTTAAGAAGAAAAAAATAAAGCTGCTAGAATGGCCCAGTCAATCACCTCACTTGAATCCAATTGAAAATCTTTGGAAAGAACTAAAGATCCGAGTTCACAAAAGAGACCCCCGGAACGTTGAAGATTTGAAGGCAGTTTGTGTAGAAGAATAGGCCAAAATCACATCTGAGCAATGTATTCCACCGGTTTCTCCACAGAGGAGGCGTCTGGAGGCTGGAATCACCAGCAACAGTTTTTGCACTAAGAATTAAATCAACTTCAGTAAGCGTATTCAATACTTATTCCCTGCGTAATTCCACTATTTTACATATAACTTAATTTATGGACATAAATGTTAGGATTTCTTTGTTGGGTTGTTGCTGACATCTGGTGAAAATTTCATGTCAATAGCTTGGCTACAAATATATTTTCTAAGAAAAATGTTGACGTGCTCAATACTTTTTTTCCCCGCTGTATGTATATTCAGGCTTGAAATTAGGAATATTAATGCAATTTTTGTCCTTTAGTCTAAAACTTCTACATTTCAAAGTTGCAAACCAATAATTTTATCTATAAGAAATCATCTAAATAGTGTAGTTTGTAGCTAATAAAGGAAATAGACATTTCCATTTTGATGAAAGTTGCAGTTCTAGACTGGAGGACAAACTTTTGGTTTGCAGTTTTTTTGTATTATTATTATTATTATCATTATTACTATAAGTAGTACAGTAGTAGTACATCGCTTCATTTAGTGAACCTTGCAAAGGTTGGGTTGGGGACAACGACAAAAATCTGTGATTCCTCGTCTTTCTTAAAGACACACAACAGAACTTTTAGCAGTTTTCTCAGTGACGATAGCCCCCTATCAACAGCTAAACTAGCATCCATCTTGCATCGTACCTGTACTGTGATTCACTCCAGCCAGTAAAAGACAAGTCTTACCTTGCAGATCAGAATCAGGTCTATGGTAAAAACAAGCAACTTCATATGCTAAAACTAGTTACTGAGATTTAAAAAAAACAGTGAAAACCAACGCTAAAGCCATGTAAAACACAATATAACTAAGAATAAACTATTCTCTATTTCTCTCTTTCCATCATCAATGTCTCTGGCAATGACCACTGAACACTCCACTCTGCTATGACTTCTTGCGCCATCTTATGTTTATATTGCCGAACTGCGCCACACGTAGTGACAAATGATGACGTCATCGACTCATAACGCCGCCACAGCTTGAAAGTCGAGAGTCTTAGCTTCCAAATTTAAGAAAATATCATTTTAGCTATTATAGTTTTTATTTTAGAGCAGTTTAAACAGGATTATGCTAACAGGGAACATCCGGTGGCTGCTCCGTTTTTTAAGGGTTAAGAAAAAAATACACACTGCTAGCATTCATTAAAGGGTCATAACCTTTTACATACACAATCCTTCTTAAATTATCTTCAACTGAACTTTTAATTATAGTTGGGTGGGACAAAAATTTAATGAGCTCATTTTAACCTCTTTTTATCCCCAACTATTGTTTGTTGCGAGAATACGTACGAGAGTTAGACTTGTCTGTAAGCGCGTTCACGAGGCAAACGTCAAAGCCAAAACAAAGTTTTATCAGGACAGAGCAGGTGAAGGAAAATGATGTCCCAACAGAGAAAACCGTGATAAAACCGTAACGACATTGTTGATGGAGAGGATCCGCGGAGTGAAAGGGCTGGACTCTGATGAATATAAGGAGCGTTAGTTTCTGTAGCTACATTAGCAGCTTGTCCGCTCGTCAACCACCGTTTACTGGTCTCTTACACAAAAGATAATAAGTTACACAAGCAGCAACACTTACCGACTGCACATCCTCACTGATAAATATAATCCACTGGTGCCTGGTAGTGCTGTCCCTCCTGTTAAATCACCGAAAACTGCTGAATATCTGCCGAGGAAACTCAGCTCGGCTATCTAACCCCTCCTCCTCGTTGTCGGAGTTACCTGCCACGATCTACTCTGTGACAGGTAATCAGCTGCCTTCAGGTGATGCTAAAGAGGCTAGCTTAGCAGCTCGCTCGCAGCCTCTCTATTTCACGTCAAAACAGCTGGTCATAACTCCTCCGTGGCAGGTAATCAGCTGCTTTTAGGTGGCGCTTAAGAGGCTAGCTTAGCAGCTAGCAGCCTCCCTAGTTCACATCATTTGGAGAAAGAAATTCAATTTACGTACTGTGGAGAGCGTAAATTGTTTGTGCGACCGATTCTGGTGAGAAGAGAGCGCCCGCACTCAAAGACGAAGTCACTTTCACTCTCCGGAGTTTCTGGCACGAAATAACTGAGGTCCCGTTCCAGGACACGTTTTATCGTGAAAAAGTGGGATTTCCGGGTGATGACTCCTTTAACAATGATATGCCTTCTTTTGTCCCTATTCCTACTTTCTTGTAAAATAAATAAATGAAGAAGAGATGAGAAGGAAGGACCTAAAAATAGTGGTGGGGTGTTTGAAGCTTAGGCTTAAAGTGTGCACCAAGTACAGAACAAGTGTCCCAAATAAACACACACCTCCGTTCTTGTACCATATTCTCAAACATGTAAGCAAAGACAGATGAGGCCTGGCATAACGTGAGTCGCATGACTGATTCAGTCTGCTGGTTTTATTTACTGTCAGAAACAGAGTTTCAGATAAAGCTGTTGCAAGTGTTTGTAGCAACAGTCATAGGAGTGATGATGGTAGAATTAGAAGTCGTAGTAGTCGGAGAATGAGTGGTTGCAAGTGACTCTTAGTTAAATGTGGCCAGTCAGAAAGAGGAAAACTTCCCCCATCTGCCAATACTTTGAAAATGGCTGCTCACATCTGTATGTCCTTTATATAAATGTTGCTTTTCTATCATTAATTGCTATTATCTTGAGAAAAATTAAAATGTTAACATTTCTTATCCCATTCTAACAAATGAACACTCAAGAAAGGGTCAAGAGAGCTATTGATGATAGCATTTTATCATTCAGTTTCACTTCAACGAAATTCATCAGAAATATACATGAAAATGGCTTTTTTTTTTTCTTTAATCTAAAATGATCTGACACTTTGCAAAATGATGTTGCATCCAAACAATCTGTCCGCACCTACATCAGCAGCATAGAACTCCAAAGTTAAACGAGTGATATTCGGTTAAGAGTAACACCATGTGTTATCCTTTCACTCAGTTTGAGCTGTTAACCTGTTGTGCAAACCAACTGCTGCTACATGAGAATCCTAAATCACTTTATTCAATTTATCTTTGACACCTGTAACCTCTAAAACAGACCAGAGAGGTGTAATGTGTATTGCTCAAGCCTTCTTTAACTTTGGACTGTCCTGGGTACAATGACGAAGCATGTCCTCATACATAATTTGCATTTGGATCTGGATAAATGGCCACAGCGATCGCTTGTCTAACATTCAATGAAAAGAAGTGAGAAGAAGACATGCTATGTTCAAACCTCGTGGAAACCTGGTGGGGAAGGTGATAAGACTGTTTACCAACGTTTAGCCCAAAGAGAGTATTTACATAAGCCCAGAGGCTCATGAAAGCCGGCCAGCTGTGTCTGCTCCGAGGCTCTTACCCTCTCTTTCTGGCTTCAGAAAAACCGTAATATGATGTGCCTCCAGTATAATCTCACCTGCTGACTGGTACACAGTATAAACAACTCCCTGTGACCAATGACTGTCTTTCATGTGGTTTCCAAAGAGGTGAATGAAAAGAACACTTCCTGCAACGGGAAAAAAAGCCTGGATTGTGTTGTGTGTTCAGCTTTTTCTTGTTCTACCAAGACACGTTCACAAGGGAAGACTATTTATCTGCAAAACATTTATTTTACATGAAACATATGAAACAGAGATGATCAGAATTAGAGCCTGAAGAACATCCTGCATGTTTTTGTACTCTGATTTCCAGAGATCCTTTGATGAAATGCTATCATTTGCATATCTTATCAAATTGGTGCAACACTTCTGTCAGCATCGTATCGCTTGTTAAGCTGTGCTTCTCTGCTCAGTATGTCCCGAATTAAAACACCAATTTTCTGTGGTGGATGTTTTTGAAACTGCTCTTTTTACCACTATTTCATGTGATGTGTTGTCAACGTAGCTTTGTACTTTAAAGCAATATGAGAAGATAAAGAAAAGGGTTTTACTATAATCCAATTGTTACAGTGATTCTGGGGGGTGGGGGGGGGCACATTACCAGAACATAAATACGTTGCAAAGTGTGACTTTCATTGGTGCAGATTTTTTTCTTCACTTCCATCTAAACTTGAGAACACAACTGATACAAAGTTAAATAAACACATAAAACTGAGGTTTTTTTCATTAAGTTTCACAAGTTTTTGAAGATAATGACACTCAATAAGAGGACACTCAAAAGACTAGTCTAGAATTCTGCTGCTAGACTGCTAGACCACAATAGTCCACACTACCCATATTCTATCAAATCTTCATTGGCTCCCAGTCAAATTTCAAATTGATTTTAAAGTCTCAATTTTGACCTTCCAGGCACTGCAAGGCTAGGACCCCCGGTATATTATTGATCTGCAGTGACCCTAAACTTCAGGGCACACCCTTCGTTCCTTAGGCCAGAGTCTCCTGAAGTTACCAAAGACCCGTTTTAAGCCCCGTGTTTTGAGGGGGTGGGGTGGGGGGACCGTAGCCCTTAGACTGGTTGACTGCGTGGAATCTTTTTAAAAGCAGCTGAAGACGTATTTATTTAGGAAAGTTTTTGGTTGATTTGATTGGCATTGACTGGGTTTTATAATTTTATTGTTTTCTATTATCTCTTCCTTTTAGTTATGTCTTTTTGTTGTACCAGTTACCCTTTTATGTACAGCACTTTGTGATTTTTATCTGTAACAAGCACTTTATAAATAAATTTTACTTACTTATTCACTGTTTGCTATTATATGTGTATCTGTTTTGAGCCAAACCACAATGTGTCCCCTAATTTATAACCATGTAGATGTAAATAGTCATGCTGAGCTCCTCTTCAGATAAGGTAGATCATCTCTATTTGTGTCCCAAAGCACACGTTTTTTTTTTCTCTTTCTTCACATCTATTATTTTTACTGGAGCTACAAATTTAATTTTGCCCTGATGTTTACCTCTGCGTGTTAAAAAGCAAGTTGGCAATAGCTGAAACTGATTCCTTCACTTATCTCACGGAATAAAAACAAATTGAACTGAGCTTTTTATGATCTCATTTCAGCAGGCTGAAGAAATTTACTGGGAGATGTAAACAAATACTTCCATGAACAAAGAACCTTTAACGTCTACACACTGTTTTGCCATCAGCTGCTTTACACATCCCTTCCTAATCCCCATATACAGGGCTTCTTCCTTTGCCCGTTCATGCATGATACAATACACGACTCAACTGTTATTCTGTTCAGCCCAGCAAACTGTTCCCTAAAAACAACACTGGCTGAATGGATGCTGACATCTGCAGCCACATGTGAAATCTGGGCTAAATTGAACATCTTCAAAACATCAGCAAAATTTTCGACCCATACTTTGATGTAGCCTTCTGAATTAAAAAATTTAAAAGTCCAATTAAATAAAAGACTATTATTTTTCAAAGTAATTAAGAAAATAAAAAATTCTGCGGGGCTATTTTCTAATGTTAATTGGCTTGTGTAATTTCCTTTCAAGGAATCAAAGTCAAGATATTTGGTGTAAGTTGTTGAATCATCTATATTCATACAAAATAACTCAATTTACTTTACAGGGATAGTTTTCTTTTTGTCATAATTTAGTTTCAGCATTTTTTTTTAATTTAACAGTGATTTGAATCTATAGATTTTCCTCCACATATATAGCGTGAACTGTATTTTCTGCAGGGGAGCACATGGGAAGACAGGTTATGTTGGGCTGAGCGGTCGATTTTCCTTCTTCATTCTAAACTCTAATTTACTGTTATGATTGTCACAAGCCCCCTGAGGGTGCTCTGTGCCTTGTTCATTGTGCGGGTCAGTGGATAGTCAACAATGTCTGTGGCCTTATCTCCTTCGAGAGTCTAACTTCCCCACTGACATGCCACTGCTTATTTGGTTCACACTAAATACATAAATAAAAGGAAGTTGTTTATTCATAAATATTTGCTATTATGCCTAAAATTATTGACTTGTGTCATTAATTTTTCCATTTTTCTCTGAAAATGAGCCATGGGAAAAGGCACCAAAGTCAAGCAATAAATTCCACTTCTGTATTGATGGCAAATGGTTGAGCTTTGGAACCAAAGAGAGGCTATGTTACATGTGTGATGACGCCAGAAGCCAGTATGGAATTATATTCTCTACATTATGATAAAAAGGTGGAGCTCCTTCTCCCAGGGCGATTGGGTAGAGAACATCTTCACCCATCCTTTACTACCACTCTGCTTTTTTTCTGCTCATCCATCGCTTTTTAACTGATACTTGCTAATTGCTTTCTTTGTTGCTGTTTTGTGCGGGTGTGTTATGTTGCTTCATCTGAAACAGATACATGACTTCAGGATACTCCACAAAATCAAGAGAGCATCTGAAATAATATCTATTTTACAAGCTTTTATCCACTTTCTTACTCTTTTAAAGTAATCATGATTTCAATTTATATTTAAACATGATGTATTCAGAGGAATCTAAAAGAATAGCTAAATCCGCTGAAAAGAAATATGAAGTTCATGACGGTGTGCTCGCTGTTATTCAATAAATGTTCTATAAGATGCTAAGTAACACAGAGAGAAATCCGCATTGTGAGTCACATAACATAAAATTGTTTTTAACAAGCCAGCCCACATGAACAACTGAAAATCAAGTTGGTAAATCAAGTAGATAAAATGAGATTGTACAAATCATGAGGACTTTTTCTTTGAGATGTTAAAAAACCCAATCAATGGCTCTCCAACTAGTCAAGTCAACTTTATTTGTATAGCACTTTAAACACAGAAGCTACTGATAAAGCGCTGAACAGAGGTAAAAACAGAAATTAGGTCTCACAATGGGAAAAAAGTGAGAACATTAAAACAAATATAAAACATAAGACCAATCAAAACAATGAACAGTAAAAACAATATAAATATCAGAAAAAATAAGACTTACAGTGTGTTCAGACCAAGCGCGATTTGGGCGTCAAGGGCGTCAGGTTTACATGCAAAGTCAATGGCCGACGCGCGTCAAGGAGCGTCGGCCTTTCTTGCGGCGCGTTTCGCGCGTCGGGCGCGGCGCGTCTAGGGCGTTAGCGCGTCGAGTTTTGAGATGTTCAGCGTTTGCGCGTCAAGGGCGTCAGACGCCGGAGTTGGAAAATCTGAACTTTGGCGTCTTGACGCGGGGGCGTCGACCAATCAGAGCGAGTCATGACACAGACACTTTTTCTGACAGGAGAGGAAACACCCAGAAGAACCAGGGAAATCTCCTCTCTATCTGAACACAGAGGAGGATAAACTGTGATCTGTGTCCGGTCCCGGTTTCTGAACGGTGGTTTGATGACCTGCTGTCCTGATGGGATGTACTGGGCTGATAATGCTGCCCCGCATCGGGACAGCGGGACGTTAAACTGGGCCGGATCAGACGGCTGAAAGTGCCGCTCACCAGCAGCTCCTGAAGTAAATGATGAAACTCATCACAGTCAGAACACCTGGAATCATTTTGTGAACCGGACACAGAGCAGAGATGTCCGACGACGACGTTCCCTGCTTTATTTATCACATTAAGCCGAGCCGCTCTCTCTCCTGCACCTGCCATGGTGCAGAGAGACGGTAAAAGGAAAAAGAGAAAGGAGAGGCTCCTCCCACGGCGCGGCGAGCGCGGCTTGACTGGACATCTCTTGCCGCGCGTCAGGGCGTCAAGACGCTGGGAAACAGGCGTCGAACTTTTAATGACACGGCGTCCAACTTTGGGCGTCGGGCGCGTTTTTGACGCCCAAATCGCGCTTGGTCTGAACACACTGTTAAAACGACAGACAGTTAAAGTGGCTCATCAGGGCTCCAGACTGATACATTTTGAGTCGCATATGCGACTTAATTTCTTTAAAGTGCGAGTCAAATTTTAATAAGGTTGCACCAGTGCGACTTGCGACAGAGAGAGAGAAAAAAAAACACACACACCTTGCCACAGCCCTGAGACACGGGCAGCTGTGCTGGCGCATTAATGTATGTTGTGGTCGGTAATACTGGTGTAACATTAGGGAAATGATAAGAAAATGAGATATCATGATAGAATATGAGTGACTCGCTTTGCGCACTGCCGTTGTTTTGGTGCTGGCAAACACACCTGCCAGTACCAAAGTGCCAGTGAGCCAGCCTGGCTGCGACAAGGAGGAGGAAGGCAACAACAGCAGCATTAACTTAAAGGTATAGTCCGAAGTACCCCCCGTAAAAAATAAACGTTAGACTTGAGCAACTGAAATCCGTCTCAAACCCCGCCTTTGGGCCTCTACTCCCGTGCCGTGGTGCGCTTGAACGCAGCTCTCTCTCCTCCTGCCTGTAATTCGCTCTTTATCTTTGTTCTGGTCTGGTCGGGACGTTTCTGGGTGGGGATTTCTGTTTATATCGGCAGCCAATGACAGAGCTAAGAGTATGACGCTGTGTGGGAATAAGCTAATGATTGGAGCAGAGACCAGTCACTCGAACTCTCGAAGGGAAAAAAAGAAAGAAAGGAAATACCGTGGATGCACAGAATGTGGAAGTGACAAGTTTCCACTTCCAGCTTGTCTGCGTTAACCCCTCCCGCCTCGAATGTCCGAGTGATCACTCAATACTTCTCCCAGAAACGCTCTGCTTATATAATATGATCACGTTCTGCTCAGAGACTGATTATGTTAAATCATGTTTGCTAAAACAAGGAAACATGGAATAAATGAAGGAAAAGAACCAAAGTTCTCCAGCTGCTATACATGGTTCTGCTCAGGATATGCAGCTCATTTCCACTAGCAAGGACCGACAATGCTGATTTTATACAAAGTTATAAAATTATTTTTTTTAAAGTTATTAAAAAAGATATTATTTATAACTTTAATGCACATCAGAAGCAGCTGCTTTCATTTGCACAAATAAAGTTGTGCAATTTTCAAGTATTTTGTCTCGTGTCAGTTATATCGTTATCGTAAATTTGATCATTAATATTGTGATAAATATCGACCTGCCCTATTGATGATAAAATATTACTTTCTGGCTCAGTCCAGTGAGTACAACTTTGGGCCACAGAAAAGTTAACAATGTGCTAACGGCACGCCATTAGCCCTTTTAACATGGGAGTCTATGGGGATTGACTCCCTTATGCAGCCAGCTGCTAGTGGATGAGGGGGGAACTGCAATTACTGGCTTTTCCAGGTTGGCATCAGTTTTGTCCGCTGCAGTTTTTGTCCTTGGTTTGGACATCTACTCGTTAAGTATACTGAGGATCAGAGGTCCATTATAAAGGCGGAGATACACCAGACAGACTGACAACTGTCGCCAGGAAATGAGGTCGGGTTCATGATTTAGATTTTGTCTCTATGACTCAGCCAGGAAGACCCGTGTACAAAATATGTCGCCACAGCAGCAGGCTGTGCTAATCTGTATTGTAGCTTAAACCAGAAACGTCTTTCCAACAACAGCACCCGCCCCCCCTCCATCAGCTGCTCTTCCATCTTTGTCTCACATGATCAAAGATGATTGATCCAGAATGATGCCAAAGGATGTCTGTGTGCATTATATCCACGCTTTCGTTCTTTACCTGGTTTGTTTACCATCTTCTCTTCTTGTCTTCTCATTTGCTGATTCGCTAGCAAGAGCTAGCCTTTCTCCAATCTGACTGGTCAGCCCATCACTGACTGAATGACTGGCTGACGCCAATTAAACATGTTCAAAATGGCTAAAAAGAATGCCGATGGCATTGACGACGACGCCCGATGACACGGAACACACCCAACTGGCTCATGTCCCTGACGTCAAAAGACGCCGGAAATCATCCGGATGTGTCTCCGCCTTAAAGCTCATTGTAACATCAAACAGCATCCCAAAATTGATGAACCTGATGCCAAACTGCTGGTTTTTGGAGTTTGGTCGGACTTCAGGATAAAACTGAGAGCATTGTAGCAGGAAAGCAGCTATGAATCTGTGCATCAGGCTATCAAAGTAGCATCTGAGTGATGATCTTCACCTGTGCGCTGAAGGTCAGGACTTAAAACATCCGTCAGTCCTGTCAACATAGCTCCATGCAAACTGCGCTTAGTTTTAATTGCATCTACACTCCCTTGTGGTAGATGTGTGGGTTATCTCTGGGTTGTCTAGAGCAGTGATACCCAACCCTGGTCCTCAAGGCACACTATCCAGAACATGTTCCATGTTGCCCTGCGGAAACACAGCTGACTCACATTAATGGGTCAGTAGCAGACTGGTGCAGAGCTCGTCAGACATCCTTTTAATTTGAAAAAGCTGTGTCCTAGCAAGGCAAAAAGGAAAGTCTTCAGGATAGTGTGCCTTGAGGACCAGGGTTGGGAATCACTGCTCTAGAGGAACATTATCTAAAAAAAATCTGTTTTTTAAAATAGCCAGTAATCAACATTACTAAAACTTTCATTTTCATGATGGTTATGTCCTGCTGAGGATTAAACTGCGATATCTGCACAACATGAGCACACCAGCAGGGGATGGAAAGACTCCACCTAGTTTGCAGTCCTCTGTCAGATATCTGTTAATCCCAGTTAATTGGCGTTGTCCCTACTTAACCCAATAAATAAAATAAATGAGATATTGATGTCCTATCTGTCAACATGTTATAACAGTACGTGTCTCTAGGCAAAGTTTCTTTTACTCTGACTTTCAATAAAACAAAACACAGTTAGATGGTGCAGAAACACTCCCTGCAACAGGTCTGGACAGAAATAGATCTGGACAGCCTCCCTCAGAGAAATCATAGGTCAGTTTAGGGCTGATTGAATAGCCCCGTTACAAACAAGCAACCTCATGAGATTATACACAAAACAAAACGCAGGTTGGGAAGTTATCAAGTTTCCTTTCCCTGAGTTTCTGAATATGGTGCACACAAGTTAGCTTTTCTAAAGCTTACTATAAACACAGAAAAGTGCAAATAACCTACTTTAAATTCAACATCTGAACAACAGAACTGGGAATTGTCAGCTAAGCATTTGCATCGTCTTACTCCTCACCCCGGCTTTACACCTGGTCCGTGACGTGAGCGCGGCGGCGCGCCATGCGCACTGGATCGCACCCATGTAGTCAATGGTTTGAAACATATTGATCATGCTGCGGTGCGTGAGTGGTCAGTCGTTGCTCCGGCATGCCGCGCCGCTGCGCTAAAGATACGCGCCAGCTCTATTTTGGACAGAACACGCACCGACACCACGTCAATGTCAGTAGTTCAGATCGGACCAGATAGGAAGTCAGACACAGACTCAGTGCAAAACATCCGGTAACTTCTTAAACAAAAGCCACTGTGCAGAGTTTAAACTACTGAACTACCTGAACATGACGGCATCTCCGTGTCCACAGGGTTTCAGTGAAAAAAGAAATCATGACACAAAAACGTGGACAAAATTAACCATTTGGATGAAAATCATGGGCGATCTTCCAAACCTCCCGTGATTCCGTGATGGCATGAATCTAACAACAGCTGGTGCACTCACGAGTGCGCTCGCGGGCGCAGAGTGCACGGTGTAAATGCTCGCGCAGTGCAGGTCGCAGGAAAGCCGCTGCACTGCGCGGCGCTACGGTCACGGACCAGGTGTAAAGCTGGGGTCACACTTAAACTACTGTGCACTGGAGAAGACATAAGCCCTAATTTACAAAGAATTCAAATAAAGAGCGCAAATTTCTTTACCGCACTGATAAATAGCGTGCACTCTCTCTTCAGCATTTGCAGGTGATCTACAAAGATTACACACGCAATCTGTAACAGGGGCAAACAGCAGTGTTGCAATAATGATTTAGTGTGCGCTATTGCTTTGCCATGGAAAGTTCAGAGGAGGATGTGGTAAATATAATAACTATAAATAAAAACAATGTAGCAGGTTTCCCTGTGAATCGTAGGAAGAGGCCAGTTTATAAGGAGACACTGTTGAAGACGGTCTGAAACTACGCACGCAGTGTGCACTCTTTGGCACAATGACAGGTGCTGGACCTGCGTAATTGCCCCCCACTGCATGCACCGTTACTGGTTATTTTCAGTGAGTTTGGTGTGGGGTGGGGGGACAATGTCACACAAGTCAGCAACCTCAGAGCAGCAGCCACCGCAGTGTAGAGAGGACAAACCGGGTCTGGAGAGGAGGAGCGCGCAGGAGCTGATCTAAATTTAAAAATATGCCACTGGCAAAAAAATAAATAAAAAGACCTAATTAATGTCAGTTTTAACTACCATGATGCTACAGCTGCCAATGTTCTGATTCATCTGTCTAGAATAAACCCTGTTAAATCGTGATGTTGATTGTTACGTAATTAGATAATGAAAACTTCACAAGGTGCCCTCACACCTCATAAGAAATGATTTTGACCCAATGCAGTCTGCAGTCCTGCAGACTGCTTGTCAGCTTCCTAGTGTGGCAGTTGACGGTACTGTCACTATGCCTCCGATAGATCATGACTTTCACCCGGGAGTCTGGGGATCAAATCCCACCGGGCCCTCCGTTGCGTACCTTGCCACACTAGCAATCAGTATGTTTCAGAAAGTGTCAATTATTTCAACTCCAACTCCTTCTGTGGTGTAAAAAGTTCACACTGCCACACATCCATGACTTGATCCACATCTTTTTTATGCATTTTAAGGACACACAACGGAACTTTTCCTGCTGCCTCCAATCCTCTCACAGCTTCTTCCCCATCTCGGCACTCTCACATTCTTTCCTCTTCCAGCTCTCCAAAATCCATCGCCGAATAAAGCAACCATCTTGTATCATACCTGCACCGTGATTCACTCCAGCCAGTAAAAGACAGTCTTATCTTGACTCTTGTTCTGTCCCTTCCTCTCTTCCTTTTCCTCTCTTCCTCCTGTAATGTTTCCTTACCGAATCCGACATGATGTGTGTTCAAAACACTCGCGGGGTTGATCCCTGGTTTACATCCGGTTGCTAGTGAGTGACGCGGTGCTGCAGCCAATAGTCGTCTGCAACGTCACAGTCGCGTCCCGGATGGGAATCTTACATAGTGCCGTTTCTGAGCCCCGGGACGCCTCTGGGCACTGACAGCTCGAAAATGCGCAAAATGAATGTTGATGTGCCATCAAAACGAGTCAGAAACGCAGATTTTTAAGGTCTAAAAGTTACGTTGTGTGTCTTTAAGAGCAAACAGCTGCACAGATAACGGCGATCTGTGAGTGAGCATGTGCGGGGTGGGGGTGATGGCTTTTGAGTTTGATGGACATATAATCATTCAATCAATAAGCATTGATCGGGTTTTTTCAGTCCTGACTGTTCCACAGGTGACTAAATATTTCAATTTTGGTGTCAGAGCGTTTAATTGTCTGCAATTGGGTCGTGAAGGTGATTTTAAACAGTATCGAAAAAATGCTCCTGGAAAACATCATCCACCCATCATCCCCATCATCCTGGTTGGCTCTGATGTGGCGTCTCGACTTTACCCTTTTTCGGACTGATTAAGTGCACCATGATTGGTTGAATGGGGACTTGGCATTTTCATTGTGCTGAGATAATAAGGACAATGGAAGCTCGGAGGGCTGCTACTGTAATATGCTGTTATTACAATATGTATGTATTGATTCTGTCAGTCACAGCCTAAAAGCTCGTAACAAACCCAACAACAGCGTTCAGAAATGAAAATGTTGTTTTCAGGCACTTTACCGGGCTTATTAAGATGAAAGTCTTCTGATTGATGTGGTTTGAATTGCTTCTTATCTCAGGGGTGATGGCAGTCGTACACCTCTATTTTTGCACTCCATTTAGCCATGTTGCTCAGAGGCTGCCTCTTTCTTTATGTCGACAGACGCAGAATACCTAACCTGGAAGTTTAAGCAGGTTCTTTTTCAAACGTATATTTGATGTGACACGTTTGAAAATGCTTTTCTTCACAAGCTTTATGTGAGCCCACAGCCAGGGTCTTAGAACTGTCATTTTAAAAGAGCCTGATCTCATTGTTAGCTGTGCTTTATCACCAGCAAATCTTTCTCTTTTCCATCTATTCTTTCCCCAATTATTTCACCTTCTACCATTTGCTTTCTCTCCATTTCACTCTCCTGCCATCTTTTCTTTTTCTTTGTGACATGTCGTTGGTGGTAACCTCTCATCCTCTCTTCCACTGGGAATAAAGTAATGCAACAAAGCACAACATAGAGGATGCTGTGGTTCTTTGTGAGAGCTCATTCACTCACATTTCATCTTCTACGCTGTCAGTGACCATCATTCCTAATTTCCTCAGTCACTGAGCTGGCAATGCAGTGATAGTATAGCTGTATCTTCATGCATGCTGATAAGTGTCAGAAGACACACGTGTATCTCAGTTCTTTACAAATGACGCTCCACCGTAGATGAATGGCATTGTATGTGGGATGACCTCAGAAGGAAAAGCAGTAAAAAAAAAAAAACAGCAAATTGCTCTAAGCACGGGAAACTACCTGGAAATGACAGAATTGGTAGATTATCTGTATGATCTGTTGATGGGAAATAAAATTGTTTCAGCATACTTTTCTGAATTTTAAGGTGCAGGGTAATGCTGGGGACACAACTTAGGAGTTCACACGCAGACAGCCCTCTTGCTTCATATGAATGCACAAAACGAAGGGTTAGGGCCAAGGGGGAATTGGAATTGGAATTCACCCAATGACTTGGGAGTTCACACTAACCGACTGGATTCTGTAGATTGACTCAGGAATGGGGATATCACATTTGACGACTGTATCTTCCACTGGATCACAGACAACAATATCTTTCAACCCGAATGAGGTGGCAGAAATGCTCTGTGGAGAAGACCACACAAATCATCTTCCAGATTCTCTTCTCCATTTTGTTGTAGCAGCTTATTTGTTGTGGCATATCCATTTGTTTTTAATTATTCTGATGGGACAAATTTCACAAATGATTACTGAGTTTATAAAAAAAAAGTGGAGGGAAAAGAAGAAGAAAAGAAAACATTGCTTTAAAATACTTAAAAAACTTTGTGTCTTGGGCTTTATGCATGACTGTACTACTTCCTGATCTTAAGCCAGCTCCTTTGCCTCCTATCTGTCATTACTGGACAAACTGATTAATCCAGGTGTGTCTGGCCATTGTCCTAGTGGTTACTGAGGTCAGGCACACCTGGAATAATCAAAATTGTCCTATAATGAAAGACAGGAGACAAAGGAGTTGGCTTAAGTTAGGAAGTGGTGGAGTTGTGCATAAAGCCCATTGAGCAAAATCAAGAAAAGACTCAATTTTTGCTATTCCCGTCCATTGCAACTTGCAACGTCCAGTGAAAATACTGAGTACGAGGAGATGGACTGCATTCAGTCGGCCTCAGTGAATTAGTCGTCATTATCAGCAAGTAGAGAGCATCCGGCCCTGCAGTAATCACACAGCCATCCTTGCTGGTTGGAATTGCTAATGGAGTTTCAGGTGTCTGATTTACAGCCCTCTCTCCCCAAGATAAAGCCTTCCCCCTAATGCTATGCTGTTCTGGTCTCCTGGGATTGTATTAAGTGTTGAGAATGTCAAATGGGAGTGCGAATGCCCATAACTACAGCTAATTACCAAGGTCATTTATTGCTACGAGACGTGTGTGTTTGTGTGTTTCATGCTGTATATGCCCTAGTGTAAACTGTGTCTGTGGTTGGTTTTTCATTTTTTATTTTTTTTAGTAAAGTGTGGTGTACCGTTTGGGCTGTTTTGACAACATAGAATTTCAGAAAGTTGCTGGCTGAAAAGCAATGATTGCACATCCCCGCTCTCCGTCCTCCTCTGCTCCTCTGGGAAAACAACTGGAAATGGAGGGATAGCACACAAGTGCAAGTCAACCTACTAAAAGTAAAATGCTCGTGTCAAGGATACTTAGTGCACACTTTTTCTCAGAAACGCATGAGAGGAAAACAACTTGATAGTGACACGGTGTGGCATAATGTTCCTCCTGACCGCTCCCCCTTGACCATCAATCACCGTGATGGCCCATTTATCAAGTGGCCCTGCTGGTCCGGCCCCCTTGTGACACACAAACGTTTTTCCAATTTAAAATCTGATATTGATGGAGAACAGAGTCCTGCTGCAGCCTCTATGAGCTTCATTGAGGCCAATTTACTCATCCATACCCACGCTTACTAGCCTCTGTCATAATTCAAATGAGTTCATTTCCATATATAAGGGTTCAAATAAGCAGGCCTCCACCAACAAGCGACACATAGAAAAATAACCAAAAACGGAAAAAAAAAAAACTATAAACCTTTTTTGTTGTTGTTGATTAAGAGAAATCCTGGGGTATGTGTTGGATGAGGCCTCCTTGCCTCAATCATTCAAGGTCATTACCACCAACCAAGGGCGTAACTTTGGATCTGTCTTTGGGGGGGGGGGGGGGGTCGTATTCTTTGCCTCTTTGTTTGCTTATTTAATCATTTACATATGTTAAACGAGTCAGGGTAAATTGGTGTCTGTATAAGAGATATATTGTTTTGCTTTTAATTCCTCTTTGTTGGATAAATAGTAAAATTAGTTATTTTACTGTTCACCACTATAATCAGCCCCATAACAGGACTGTGAACACAGTTATATTATACTTCAGGACTGTCCAATTTGGGGCCAGAGTTGGTCCACAAGCTATTATTTTTGGCCGGCTGCCAATGGGGGCTTATGCATGACGCGTTCTTTAGAACTTCCGGTTTATAATACGCCAGTAAAGGATTTCCGGTTCAGCCTGTGGGATGGGTTGTGGCAGTAGATTTGAAGACTGAAGTAAACAAATTAATGAGATATTGTTCATAATCCAGATGACAGATTGTATAGTAACCTTCAGTATAGTATATATATACACCGATATAACAGTAGTAGTGGTCGTAGTATAAGATGAAGTCATTATTCAAGTTTCAGCGATGTGAAGGGACAACAGCTGAACACTGCTGTGTTCCTTTGTGTGATGCGTAGACTAAATATGATTCTGTTATTAGTTTTCACACATTTCCATCGGATGATCAACTATGAAAGAGATGGATTGTGAATATTAGTAGGGAAAACTTCTCATCATACCCATGTCTGCAGTCGACACTTTACAGTGCAGGATGTCAAAGAGCCGAGTGAGGCAGGTGGGAGGAGGAGGCTGAAACCGGCGCCATTCCAGTTCTTTTCATTGGAACAATTATTCTCTTGGTGAGAGAAGACTGTCTGGATGGGAATGCACAGCTAGACCAGAGAAGGTGAAAACTAGGGGAAAAGTTCGTGCTCAAGATCACGACTACTGTGCCGGCCAGGATCCTGCCTTTGAGGACACTGTGCTGGAGGAAAACCAGAGACTTCGAGAGGAGGTTGCTCAACTAAGACAGCAGCTGGAGAAATTGAGCGATATGTGAGTGATATTTGTTGTTATTACAACACAGTGTCCGAATCAACAACATTTTTAACATATACAGTAACTGTCCATAGACTGTTAAAGGGATTTTGTGTAATCGCGAGCAGCTCCCTCGTACTTTTCATGCTGCGTTCGCGTGAAACCGGGCAAACGGACGACATCCGCTGCATGTAAAGTTATCACCGGCCTCTATGTGAAGACGTGGTCCGTCAGTTACAGTGACATCAGTCCACATCTGAACCAGAAGTAGTGGGGCGTTTTGAGCACAAAACCGTCGTCATCACACCATGACACAAATAGAAAGTGACGGTAAAGCTCCAGTCCAGCTGGTGGCGCTAATGGTCTCTACCTACTCACAAGTCTGTCCCTTAAAACCAAAGACAAACAAGCATTTACTGTAGATGCCTGCCGATAGCATGGACGCTCTACTTTTGGTCAACGCATTGATTGTTTTCTGCAACAATTAATCCATCTCCAGTCAACGGAAAGTAGAAAAATATGAGAAAGGAGAGAAGAATGCAAGCTTCTGCCATTGCGTCACGTCTATACGTCACCACCCCTTTTCTGGACTTGAGAATGTTTTCATTGTGGCAAAAGTGTCGATGCGACCGTACCTAAAAGTAGTTGGAACATAAGAGCTTTTTTTTTTTTTCTTTACAGAAACTGATTTTAAAACAGCATGCCTAATATGCTAGCAGAAAGTCGCTGTTTGAAAAGGAGGATAATCTTTGTTTTGATATTTTTATGTTTTACCAAATGTTTGTAAATATCTGTATATTCAGTAATTTTAGGCTGTAAAAAATAGGGTTATCAATTTACCACAGAACTTTGCATGAGCTTTTATTTTGGACAATTATGTTACAGGCAAAGCATATTGAATTTCATACACTGCAACATTGAATTGTTTATTTTTGGCCCTCCAATGTAAAGAATTTGGACACCCCGTTATACATAGTACTGTTGGCATATCTAGTTTCTTCTACTTTTATGCAATTAAAACTTGAAATGTAAAATCTGTGAACTTGCACATGAAATCAAACACATACATCAAAGACATCCATGGAGAAAAACATTAAACTGTGTCTAGAACAAATATGTTACTGTTAGTTTTACTTATCTTTTAGCATTAAATATATGATACTAGGTTCCACAATTATTTCTCACTGAGGCCCAAATTATGTTAATGATGTGAAGTCAAAATAATAAAAAATAATGTATATAATACATTGACCTGCCCTTTGCATCATGGGATCTCAAAGGGCTAAATTTTCAAGTGCCAACGTGTCTTTTGGGGGTGTTAGAATGACAGCCAGTGACCCCTCTGTGCTGAAATAGATACATGGTAACATGGCATCAAATGTACTGTAGCTACAAGAAGCCTAAAATAATCTAATGTTAATCAATACATTTAATTTCTAAACAAGCTCTGACTGCATGAACAACCTTAAAGGGACGTTGTGTAAGTTCTCCCGTTATCTATTCACAAAAATGGATTATTTCATTCAAAAGTGTTTTTCCATTAATCAGTAGTCACTCCAATCAACAAACTGAAGTGCTCCTGGAAGCTCTGAATTTGCTGTTTGTATCATTCATATATACATCAAACCGGTAGGCTCTGTGGTGTCTACCATGTCATGTCGCCATGTTTTTACATTCAGTAGAAGCGTGAAGGTAGAAAACTACGGAAACTAACTGGAGACACTGGAGTCGTCAGCTCAGGTTGAGGTACTGCTTTTGAAAAGTCACCACGGTGCATGGAGGAGGAACCGAGCATTACACTGATGCGGTGTTTATGTGCAGTCGGGCAGATGGCCGTCAGTAACAAACCAGATGCCGTTTTAATCACAGAAGCCAAGAAAAACTCAATAAAACATGCATGAGTCAGAGAAAACAATACGACATCGCCATGACAACATATCAGAGATGAGGACTGAAGTCATTGTAACTGACAGACCACTTCTTCACACAGAGGCTTGCTTATGCCTTTACATGCAGTGGCTGTCGTCCATCTGCTGTCTGCCCGGTTTCACGTGAATGCAGCATGAAAAGTATATATGCGATATACAATTTTTACACAATGTCCATTTAAAGAGCATGTGTGCACACTAAAACAGGTAACCTCCCCATTACAAAGTTAATATGACACATGATATTATTACATCATTTAATAATTGTGCTACAGCTGAACGCTGTGAAATCAGGCCGATTTTTTTATTTCTTACAGAAGTAAATGGTGGTATCACGCACATCCCAGATACAGTCGTGAGGACTGGGAACTAGATGAAAGTGAAATTGAGGGTAAAAAGAACACCCAAAACATCACAAACAGTGCTACGCAGTGCTTCGCCTGTCATTCACCTGTTCTTTCGCAGCATATGGTTCCCCTGTCGAATGCCGCCTAGTCAGTCCTTTGTCTGCTTGTCTTTTTATCTGATTAGAACGTCCGGGTCACAAAACGTAATTGGAAAAAATCTCAGGTCAATTAGTTCCCTTTTGCCAAGTAGTGCTAATTGGAAACACCAAATTACAACTATGCTAAGCTAAGCTAACGTCAGTGCTGCCAGATTCAGAGAATGACTGGGTCGGTTAGAAAATCCTTTTGCCCACTTGTCCAACTCAGGGGACTGCGGTGGGAGGCTCAATTTCACCCAGGAGGACATGCCTTTAAACGATGGACTACTTCCAGCAGTGGGGGGCGGGACCTTGTAAGGGACATATTTGAAAAAAAGTGCTACAAATGAATTCTGATTTATTATTATTTGTTCATTCATTGGTCTTAAAGTATTGGTAAAATGAAAGAGTTTTGCTGCAAATAATGCTTTATAGAGGCCCATATATTCTGCCTCATTTACAGCCATTATAAGGATATACACGGATCTACGACTAATGTAAATACTGTCCGAAGGAGTCAAAATCATACAGAAATTTCACTGGTGAGTAAATGCACATATAAATTCTTAGAAATAAGGTCCAGGTTGAAAAAAAAAAGAAAATTATTCTTTAAGCCTTTAGCTTTCTGTCCTTACTGCCACTGGCCTTTTCTTATTTGCAACATTTCTTTTTTAATCTTCACAGTCTTTCGTCATAACTGACTTTATAAAATACTTTCTAATACTACTGGTTGCTTCTGCATTGGTGAACTGCATTGTAATATAAGTGAGACCTGAGCGTCCAGCGTAACAGCTGAAAGTTGACTTTTCATTTTGGTTATTTGCTGGTTGATTTTCCAGATATCACCGACACCAGGAGACCAAGCAGAGCCCCGACAAGTCTGACTCCAGGCTGAGCTGAGATGTTTTTAACTCAAACTGAAGAGATTAAAAAGCCAAAGACTTCTTCAGCAAAAAAAAAATAAAAAATCTGCTCATTATTTATCGAGTCTGGTTTAAAGGATTAAATCCATGCAAACTCTTGTTTGCCACTTGGCAATGGTAACACATATAGATGTAACTGAAAACATGCATTTCGAGCTGAAACTATGTTAGAAAACAACAGTAGCGGTAATTTGAAAAAATTTTCTCTACCAACCTGATGAAACTGAGTCCAATCATGACTATACTTTTTACACATAAAAGGGGTAAAATAGCTGTAATAACTGAATGCAAAGCAAGGGAGCAAGAAAAATGAAAATAGTGAAGTTGTTGACTACACAGTTAATCAATACGATGAAACTTTTACAAACTTCCATAAAGCTGAGGGAGGTGCAGGATTGGGTGATAATTAACTATCAGTGACCCTTTTCACAATGTTTTCCCATTATCATATGATGAATGGCTGCAGTCAACAGTAGATACATTATCTACCAGTTATCAATTACAGATGCTCCAAAGTGATAGCCTGGGGGTTGTGTTTTACAGCCCCTGAATCCTAATCACATAAAAGCAAAGAAAAGGTAGAAATATTAGCAAAGGCTGGTTTAAAGGCTGATTACACCATCTGCCTGCAGCTGGGCAGCTGTGGATGTTCCATTTAATTAGCAGAAATTATGTTTTTACAACATTGTCAGTTTCCCCAAACTGTAAAATGATTGTACCTCTGAATTTAAGGCAAATCCACCAATTATTATTTTTATTATTGTTATTATTGTCCAAGGTGATTCAACAGTAACAAAATAAGGCTTGGTTGAAAATGAAAGGGATGAATAAATCAACTTGTTTTAACTTGTAGACTACTGGTCAAGAAGAGCCTCTAAACTTTTCTTGCACCTGATCTTCACGCTGTTTCCTGGAAATTTCTCTAACTGGATGTTTAAGTTTGCAAAAGTCATTTTTAAAACGTCAGATTTCAGTACTCTCCCACTGGGCTCAGTAGGATTTAGGGTCAGGAGTCAGTGATGGCCAGTTCCTTTTCAATTATTCTTATCTGCAGTAAGATTTTTGCTTCAGGCTTTGGCATCTCACGCACTTTTTTTACAACACAGTCTGACACCAAATTGTGTTGTGACAATGGCCCACAGCACAAAAAATATAGGTTTGGCAAGAAAGGGTTAAAGTCTGCAGCATTAGATTATATTCAGGTCCAACACTGAGATATGTTTCTCGATTTTACATTAAATGTAATTCTTGCGCATGTTAAAAAAAGAGTAGAAATTTCAACATTTTTAGGGCTGAAATTGGTAATATCTCTTTCCCCTTTGCTTATCATAATTTTAGGATTAAGCATGAAGAGTACATGATAAGGTTTAGTGTCAATATACCTATGGTTTGGAAATCAGAATCAAGAACACAATCCATTTAACACACTTAGTATGGATAAATACAAGTTTTTTAACAGATTTCTATACTGTACAAAACCATAGCTAATGACATGTATTACTATCACAAAATATAAATCTTTACAGCCAGATGCTATATTCCTTAAAAAAACAAACCTATTGCAGTTTTTATCAAGAGACTGGGTTCATTTCTGTCTTCATCATTCTGAATAAAGAACCTGGAAATTTTTGTAAACAAAAATTTAGTTTTTTTTTTAACGGGTTTTTTTCAGAACCTGATCTCAATACGTTTCAGCTGTTTCTGACAAGATCACGTCATTTTAAAAACGGACTTCGACGTTTTGCTTAGTATCCCACTTTAAGTAGGCTGTCAGATCACATATTAAAGTACTTTTCTATTGGGATAAAGGCATTATTTTCAAACACTTTCACCGCTACATCAGCTGCGGTTAAGAGTTGAGAGACTTGGGGATATCACTCATTTTCTTGGAGACAAGGAGGGGCATGCCCACATGAGCCATAAATTTATTCGTCATTACCAGAAAAAACATTCATTATTGTATTGTCAGCACAAAGGGAATAACTGTCGACGCTACAATAACCAAGCGGGGCTGTGTGTTTGTGTGGTTTTAGATGCTGTCTGGAACAACCACATAAAGATGCCACAGAAGACGGAATGCTGCGCAACGCCATCCGCTGGTTCAGTTTGGCTTTGGACAGAAGTCGCCCAAGGAGCTCTGCACCAGAAATAAACTGTAACTGTTCATGTTCACTGTTATACTGTGTTAAACTCTTTATAAATATAAAGTTTTAAAACTATACATTGTTCCACAGTCTCATTTAATGTAGCTTCTTAAGCATAATATTGCTGCCTGAAGAGCAGGGGTTAAAAATGCGGCCATATAACGAATCTGTGCTGGACCCGCGGCTGAAGCACAGGATCATGAACGGATCCACCGTGGATCCGGGACGAAGGTGCAGCTACAGCTTGAGGGCCGCCTGTGCTCCGCCTAACATCAGAATTTCCAATCGGAACGCAGATCAGCTGCGGATCCGTCCCACTGTGAAAGTGGACTCCTATATGACTCCACAAGGCGGGTCCGGGGTGAATGTAACAACGCAACTGCTGCAGATCCGCGGAGCCGTCAATTTGCTATCTGAGAAATGACTCATTCTAAGGAAATAAACGTGTAAAAGCTATTCTAGTACAGTGATTACACATCAATAGAAACACAGGTTTGAATTATATATCACATTTTTCTGCCATTGACCTTTGATTTTTTACATACTGTACCTTTAAAAGCTCATAAGGATGGCGTTTGCTGTTTCCTACAGATCATAAATACTTTCATGCTGAGCAAGACTCTGGAGCACTTTTTTAATATCTCAAATGCAAATGGAGACCTGGGGGGGGGGGGGGGATTCATTATCCACCAACAAAAAATGTCCATAAAAGGTCCACCAAATCTTTGCAATATGCCTCCATACTGCTTGTCCAATGTAACCCAAGTGTCCTGAGTGGGTAGGATTGGCCCAAATTTCTACCATTCTTTGGCCCAAAAATTTTCAGAACCCCCTGATATAGCATGTTTACTATATTGTAAATATAATATTGACATCCTAAACTAAAGTTTTGTGTAGATATTTGGCATAATACCAAGCAGGTACTCACATGATTAAAAATAGAGCTAATGTGATATTGATAACAGTAAAGGTATTTACTTTTGGGGAGTTTCAGTGAAATGTATATCCAGGAACTACCTTGTACTGACCGGAGGTTTAAAACTAAGGTTCAAATTTAAACCTCTTCTTTAAGCTGATAAACCTAGGTCAGCTAGCTGGCTAACAAATTACTGAAGGTCTTTCACCACTGCTGTTTGCATATTGTTGTGTTTCCCAGGAATTGTACCCATGTTAGTCTGTGAGCACAACAGCAAAAATAGTCTTAATTTTAGTCAAATTAATTGGATTTGAGTGTGTAAGTCTTTGCAAATTTGTGACTGATGTTCGCTTAGACGTTTGTTTTCTATCCATGAGCAGGATGACTCTCCTTTCAGCTTTGATGCCATCTTGACAAATAACTTGGAGAAATTCTGAAATACGCAGCTGTATGATTAAAAAGTGAATCATATTGAACAACACTATGGATGGAGTCTTTGTAGTCAGTGACAGACATAAATTAACATGTGACAGGTGTGTGGAATGACTAGATCTAATGTTGGTGTTCATCTTGTCAGTTGGTGTGCATGAAGTAGTACTTTGAAACCTGATATTATCACCCAAAAAATACCCCTTTCTCTGGATTATGTAAGTGAAGGGTGCAAATTCATTCCTGTTCCAGTCATGCTAAAGTCCACAGTGAAAGTTTATCTTACGTACATGCAGTTTTCTGCTGGTTGAAAAAGGCCAGTGGTGTATTTTTAAAGAGAAGTACAAGAAAACCAACTGGACCAAGGCCAAGTCCTAAGATTCTCCCTGAAGCTTCCCATTGGGCAGCTGCCTTAATGGACAGGCAACATTCCACCTCTAAGTGCTTTGACATCTTGCTGCCATAAATAAACGCTAACAGGGTTGCTCTATTAGGCTAAACAAGGCTGTGTGTGTCCCTCCAAAGCCAGGAAGCACCCTCCTAATGGTTCGCTAATGCCTTTATTGGGTTACTCCAACATCTCCGATTGCAGCGTGTCACTACAGCATTCTGGTGGATTTGATGGAATGGAGAAGGCCTTACTGGGATTGATACAGTATCGCACAGACCCACGAAGCCTGCAATTAGAAAAATTTCCAGCTCAGGATTATACTCGTCTGATAACCAGATGCATTTTCTCCAATGCACGGTGCAGCTTTTTCCTGTTGTAGGGATTGATTTCATAAAACACTTGTGCGTTTAGACCTGTCAGTGGATGTTTTTAAGATTTACAGTACAAGCCACTCCCAGTAAAGGCTAAATTCACAATAGCAATTCAAATAACAAGAAAATGAAAAAAGTAATACCTAAAAATTTACTAAATTGTAACTTAGTAAAATAAAACATTAATTTTGAATTGTGGGTGTAAAAAATAATTAAAAAAAAAAAAACAACAACCATACAACACTATCCCAGCCAAATTAGAGCACTTTACTCATGAACAGATGACCAACATTCCTGTCAACTGGTGCAGAAATCTGATTGGACGTTGAAGAAAACACCTGATTGCAGTGATTGTCTCAAAGTGTTGCTCAAAAACATTTTCAGGAGCCCCATCGTGCTTGTTTGATTTTTTGTTTTTAACATTTCTGTTGAACCACAATTCAAAATCACTAGCTGCGTTTACATGGACCCAAATAGACCGATTGCTTTCGGTTTAAAAGCTCATTCAGAATTAAAATGATCCATGTAAACACCTCTTTCCGAATGAAAATCTCCGAACCGAATGAATTTTCTTTCGGTTTCACGGGGGTAGAATATTCCTTTCCCCAAACCGAACGGGGTATCATGTAAACGCTGAATCGCAAAGTTGTGAGGTTGCGCTCTTACAGCGCATGCTTCGAAGAGACGTCAACGTGAAACAAGTGACGTTTCCTCACTTTGACAGATGGCTGTGAACAACGCAATTCCCTGGACAGCGAGAAAGTTTGTTTTTAACTCAAACTCTGTCTCTACAGCTTTTCCTTTTGGTTGTTTCCAGTAGGAGCTCATGAGGATCAGCTGCTGCTTCATTAACGTCCTGCAAAAACCACAACGACTGTGACGATCAGCTGTTTGTAGACCTCCGTCTTTAATAAATAACGTGATTTACATCATTCTGCGCATGTCAGGCAGGGTTATTCTGAATGAATATTGGCGCATGTACACGCCAGATCCGAATGTATTAGTTCCCATGTAAACAGCTGCCCTGAAATCCTCAATCAGAATGATTTCAATCCGAAGGGGAAAAAAGTCTCCATGTAAACGTGGCCAATGTCAGGATTTTGACAAAATTTTCATTTATTATTAACGTACCGTCTTCTGCTGCTTATCCGAAGGTCAGGTTGCGGGGGCAGCTGCCTAAGCAGGGAAGCCCAGACTTCCCTCTCTCCAGCCACAGCTGCCAGCTCATCCGTGGGGATCACAAGGCGTTCCCTGGCCAGCCGGGAGATGTAGTCCCTCCAGCGTGTCCTGGGCCTCCCCCGGGGTCTGGTCACGGTGGGATGTGCCTGGAACACCTCACCAAGACGCATCCTGACCAGATGTCCGAGCCTCCTTATCTGGCTCCTCTGGATGCAGAGGAGCAGCGGCTCTACTTTGAGTCCCTCCTGATTGACAGAGCTCCTCACCCTATCTCTCAGGGAGAGCCCGGCCACCCTGCGGAGGAAACTCATTTTGGCTGCTTGTACCCGCAATCTCGTTCTTTCGGTTATGACCCACAGCTCATGACCATAGGTGTGGGTAGGAACGTAGATTGACTGGTAAATCGAGAGTTTTGCCTTCTGGCTCAGCTCCTTCTTCACCACGACAGATCGATGCAGCGTCGTCATCACTGCAGACGCCGCACCAATCCACCTGTCGGTCTCCCGCTCCATTTTTCCCTCACTCATGAACAAGACCCCAAGATACTTGAACTCCTCCACCTGGGGCAGGACCTCGCTCCCGACCCAGAGAGGACACTCCACCCTTTTCCGAGTGAGGACCATGGTCTCGGATTTTGAGGTGCTAATTTTCATCCCAGCTGCTTCGCACTCAGCTGCTAATCGCTCCAGCGAAAGTTAGAGGTCACGGCCCGATGACACCAACAGAACCACATCATCTGCACCTAGAGATCCTGTCCATAAAGATTATGAACAGGATCGGTGACAAAGGGCAGCCTTGGCGGAGTCCAACTCTGACCGGAAATGGATCTGACCTACAGCCGGAAATGTGGACCACGCTCTGGCACCGGTCGTACAGGAACCGGACAGTTAGAACAAGGGGGTCTGGCACTCCATTTTCCTGGAGCACCCCCCACAGGAATTCCCGGGGGACATGATCGAACACCTTCTCCCAAGTCTACAAAGCACATGTAGACTGGTTGGGCAAACTCCCATGCCCAACCACAGTGTAGAGCTGGTCCACTGTTCCATGACCAGGACGAAAAACACACTGCTCCTTCTCCACTGTTATTTATTATTACTTTTGTCAATTTCAACTTATTTTACTAACAGCTGATATTTCCTAAATCTAATGGGAGTCTGTCTAAACTTTCAGCCCGTTCTGGATATGACACCTTCTCCACTCTAACTTGGCATGTTAAATAAAGAAAAGGGCTTTGTTAAATAATTACTTTTGTTTTTTGTAATGCTAAATTAGAGAAATGGTGGATAGAGAAGGAAAGGAAGACAGTGAAAATAAATTAGACCTCTGAAGTTTACAGGTCAGCAAACTATTAATGCCTAATACAACATTGATTTTTATTACATTCACACTTGTGTTCTTGCTGAGATAAAAGACTATTATGATTTCCTGATTATTTATACTACCCTAGAGGTTGCAAATTCTAACCTGCAGACTACAAAAGCAATTACTGTGCAAATAACGCAGATGGTGCAACTAACAAAGCACTTAAGAGAATGGTTTTTCCATTAGACCGACACTTTGATCTCTATAAGGACTTCAGCTTCTGTGTCATCATCTCTGAAATCGCGCTTGTGTGCATGTGCACATTTTGTGTGGTCGATTTGTGACTTTTCCAGTATGTTTTGTAATCAAATAGGAATATTTCAAAGATACTGTAAACTTATGGGTGGCGGTTTCTTACTGAGGAGGTGCAAACTGAGACATAAAATACTGTCTAAATTGTGTCCAGCAGGCTTAGATGCAGACCTTCACACACACATACACACATTGCATTTTACTGTTCTTGCATTCTTAATATCCTGCTAATGGATCTTTTGAACGACCAGTGAGGTAGACCTCTCACACCCAGAGGAGTTTGTTAGTAGTGCTAATGACAATGCTGATGCGGGCGGTTGCTTCCATAATCTGCTCATCTCGGGTAATAAATCTGGCAATGCTACAGCCTTAAAGACAGCTGTCATTCACTTGCTTCCACATATTGCCATTAATCTGTCATTTAGGAGAGTGAATATTGCTCTTGACAGCACAACCTTTCTCCAAAATTGCTCCCTAATTCTCCACTGGGCCTTTATTGCCTCTTAAGCAGATGTTCATGTATTTGCTGACCTTATTTTTCCTCATCTGGACAAAATGATGCCTTCGTTATCATCTTTTTGAAGTCACAACTGGTTCTGAAACAAACCTTGAAAACATAACAGTCCCATCTCAACCTTGTGTAATATCACATGTAATTTAGCCTGTTTTACTGTAGATTTAATGTTGTTTGTCTCTAGCAGGGCCTACATTTTTGAAAAGTTGCTTGCAGAGGATGAATTTGCTTCTGCAGGTGGTGTTGTTTCGTTACTTCTGCTGCCTTTTGCAGGCAGTAAATGACATGATTTGCTGGAATCTGCCATTCACACTTTGGAAAATGGGCTGTGCTTTTTGTGACCCAAGGCCACAAGCTTGCCTCATTTTAAAGTAACACTGGGGATAATGCTGGGGCTTTTCCCGAGAGAAAGCAGGAGTGAATAAAAATGGTTTCATTAAAAGGGATACTGTGTAAGTTCTGACCCAAATATTAGCCTAATGTGAGTAATGATAGATCCTTCTACAGCCGAAAAACTTCCAAACCATAGACGTGACTCCTCTTTGGGAATTAGTTCCTCTTGGTAAACGTGCGCTTCACTTTGACAGCTTTGACCAGCTTTGCACTCGCTGTGGTGTTTGTGTCCGGCACTGAAATCACTCCCCACTAAAACACGTTCCCATTGTGCATGTTCCGCTTGTTGTCTGGACTTTTCCCCGGTATAGCGACATATGAAAAATACATATAACGAAAATAAACACCAGTTTAAGGTATACTGCACAGCCCTACAAAGTGCTCACAGTAAGTCCATGACTCTTTCACTCCTCATTCATACTTGGTGATGGTAAGCTACATATGTAGCCACAGCTGCCCTGGTGAAGACGGACAGAAGCATGGCAGCCATTTCGTGCCTACGGCCCCTCCAACCACCACCGGAACATTCACACACATTCATACACCAGTGGTGCCCCCACTGGAGGCTAGGATGGTTAAGTGTCTAGCCCAAGGACACAACAACAGATGGCTGGGGGATCGGGATTCGAACCACTGATCCTTTGATCACTAGCCGACCTGCTCTACCACCATATATATATATATATATATATATACACACGAGCCAAGCCGTCACGGAAGCGTGCACATCCTCAGGGCAGCGCGGGAAATTCGGACTCTGAATTGCAGCGCTTTATGCAGCACACAGCCTGTTCAAGGCAATGGAGAGAGACGTGGGTTGGCTCTTTCTTTTTGGTTTTTAATGCTTCATCACCCATAAGTCAGTCAGTCAGTCATTTTCTGTACCGCTTATCCAGTTCAGGGTCGCGGGGGTTGCTGGAGCCTATCCCAGCTATTATCAGGCGAGAGGCAGGGTACACCCTGGACAGGTCGCCAGTCTGTCACAGGGCCAACACAGAGAGACAGACAACCATTCACGCTCACATTCATTCCTAGGGACAATTTAGAGTGATCAATTAACCTAACATGCATGTCTTTGGACGGTGGGAGGAAGCCGGAGTACCCGGAGAGAACCCATGCATACACGGGGAGAACATGCAAACTCCACACAGGAAGGCCAAGGTTGGAATTGTTCGACCCCCCTCCCCAGCCGGGAATCGAACCAGTGACCTTCTTACTGTGAGGCTGTGGTGCTAACCACCACGCCACCGTTAAAATACCCATAAGTATTTTAAAAAATGGACATGCTTGTTTATTCTTTCGTAATTCCTGCCTCTAGTCCCTTTTACTATGATGATCAAAATAGCTTATATTTGGCATAGGTAAGTAAATACTTAAATAATGTCTGACTTCACACAAAGATCTGCATAGTCTAACCATATGTACATGGAAATAGATGTACTGTACATTTCATGGTCTGACAGTTGGATAGTACCCCTGAGGAAGCAACCCCACTTCAGTGGTGGGTGGTAACCCCTTCTTTGCAATTCTCTGTGTAATGGATGGATATTCAGCTTGACAGTAATTTCCCACGTCAGCACTGTTAAACACCTCGCTGTCTCCTCAACAATGCTGATCATCACTCAAAACTTCACACATCACTGTTCGTTACTTGATGAGCATTTGTTCACAGAAGCTCTCTGTCCCCGGAGAGTAACAAGCCAGAAATCACAACAGGCATTGCAGCATTTTGTGAACACAATCTCTCTGAGATGTTTATCATACATCCAGCATTTTTACATTAAGATCGATTGTTTATCCTCCCCTTTGCTCTTCAATGGAAAAGGAATTCTCTAGGGAAAATTCAAGACAGCTGTTGTGAAAGTAAGCATCAATATCACTAATACAGTAATTGATATAAACTTAAACCAAATAAAAATCTCCCAAGATTGTGGAACTGCTCATTGTGCAGATAAATACAACTCTGATGAATACAACAGGGGTTTGGGATGTATGCGGTGTTGGACACCAGCAGACCTTTTGGGGGACAGAAGACAGCTCTGGGATTGGCCTGGCTTTACAATCATTGTGCTGGATTAAAACCACTTAAAAGCACATGTTGCGGTTTTTCTGTGGTCAAATACTATATCTAATATATTAACTAAAATGTCTAAGAGTCAGACTGACACACACACACACACACACACACACACACACGTGATGTGGGTAAAAGCTGAATTACTAAGTTTACTTGGACTAAAACTGGCTTAGATTGCCTAGAAGCTACACAGTTCCATCCTAGGCTGTGACAGAGGAACCCAAGAAATCCGTTTACAGAAAAATCTGGTAAAAACACAACCACAGGGGATATCCAGCCATCCACTTATCCATTCATCCATTGTTTAGACCTACTTTGTCTGATGCCGGGTCATGGATGAGCCGGACCCTATCCCAGCTGCTATCAGGCCAAAGGCAGAGAACACCCTGCAGGTTACCAGTCCATGACAGGGCCAACACAGGGAGACAAAAAGCACAGCTGTGCTCACTCCTAGGGGGAATTACCAACCACAAAAAGTACCATCCATCTCATTTGAGAAAAAAAGAAAAGAAAAAAAAAACAGGTAAATTAATAAACAGACTATAACACTTGATGGGATGTAAGCACTGCAAAGATACAAAGCTGACAATGTTGAGTATTATACTAATTTAGTTTCTTGGTTCTGAATTACTTTGATATTTCTATTTGGACACTAATGATCTAAAAAGGGCCAAAACGCTGCCTACTCTGTAAACAAATCGGTCTCTTTTTCACTAGGACAAGAAAAGTGAGGTTATTAAAGGGGAAGTTCATTTTTTTCAACCTGGACCTATTTTCTAGCCTGAAAATAGTTTTGGTGTAACTTGAATTCCTTCAGGAGATATTTAGATCTACTCCAGATCAGCGCATGTCCAATTTAATATAAGTGATGCTGGCAACCTTGTGCAGACTCTAAATAAGGAATTATATGCCACTGACTCCGTCATTTCATTAATGTTTTGTGGGGATTTTCTGGGCAAATCTTCAGGAAACATAAATGTCCATTTCATCTGTATGCTAACGACACTCACGTCTATGTCCCACTAAACCACAACAATCTCTGCATCAGCAGGTCTGCTAGCCTGTCTTGAGGATGTCAAAATCTGGATGTCTCTCAACTTTTTACACTTTAATGAAAATAAAACTGAGGTCACAGTCTTCGTAGAGCTTAAACCACACTGCTCTTAAGCCTTTATCTGCTGATCTTGGTTCTCTGTCCGGTCATTTACATACTGTGGTCACAAATCTTGGTGTCCAGCTGGACAACTCTCTTCACCTCGACAAGCAGATAAAAGCCACTGTTAATTTTTCCTTTTCTTTTTGTTTTTTTTTTTCTCATTTCCCCGTCATTTTAATTTGGCCGTTTTTTTTTTTCAGCTAAGGCGTTTAGCAAAGGCTAAACATTTTTTAACCTGGTGAGACAGTCATCCATGCTTTTATAACCAGCCGAATTGATTACTGTAACGCACTCCTCTTTGGCGTATCTCAGAAACACCTGTCTCGCCTCCAGTTGGTCCAGAATGCTGCAGCACGGCTGCTGATGAACACCAGAAAGAGAGCACATCTCCCCTGTCCTGGCCTCTCTTCACTGGTTGCCTGTAACTTTAAGGGTTCAGTTTAAGATTCTTTTGTTTTTAAACCTTTAAATGCCCTGGCCCCCTCCTATCTCTCAGAGCTTCTCCATCCTCATGCTCCCACTCGCACTCTTTGGTCAGCTGAGTTGCTGCCGTTAGATGTACAGAGGTCTCGTCAGAAGATGTGGAGGATAGAGCATTTTCTGTGGCGGGCCCAAAGTTGTGGAACTTGCTGCCATTGTACATCAGACAGGCCTCGTCTCTGGCAGTTTTTAAGTCCCTTCTTAAAACTCACCTGTTTGCCCTGGCGTTCCACCCTCCATGAGCCACTTTTTAACTTTGTCTGTTGTTTTAAGTCTTATTTTTTTTATATTTATACTCTTTTTACTGTTCATTGTTTTGATTGTTCTTATGTCTCATATTTGTTTTAATGTTCTCACTGCGAGATCTAATTTCTGTTTCTACCTCTGTTCAGCGCTTTATCGGTTGCTGCTGTGTTTAAAGCGCTATACAAATAAAGTTGACTTGACTTTAAGTCTCTTTACCAGGATTTACACAACATTCACACCTGTATACGTCCCTATTTGTACGTGCTAATTAGGTGCAGAGCGGACTCTCCACCCTCTCTGAATGATCCAGCAGAGGTACAATAAGTTCTGCAACAGTGATTTTACATAAAGAAAGGAGAGCAAAAAGGGCCGGTGTCAAAGTAACTGGTTCCCAAAAGTCCTCTGCAGACTTTTGGGTGAATTTGTCCTAAATAACTGACAGAAGACTGATGGGTGTAGAAAAGGCTGGGCCTATAATTGGACACAAGGTGACTTCTGCAGGCTGCTTTTACAGGCCTCTTCAAAAGCATATGGTCATCTGTGCTTCATCTGGCGGAGAGGGGAGATGAAACCTCAGCGGGATCTTCTCAGAAATGCCTAAAATGAAAGATTAGCCCCAATGTAAGAGAAAAGCAAAGAATTCATGATTGCAGAAAATGGTTCCCTAGAATGTATACTACTGAGTTAACCACCGTTATTATGTGAGAAGAGAGTTGGTATTTCTGAAGGAGAAGCTGTCTGCAACTGTCCCTTTGTGGATCATAAAGGTATTACATTTTCATTTTAATTAAACCATAAAAAGCAAAAATAGCCCTTTATTCTTCAAAGCTAGCAGCCAGAAAACAGTTAGATACAATCACTACATTTTTTTTAACTTGTAGTTAAAAAAACAAAACAAAACTGGATTTCATCAATAATATGCTTGCTTACAATTTTTTTTAAGTCACACATTCTAAGCCAACAGTATGTTCAACACAATAAACCACCCTGACCTCAACCCTCTTACAATGCAGAAACTATTAACGTGTTCCATTATTTTTCCCAGCCCCTGCAGATTTTCTACT
This sequence comes from Atherinomorus stipes, assembly GCA_023101725.1. Taxonomy (NCBI): domain Eukaryota; kingdom Metazoa; phylum Chordata; class Actinopteri; order Atheriniformes; family Atherinidae; genus Atherinomorus; species Atherinomorus stipes. The sequence continues at coordinate 1,515,714 of JALJCO010002854.1, read as the reverse complement.
TGTTTGGATGATTAATCTCTACTCATTAACTCACACACTGTATTCCTTTTACTGTATGTGTAGTTAATATCCATCATCGTTTCACACTGTCTAAATTTTCCCATTTTATTTGCTCTAATCCCTTGCAGCAGGTCAGGAGAAGAGAGAGAGTAGCAGAGGGAGAGTTGAGGGAGAATAATGCCATTTCAGGATAGGCCTTATTTAATTTACTGCAGGTCGATAGAGGTTCTCCAATTGCCTCGCCCAGATTAATAAGTAACCCACACGCGCTGTCCATCACTGTCCATCTCCCATTAGACTTCTGAAATGGGGGCCCAAATTGCCTTGCAAGGTTGACTCTGATGGAAAACACACTCTCTCACTCTTTTTCTCCTTCCATCGTCATCCATTTCTCTCTGTCACTTTTCTCTCTTTGCTATCAGGTTTCATTTTTAAGATGCACTTACTGCAGAGCAACACAGATGTATTAGAAACACGGTCATTAATAAATGCCTTGTGATGATGAGGTTTGTGACTTTCAGTTTTAACGACCATTTGGTCCATTTCTCACTCTGAAACACCATATTTCTGCTCAGTGAAGCGAGTACTGACTGTTGATGAATTTAGCTTCAAATCTACCAAATATGGAGAGTCCAGAAATTCTGCTATCTCAACCTAAGAGTATGATTTCCTGGATGGAGTCCAATCTCTGCTGCACTAATGCTTCTGGGAAGCAGCATCATCTCAGAACTGCAGGGAGCTCTCCTTTACAACGCTGCAGTACTATTTCACCACAGAAGATGCTGTTACTTTTCTTGAGAGGTGCAATAACGACGATAATGACAATAATAAGAATGATTTTACTTCCGATAGTACTCAGAGTACAATAGTGTGATAATCTGGGTGTTTTCTATCATCCAGTCAAATTTCTAGCTCACTCTTGGGGTTTCTGATACATTGGCAAACCAAATTTGTTCAGTGTCCGTAGCCACTTTCAGACTTGCATTGCAGAATATTTGCAGTAAAGTCCATACACTCTTTAAAGGGATAGTTCGGATTGTTTGACATGAAGCTGTATGATTTCCTCACCAGCACCATTAGTGCATTAACAACAACCTGCCCCAACTTCGTCCTGTGAGCTGAGATGTCCATTTTTCAGGAAAAAAAAAAAAAAAAAAGTTCCGGCTAGTTTCCAGGGTCACGGAAGTATATGGTTTCACCTCACAAATCAATGGATGGGTTTCCGAGCAACGTCACAGATAGGATGCCCGCGCAACCAGGGGGCAAGAAAACCCAGGAAAAGCATTATTGAACTATGAGAAGACGTGTGTTTACATGCGAGACTCGACTTTTAATGCAGATGAGGTCAAGATATGACGTGAAAGTGTCGGGGAAATATAATGTTTGAGTCCTGGTATTTGTTCGGGTGCAAAATTCCAAATGTTAATGCATGTAAACATTTGAAAATGGTGAGGACGGGACAGTAGGAGTGACTGTCTTCAGAAAAACCCTCTCGGATAACCTCTGCAGGTTCAGATACATGATTTATTTAGTCTTTCACCATTGTCACCATGTCGGATTAAACCACCACAGTGGCAGAAATTATTCCCGTGATGTAGTCAGGAGACTGGTACAGCAACAATACCAGTATCACGGCCACGACCAGTCATTGATCAGTTCACAGCTACATCACAACACTGTAAGCTGTAAACACTGTAGCTGTGTGTGACAGCCGTCCTCTGCTCACACATGAACAAGAAAAAACTGATTGTGAAGCCGTTTAAAAACATACACGTCGCTGAACATCCCAGAGATTTAATACAAAGTACTGGGGTCGTAAATCAAATGGTGTTGAGTTAATACCGTTAGCCTTGTTAGCAGTTAGCTAGTCTGTCTACTGTCTACCAGGATTTCATACACAATAAAGCGGAATGTTACATAAGCAGCGAGACTTACCGACAGCAATGCAGGCGACTCCCTAACAGTTGGAATTGCGTCTTTTTCCAAACGTGGTGATGATGTAGTCCAGTGGTGTCCAAAGTCGGTCATCAAGGCCGCTGTCCTGACGGTTTTCCATGCCTCCTTGCACCAGCACAGCTGACTCAAATTAAATGAACCTAAAAGCCTATGAATTTGAGTCGAGTGTGTGTTGGAGAAGGGAGACATGGAAAACCTGTAGGATTGTGGCCCTCGAGGACCGGAGCTGGACACCCCTGATGTCGTCTTTGCCTGGTTTAATCCAGACTAGTGAAAGTTGCTCCTGTATGGAGGTGAAGAAGACGACACCGGAGCAGAACACAGCTGTAGACAACAGACTGATGGGGACCATTTTGGTTTTAACAAAGAGTCTAAATGAAAGTTTAAGCCGCTTTCTAACTCAAGTTTTTCAGGCAAATTTCAAGTGAGGTCCAACACAAATAATATCCATGTTTTAACAAGAAAAATGCCGTTTCTGGGTGATGACTCCCTTGCCAAATTAGTATAATGGTAATAGAAACACAAAACCGCAGCGCTGCATCTATTTTTTTTTTTATTCATCATCAACATACAGATTTATACAATATAATTTAAAACACAGTGATCCCTGTTTGTTTCGTCAGGTTACGTTACATTTTTATGAATAATATAAGTGTGTGTTTGGCCGTAGACTGCAGTACAAACGGGCTTTTTGCCCCCTGGTTGTGCGTGCAACTGCCAATCTTTGTAAATGGGAAACCCATCTATATGGGTTGAAAAGGGTGATAATATTAAAGCAAAACTAAGTAACTTTTAATCTCAATTAATGCTTTTCTGAATCCCTCTGAGGCTAAACAAAGTGTTTACAGAGCTTTCCCCCCGGTGTCTCTGGCCTGTAAGCGGCACTTGCAAGCAATCTTGCTGTACGGCACTCAGGGCCCCTATCCACAGAGCTGCTTCCAGTGCTGGTTCGAACCACAACCAGACTAAAAACCACTTCTTTAGCTTCCCACCACCTAAACACTGGCTCTTGGTTCTCAAAAACCAACTCTTTGCTGGACCAGAGTGAAGAACCGGTTCACGTAGCTTGTGCTACCTGGGTGCCTGGAGAAGCAAATCCAAGCCTCACGGCCGAATAGGCTCAATATTCACTTGTCATGTCAACAAAAATAAAATAAAATTTGTATTCTTACCTGCTACCCACCAACACCAGAGAAAAATATAATCAACGGCATATTTACCCGCAAAACACAGGTAACACGAGGCAAAACAGGTATAACGCAAGTAGGGATGTAACGATATGAAAATTTCATATCACGGTTATTGTGACCAAAATGATCACGGTTATCATTTTTATCGCGGTATTATAGAAATAACCCCCCAGCATCTTTAAAAACATCCGAAATGGGTCCAAATGTCTACTTTGTGCTTTTTAAAGGGGGAAAAGTTTCAAGAGAACTGTCCATGTGGGTGCCTTTGTTGCTTTCCGCCATGTTTACATAAATTAAACATTGAAAACCCGACTGCTACTGCTTTTCCAGCCAATGAGCAGCATCACTGGGAGTTTTTCAAAGTGCGGTAATCAGTCACGGTTTTAACGATAATTAAAATTTGAAACGGTATTACTAATCGTTGGGAATTTTATCACGGTTAACCATTTTACCGGTTATCGTTACATACCTAAACGCAAGACTATCTGTGTAAATGCCGTGTTAACAAAATAATATTACAAATAAAACTTACCTTGTATCACAAATTACACATTATATTTTGAGGAACTAGTTTCTCACCAGCAGAGGAATGATACATTGCTTCCGGGTGATGCGGTTCAAAACAAACAAACGCGCCACAGTCTTCGCACATTTTCAGTAGCTTGTTAGTTTACAGAATTAAGAACAGTAATCATTGGCGGAGCGGGGGGGCGGCTTAGGGGGCTTAAGCCTGGAATGATTCTTCAAAAGCCCCGGATCTGTTTTGAGGTTTCTTTTTTATGTTTTTTATTATTCTAGATTTGATTAAATAATTCTCATCAACTACAATATGTGTAAAACGTAATAAAAAGGGGAGGCTGCATGTCGTTACGAGGCCCCCCCCCTCTCTAAACTTGGTACGGTCCAAACCTGTGGCGTATGTGTGCCGCGTGCGCCTTGTGTTGGCACTTCACCTCTCAGGAGCTCATCAGTACGCGGCGCAGCGCAGCCCAAGTATTCCCGCCTGCGGCAGCTCCCGCGTGCTCATTGAGTCAGAGCATCAGAGGACGTAACGTTCATCTGGTCGGTAGTGGTCACGCGTTATATGTAAACAAACCTGTCATGAATGACGATGCTGTGTCCGTCACTTTTCCCTGGTAACTTTATAACAGTCAGATGGCATTATGTCACTATGCAGTGAGCACAGACGCGACTGTTTCAACAAGATAAGTGAAAGTAATTATTGAAATAGTAATATGCTGCGTTTAGCATTGGTTTATGAAACAAGTACAGTAATGGGGTTAGCCCAATAAATTTTCTTCAATTATAAATTAATTTGAAATAACTTTTGAATACATATAAACGTATACATTAGGCTATATATACTATTTTTATTGATTTGCCAACTGTGGACATCAGGTCCTTTTTAAAAAAGAGAGAGAGAGAGAACAGCTCAGGTGAGAGAAAACAACTAAAGTCAATTTCTCAATGATACATGTCATAAATCTTTGGATAATAATACTTTTCTCTGGTTGAATGAAGGACGAAAAGAGAGAGAATGTTAGAAGGAGAGAAAATGCCAGCATGAGCATTTTAGAACACACTTACCCTAGTTTGTGTACTTTCTTTTGAAGTTTAGATTAAATGATGTCATGTTTAATGTTGGACTAATAACAACAGCAAAAACACCTTACCTGGTGATATTGTGGTTTCAGCCCACCACTATATGCAGATATGACCCTTTACCTGTTTTAACTCCAAAACAAAAGGTACAAATAACCTTATAATTGTGTGGAATATATTGGTGTCAACTTTCACAATAATATTTTTGTGGCTCTGGTTGATCTTTGTGTGTTCGTACAAAGAGGAAAAGATAAAAGCAAGAATGAGAACAACACAGATGTGGAACAAGAACCAGGTTTTAAAAAAGAAGAAGAAGATGGAATTATATTTCAGGACATTTTATATTATATTATATATATTATATTATATTATATTATATTATATTATATTATATTATATTATATTATATTATATTATGTTATATTATATTATATTATATTATATTATATTATATTATATTATATTATATTATATTATGTTATATTATATTATATTATATTATATTATATTATATTATATTATATTATATTATATTATATTATATTATCCTATACCTGGTTTTGTAAATTCTGTCCTGATGAGTCCTGGTTTAGAACTGGTTCTGTGAATTCTGCTCAGTGAGTCCTTGTTTGGTCCTGAGCCATGTACTGGTGTTGTTCTATGAGTAAGATCTGTGACACCAAGACTGAGTTTTAACTTTATTGGTTATCTATTAATACATTACAATGAAAATACAATGTAGTGTTATGATTATTAAAGAACATGGGCAGGACATGTTAAACGTTAGATAGATAAAGGCAAATATTGAATAATTTTTGGAACCACACCAGTAGATTAAATTCTTTATTACGTTTTTGGTGTACTGGATCACCCTTGTAACGATTAATATTTTTGTGGGCTAAGCCCCTGATGATGACAATGTCTAGCTCCGCCCCTGACAGTAATACACAACATGGTTTGTGTTCATTTTTACAGTAGCCGCTACTGTAATCAAATTCCTTCGCACACTTAACGGCAGATATCACTCCGCTGCCAAAAACTGGAAGTAAAAATGTGTTGCCGCGGAGACACTTTACTATCAAAATGTAATGCAATACAACATAAGTTTTATTTGTAAAATTATTTTGTTCACATGGCATTTACACAGATAGTCTTGTGTTATAACTTATTTGCCTCGGATGCTCTGCGGAGTGGATACGGTTGTTATTAATGACAGGCTAGCAAATCCTAATTGACTTGTGCTGGCATTAGCATTAGGGACCACAACGAAGAATATGTTATGAAACAGGAATATGAGATGAAATAAGATGAAACTGTCTGCAGTGTTGAGTAGGACCCTGGCTCACTTGAAAATGAGACCCCATGTCAAAAACTCTCAACTTCCCCTCTAACTCATTGACTGCCAGACCTTTTCCGAGCAGAGCGCTCCATATTGCCAGGATTTTTAAGCATTTTCACTGATTTTGGGAGATCCACAGAATATTGTGTACTATGCCAATACAAACACTGAATGTACCAAAGGAAAGCTTAGACTCTCTTCTTTTATCAGAAAAAAAACATTTGTTTCTAGCTTTTTCCATTCTTTAGTAATCTGCAGTAGAACATGGGTTTATTGCAGCGAAAATACCTGTTTCTGACCAAAAAGCTGAGAAAACTAGCTTTGAATGCTACAGTCCGCTTCAAGTGGAAAAGTGTCTTTGATGCCAATATTTTTTTACTTTAGTAAAACCTTTATCATCTGATCACCTGTTTACTTCTATGAAACAACAAATACAACACTGAGAAAAGAGTTTTTGAGGCAAAATAATTATTTACTCGCTGAATAAGCCACAACAGTTTGTTTCACAACATAACACTTAGCAGAAACATATGGCAGAAACATCTCCCCCCCTCCGTGGGAAACAACCGCGTGCTGTTGACTTACTTTCACTTTCAGCTGGCGCATTTCGCTGCTGTATTTCCATCTATTGATGTGTCTTTGATCGATCATGTCTGTCTGTCACCGATCACTAGGGATGTTATGCTCGAGCCCGTCTGCTCGACTCCGCCTCGATCTTATGAACCGGAAGTCTCGCTACCGCTGTTTTGGTGGAAGTGTCAGCATGCCGAAAGCCACGTGACCACACAAACCGAGGCCTCGTTACGTCATCCGCGACTGTCGAGCGGAAACTCGAAGTAACTGGGTTTTTTAATCTGTCAGTGCTTAATACAGGTTCCAATCACTTGGGAATTTATTGAAAAATAGTTAATTTATCACAGAGGATAATTCCAAGATATTAACCACAAAGGAAACACTAACTGAAGGTTGGCAACGTATCTTTTATTATACACCGTGTCAGAGACAAGACGGCTCCAGACAGCGCTTCCCTCAGCTGCAGTGCACATCCACGGCCAGCAGATGGAGCTCATGCTCACGGTCTCAAATGGCTCGAGATTTCGTGTCGATCTCTTGGCAGCTGTGTCAAAATGTCTCAGTGTCTCATGAAGCTTCGTTTTCACCATCCCTACCGATCACTTTTTCCACAAACTTTCCTCCTTCATCCACCTCCTAAACTGCTTCGATTACGACCGGTCGCCATGTTCTTTCCCCCTCGCAGCAGAATCCAGCCCACTTCTTGGGCTAACAGCCGTTAGCAACCACAAACACAGGAAGCATCATAGAACCGCATCACTTCCTGGTAGGTTTTTTTTTAAGCTTGTCTGACACCGCCATCTGCTGGATTAGATGAAAACTACCTAAAAAATGATGATGCGCCCTTGGTTCTCTCTGACAAGCTCCGCCAGAGATTAAAACAGCTCCCCGGATTAAAACACTTAATTAACGTGGAAACACGTGATTGGCAGTTAACGTTCGGATATGAATTAACGTGGAAACACATGAATGGCAGCCAGTGAGTTAAGGACTCTCTGATGTGGGTAGGTCATGGTCATGATAATGATAATGATGATGATGCCACAGGTGAGGCTTTAATACACCATTTTTAACTTTGCATTATCTCTTATGACCTCATAAGTATTCATACAGCCGTGCTTCATACATTGTTCTTACAGTAGTAAGTAGAAAGCAGTTTTTAAAGCTGACGCTGTAGTCGTTACTATCTGCATAGGAAGTTATAATTATTTTATGATTGTAAGTATTAAGATGTTCATCTGAACATTCTGCAGAAATCTTCAACACAATTCAATGTAAGTATGCAAAATTACGATAATATAACAGTGTATACACACTTCCAACACGTCAATAGCCATCAATTGGATTAATGTTACAAGGCTACACAATGTTTTGGGCTTGTAGCAGATAATCCAGCAGCGGCTGAGGCGGAGGATCTGAGCAATGATAACGCATTATCTCTCCACACCAGCCGAGCTGAATGAGGATTCTCCTTCAGAGTCAATGTACAAAGATGGTGAGGCAGAGCAGCAGATAAAAGACCAGCAGAGGTGTTACAGTACATGGCCTTTTTATGTTAGACATCCTTGACCAGGAAAAACCAGCCATATTGGTCATTAGTTTAAGAACCGTAAATGGCCCGTGTTTGTAATTTCTTGACAAGTGATTTTATTTCGTTGTGTAGATAATAGCTGTGTTTTTTTTCCAGTTACACAGCTATTGTTATAGCCTACAGCTGTGAAAACTCAGAGGAGGTAAAAAGGACACCAGTAAACAATTTAATTTCATTTACAGGAGCGGTGTGTGAATGCAGGGTAAACACTCCAGCTCTCCTAAGGAGTGGGCTTTTGCTTTCTTTATCCTTTTGTAAATGTGAGCTATTGTGCCTTTTAGATTTATTAAACAGGATTTGTAAAAGCAACATAATTCAGTCTCTAAGCTTAATAGAAAGGTCAGTAGATAAGATGATTCTTTTTGACAATGACGTGTTCTTCCACAAAGCATCATGTGTTCTCTTAAATAAAGAAAATTTTCATTTATTAACCAAGACTTAGTCTAATTTTCATTTTTTTGTAAAAACTCGTGTTCAGTGAGGGGGGTGCAACAGATTCCTGGCTTATCATAAAGCCACTTTCATCAGACACACAAACCACCTTGAAGTATAAGAAACAAAACATTTTTCTCCAGCTTTTCTGCTCAAATCCAGCTCTGAAATTCACCATAAATGTACAACAGCTGTAGCCAGTTTTCATTCGTGTCTGTACGCTATCAACTAACAAGAAAAAAACAGCTTCACCTGAACTGTAAATTAAATGTTCTAAGGGCTGTAAAACAGACGCCTTCTTGGTTTTCACACATCAGTTTTACATTTGTAAATCTCCAAATCTTCTCTTATGCCCACTGCATCACTGACTTTCACATTTTGTACTCCTGGACCCCATTGGGCTCTTGCTGTATGCAGATGCTTGCACGACTCAACATAACAAATCTAATATCCCTCCCTTCTGAGTCCCTGCAGATAATCAACTCAGCTTGTAATGTAACTTTATGACAAAAGAGTGAATTACTACTCATGAAGAGACAGTAGCAGCAGGAAGTATATTGCAGTTAAAAACATAAAATGAAGTAGAGGCTCAAAAGATCACCAGTGTCATGTAATAGGGCCGGATCAAAATTTGCTTGTAGCAATTTGCACATTGCATTTCATTTCATTTTCTGTACCACTTATCCAGTTCAGGGTTCGCGGGGGTTGCTGGAGCCTATCCCAGCTATTATCAGGTGAGAGGCGGGGTACACCCTGGACAGGTCGCCAGTCTGTCCAATTTGCACACAATCTAGAATTTTGTGCGAGGGGCTGAACCACGGTTTGCGGGTGATTTACAAAGAATAATCGTGCAAATGACAGCAGGTGCAAATGTGTTGGAAAAGCCCCTATAATAATGAGGGTTTTGCATATTTGAGGTTTGCAGTTTGGCAAATTGCGAGAGACAGCAGTGCTAAAGGAAATACAACCCACAGAGGGAGATATTAGTGGAGGAGGGAGATGAAAATTAAATTTAAAACAAATAATACAATGAATATAGAAATGGAAATTATACAACATGGATTCACACAAAGTCTCAGAAGTGTCCAGTTTATGAGGACATGGATCAGGAGTTGCTGAACAAATGAAAGTGTCTGCAGCTCCGACATGGTCTCTATTACGCACAAAGTGCGCGCTCTTTGGCACAATGCCAACGGCTTCAGAGGCTTGCACTGCCAGATGACTGTGATCCTGTCCACCCGCTAAAATCCAAGTTAAGCTCCACAGTGGCTGCAAACTTTCGGTGTCATTTATCCAGAATATTTTACACCCGTGGCAAATAGCAGTGTTTGCTGTGATGACTTTTTATTCCATTCAACAATGAGAACTAAATGCGTTGCCCTCACTGCTCAGGAAAAATTATATTTAATCAGATTTGTGTGTCCAGGATAGTCCCTCTCATAAGCTGAAGCCATTGGAGCTGCCAGTTTGCACCTGCTTTTCAGACGAACTAAAATAGACGCAACAAACCAGCAAGGCAATGCGGCAATTTGTCTTCCGGCTCTCAGCAAGTGCAGACGTGCTTTCCTCTGCTCCCTACCCTGCCTGCTTTCCCTGCTATCTTTGTCCTGTCAAATCTCAGAACCTCTGTCCGAGTCTTCTCCTAAACTTCAATTTTTTTTAATCATGATCTGGTCCGCTGGTTTCTTAACGAAACGAATAGATCTTTTCCACCCAGAGACAAGGTGGGGGGGCGGCATCTTGTCCAGACGGTACGGACCCAGCAGGTCATACTGAAGACCTGTACACATTTGGATTTATGATAACTGGGTTCCTGCTGATTGGAGCTGTCGGTACCTGGTTTATTGGTAAATTCTGAAGCTGACGGCAGCTGGTGGCAGGCTGCCATTCGAGCCGTTACTTCAAGCCATCAACACTCAGACTCACACTTTGTGTGGGTTGACTCACGAGCTGGATGCCCTGTGGGGCAAACGGGGGACAATATTTGACAGCATAAAGGATGTTGGGCACCATCTGGAGCAGTTGGAGACTCGGATTGGGGGTAATTAACACAAATTTGGCTGATTTGGAACGCCATTGTGTGACCTGCTGAGACTGAAGGCAGGTAGGAATCAGGTGCCCGTCTGTCCCAAACAATCCTACTTATCTAATCAACTCCCCAATGTCCTTGGAGAAACCGCTCAAGTGAAGCTCTCCCCTCCTCTCATCACATGCACAATTGCCTGAAAACGCCCCATATTGCATATCCATTGGAGCAGAAGTGCAAAATGGATAAGAGGCACTATTTAGCACATTTTAAAGGCCGAACCCTTTAAGCACGCTGTTAGTATATCAGTTTGTATATTTTTTGCGTGTGCGGTGAGATAGCTCACTGCACACGCAAAACCTTTGATAGATCTAGCCCTTAATATGCATACCTATTCATAATATCAACACTATTAACTAAGGATGTCCCAATACCACTTTTTTGCTGACCAAGTAAAGTATGAGTACTGGCATTTGAGTACTTGCTGATACTGAGTATCGATCTGAGTAATTAATACGGGAGGCATTCCTTTTTCTTTTTGTTTGTTTGTTTTTTAAATAAAGACAAAAATCTCTGCTGCTCAGATGTGATGCTGGCATGTTGCTGCCCTACCACCACATTTAAATACCTCTTCAAACGACAGTTGGACTTCACAGGAGCAGAAATAAAAGCTTACAAGTGGTTAGAAGCTCATAAACAACTGATCTGATGCAGTTAATTTATGATAAAAGGGAAACAGAACCTCGGCGTTATGTTACACTCACTATCCATTTGTTTGGTGGTCCCCAAAGGTTATGCTGGCTCAGAAGGTGGGACTGAAGTTAGGACCACTATTCTGCTCTTCGAGGTGAAAATCTGTTCACATCTTCAGCAGCCAAACCACCAGACAGAAATTCTCCTGCCAGCCATGCATGTCCTGTCACAGACGGGTCTCTGGAAAATTAGCTGACCGCCTATCTGGGACTTGTAACACTCATCCACATGTACTCCCACTGTCACATCCTGCAGATATTGAACACTTAATAAAACACACGCTCTGGGGCTCAAATGTCACCATTCTAAGCAGGGCTCTGTCAATACCTCCCTGACCTTTCTCTGTGTTTACCCTTGTAGGACATCAGGTTTAGTGGTGAGGCAAAATGGAAGGCAAACAAAGAAGCCATGCTGTGCAGGAAGGTACACGGGAGGGTTTGCACGGCAGGCATGTGGAGCAGAAAAGGCTAGCATGTCCTCATCTAAAACATGAAATGGCATACCACTTTCTGCCAAAATCAGATGTTTGAATTCATTTCTATTGAGTTATTTCAGTGAGGGTAGATTATTAGAAAGAAGAAGAAAAATTAACAGCAGAAATGTATGAGCCACTCGGATATTTTGGGAGTGACACTCCAATCAGGATGTCTCAGATTAAGGTAGGTGACTTCTGAGCTCATTAGTGGAAAGTAACTACACTGATTGATCAGTACTTGTCATTGTATCACTGAAGAATCGTTGTTCACGTCAGAATGAATTAAACACCAAACAAAACCTTCCAAAGCTTTATTTCTAAGATTTTTTTGCCCATCCATCCACTGATTCCAATGCAGGATTGCTGCATTGGTGCGACCTGGGCATTAGTGTTTCCTTGACCAATCGTAAAGTTTTTCGCAGGATGCTGCAAACGCTGCCATTTCATTCAAAACGTGTTTCACGCTGACCTCTGCCTCCCAGAGAAAACATGATTACCTAGTGAGAGGTTGTGTCAGTCAGTTGATCATTGTTGATTATTATTTGACAATGTGTCACTGTATAATTCTTGTGTTGTCTTTATTGTATCCGCATCCAATATTAATAATAGCGACAAGCTTGTCTCAGGAGCAGCTAATGTCATAGGCTATGTTCACACCGCATAGGCTACGCTCAATTACGATTTTTTGTTAGATCCGATCTTTTTGTGTGGGTGTTCACATTACATTTCTAAATGTGGCCTGTCCAGCGGCTGCAATAAAAACAGCTCACGCTTTTGAAGTGACAGGCATGCTCAGTTGAACACAAATAACATCACGCACGAAACAGTGGAGGTCATCGGCATTTGCAGGCTCACGTTGAAAGCAATTTGTGTGTCGGCAGTCTGCAAATGTATGAGCAGGTTTTGCGAAGACGGAGGAAGAGGAGATACGCATTTGTGATGATGTCTCTGTGTGGAACAATTGCTGCAACATCTGTAAGCCAACAGAGAAGTGTGTGGATGTGGCGTCGGAGCAGGAATGGTGGATGAGGATGTTTCAGATCAGATGTTCTGATGGAATCAGATCTCTCCATAAATATGAGGTCACCGAGCACTAAAGCCGCAGTAGAAATCAACTGATAGATCGCAGCGATCAGCTGATTACTGCCAGCAGGGGGGCTCTACCTCCCAGACTGAACTCTGCACCTGTCACAGCGGTTATGCTGGGGAGAAGCAGCTTTATTTTAAAGGAATAGTTCACCCACAGAATGATCTAACTTTATTTTCCACTTACCCTCATGGTGAGCAAGACTCTGGAACACTTTTTTAATATTTCAAATGCAGCCGGCGATCAGGAAGGTTTCCCGTTTTCCCCCAACTTTCATATAATGGAGTTCGATTGAGCCCAAACCAACAAGGTCCTTAGAAGTCCACAAAAACTTGTCAATATTCCTCCATACTGCTCGTCGAATGTAATCCAAGTGTCCTGAGTGGGTAGCATCCAGAATTTACTTGAAACGACGTCATTTACTATATTTTTAGAGCCTAAAAAGAAGAATATATTACTCCACGGAGCGCGCACCTGCGCATCCACGAAACTACGGAGGCCTCGGCGTTCAGAGCCAATGCTGCCGATAATACAAGCGTAGAAGAAGACATTCACTGTTTACATTGTGTTAAGAGCAACAGAGCTGCAGACGAACCAGGACAAACACAAGAGGAGTTGGATATTGATTTAAAACAAATAATGAAAGAAAAAGAGAACGCGCGATCTCGTCTGCCGCACCTTCCGTAGTTTCATGAACGCGCACCGGCGTGCGCGCAAGAAATGCGATGTACTTATATTAAGGCCCTAAAAATATACTAAATGGCGTAGTTTGGAGTAAAATATGGACACTACCCACTCAGGACACTTTGATTACATTGGACGAGCAGTATGGAGGAATATTAACAAGTTTTTGTGGACTTTGTGGACTTTTGTCGTCCTGATCGCCGGCTGCATTTGCAATATTAAAAAAGTGGTCCAGAGTCTTGCTCACCATGAAGGTAAGTGGAAAATAAAGTTAAATCGTTCTGAGGGTGAACTATTCCTTTATACTGTTTCTGAATGCTCAATGCGAGATATTCGGGTACGAAGCCTCAAGGCGGCGCTTGTGGGGGAGACAAGCTGCGCGTACTCGTTCGTCTGGCTGCACTGGTGTCGTATATTCTGCCACCGCAGGTCTACGCATGTTGAGACAACACTGACTGCTGCTAAAAGATGGAGAGCAGGTGCCTCTCAAACCCCAACTCAGACATCAGTAAGACAAAGAAGAAAAGTTTTGTCTTGTGAGACGAAGAGAACCAAACTGGAGTCTGACCGGTCCCCACGTCAGGGGGGCGTTTTTTGGCACAACACCAGCACCGGAGTAAGACAGGAGTAAACAACTGAGCAGCTTTTTTTTCCCTTCTTTTTTTTAATTTGAGGGAGCTCCAATCCAGTCTGAGAATAAAACAGGACCCAAAGTTGGCTTTCTTCTCACTAACAAGGTAAATGTGATGTATGACGGAAATAAGGATGCATAATATTGCAATGCTAAGTTTTAAGCATGCAAATGTAGCAGTATGACAGCCATATGACTGTTCCCATAGAAGAGATACACTCTACCCACTTATTAAATTTAGTTGGTGTCATTATTTTATAAGGTAATTAAGATCTCAGCCTGTGAATTTAGATATTTGAACTACAAGCCAGCGTTATCCTGTTGTTACAGTTAGCATGCAGTCCGTCAGTTTACTCAACGATGAAACTGTAAACACCTTGCAGATTTATAACTTTATTACTTCAGTAGACATTGTGACTCTAACACTGGGCTCAAACTGAATTTTATGTGGTTTAAATTAGAGACCAACGCAGTCGAAGCAGCTCATGCATGTGCACGACATTAGCCTCACTTCCACTTGTCGCCAGAGGGGGCAAACTTCAGAAAAAACCCTTGAACTTGCGCTGTACTCCTTTACAGGTACAGTATGTAAGAATTACTGATATCTAGTGGTAAATGTAGCGCTGGTAACACACCACTTCAGTTCAGTAAAATACAATTCCTGATGCTCCTACCACTCTGACAGTGAGTTACCACACGCAGGAAATTCCTCACTGATGCGATGGAGACGGTGGATTGAAGATCTGGGTCTGGTCGCCATCTTGGATCCGAATCCACTTCATGTATGTGCACGCCCGCACACGGCAGACCAGTCGTCCTTGCTCCGACCAGCTTCAAGTCAAGCATTAAAAAAAAAAAAAGACCTGACCTGAGTAACAGGTCATAAGGACGATAACCTTCTTTTAAAATCCTCATTTATACTAATAAATATTTCACAGTCTGAGTTGTAACATTACTGCAACGGTGTTTTATCCAACTCAACGTGACAGGGAGCGGTTTCTTCAACCAACGGCTCCATAACGGCTGTGGAGCAGCTCCTTTTAACTAACGGCTCTATAACGGCTGTGGAGCAGCTCCTTTTAACTAACGGCTCTATAACGGCTGTGGAGCAGCTCCTTTTAACTAACGGCTCTATAACGGCTGCGGAGCAGTTTCTTTTACCTAACTCACACTAATGACTGTACATAATTTTCGTTTAAATAGTAAACAGTCACATAACATTCACAGTCTTGATAAACTCAAAATATTAACTGATGAACAGTTCGTAGCGGAGCACTTGTAACATTGGCTCGCTGCCAGAAAAGAAACAACCACAACACATAAAAATGCAAGAAAATAAATACAAAACTCACCAAAACCGATGTGGTTTAGTTCTCATAAAATCCCTGTCAGTTCCCGACCAAGTAAGTCATGATTTCAGTGTTTACTTTTCCACTCTTTCCTCGGTTTCTCCGATCCCTCCTCTGTTCTGTTTCAGGTCTTCTGATGCAACGTCACTCGCGTGCTGCGCCTAACGTCACTAGCTTCTTAAAGGGGCAGCGACATCAATTTTATGTCGGCACAGTTTTAATCTTCAGCATTGAATGATTGCTGTATTAAGATTTTTAATTATCTCTGATGAATTAATTTATATTCAATGAATCACTTTTAACTTACAATTCATTTTACTCTTATGTTATATTTTTAACCTGGGTTATTTGAAAGAAAAGATGTTTTCTTTCAAATAACTTCATATTCCAAGCACTGTTGTGAATGTATGGTGGTCATTAGTGGCCAAAATTCTTCTTGACAAAAATATGGTTTTATCTGTCATTGGATCCAGTGGTCTCAGGTGAAGCTATTGCTGCGTTCCATTTGAACTCGGAAGTCGGAAATTCCCAGTTCCGAGTAGGAAGTTTCAACTGGAACGCCCCCCTGAAGTCAGATTTCCCACTCAGAAAGTCGGACAACTCTAGCAGCTCCGAGTTCAGATTTAAAGATGGCCGCGCCCAGTGTTTGCAGTTTTAGAAGCTTCTGTAATATTACATTTATTTACACTTCTTACTTATATTTTGTTGCATAAATCAGTCGTACACGTAGTATTGGTTTATACAGATGTGGGGGAAGCTGCTGTAGTGTAATTCACATTTTTCATGTCGTATATGTGAACTACAACACCAGCTGTGCCAACTACGGCTAATAACAATAGCCTTAGCAAACACGTTGTTTTGCTAGGTTGCTAACTGGTTTTCCGACCAGTGAGCTGGAACGCAAGTTGGTCAGGTGTGACGTCACCCCCCAGTTCCCACTTCCCAGTTCCGATGAAAATGGAACGCAGCATATGACTGTACTATGAGTAACTATTTTTAATGTCTTTTAAGGCATTACTTATCCCAAACAGTGCTTTAACACAACAAAGATGGTACAGCACTTTTAAACTTCAGAGGGTTCTAACATCACACACATTGTTTTGTCCATTCAGGGACATCGTAGTAAAAATGGTGGAACAAATATGGCAGCCTCTATAAGTGCACCGCCCAGCAAGCAGATATAAATGACTCATTCTTAGAAAATAAACATATATACAGTAACAACTATTCTAGTGCAGCAATTACACATCAATAGAAACACAGTTTTGAATTATATATCACATTTTATTGCTATCGACCTTTGATTTTTTTTACATACTGTACCTTTCAGATTTATTGGCGTTCATTTAGCTACTTTTTTTAAGCTTACTAATGGTACGTTAGCTCTATGCTGTAAACTCTATCCTAGATCATGTAATAATTCTCTTGTTTTACACATACAGTAACATATGAATCAAACATCAGCTTATTAAAATTTTTTGACGTTTATTTAGCTACTTGCAGATTACTCATGGTAGCTCTATGTTGCCTGTCATATACTCTGACTACTAGACAATTGATTTTGAAACTTTCGAGGAAAAAATAGCTAGCAGACATTGCTAATTAGCTAGCGGATGTTGCAACAGGTCGCCAGCCCATTGTAGGGCCAACACAGCCAGGGGGGATTTAGAGACCCCAGTTACACTGACATGCAGGACTGAGGAAAAATCCCATGCACACACAGGAAGGACGTGTGACCTCCACACAGAAAGGTCTGGCTCCAGCCAGTTTTCTTTTCATTCTTTCCCCACGTGTTAGCAGAAAATTCAGATCCAGAGAATCCAATTATCTGATATGGAAATGAATTACTGTTTCCACTTATTGCCATGCAGCAGACATGACAAACAAAATGAAACAGGCCGAGCTGAAAACATATCTCCTTTTGTTTGGGTGATGGAGTTTTCTCCTTTCTTTCTTTCTAATATCTTTTTCATTTTGGTTTCATTTGGCTTGGCAACCGTCTCATGTCCGCTTTGTCAGATTAGTAACTTGGGGATGGACAGGGTCAGAAAAGAGCAAATTATGATAATTACGGATGTTCGATATTGGCTTTTTCCCCCTGATATCCAATATATTGATATTGTCAAACTCTTATCGACCGATATCAGCCATCTCTTATCTCTAATGCCACTTTATTAGGTACACCCTGCTAGTGCCCCCCTTTTTGCCGTCAGAACTGCCTTAATCCTTTGTGGCATAGATTCAGCAAGGTACTGGAAACATTCCTCAGAGATTTTGCTCCATATTGACATGACAGCATCACGCAGTGGCTGCAGATTTGTCGGCTGCACATCCATGATGCGAACCTCCCGTTCCACCACATCCCAAAGCTGCTCTGTTGGATTGAGATCTGGTGACTGTGGAGAACATTGGAGTCCAGTGAACTCATGGTCATCTTCCAGAAAGCAGGTGGAGATGACGGGAGCTTTGTGACACAGTGCATTATCCTGCTGGAAGTAGCATCAGAAGATGCTCCACTGTGGTCATAAAGGGATGGACATGGTCAGCTCAGGTAGGCTGTGGAGGTTAAACCGCCACGTCGGTACTAAGGGGCCCAAAGTGGGCCAAGAAAGTCTCTCCCACACCATTACACCAGCAGCAGCCTGAAGCCTTGATCAGGATGGATCCATGCTTTTATTATGTGGAGCTGAAATGGAGACTCATCAGAGCAGCAACATTTCTCCATCTTCTATTGTCCACTTTTGGTGAGTCTGTGTGAATTGTAGCCTCAGTTTCCTGTTCTTAGCTGACAGGAGTGGCACCCGGTGTGGTCATCTGCTGCTGTAGCCCATCCACCTCAAGCTTAAATGTGTTGTGCATTCAGAGATGCTCTTCTGCATACCTCGGTTGTAACAAGTGGTTATTTGAGTTACTGTTTCTATCAGCTGGAACCAGTCTGTCCATTCTCCTCTGACCTCTGGCATTAACAAGGCATTTGCGCCCACAGAACTGCTCACTGGACATTTTCTCTTTTTCGGACCATTGTCTGTAAACCCTAGAGATGGTTGTGCGTGAAAATCCCAGTAGATCAGCAGTTTCTGAAACACTCAGACCAACACGTCTGGCACCAACAACCATGCCACGTTCAAAGTCACTTAAATCACCTTTCTTCCCCATTCTGAAGCTCGGTTTGAACTGCAGCAGATTGTCTTGACCATGTCTACATGCCTAAATGCATTGGCCCTCATTTATCAAACAATCGTACGACGAAAATCTGTGCGTACGACCATCTCCATGCAAGACTCGGCATTTATCAATTTGGACATGAGCGTAGGATACGATCAAATCTCACAACAGCTCTGAGTTCGTATACGCAAGTTTGAGTCAGTGAGGGTTTGCAGCGCAGCAGAACATGAAAATATTTATAAACCAAACCGCAAACTGTCATTTAAACATAAGTATTCACATATCAGCACTACGAATGAACCCATTTGCAAAGAAAAAGAAAAAGGAAAAATGGAATGAAGAAAGTATTCCCAAAATTACAAAAATAGCTGTAACTGCATTTAATTCCTCCATTTATGTCAACAAATTATTCAAATCATTAACATATAGTTCTAGGAGACAAGTGCTTTGCAGGTAAACCTGCCACATAGGAGCGGAGGTTGGCATCCGTACGCACACGCGTGCAGGTGCCCAGGTGGAGCGCTGCTTCGGGCTGCATGAAGGCAGGTGGTGGGTGTCAGACCCAGCAGGATGAGACGCTGCTTTAGACTCGGAGAAAATCTACAATACACTCCTGTCCTGTGCAGTGCTGCACAGCGTTTTTGTGCACGTCTCTGACCTCGGTTTTTAAGCTGCCAAACAGCACCACTTTAATCTTTCCCATCTCACAAATGAGGAATTCTGTCTTGATCCCCTCAAAAGTTTCTTTTTTGGCAGAATCTCTCCTCTCCACGGTTCAACCTCGCTGGATGAAGCCTCATAATCATGCATGTTTAAGGGCGTAACCGTGGGCGTGACATTTAAATGACGATGGATTTCAGCTGTGATATTTATCAAGACTCTTTTGTTCGTATGACGAGATTGGACCGATACGAACGTTTTAATAAATCACACGTGGGTCCAATCGTACGACCATTTTTACGATCAGATGTGCAATCATTTCTACGATCGTTTGATAAATGAGGGCCAATGAGTTGCTGCCATGTGATTGGCTGATTAGAAATTTGCATTAACGAGCAGTTGGACAGGTGTACCTAATAAAGTGTATATACTTATTTACAGTGAAGTCTTAACACATAATGAACTCAGCAAAGTGTAATCACAGCCAATAAGATTTTATCCTCATCAAGTGTTGGAGTGCATCTCGAACAATGACTATGGCTTTTTTCTTTTCATTGAAGATGGAAAGGAAGTACTTTTAAAAAGTCTCAATAACATCTGAACCTCCTGACATAAAGAGAAGCATGTGAAGTACAACCATTGTCATTTTACTCCTTATTCCTTTTTATTACGTCAAATTATGTGCCACTTTTAACAGGTGCAGAGAAAATGAGCTGGCATCTGTTATTCAGTCGCCTGGAGTGAAGATGATCAGGCATTCACATATGCTGCTAAATGCTATTAAACTGATAGGATGTTTGTTAATAACTATGCTGCAATCATATTTACTTGAGTTGAATTATTTTCAAGTGAAAATGTATTATTATTGTTTTTCATTATTTGTTTTTTTCTCCTAACTTATTATGTGCCACTGACAAATAGCAATCACTCACATATTTATCAAGGTTCATTAACTGCAACGTAAAAAGAGAAAAAAGCACCCCTGTTGTCGTTATTAGGATTTCTCACACCAGCCATCAGATCTTCATATTTGTGCCAAACAAATTCATAAAACACACAATGCACTGAAAAAAGAAATCCCCATGACCTACTAATAAAATTAAAGGCAACTATTTGCATAGTTTTATCATGTACAGTAGGAATATATCACTGAGTTTAACCTTCCTCTACTGATATCATTGTTTTTCAAACATCTATTTTTGGTTTAACCAACTTCAGTTTTTCAGTTTCCTTCCCCATCATTCTGTATAGAACTGGACAAGTAATGATTAAGGAACTTAGAGCCATGCATTATGTGAGGAATAATGCCCTTGGAGGTGTCCATCATCAGAAATTAGTGGACAACGTGGAGGCATGGACCATCCACTAATTTCTGATAATAGACACCTTCGAGGGCATTATCCTGCTTATTCCATGGTCACTTGTGAAAGAAAGAAATATTAAGTCAATTATTAATACATATGTTAATGTTGAAATCGTCATTTTTATGCAAGAAGCGGTTGAGTGGACGATCCAACGTCTGTCATTGTGATGTTGGTATCCGGCTGTGGGCACAGCACCTGCAGCTGTTAATCAGGCCTGATCAGAAGAGGGAATTTAGATGGCTGCTTAATGTGATGTTACCTGATACAAAGTTTTATTTCAGAGGGACTGACGGAGCTGTAAGCTGAGCCCAATAAACCTGCAAGCGGCTTTCACAGCCGCACACGTCCCATCAGACAGACGGAGGCCAGCCGGGTCTAACAAGCTAGTTACTAAAAGCTTAGAAATATATTCAGGGACAGGGATCAGCATCGGGAACATGGAGAAATGGGGACGCAGTAACGGGATGTGACATGACCCCCCACCAAGTCGACCCGCAGCTGAACTCCGGATGCTCTGGTTCGTGTAAATCCATGACAGACCCACATTAAAGAAACAATAATAACTCATGTTTTTTCTGCTGTCTTGCTGTTGTGATAAAGTGTGAAATATCGTATGTTAATGTATATATCTGTTGCCACGGTTACCATAGTGTCTGAGCCAGCGCATTGATTTAGAACAATCAGGCTATTTGACCAAAACTTATTTTCTAGGTGTTCTATATCCCTTTTTAAAGGACACCCCACAGCCAATCAGGAATCCAGTATTCCCAGACCGTGGTATCTACCTTATTCCTAGGCCCCATGAACCCTTGCGTGAAAAATGTGGCGTTTATTTACATGCTAGATGTTCGCGCTGCTCCACGTTTTACAAACTTTTTAGGTAAACTATGTGGGAACATCAGCTGTCACAGCTCAGACAGGACAATGTTACAATCCCTCTGCCTCGTGAAACAGAGGGGAGGGAGGGAGGATATGAAAATCTGTCCAAAAACAGTAGCATTATTCGCCACGTTAGCCGCTTAGCTCTGTTACATCTGACTGTGAAGCAATGAGCAATCTTAAAAGCTTTGAGGCTTATCACTACCTAGCCTACATGATAGTAATAATGAGAATAATAATACATTTTATTTGAAAAGTGCCTTATCAGAGCACCCAAGGACACTGTACAGAGCAGATAAAACAGTTAGCTAAAACACTAATGGGCCTTTTCCACGAGCGCAGGTCAGCTCAACTCACCTAAACTCAACTCAATTCAACTTGGCTTGGTAGCTTTTCAATAACAATCCATTACCCCGACCACAAATGGGCGGGGTAAGAATGAAGCCGCTGCCACGTACTAGATTGTGCAATGCAAACAACAGCAGCAACAGTTCACACTCCCTACCAGTAGGTGGCGGTAACGCACCTCATTAATTGTTAGTAGCCGCCAGTAAAAACAACAGAGGGAAAAGACAAGAAGGATGAGGAGAAAGTAACATGGGAAGGAATGAATCAGATCATCGGTGACACTAGTTGAAGATGAATTCATGTGGTGCAGGTAGTAGCAATCTTGCCTTATAACCTGGAGATCCCTGGTTCAAATCCTTTTTCAACTGAATAAAATTCTTTTTTTTTCTCTGTGATCTTGATGCAAATCTGAAATCACTCCCTCATGAGCTCATATCTATCTATCTATCTGCATGCATGCAATAGTCTTCCGAATCTGAATCTTTTTTTATTTATTTATTTAACCTTTATTTAACCAGGAAAAGTCCCATTGAGATTAAAAACCTCTTTTACTAAGGAGTCCTGGCCAAGAGGCAGCAACCATAATAAGCAGAATCTGAATCCATCCATCTATCTTTCTATCTCAACAAGATCGTGGAGAAAAAAAAAAAGTTTGGCAGAAAAGGGACTTGAACCAGCAATCTTTGAGTTCAAAGGCAAACTTGCTACCATCTACACCACATAAGTGCCTCTAAAAGCAGTGCAAATGATGATATCATTCCTTCCTCGCAGATTTCTTCTGCTCATCTTCATCTTCTGTTGCTGTTTTTACCGGCGGCTGGCTAACAATTCATGAGTTCGGTTACTGCCACTTACTGGTAGGGAGTGTGAACTGTCACTCATTAAATGATGTCACTCTCTGACCCTGACATCTGATTGGCTATCCCCTTGGCCAATAGGTGGCATGCAGTGAGATGACGTCAGACATAGCTCGCTTCAGCACGCTCAGAACCTCACCAGAGGAGGTACAGAAACTGCATCACCTCAGCTCGGAAAACCCCCAGTGGAAAAGCCCAATAACTGAGGCGAGGTGAGGTGAGGTGAGCAGAAAAGGGATGGTGGAAAAGGGGCAAAAAACATAACAGGTACCACATAAAAACAGCATTGGATTTTTTTAATAGGGTAAAATGCTATCGATGAGGAAATGGAACTCTGAAATACAAGACAGACCCACCATTAATCAAAATAAAATACTATTGCAATCTCTAAATATTTAATGAAAACGCCAAACAATCCTTGAAGTGGGGTGCACGCTTAGGATTGGCTGAAGGACCTGCCTGTCAGACCTTTGCTTCTGCATTGGGAGGCAGAGGGAATGGGGGTGTTTCTTAGGAGTAAGGCGGGACTGTTTATATTCAAATGATCTTGCTGTGCTTTCTGAAATGCAAGATCGGTAAAGGTTGCTTTGACAGCAGATGTAAATTTTTTATTCACAAAATGCAAACATTTGGTGGCAGTCTGGAGCCCTGCAGTCACACTCTCTCTTAGACCGCAGTGCGTGTTCTACACATCCCTCTTGTAACCACAAATGTAACTTTCTCTGGTTGTTAGTACTGTACAACCATGAACAGCGCAACATTTTCCCGAACCGTGCAGGGAGATTTTCTGGGGCAAATCGTTTAGAAATGTTATGAAATTCCCTTTGAAACGTTAGAATAAACCGCTACCTGAAACGACAATTTACACTGTGAGTCAGTGGATAAGCACTATTTCTGGAATCTCACAGGAAGTTGATCACATAATCGTTGGTACATTTGTTAGCTCAGGAATAAGGTGTAAAAACGGTTCCATGAAGTTTCTGATGTGGACACCTCGTTGGGCATTACCGTTTACAGAATGACTGCTGTTATGGACAACGGATTGTTTTGTTTTTTTCCCCCGTGGTCTTACTGTGTGTTCACACCAGATGCTTCCATTCACATACGTGCCTGAATTAGAATGCTGGATGTTTACTCGCTGGATTCAGGCATATTTGAGTGTATAATACGCACAAATAAAACGCTTCATTCACGCATCAAGACGCCGCCGTGTTTGGGTCCACCAGATTCTCCAGAGGCGCTCAGTGAACCTCATCACCTGATCCAGGAGTTACGTCTGGATGGCGGCCGCTTCCAGAGGGATTTCCCCACCCGTTTGATAATCTGTTGGGGAGGATCGGTGCTGCATATCCCTCCAGGATACAAACTACAGGCGCTGTATTTCGACTGCTGAGCATCTGTCCATCTGCCTTCGGTGAATAAGCTAGCTGCAACTAGTGCTTCCAGCAAAAGAACGTGGCTGCTGTCATTAAGCTAGTTATTGTAGTTCAGTTTAATGAGTCTCTGCCGTCTCCTTGCCTGCACCTCATAAAATTTAACCAGCTGGTTAAATGTAACTCGTAACTGACCGCTTTCCTGCTGTTTTCATCTTTTGGAGCACAACACACAGCTGAACTCGTGGTACTGGAGTGTCATCTAGTGACCAAATTGAATGATACACCAGTCTGAGCACAGACTCATATTAAATTATGTTAGTGTTTTCCAAAACTGATTGATAACCAACAACCTCAATTTATTTATGTAGCGAGGACAGAGCCGCGTATTCCTCTGATAACTACAGGCGCTCTGTTCCAGCTGCAGAGTGTCGGTGTTGTGACGTTTCATCCCGTCAAACACCGACTGCAGAGATCTGCAGAAGGTTGATGAGGTCTTGGCTGACCGAGTTTTCATTCCTAAATTTATGGTATTATTACCCCGCTATTGTGTGTGACTCTGATTTTATCTGTGAAAAGCGCTTTTTCTTTTCTTACTGTAGAAGAGAACAGCAAGCTTTACTCCAGCTGCAGAGCGCCGGTCCATTCACATCACGGCTTGTCCATTTTTTAAAGACAGGGCTCGTACTGTTTGTGCATATAAAATAACCGAGTTAAATTTTTTCAACTTGAGCGAATTAGCGAAATATGCTCTATTTGCGCAAGTAAAACGCTTCATTCGTGCAAATAAGACGGGTGATTTGGGGCTTTTCATGCTGTAAATTCGCGTCAAATGCACCGCTTGGGGCGGTCTATTCGCGTCTATTCGCGTCTGTACATTGACTTAACATGTAATTTTGACGCACAAATAATTTTATTCGTGTCTGGTGTGAACACAGGGTAACTACCACAAGTAGTTCAGTCACACTGCTAAGTAACAAACAATCTGACTGTGGGGAACTATTTTAATCTTAACATAAAACATCAATAAATTATTTGACCTTCACAAAAGTAGAAGACCGTAATTGAACTTTTCGCAGGTAGCTGTATAATAAAAGGGATAAGGTATAAACTGGATAATACATCCAGGTTAAAGACCCACCTGTTCTCAGCTGCATTTACATTAGGGCTGTAACGGTACATGTATTTGTGTCGAACCGTTCGGTACACTCGGTTCGGCACGACCCTGTACCGAACTGTTGGGCGCAGGATTTGTTTCATTCAGTTTTTGCGTGCCACTGGACATAACGGACCAGCGCAGCGCGCTACCATCCTGTTTCTAACTCATGACAACATGGATGTGATTGTTGAGCTACAGGAAGCTCTGCCAACTCTCCAGTCAGCACTTCATTTTAGACGAAGAGGGAGCTGAATAAAAGTCGACGAAACGAAAACAGTGTGCCGACAATGCAGAACTGCGGCAGCACTGTTTCCCTCAGCTTCACAACAGTGGGAGGGTGCAGTGGGTCGGGGGGGATAACGCCAGGGTCACAGCCGCTGTGCTGATAACCTACAGTATACCTACAATCAGCTCTGATGAATGATGTATTCATGATCTCTGTAACAGTAACCTTCCAGTTGCAGCATTCCAGTGTTAATAATAACTAAATAATCCTAAGCAGCTAACCTCCGTTCAGCCACGTCGCATTTCCAAACTGATTTAAAAGAGAAAACTCAGAGGACAGAAAAACCTAAATGATTGTATAAGCACTGATAAAAACCGTTTCATTCCATGAAGTCGTGCTAAATATTAAAGTTCAGATCTAAGATGGTGTGCTGACAGAATTAAAGTTGGGTGAACTTGTTGATAAAACAAAAGACAGTTAGCTAATATTTTTTTTTTTTTTTTGTCCTTTACTGCACCGAGAAAAAACGAACCGTGATTTTTGTGTCCCGTTACAGCCCTAATTTATATTTTTTTTTTTTTTTTTTTTTTTTTTTTTTTTTTTTTTTTTTTTTTTTTTTTTTTTTTTTTTTTTTTTTTTTTTTTTTTTTTTTTTTTTTTTTTTTTTTTTTTTTTTTTTTTTTTTTTTTTTTTTTTTTTTTTTTTTTTTTTTTTTTTTTTTTTTTTTTTTTTTTTTTTTTTTTTTTTTTTTTTTTTTTTTTTTTTTTTTTTTTTTTTTTTTTTTTTTTTTTTTTTTTTTTTTTTTTTTTTTTTTTTTTTTTTTTTTTTTTTTTTTTTTTTTTTTTTTTTTTTTTTTTTTTTTTTTTTTTTTTTTTTTTTTTTTTTTTTTTTTTTTTTTTTTTTTTTTTTTTTTTTTTTTTTTTTTTTTTTTTTTTTTTTTTTTTTTTTTTTTTTTTTTTTTTTTTTTTTTTTTTTTTTTTTTTTTTTTTTTTTTCCCCCCCCCCCCCCCCCCCCCCCCCCCCCCCCCCCCCCCCCCCCCCCCCCCCCCCCCCCCCCCCCCCCCCCCCCCCCCCCCCCCCCCCCCCCCCCCCCCCCCCCCCCCCCCCCCCCCCCCCCCTAGATTTTACACAGGAGTCCAAACCTGCACGGCTTCTTTCAGACTCTTTGCAAGCATCGTTTAAAATGAAAAGCAAAAGGAGATCATTGTAGTCTTTCACTTTTCAATGGTCTCTTTTCTTGTGATGCAAAGAGCACTTTGAATTGCTGTGTAATAAAATGTTATACAAATAAACTTGCCTTGCCATAAAATAACAGAAAACACTGGAGAAAAACAACAATATCAAGTCAAATGGTAAAGAATAGCTCCTTTGCTCATCACTTCCTTCGAGCTAGCATGTTTAAATGTAGATGATAAAAACTCCAAACACAGACATCTAACAGAGTGCATAACCAGTGTATTATTAAGAGGTCAAGGGGAGCTAGCCTCTGAACTACTCATTTGTTGTCCACCATCATATAGGAACACCATTTATGCCATCTTTTTCTATAATCTGTAACCTTGAACTGTCTAATAAAAGATGTAAGGTACAGTAGATCCACTGATGCAGTGGTATTGTATGCAGAACCTACTCACATCTCGTAGTCATGGTTCAGACCCACACTGATGCTTTTTCTAATTCTGGAGGCAATGACACCTCATGAAGCCAGACTGGCTCAGCCTATGCGGCGTTTTGTGTGACCACATATGGTTATAATAAAGGATAGACTGATACATCAGACAGCTATTTGCGTTTTTGCTGGTGATAACTCTATTCAGCATAATTAACAGTTATATTAGGACTGTCAAAATTATTCATATCCTCCAATTAAAGAAGGAAAAAATCAGCTGTGAATGAAATAAGTTGAAATTGACAAAAGTAATAATAAATGAATAAATAAAAATTCTACAAAAATCGTGATATTAATTTACAATTGTGGTTCAAAAGAAATATTAAAAACAAATACACAAAAAATAAGACAAGTAAACAAACATGATGGAGCCCCGAAGCTAAAATTTTGTTAAGCAACAGTTTGAGGCAATCACTGCAATCAGGTGTTTTCTGTGATGTCAAATCAGACGTCTGCACCTGTTGACAGGTATGTTGGTCCACTGTTCATGGGAAAGATGCTCTAATGTGTCTGGGACAGCTTTATTTGATTGAGGGGCGGCAGTGGCTCAGGTGGTAGAGCAGGTCGGCCAAATGGAAGGATCGGCGGCTCGAATCCCGATCCCCCAGCGATCTGTTGTGTCCTTAGGCAAGACACCCAACCCTCCTTGCCTCCAGCGAGGGCCTCACTGGTGTATGAATGTGTGTGAATGTTTCCAGTGGTGGTCAGAGGGGCCGTAGGCGCAAAATGGTTGAATGGTTGAAGGATAATGGACCTACTGTGAGGGCTTTGAGTGCCCTGCAGGAAAAAGTGCAACATAAATCTAACCCATTATTACTATTGTTTGTAGTTTGTTTTTTTAAATTATTATGTCTGACCACAATTCAAAACCAATCTATTTCACTTAATTATGATTTTGCAATTTTTATTCATTATTTTGTTTAGTTTCTTGTTATTTGAATAATTAGCAATTTAGCCTTTTCTTTAATTGATGGGTTTGAATAATTTTGAGAACAACTGTATACATAATATTTTTCTTACAAGTTTAATGTTTCTATGTATTATTTGTTTACAAGTGTACTGTTTCTTTTATATATATATATATATATATATATATATATATATATATATATATTTATTTGATATGGTTTGTTCTTTCTTTTAATTGAAAAAGTTGCTAAATCACTTTTCATTATATCTTTCATTATATTATTTTGGGAGTAAAATGCAGTATTGAGAAGTTGTATCGGCCATTGGCTGAGGCTAATAAGAAAATATCAGTATCAGTGTTGGCCCTAAAACATCTGTATCAGTCGATCCCTAGTTACAATTGCAGCTTTATTCAAAAACTGCCTTTTTCACATTGGTTTATCATTACATCCATATTAATATTTAGTTTTTTTCACACAGAGCTGCTGTTTGATTTCCAGCATTACAATAAAACACAGTTAAATAACATATTTTTTAGAATTAAAGAACAAAAACTGTTTAAGATACAATAACACATGCACACAAAAGAAAAAGTATGAAACCAGCAAGTGTAAAAGGAAGGATAAAGATAATGGCTTTTGGAAGCGTCTGTGTAGTGGCAGTCATTAATTTGCCAGAGATTATAAAACCATTTGAAAAACAGTTTTCCACCTAAACCTTTAAAACCAAAGTTTTATTGTTAATCCTTTTGACTCCACGCTGTTCCACTGCCACAACCAAAGCCTCCATTATGAAGAGTTTGATTAGGAGCAGTTAAAAGACATAAGATTAAGTGTTTCTAAAGGTCCAATGTCGGTTAAGAGAACAAAAACTATTGTCTTCAGCCACTCCTCCGTCTCTGTCTTTCTCTGTGGCATCATTAAGATAGTGGAGATTAAAGCTGTGTGGGATTAATGGACACCGTCCGCAGCAGAACAAAGCTGGTCCAGGCGCACAGGATCGCAGGTAATGAAGAAGCCGCATGAGTTATGACTTCATGCAGGGTCAGACAGATAAATTTGGAGAGCAGGAGTGGTCACTGCTGACTTATCACCCTTGTGAAAATGACTGAAAATCCCAGCTTGGGCTCTGCTTTGCTACAGCGACTTTCCTTACACAAGGGCATATAAATAGTTTTTCTAACTTTGCCTTCGGGTCAACATTTTGGCAACAGAGCTTTTCACTTTCAGAGTTTATAGGAGAAGATTGATCATGCTTGTACGCAACAATCTGGCTCTGTAAGGAAAAGTTGTACACAGAACAACACGAGTGGAAAATGAGGCTGCATCTGTAGACTGGACACGTTACTGTTGTGGTGGTCCTTGATGACATTTAGTTGCCTCTCATGTGTCATCACATGAAATATTACCAAGTCCAATGTAAATGAGTACAGTTGGGGGTGAAAAGTATTTTCCTGCCTCCACAATACAAATCCACTGGTTCATGTCTTGCTACGCCACACTCACCACGGTGGCAAAGCAGAACCAGGATTCAGTGTAGAGGTGGCAGAATGACACCTGAGCCCGCCACAGGTGTGACCTTGCCGCCATGGTGCTGGAAAAACACGGGATGAGTTGCATTTGGCTACCGGACAGAAATGAATGCTCAAAACTACACAGGGGCTTGAATTTCAGGGGTGGAAGGTATTGCCCATAAT
Organism: Atherinomorus stipes; assembly: GCA_023101725.1. Taxonomy (NCBI): domain Eukaryota; kingdom Metazoa; phylum Chordata; class Actinopteri; order Atheriniformes; family Atherinidae; genus Atherinomorus; species Atherinomorus stipes. The sequence goes on along the minus strand of JALJCO010002854.1, from coordinate 1,485,723 downwards.
TTCAGAGAATCCCACCGATATGACACTTGCTGTCAATTCTTGCATCAAAATGATTTACTAACATTCAGCCATCAGAGCAGCAGTACAGACTGCTGGAAGAATCACAGCAATGCAGCACGACAGTACGTCTGTGTGGGACAGCATGCTTAATTAGCGAGTTTTCAGGCCCTCAAGTGACTTTATCGTTATATTTAGTGAGTTTTCAGACTGCTCTAGCAACTTTGTCGACATATTTAGCGTTTTCTCAGACCGCTCTAGCGTTTTTGTCATTATATTAAGTGAGTTTTCAGACTACTCTAGCAAATTTGTCGTTATATTTAGTAAGTTTTCGGACTATTCTAGTGACTTTATTGTTATATTTAGCAAATTTTCAGACCGCTCAAGCAACACTGTCGTTATATTTAGCGAGTTTTCAGACTGCTCTAGCGACTTTGTTATTACATTTAACAAATATATGATATTTGCTGTAGCTCAGGTGGAAGAGCAGTCGTCTTTCAACCAGAGGGTTGTGGGATCGATTCCAGGCTTCCCCAGACTACATGCTGAAGTGTCCTTGGGCAAGACACTGAACCCCAAGTTGCCTCCCGATGTGCCAATCGGGGTATGAATGTGTGTGGGACTGGGTGAATGTGATATGTAGTGTAAAGCGCTTTGAGCGGTTAGTATGACTGGAAAAGCGCTATATAAGTACAGTCCATTTACCATATTTAGCAAGTTTTCAGACCGCTCTAGTGACTTTGTCATTATGTTTATTGAGTTTTCAGACTGCTCTTGCAACACTGTTGTTATATTTAGTGAGTTTTCAGACCGCTCTCGAGCCATTTAAAAAAAAAAAAAAAAAAAAGCAACTGGCGATAAAACCAATGACTTTTTTCTGATGGTATGGAGACTGATGTGAAAGCACGGGTGTTTACCCTTCTTTAACAGTGGGTGCTCCCACATGCCCCTCCCTCCTTCAAAATCACTGAGGCAGTCCTGGTGGCATAGTGGCATGTTTCCAATTTTGCAAGTGTGACTGGAGGCCGTTTGTACGAGACTTTTGACTCCTGGTGAGTTGAAATGGGGGTAAACCAATCGTGCCAACTGTGACGCATCCTAAAGCTGACCTGGCAAAGTGGAGCAATGGACTAAGATTTAAGTTCAGTTCCAAGTGAATGAAAAGCAAGACTGCTTGAAGCCTGAAGCATGTGTGGGTGAATCTACCTTCTACTGTGTGTTAGAATTTCTTTGCATCTAAAATAAATAAGTTTACCCAAAAAACAACAACAAAAAACAGCAACAACAACACATCCAACTGAAGTACTTTAAAATCAGTGTTGGACAACATTTTGCAGATGAATCTTTTAAAAACATCTGCAATTATTAACAGATTTCCTTTGGGTTTCAGAACTTCAGTGAACTACCATTCTATAATTATATAACATATATATCTGTTTACTTTTATTGTATTTTGTCTTTGTTCTGAGAGCAAGATGAAAGTATAAGCATGGGGAAAGAAACAGCATACCAAAGGAGTTTTTTTTTCTTTTTTAAAAGATGTTTAATAGGGACATGGAGACCAAATTAGTCCAAGCGGGACTCTTCTATCTTTGTTTTGCACCCTTGCCCTGCAGCATTTTCTGCTCGTCTCTGTGGACGTCCATGGCAGTCTTCGGCGACCCTGTGATAAACTAGTGACCTGTTCACACTGTCATGCTGCTCTCTACCCAGTGCCAGATGAAAAAAGTGTTAAAGTGTGAGGAATTATTTATTTATACATCTCTGATCTGACGCTTCTGTGTCAGGACCACAGATTCTTTTTGAGATCACTAAATACACAAAGATTTGTCCTTGAATCTCTGTAATTATTAATATTACAAAGTCAAGATATCAAAGCCAATTAATCAGGCTGTGAAGCAGCTGTTCTGAGAATCAAGTCTTGGATTTCTTCATAGTTGAAGCAAAAGATCCTTAGTGTTAGCTTGAAGAAGCCTCACTGACACGAAGGGGATGGACATTCCAGGCAGAGACCAAAGACAAAATCAATTAACTGCTTTAAATAAATCCTTCCCTTTATGCAATGTGATTAGTGAAGGCAAGATAAAAGACTAATACAGACTATATGATCACTGCACTCGCTCTTTAAGTTACTTTGGCACAATAACTTCCCAACAAATGATGAAGGCCACAAAGACTTTTATGGTGTCGGGTAGAAAATGTTGCAGAAATAAAAGCCTTTTCCCTTTTCCTCTATTCCAAGATGTTGGGTGATCCTCTCTTCTTTACCAAGACTTAATAGAATGAGGGGCATTCATCTGAGGGCACCACCCCAACTAGGGAGTGGGGGTTTACATTAAACTAGTTCCAGTGCTGGTTCAGAGCCAGAGCCCAACTTGGATCCAGTTCTTTCTGTTTCAACTGCTCTGGCCTTTATGCTACAATTGTTTGACAGGATAGGGGTCACAGGATAAGCTGCATACTCACAGATGCATCAGCTATGTCATAGCATGGCGCCATGACTTTTTTATCCCCAGAGAAAGTACTTATTAGGGGGAAAATTATGCTTGTAAACCAGAGACCAGTCTGAAAGGGCTTGTTTATGGAAATTAGGGAGCGCGACAGGTCAATGTCAGTTACAAAGTAAACCAAACTCCAGGCCACCTATCTTTAAAAATACATGGTGAGGAATAAAATCCCAGATGGAAGTAGGATTTTTGAGGCAATTTTTAATCCAGATAACTTTTAAATGTTAAGTTGACTTATGAAAAAGAACGTGACACCGAAACAAGGTGAGAACGGTGGAAATCCAGCAGATTGTGGTCTTTCTTCTCATCATGTGTCTAGAAAACAAGATATTTAAACGTGGAGCTGTTCTTGCATTATTTGTTGTCCGTGCCATTTAAACAGCGCTGTTTTAAGTGCTGGGCAGCATGGGAATGCCACAGTACCAACCAGCCAACCAACCAATACCAACCAATGGATTGCAGTGTTTCAAGTAGACACGGGCCGGTATGAAATTCTGATGGTATGATAACCTTCGGCAAAAAATAGTCGGCCTGATACCAACGCCAGTATTGGTACTCACGCACATACTGGCCTATTTTGTTGTACTCATATTCGTCAAATACTTGCTCATGACAGCACCCGATACTGGACGTCAGGTGACTCATTGTGCTTTCGCCGCCATGCTGACAGGAAAATATGAGCCGCAGCTTTGAGTTTATGTCTTTATAAATCAGAAGATGCTTTTCATTACACAAGGATCGATTAAAATATCTGACCCTTTTGATACTTTTTAAAACGTTGGCAGACCCCCCCCCCCCCCCTCCCTCTTTCTCCCACGGGACCTGTGGTACCCCCACATACAGTACATACATAAATACAGTTTTGGACATTTTATTCACGAATTATTCAACTCAAGTAACTCTTGGTTTTCTGTCCAAAAACAGAACAGTCATCCGAATACCAGGATCATTTTCCTCTGTCCTCTCGGTCTGTTACACCCATCAACCCCAGATATTCTCCCACTCCAATAGATTCATGCAGCTGGTCTATGAAAGCCAGACAGGCTGTACCAACATTATATCATTTCAAAAATGTTTTTTTCAAGGGAATATTTGTTTTTGTAAGTTTGAGGCCATCAGTCATTTGATGAGAAACTGGGATAGTTTTTTTTAGGTCAACCTTGAAGCAGAAGGTTCTCCGCAGCAGAAGACTACACCAGATTCCACTTTTTCAAGCTAAGAACAGGAAACTCAGGCTATAGTTCACACAGAATCAGAATCAGTTCAACAATAAAAGACTGGAAAAACAGAATTTGGTGGAAACATCATGACAACATGGATCTATCCCATCTTCTATCAACAGTTCATTCTAGAGGTGCAATGTGTGGGGGAGGTTTTCTTGGCCCACTTTGAGCCCCTTAGTACCAACGTGGTATCCATCCCTTGTATGACCACAGTGGAGCACCTTTTGATGCTACTTCCAGCAGGATAATGCATCATGTCACAAAGATCACATCATCTCCAACTGCTTTCTGCAACATGACCATGAGTTCACTGGACTCCAACTTTTGGAATTTGATTGAAGGGAGATACTAAACATGGAGATGGAGGTGTGATGCTATCACAATAGAGTGTATTCGCATGATGTCATCACAGAGCGTGTCACCATTTTTAGGGTCTTGGGCCAAGTGGTTCAGACAATAGCCGAGCGACCACCCATGGATTTGTTTTTAATCTTTTATAAACGTTAACAATGGTTTGTTGTTGTGTTGGAAATGGATACAGTCCCTCCATGACCCTGTGCCACAAAAGAAAAAACAGAAGAACTATTAAGACAAATACAAACATCATAGCTTAAAGCATTTCTGAGAGCAAAAGGAGTCAAACCGGGCACTAGTAAAGCATAAATAATAAAGTGGCCAGTGACTGATGGAGTTTCAATGCAGTAACTGTTCTATAACTTCATGTTATGAACAAGGGGCTGTGATAAAATGACCTTCAAGTACTGGAGCAAACAAGACTTATTGGTGACAAAATAGAGAAGAAAAAAGCTTCTTATGAAACAATGAGAGTAGGAGTCAGAAAGGTGGCGCATGGGACAGCATATGATGAGTCTGCTCAGACAGAATCAATGGACTGTGTAATGTGTCCTGCCACATGTTACAGCAAGAGGCTCCTTTAGTCCTCACCTCTGCTGTAGGCAAGGACAGAGAGGACACAACCTTTGGCATAATCCACAACATCACCATGTCACAGCTGGTCACACTCTGTCTCCTCTGGGAGTGTTGGAGCAGGACCCAGTCTGCCTGGTGTCTGCAGACGGTAAAGCCCGCTAATTATGCAAGGCATGAACTCATTTGTGTCATTTTACGGTCGTGTATTACTCAAGCAACTTGCTGGTCAGCTGAGACGATATCTGACTGCTCTGAATCAACACTAAGAATAATCCATTTTTGACACTTCAGCAGAACTAAAGGCTAAATTCCTCTTTGTAATGTGTTTGTGTAAAGTAGTGTGAAGATTCGGCATCACAGCATCACTGTGGGGAGTTGTGTGCAACATTTAACACTGATCAAAACTGTCAGACAAAGAGTCCTCCCTCAAAATTGTCAAACCAAAAAAAATCTCCCACTGAATTTGAATTTGTCCCTCCAGTCTAGTTTGAATTTCTGTGTGAGACCACAGTTTTGAACAGAGATAACAGATGAAAGGGTTTGACTCATTTTTCCAGTCAGAATTTCACTACTTTTAGACAGTTTGGTTTTTCTGAATACTTTCCATAATGCTAACTGGTGTTTTCAAACCAGTTTTTATTTACAGTGATAAACAGGATTTATGTGACATTTTAGCGGGATTGATAAATGCCCATGGACTCTATCAAAACACCAACAATGCATAAAAGAGTTGCTGCAAATGCTGTTTCAAGTTTCAGCAGTAAACTGCCATTTAAGCAGCTCTATAAAGTGCCCAGGCCAACATTCACAGATGCAACAGATTTATGAAACACAGCAGAAACAGGGCAGTGTGTAGCTCAGCTGGGTTTACTTTCACCCCATGTACGGAAAGTTCACTTCCTCATTGCATCTGCCCAGGCTCACGTCCATTGGGACATGGTCAGGATACGTTTTTAAGCTTTTCCACAGGCAAAAGCTTGGAAGGGTACCAGAATATCTGATACTGTCCTGCTTCTGTTAAGATTCCAATCTTACCGAACCTGAAGGGTGGCGCTTGACAGTAGGCGTGGGCCAGTTACTGGTTTTAAGATATTCACCTTAATTTGGGGACTTGCAAGGGCTGTGCCATTTGACTCCCAGTTGTTTTGACATTTCCGGTTGCCCTTCACATTCATAGCAATTCATAGTGATTTCCACTTGTGTGTCCTGACATGAAACAGTTGTTTATCCCAGAGTTCCCACACGTCCTGGAAAACATAGAACAGCTGGAAAATGATTGAACATTTTTCCAGTCATGGGAAACACATGGAAAATGAGAAAAAAGAGTAAAATGTCCTGGAAAATTATTTTTCCCCCTCTGCTTCGTTGTTGTTTTGTCACTAATTCATCTCGGCTTCGTCACTGCATCATTACTGCTTTGTCTTAGTTTTGTCACTGCTTCGTTACTCCTTCTTACTAATTCGTCTCGGTTTCGTCACTAATTCATCTCAGCTACGTCACTAATTCGTCTCGGCTTCGTCACTGCTTCGTCTCAGCTACGTCACTAATTTGTCTCGGCTTCGTCACTGCTTCGTCTCAGCTTCGTCACTGCATCATCACTGCTTTGTCTTAGTTTTGTCTCTGCTTCGTCTCTGCTTCATATCTGCTTCTTCACTGTAAAATATATAAGCTACAATTCTAGAACACTTCTCCAAAAGCTTGGGGTGGAATTTATTCATCAATGTTGTCATAACTTGACTGGTACTGGAGCAGCTGGAAAAGTCCTGAAAATGTCCTGGAAAATCCTGGAAATTGACTTCAAGAAAAGAGTGGGAACCCTGTTATTCATGACTATGATTATTTCTGCTTTTAGAGGGTGTCACAACAACTGGAGAAAGAAGTTTGAGATCCTACAACACATTTGTACCAATCATGGCAAAAAACGGACCGAATATTGCGGGCTGCTGTTACGGTTGCTAACCCCTCGCCACCCTCTCCCTCCCTCCTGCTTTATTTAATAAAATAATTTTCTGCTTTTTCCCCCTTTTAAATCTCACAGTGTCTCTCACTGAGTCCTGAATATGTTAGTCAGCTGGTCTGTGTTACATCAGCAACCTGATCTCAGCTTGTTGACATGACGTCAGCTGATCTCAGTGACATATTATCATCTTAACTCATATCTCCAAGCCGAACTCATGCAGATTTATACTGTAGAATTGATTTATTTTATTACTTATAACTCAAAATCTGAATTTAGCAGTCATTTACCAGTTGAAGGGGAATTTAGCTTTTTTTAACCTGGGGATTGTTGTCATATGTCCTTTCATTTATGTGAGTAATGGAGGAAGGAATTTTCAAGATAGCTCCAGTATTTAGCCGGGCAGGGCAGCATAGCAGCAGCCTAGCAGCCCAGCTAATGAAAAGTATGGGGCAACCGGCCCCGGCGTCTAAGTTCGCCCTAAAAACCTGCCCTTTTTCCACTTTGAAGGGCTCAGATAGTCTCAACGAGTGTCCGACAACATACTAGAGATGGCAAATGAACGAAAGTATCTACATTACCTGGTGATCGCTATTTGTTTTGGTGTCTGTGTCCAAATCTTGGGACGCTGGAAATCAAATCTCATTCCAAAACCATAAAATGATTTTGTCATCATTGACGAAAACACTGTTACCATATCTGCCTATCCATGACTTTTTTTCTTTCATCAACTTTTACTGCTAAGATGGATAACACCAGCTAGTTTCCTGTATCATGATTGCTAGGGATTTGCTGGGGATGTCCCGATGCCACTTTTGTGCCAACCAAGTACAAGTACGAGTACTGGCCTTTGAGTCCTTGCCGGTGCCGAGCTCCGATCAGAGTAAATAGTAGGGAAAAGTAAGAGGTGTTTCCTTTTTCTTTTTCGGTTTGTTTTTTAAATAAAGAGCTCAGGTGTGATGCCAGCATGTTGCTGCTCTATAAGCTTACCACAAAATTTAACTACTTCAACCAACAGACTTCACAGGAGCAGAAATAAAAGCTAACAAGTGGTTAGAAGTTTATATGCAGCCGATCTGATGCAGCTGTGGTTGCTGTATTTTAGCAATGCATTGTCACAATTCTACATCCTTAAACTTATACCAGCTCAACAAAAATATAATAATATTTATTATTACTTGGAAAGCGTAGGAGACAGAATTAGCAGGAAACTTACAACCAATTGTCATAAACCCTTACTACTGGCATAAAAAGAAAATGAAGGGGAAAAAAGTGAACAATCCTCTGTTTTTTTGTCTTCCGAGATGTCAGTATACAGCTGTGTAAAAAAGTTTTTGCCCCCTTCCTAATTTCTTACTTTTTTGCATGTTTGTCACACTTAAATGTTTCAGATCATCAAACAAATTCTAATGTGAGTCAACGATAACACAAGTAAACAGAAAAGCAGTTTTTGAATGAAGATTTTTACTAGGGGGTGGGATCCAAACCTCTATGGTCCTGTGGGAAAAAGTGATTGCCTCCCCTGTTAAAACATAAATTAACTGTGGTTTATCACATCTTTGGAAAGCTGAGTTTAATTTCTCTTGCCACACCAAGCCTGGATTACTGCCACACCTGTTCTCCATCAAAAAATCACTTAAATAGGACCTGCCTGACTAAGTTTAGTAGATCAAAAAGATCCTCAAAAGCTAGACATTATGTTGCGATAAAAAAAAAAAATCAGTAAAAAATGAGAAACAAAGTAATTGAGATCTATCAGTCTGTAAAAGGTTCCAAAGCCATTTCTAAAGCTTTGGGACTCCAGAGAACCACAGTGAGAGCCATTATCCACAAATGGTGAAAACATGGAACAGTGGTGAACCTTCCCAGGAGTGGCCAGCCGACCAAAGTTACCCCAAGAGCACAGCGACGACTCATCCAAGAGGTCACAAAAGATCCCAGAACAACATCCAAGAACTGCAGGCCTCACTTGCCTCAATTAAGGTCAGTGTTCATGACTCCCCCATCAGAAAGAGACTGGGGGGCAAAAATGGCCTGCATGGCAGAGTTCCAAGACCAAAACCACTGCTGAGCAAAAAGAACATAAAGGCTCGTCTCAGTTTAGCCAGAAAACATCTTGATGATCCCCAAGACTTTTGGGAAAATACTCTGTGGACTGACGAGACAAAAGTGGAACTTTCTGGAAGGTGTAGGTCCCATTACATCTGGCGTAAAAGTAACACGGCATTTCAGAAAAGGAACATCATAGCAACAGTAAAATATGGTGGTGGTAGTGTGATGGTCTGGGGCTGTTTTGCTGCTTCAGGACCTGGAAGACTTGCTGTGGTAAATGGAACCATGAATTCTGCTTCTACCAAAAAATCCTGAAGGAGAACCTCCGGCCATCTGTTGGTGACCTCAAGCTGAAGCGCACTTGGGTTCTGCAGCAGAACAATGATCCAGAACACACCAGCAAGTCCACCTCTGAATGGCTTAAAAACAACAAAATGAAGATTTTGGAGTGGCCTCGTCAAAGTCCCCACCTGAATCCCATTGAGATGCTGTGGCATGACCTTAAAAAGGCGGTTCATGCTGGAAAAGCCTCCAATGTGGCTGAATTACAACAATTCTGCAAAGATGAGTGGAACAAAATTCCTCCACAGCGCTGTAGAAGACTCACTGCCAGTTATCACAAACGCTTGATTGCAGTTGTTGCTGCTAAGGGTGGAACAACCAGTTATAGGGTTTAGGGGGCAATCACTTTTTTACACAGGGCCATTTAAGTTTGGATTTTTTTTTCCCCCCTTAAGAACATAAATATTAATTTAAAAACTGCATTTTGTGTTTACTTGTGTTATCTTTGTCTCACATTTAAATTTGTTCGATGATCTGAAACATTTAAGTGTGACAAACATGCAAAAAAGTAAGAAATAAGGAAGGGGGCAAAAACTTTTTCACACGGCTGTAAATGTTAGTTGTCACTACTTCCTTAGGAAAATGTCTGACTCTTTAGCTGCTAAATTACTCTTAATCTGCTTGACTCTTACATTTCTGAATGCTCCATTACATACACAAGATTCTTAGTAAAGGTATTGTTCTGCCATTGCGGTGCTGAGTAGGTAGAGTTAAAAGGAACTGTGGAGCAGTTTAATGGGAAACATCTGCCTGCTGTGGTTGAGAATGGAGCTAGAAAGTGGTAAATGGGAACTGAAACAGTGAAGCCACAGGCTACACAGACCTTTCTCACCTGAATTTCACTCATGGTTTTAGAATTTGCTAAGAGTTTTCATTTATTTTGCAAAGTCTGAAATGATATAAGAAATAAAATCAGTGTTTTAATTCCGAAAGCATTGCCATTTTCAAACTTTGACGATACAAAGTGCATTTTCCTACACCACATCAGAAAAACAGCTTTTGAATTTGTGTCATAATGCAAACCATGTACCTGTTACAGCCTCTCAAAATGCATATTGGAGTCTATAAATAATCCAAAAGGGAATAAATTGCAATTTTCCTGGCATGAAATATGTAGGGAAAGGAAGCGGCTGTTGATACCTTGGTATATGATATTGATGATATTCCAATATTCACCAGACAGCCTCTGAGTGGTTATAGAAGCTTCACAAGATGAGAATAAAATTGGATTTGACATTTCACTTGTCCACTTATTAGCATTTCACTGGCCACCAGCCCCCACCCCCGCAGTGAGAGCGGTTTCCCTTGATTCTCCTTTACTTTGCCATCTGGAAATGATGACTTGTTCAATCAACAAAATTAGAATTATACTATCTGAAAAATGCAGACAATACAGACATTATGTTTATACAAATGATACTGAATGACTCCCTATTGTATTACCATATGACTGTATAATTTTCCTTTTTTTTTTTTTTCAAATTTAGGAATTTAAATCAGTGATTGGATTTTTCATTTAAAACGGCTTCTGTGGTGTCATGAACTTGCATGGACATGCAACAGGGAAGTACAATGAACTACTGTTTAGGCTATAAAAATATACTACATGAAGTCGCTACCCACTCAGGTAACTTGGATTACATTGGACAAGCAGTATGGAGGAGTATTGACAAGTTTTTGTGGACTTTTATGGACCTTTTTGTTTTGAGTGAATACCCCCCCCCCCCCCCACCCCCACCCCCCAAATCTTCTGTCAGGTACGAACAAACTTCACGAGTCAGATTTGACGTAGAAGTCTTGTGCAATCAGTCTGCTATGATCCAGACCTAGTCTTCCTCTAAAGGACTGTATTAATTGTTATTAAGAAGCAGTTGTGTATTTTAAAATCCAATTAAAATTAGACTACATCATTATGTATCATTCTGCAATTATAAATTACATTTTTATGCGCAGACTGAGCGACAGGACTATCAGCCACGTCACTTGCAGCCAGCATGACGATGAGAGGACACTGGTTTAATTTTCGGAGCCATATATTAACTATTTCTAATTGAAGCTGCTTTATATGATTTGAACCTGACAGTGCAATAGTTATTAATCAGGTCACTGTTAAAGTGAGTACAAACAGGTTTCAGAGAAGAGCTTTCTTATCATTCATTTTCATTCATCGTCTTCTCATGGTGTCATTTTTATTTTCTCTCCTCGCTGCCTTGCATCTGTCTCTGCACACAGTTTTCCAGTGTCATGACTGCTTATGAGCGTTTTAGGCATTTACCTGCAAAGTAGAGCCAGCTGGCATGTCTTTTCCACTTAGGAAAGATTGGCATTCACCAGGAAAGATACAGACTTGCAGGATGTAAACATGTTTGCAAATCTGATGGAGCGTTTTTTTGAAAAAAATCTTTCAAACTACAACTGAAGAACAAATTTAAGAAAGTTTGTAAAATGCTACAGGTGAATGAGCCCCCTTGTTCCAGTGTGCAAACATTAGCCGAACCATGTTATTTTTTAGAATATCTCTTCAGTCTTTCTCTTTCATGAACTAATGTTTAGCATATTTATTGAGGTCTACAGAGTCTGAGATATAGCCACTCTTTCATTACCTCATTAATTCAGAAAGATCCCCCTTGGTGCTGGGCTCGTCTGTCCAAGCTAGCCTTAGAAACCTTGGGGTGGTGTTTGACCAAGCTTTGTCTTTGGAGGGTCATTCCTGACAACTGACCAAAACATTGTTTTAATCTTATAACTATCTCAAAAGTCAGGAAAATGTTGTCAAGGGCAGGTCTTGAAATGATCATACTTTCATCTCATCTCGTATTGATAATTGTAAATCTGTTTTTATTGTTTTAAAGACACACAATGGAACTTTTAGCAGTTTTCTCAGTGACGAGCCCCCTATTGACGGCTAAACTAGCATCCAGCTTGTATCGTACCTGTACTGTGATTCACTCCAGCCAGTAAAAGGCAGCCTCATCTCGACTCTTGTTCTGTCCCTTCCTCTCTTTCTTTTCCTCTCTTCCTCGCATGTTCAAAACACCCACGGTGTTCATGTCTGGTTCATATCTGGTTTGCTAGTAAGTGACGCGGTGCAATGTCACAGTCGCGTCCCAGATGGGAGACTTACATACTGCTGTTTCTGAGCCTTGGAAACACCTCTTGGCAGTGGCAGCGTGAAAATGCACCTAATTCATGTTGGTGTGCCATGAAAACGAAGTCAGAAACGCAAATTCTTAAGGTCTAACAGTTACGTTGGGTGTCTTTAATAAAAGGACACAAAAGACTCCAGTTAGTCCAGAATTCTGCTGCTAGACTTTTACCAGGTTCACCCAGAACGGTCCACATCACCAATATTCTATGAAATCTTCATTGGTTCCCAGACAAATTTTGAATTGATTTTAAAATCTTGATTTTGACCTTCCAGGGACTGCACGGCCAGGCCCCCTCCCCAGTATATTATTGATCTGGTGTGTCCCTATACTTCAGGGAGCACCCTTCGTTCCTCAAGTCAGAGTCTCCTGAAGGTCCCAAAAACCCGTTTTAAAGGAACAGTACACCCACTTCATATTGTGTGTTCATTTTCTATTCAACTTCATGCTGAGCAAGACTGAAGCACATTTTCAATATCTCACATGCAGCCGGAGATCGTGGGTGGGAAAGGTTTCGTTATTCACTGACATTCATATAATGGAGTTCACCGGCGACTGAGCTAAAAAGGTCCATAAAAGTCGACAAAAACTTGTCAATATTCCTCCATACTGCTCATCCAATGTAATCCAAGTGTCCTGAGCGGGTAGCGTCCATAATTTACTCAAAATGACATAATTTCATATATTTTTAGAGCTTAAACAGTACTACATCTAGCTGCCGTGAAGTGTACCCTTGCGAGTTCACAACACTATGATGAGGTTGTGTGTTCCCTTTTTCTTTCTTTTTTGTTTTAAATCAATAGCATGCCCCTCTTGTGTTTGTCCGCTGCTCGTTCGCTCTTAGCACAATGTAAACAGCGAATTTCTTCTCTATCGGAAGAGGCAACGCCGTGGCTTCCGTAGTGTCATAATCGCCGAGCGTGCAAAAACTGCAATAGGTTAGCAAAAAAAACAAATATGTCGTTAAGCAAATAGGCGCACCCACTCAGGACATGAACATTAGGCGCGGACTTTTTGCTTTTATGTCTTTTATTCAATCCGGTGAACTCCATCATATAAGTGTGGGAAACGAAAACCTTCCGATGTCTGCTGCATTTAATATTAAAGCCCCCAAGCTTCTCAGCATAGGGAGAAAAAGCACATCATTCTTGGTGACTATTCCTTAAAACCTGGGGGACCTCTCTGTAGGACCATAGCAACTAGACTCTGGAATGACCTTCCCCTGTCCCTCTGTCTGGTTGACTGTGTGGAATCTTTGACAAAAGCAGCTGAAGACGTATTTATTTAGGAAAGCTTTTGGTTGATTTGATGGTGATTGACTGGGTTTTATTATTTTATTATGTTTTCTATTATCTTTTCCTTTTAGTCTGTTAATTTTGTCATTTTGTTGTACCATTTACCCTTTTATGTACAGCACTTTGCGATTTTTATCTGTGAAAAGCGCTCTCTAAATAACTTTTACTTACTTACTTCCTACTTACTTCATTTTAACCTGTTCACAGCAAAAACAACAACACAACCAGGAAGTCAGTCAAATATACAGTGAGTGAAAAGGGGGCTCTGATAGTATCTGATATAGATTCTGCTGGGATGTGTAATCTTGCTATACGAACACATAAAATTTAATTTCTGTGAAATCAGCAGCACAAAGTGCCATGTGAAGCTGCTTTGATGGAAGGAGCTGAGACAGCAGGGATGAGCGTGAAAGTAAGAGTAACTGTGTAAGTGACAGGTCATAGCGGCGGAGCACTGCATCAGGATGAATATGGGATTTGTTATGTATGTGCACAGCTGTGAATAAGCTAATCATTGGCAAGCATATTGCAAGCTGTAGCTGCCAATCCCCTCATGCAAACATGACTTCAGTGATGTGTCTGAGCTAAAGCTGTGCTTTATTTGCAGTTATTGTGTCATGGACAGGGCCAAAGTCTGATTATGGCAGCTAAAGGACATTATAATTCTCTAAGGAGCCACATAGTTATGAGCTGACAGGAGATTGTGGAGATTTGATCAGATAGGACGTCCAGGTTATAAGCAGATAGTTGCTGGGGTCACTTTTATGCAGTGGAGGTACTCGTGCAGCCTCCCATACTGAGGGATTCAGCTTGAAGTGAAAAGATAAAAGTAATGTAGCGATAACTGGAGCACCAAGGTGTGGGATCAAAGCTGTCCTCACCAAGGCTGTTCTAGCTTTACATTAAGGGAGGGTTTGTAAATCTTTAAGAATGTGACAGGTTTGGGAGAAAATCTAAAAGAACAAAGGGGTGTGTTTTTTATGCTGGATTCCAACAGTATGGACCACTAATCAAACATGCTAAAGAGAATTATAATAGACTAATCCGGGCAAATGCCCCAAGTAGACCGTCTGCCATTGCTTGGGGAGCTTTTCTGTACATGTGTAGAACATAAGGATGGGCACAATTAATCAATGATCGATAACTGATCGTTAAGAATTTTTTCGATCACATAGTTATTTTTTTGATCATTCGACAATGTTATAAAACGGAGTTCACTGTCAGGGATGAAACCAAATAGATCACAAGATCGGGAAACTGATCATCATGGCTTATGCCTTTCCTCACCATTTTGTCCGTATTTCTCATGGAATTGTGGTAATAACACATACCACTCATTTTCTAGTGTGCGCCTGGAAAATCTCCGTTTGAGGCCCAGATAGCCCTACCACTTCCCCCTCCCTCTTGGTCTGAACCAGAATCGGGACACCACTATCCCTTCACATAAATGCGCAAAACGAAGTGCTAGGACCATAGACCGTTAATAGAGATGGACGTACTTTCCGGTCTCGTCTGAATAGAAAAAAAGTGAAGCCAGTTGGGCGTTTCCCACCGTCGTCATCTTGCCATTTCACCTGTGTCGTAACTCCCGGAAAATACTAAATAGGGCACAGCACGGCTGCGAGGCAAATGATTGACAGCCATTGTACTCTGGGCTAAGCGCTAACCAAGCTAACTCGAAACTAACAGGAGCTAACGAAGATACAGTAAGCCCCCTAAACGGCGGGGTTAAGGTAGACACACTTAGGCCCAATCCCAATTCTCTTTTTTTACCCCTACCCCTTACCCCTTACCCATTCCCCTTGGCTCTTGCACTTAAAACGAAGCTACAAGGGGTATAAGTGAAAGCCAACCCCTACAAATTGGGACACCCCTTCAGCAATCACATACATCATCAGTGATCCGCCGGCTTGTGTGTAAGCGGATGAGTGCTGAGCTGTCGGCGCAAATCTGGAGAAATCAGCCGTCTACAGCTGTGGATTAACGTTAACAAGCAAATTCGATTTGTGCATGACATCCCTGCTTGTGTTTTATCCCAAGAAGGACCTCTATGTAAATAAAGACCAGCAGCGATGTTGCCAAATTTTTCATTGATCATCTATCACTGTAAATTATCAGGGCTGCAGAGCACCGCTGGTTTCCAGCCTGGTAGCGTTTATATAACTGAAGCGTCAATGTAGTACTTGTGATTTTTTTTTTTTCATGTGCATTTAGCAAAGGAAATGACTGTTAAACATTTAAACAGCATTAAACTAGACTACACAATGGTTTTCACACTTTTTAAACTCTATTTATGGAGAAATATTTATATTTGTGGATGTTTTTGGACTCGGCAGCCATCTTGCTAGTAATTTTCATACCCCTTCGTTTGAAGTGTGCTCCCGAAAAATCTTCGTTTGAAGGGGTATATAGTAGGGCTGGACGATTATGGAAAAAATTATAATCACGATTATTTTGACTGATATTGAAATCATGATTAATATACACGATTATTCATTGGTTTTATAAAGTGTTTATTGAATCACCAAAACTCAACTTCAAATATAACTTAAAAAAAAAAACTGAAATAAATTAGAAACAAGTAAAGGAGTAAAATAAGAATATTATTTAAGATAATAATAGCAATAAAAATTAATACTCAGTCTACATGCATTCCTGCTCTATACTCCCTGCAGTTTGCTTCCTATAACTCCACCAGTCTGTTCATTTCAGGATTAATCGATTAATCGATTACAGTGTTTTTATGATTGTAAAAAGGCAAAATTGAAATCACGATTAAAATTCGATTAATTGTCCAGCCCTAGTATATAGCCCTACCCCTTTGCCCTTCCCCTCTGTCCTAACAGGTATTGGGACACCCCTAACCCTACACATGAACGCGCAAAACGGAGGGGAATGGCCAAGGGGTGAAATGGGATTCACCCTTAGACTTTCTATTATCTGACTAAAAACCGCCGTTGTGCTACTCTGCTCTCAGTAAGGTCTCAGTTTGTAGCAAACAAGGAGCTAACTAGGAGCCACAGGTTGGCAGGCGGGCTTCCGGTCTGCCGCATGTCAATCAAAAGGACACGCCCGTAATTATGTGTAATTTTAACATTAAATAACATATAAAGTGATGACTTATAAAAAAATTCACCCTCCTCACCATTGACTTGAAGGTAAACTTGACCGATTAAACCTAAAATGATTTTTTGAACCCGGCTGTAAACATGTTTATTTCTACTGTGAAGTTGGCGTTTTTAACATGGGAGTCTTTCGGGATTTGCTCTGTTTTGCTGCCAGCCCCTAGCGGATGAAGAAAGAATCACAATTTTTGTGCAATGCGGAACTGGGCTCACCGTTCTCCAGCGGAGCTTGCCCCTTGGCTAGGACTAAGGGGGAACTGGAATTAACCCTTAATCTCAATATTTGCAAACCACAAGAAGCAAATGCAGAATTTACATCTACATTATACTGTATCTTAATACTTGTACATGATAAATTGCTCCTTTTTATTGTAAGTTACAAATATTTTAACAAGGCTCCACACAGATGGACGGACAGACAGACTGATAATGGCTCCTGAGCCTTAAGTTTTATGTGATTTTAGAAAAGGGCACCTCTGGGAAAAGAGACTTTGTGTCAGAGCTCATAAGGGAACCCAAAAGCTTAATCTGTTTGGCTAGCTAATTTGAAGTGAGGAGCTCTGTTGCACACTGACTGCCTTTATTCCAACCATTGTCTGCTTTAACACTGTCAGATCCTCGTGCCCTTCATGGCTGAGAAGAGAAAAAGTACATGTTAAGTCAAAGTGATCATGTAGTCAAGTGCAACTTGCTCCTCTGAGACTTCCCTCTCCCTCCATTTTAAATGATGTTAATGCAAATCAAGTGGGAGCGGAGGACTAAGTGCAAAAGTGTGAGATGAATATCAATCCCTCCCTTTTAACATAAAACCCCTGTTTTAATCCACTACTCCTATGGTCAGTTTTATCTATTGAAACAATGATCACACACACACACACACACACACCCACACACACACCCACACACATAATTAAATTTAACATAAAAACTCTAATTCCCAAATTATGATACATGTACGTAAAATTAATTAAAACAAAACTCAATGACTTGCAAATATGTGAATCCAATATTTTATTTACAAAAAAGTATTGAAAAACTATAAAGTTTTGTACAATTTCAAAAGATTAATTTAGAATTTAATGGCAGCATGAGGCTACGTCTCATGAAGTTGGGTAGGGTCAAACCGGCGACTGATAAAAGGAACATGTTGCTAATAATTTGGTTGACTGTTAGCACGTCGATGGAATGACCGTATAAAATGAGCACCCTAGAGAGTCTATCAGAAACTCAGAAGCGGCGATGGGCAGATTTCTGAAAAAAAAAACCTACATCTGCAAAGCAAGAAAATGTTCATCAATGTAAAAGTGGGAAAATTCCATCTACAGTACTCTTTAATGTTATTAAGGAGTCAGAGGATGTAGAGACATCTTGCACAGAGTAGGGCTGTCAAAATTGCTCCAAAGTGATGTTAGAATATTTTACTCTAAAAATTAACACATAATTCGACTATCCATTTGAGGAATGTGCCAACAGGAGGACAAATTAATACAAGACATAACTACTTGTACAAACTAAACTGACCACTGATCTTTGTTGCGCCATCTTGCGACGCCGCTGTTGCCTGAGGAATGAGTCCCAATTACCTCGTATCTGCCAACATGGAAAGCAGCGTGAATATCTGGATTTACAACGTTGGACAGTCATCTAATGTAATGATACCCCATAAGTATGTTATCCTGAGATCTCTAAAGTATTCTGACATCTTTCTATTTTTTAGCATCGAAGCATTAACTTAAACTATTATTCATCTCCAGAAACTGGCTTTATTAACAAGCCACACTGGAATATGAAACGTGCATCTTTTAATTACTTATCAAAGTTAAAAAAACTAAACTCTTTCAGAGGTCGTTACTTTTCTATTTGATCATATATTTGGCTTTTGGTATTGTTTAAGGACTGTACAGATCACGTAGCCTTCACCTGCAGATGAAACTAAAGGCTGCAGGACACCATCTTCCTGTTCCGTTTGTGTTTGTGACTGAACTAGTTTTATTTTCTGGTCCCAACGTTGCCCTGATCAGAGCAAATAACGCTATGTTTCACAATATCTCCCAGATTAGTCATTAACTCACAGCAACACCACAGCTGTCTCTGTTAGCATTAGCTAGCATAATAACGTTATGCGGTGCATCATTTTCGGGAGCATAGATACGTGAAATAAAGTGTCAGATTAATGAGTGTTCACCATAATTTACTGTGTTTTTGTTGTTGAGGATTAAATCCAGTGTTTTCTCCACCGTGGCAGCAAGTTATTCCTCCTCTGCTCTGATTGGCCGATATTCCTCCGTGATACGAACACCCTGACATCAGGTGACTGAGCAGCACCGTCCACTTTTGTCACAGACAGCAGAAATCTTCATGAAATAAATGTCTGTGATCTTCTTATTCACTTATTACCACATTAAAATTTTCCTCTGATGTTCCTGCAACCAGAAATGTGACGTCCTTCCAGATTTCCTCCATGTTGTTCAGAAAAAAGTCAGATTCTCATCTGTTCTAGTTACACATGTACAGAAAGGCCCCCCCGGCACTGGGGGGGCGGTCTAGCTGTGGCGTTTGGCCGGATTAGTCTATAGGTAATTTTTTTAAGTTCATTTCAATATTAACATCTTTAACAATGCCCAGGAAATTAGAAAATGAACAGCCCCCCCCCCCCCCTCCGCCACAATTAAAAATCCCAACATATTAAAATTAAATTAACGAACACTGAATGCTCCAAAACATGAACAACTTTAAACAGTCGGCCTTTAATACCGTGTCGCAAATGTAGACCTATTTTTATCAGCTATTTTTCACACTGTTTATTTAATATTCGGATATGAATTTTCACATCTGAATCTCAGGTTTTTATTAATATTCGAATATATTTTCAAATTAAGAATATTCGTTGACAGCCTCTAAAAGGGAGATTTGTAAAAAATCTGTGCTGAATGCTTGTGATCTTTAGACTCTCTGGTGGCTTCACATTAAAACAGCGATGATTCTGTCATAGAAATGATTGCATGGGCAAAGAAATGGGCAAAGAAATACTTCGAGAAACGATTGTCTGAACACAGCTTGCAAGGCAATCCACAAAGGTTAACTAAAACTCCAGCATAAAAAATAGAAGCCATATGAACACGATCCATAATGATCCCATCTTCTCTGGGCCCAAGCTCATTTAAAAGGACCGAGACGAGGTAGAAAACATCTTTCCAGACAAAATGTGAAATTCTTTTTGGAAATCAACATGACATCCGCCTGGCTAAAATGGAAAAGGCCCATTTGGCTGCACTCCGTTCAAAAGCCTGCATCTCTGATGGTGTAGATGAGCTGGCAGCTCGCACATAACAAAATATCACAGATAAAAGGTGTACATGAGCTTTAAACACATGCTCCCATCTAGATGAAATCATTCTGGTAATGTCTCACTGAAACGGTGCTAAATTTAACTTAACACGATAACTTCATGTAACAGCACTGAGATGACTGACTGACTTACCTGCTCCACAGACCGTCAAAGCATTTGGTTGATCATGAAACACAAATAATTTATTCAAGCTTTATTGTACTAGTCAAAAAATTGAGAGCAGATTCTTATTTACTTTTTTTTTCTCTCTCTCTCTCGCTTTTAACTTGTCCTGTCCAACATCTTAGCAGCACAACGATGCATTGTTGGCAACTTAGCAACTTTGTCGCTATATTTAGTGACTTTTCAGACCCCTCTAGCGGACTTGTTTTCAAAAAAGCGCCTAGCGACAAATCTGGTGACTTTTTCTGGTGTTAATGACAGACAGAGACAGATAAAGTTGATACCGCTCCACCGGTGCATCGGGCGCTGCCTGCCTCACTCACTGTTCACGCTGTCTGGGGCAGCAGCCCTTCCCAGAGCTGTGAGATGATCGCTCCTCCTCATCCAGATAATGTGTCACCTCTTCAGTACCCTTGTAAATTGGCAACTTAGCGTCTTAAACAATAATTATACTGAGGACCATTATATGGTAGGCTACTGCGCATGTGCAACAGTGATTGGCTGTCGTGATGACATCATTGAGCTCCTTCTAGCGACTCTTGGGGCAGCCAATAGCGACTTCTCTCCCTGAATTGGCAACAGTGGAATGATGATCTGGTTGCTTTATTGTGTTGAACAGTTTTGCTTTGCCATGGGGAGCTTTATGAATATAAGGCTCCTCATGATATTCTGAGATTATTCATTTCATTTCTTTAATTAACTATTATTTGTTTATAAGTACATTTTATGTCGGACAGGCCTTTACAAGAGTGAAATGAAAGTTAAAGGAAGAAATTATAAGAAGTGGAACAGAGAGAAAAGAGTGAAAAAAGAGGGAGGAAAAAACATGGATCCACTTACACAGTTCCCTGATGCTTCTGTACAGAAACCCATAAACAACATTCCACGGTCTTTACTGGACAACAAAACCAGCAATCCTCTACAGGAGGACCTGCAGGTGGCTTCAGTATCATAAGATCATACAAACGCACATAAAACTACGCAGAGAAGAGGTAAAACCTAGTCAGAGCAACAGGAAGCAGCATCACGTGTCATCATGCAGAATAAAATGTGCTCGATGGAAGGGTGTCCCCAAACAGTTGACCATTCGTTTCCAGGACTGTGCTTCGACTGCCAGTCTCTAAGTTGAGTAGGTAACATGCGGTTACCAAGAAAAGATTGTCCCATACTGGCAGTAAGAGGGCTGAACTTCATTTGTTCTTTAAAGGAGTGATGACATAGCAGTAAAAACTAATTTATGTTGTTGGCATTACTGCATATGTAAATACTCCAAAGAAAAAAACGGCATTTTTTCAGAGGAGTGTTGTTTTGAAATGCCAGACCTCACTTCCTCAGTAAAACAGTTGGGTCCGGTGATGATATGGAGCTTTACCCGGAGACCACGTTGACTTCATTTTGATTGGCTACACCTTATTTGGCTATGACCTTATTTGGAGAATCTAGGTCAAGCTGAGGTCGGAGTTTGCTAAAGGCTAACTGCTAGCAACATGGGCACTTCAGACAGTGTGAGCTACGCTTATCAGACAAGACAGCATTTAGAAAATAAATAAACTTACAGGTAATAACAAGGTTGTGGTCGCCTCCCTCAGTGTTGCTGCAGAAGTTTTCTTTTAAATCCATTTGTTTGAAAATCCAGACCTGACTGCACAGAAGTTACTACTCAGCTACACTCACGCAGCTGAATCAGACAGGGAGGGATGCGTTTCTGAGCAGAAAGACAAAGCTGACAGACCATAAACAGGAACTTTGATTCTCACTCTGGACATTCACATGGCCTCATCAGTGCACAACAGATCATATTATACCCCCAAAACCCCATAAAAGTGAAGTTTGATGTCATGGCACCTTTAATGGTTTGTGTGTTAAACTTTTTTGCATTCAGTATTTTTATGAGAAGCCCTAAAATTCTGTGTATTTATTCTATCTTCAAACTTTTTGTTTATTTGATAGGGACAGTACATATTAATGAACATATGTAGCAACAGAGGTAAACATGTTGAATTATCATTAGCAAGCTAATTAGCATCAGCAGCCCCTGCAGGTAAAGAAAAGATAAACAATACAATAAAACAACAAAATTAACCTTTCAGGTGTCACATGGTTATATTACAAGACAACACAGTGCACTCTCCTCACCATGAACTCCTGTCTTCACTTGCCGTGGAACATAGTCTTTCTTTCTGTTTTCATATATTTGTACAAACCTATAAGCTCAAATGTGACTGGCAGCATGGCCTCTTTAGTGGCCAGTTATTTTTTTTTTTTTTTTAAATATAACCTAATTGACTAAAACTAGACTAAAACGTTTTTTAATTTCGTTGACTAAAACTAGATTAAAACTATCAGATACAGAAACGACTAAAATGTGACTAAAACTATTAAGCATTTTTGTAAGAAAGACGAAGACTAAAACTCAGATAGCTGCCAAAAACAACACTGAACTGTAGGCCACATTAACTGCTCAGAGGGATCATCATAATCTTCAAATTTAGAATAAGATAAGAGAGACTTTACTGTCTCACAAGAGGAATTTTGCCTCGGGCTGCAGAATCACATTATTAAAGTGAGCCAACCACAATAAAATAAACTTTAATAAAATAGTCATTAATTCATTTTCAAATGCCAGGGAGCCGCATCAGAGGGATAAAAGAGCGGCGGGTTGCCGACCCCTGCCCCAAACCAAGCGGACTTTCCCAGCAAACGAACCCTGAGTCAAATCAAAAAGGCAGCTGTGAATGTGTCCTAAAAAGGCCGAAGAAAAAACCACTTTGTGACGGTCAAGATTTGGTGTTAGAGTTTTAGTTCCAATGAAGTTTTGGTTTGGGTTGGAGAAGGGGTTTAGCTTAGGTAATCAGTTGTGATGGGTAGGGTTAGGAGCTAGACAATCCATTATGTCAATGACTGTCCTTACAAAGATAGAAGTACAATCGTGTGTGTGTGGAGAGAGAGAAGGAGAAAGTACTTTTTCATGGCAAAAGGAGGGAGCAGAAACCTGGTTTGCATACCTTTCTGGCTTTTGACAGGATTTTTATTCTATTTTTGTTTTAGTATCTCATGGTAATTACATCTTTATGCACTTTCACTGTGTGTATGTGTGTGTGTGTGTGTGTGTGTGACTGTGTAAAAGAGACTAGAATCAAGTGTGTTTTTAATTAGCTCAGTTATTTCATTTGTTGTGGTGAAAACTCGTTTTATTTTCAATATGCATATTTTTTTTTATTTTGTAAAGCTCTTTGTGTTGCTTTTTGCATGAAAGGTGCTTTATGAATAAAATTAGATTTGATTTGTTCGTGCATAAAACCTGAGATTCATTTAAAAGTAAACCTTACACATGCCTAATTTCCTAAATGAGAAAAGTTTCTAAAAGTGGGAATTTAATTTTTGATATAACTGACAACATAAAGTGATCAAGAAAGAAAATGGTGTGAATCATTTCTTATGCAATGTTCCAAACTTGTCTCCTGGTTAGATTAGCAAGAAATATTTGGCATGAGTGGAACATCTAGAAGTTTCCAGATTTTGGTTCAGTTGTTTGACAGATGCTTTGGTGTCTTGTTAATGCATCCCGAACCGCCCTCTGCAGTCTGGAGACCAATTGAATACATGAACTAAATGTAAACAGATCTTTGTACTGATTACTTCACCACTCCGAACAAAGGAAATGTAGGTTGTGGCTTGGCCTTGCAACAAACCATGCGTGAAATGGAAGACACTCCTCAGTGGGCCTTTGTAGAGACATAAGACCGATCCATGAAATTGATGTCTGTATTAACTTGGCTCTCACAGCCTCAGGAGCAGTGGAGTGTGTTTAAAATTCAACCAAGAAGTCAAGTTGGTAATTGCACATGATAGTGGACATCAGAGGGAATGCAGATCCCCCCCCCACTGCTTCCTGTGTTGCAGTTTCATTGTTTAGACAGCTGACTGCTCATTTCAACCGCACATTATTTAAACTTCATTGAGGAATTTCCACCAAATATTTTACACAGTTTTTAATCAATCTAAATGCTATAAATAAAAAACAAATGTAAAATGTGCAAAAACTCCAACAGTCATGACACCATGACTGGAATTTATATATGACAACAATGACAATTAGAAAAGGGAGATAGCTTTAAAAGAATAAATAACAAACTTCTCCTGGGTTCAATTAGCTGCCACATATTCCAGTGCAGTCACTCAATCAATACATATGGGTAATGAAAAGAAAGGGTCTAACAAGACATCACTGCTTGGGATAATTGAGGTCATTGAGCTATAACACCGCCTGCTGTGACTTGGGAGGAATGAAAATAAGGAACAGTTATCCATCCTATCTAGAAAGAGAGATCATTGGCACTGATGCCACAAACACCAAGCTAGTGAGACAAACAAAGACAAGTTTAAAAAATACATAAGTAACTGATCTGGGAGAGTATATGCAAGCAAAAGGGGGTCATGATTCGGTATTATCGGAGAGTCTCATGAAGGCTTTGTCTGATAAAATCTAAATAAATTCTCTTAAAAGATAATTGCATTGCAAAGGAAACTAATGGATTGCGTGAAATCTTTTCTCCGAACTTTCAGCAGAACCAGGCTGAGGAAGGGTGGCCATGGGCATGATCAGCTGGGTGTACAGAGGACAGTAAAAGTCATCGGCATGCACCCTAACGCTAAAGGTTCATTTATGCTCCTGTAAGTACGTAAATGGGGATGTCTGTTTCAAACATTGTTTCATATGGGGCCGCCTCCTTAAAGGGGAACTTAGGTTTTACTTGGACCACCCCTGTGAACTCGAAGCAGCTTTTTTGTGGTGATTCGTGCGACGATTCCGACGAATGTTTCGTAACAAAACATTGGTGAAATGAAGGAGTTTGTGACAGATAATGCCTTATGTAGAAGCTATAAAGTTGTTCACAGCCACTGAACACACTTGGCACACTCACACAGCCTTTCTTTGACAGCTACAGCCATCTCTACACTTATTTTTTCATCTACTTTTTCTCCTCCAGCATTTCCCCTTACTGTTTCTCTTCTCCTCTGCTTTACTTTTCACTGATCACAAGGCTTTAGAGCTCACTCTGTCCCAGCAGTTTCCGGCAGTGTTGCTGAGACGGACGAAGCCGTCTGTCCATCTGCAAATCCATCTTCTCCATTGAGCATAAATGGGCCTTAAGCCAATAATATCTGCTGAGAATAACAGAAATTAATGATAGCAACACCATTTTAGGCTAAAATTATTTGACTTTAATTCCACTGCAACTGCAAAAGCCCAGTACCACATTGCAAAAGGAGTGAAAAACCATCTTCTTCCAAAGACACATCAGTGCATCTTCAGGAATCAAAAAATTCCACAAAAGTGTTTTTGATTGGCTTCCTAGTGAGGCTACAGTGCTAAAAGTAGCATCTCTTACTAAATAGATCATGAAAGCCCATTCTGACGGGATCAATTTTACCTAGGGACCCCATGTAATAAATAAATTACCCCCTGCGTCTGTTTTTTCTGTGGTGCATTTGCACGGGATAAGTGAAGTCTGAGAATTAACATTCACAGAGATCTAGTGGATGATGTCAACATGCTGCATTTGGCGTAACATTTTTGCATTTTCATCAGCTGCGAGTGATCATTCAGAGAAAAATGTGTTAAAACAACACAAATAACTCGGGGACAGTCGTTACCAATGCTTTAACAACTGGCATGTCTGCATGTTGTCCAAAATAAACGTACTCGCCACAGATTTTTCATATAGGCCTGTATATGACTGGTGAAACTCCCCAGATCACTGATTCCAAAGTTAATGCTTTGTTTGTTATCACAAACATAATAATTTAGAAGGAAAAGCTTTTTTGCAGCCTCTGTTCTTCAGCAAAAATGAAAAATGCATCCAGGAAACAAACACTGTCAAATCACGCATCAGATCCCGTCCATTTTTTTCCACATCACAAGGTCGCCTGTTTGCATTGGATCAGTATTATCAGAAAAACTCAGAGTTCATCAAATTATTGTAGGTATAATTTGCAGGGGAATTATTACATCACAAATCCCAGACATGGCCGATTCGCACGGGATTAACATCACAGACAATCTCTGTAATTATTACAGATGACATGTGGTCCCTTTATAACACTAATCCCGTCAGAATAGGGTTTAACTGTTAATATACTGGATCATGATGCTGAGTGCTTTATCTGAAAGCCTACATCTAAAAATTGTGCGACCTTAATTTTAAATAAATTTAGCTTTTGTTACAAGTGGAGAGTTTCTGTTTGTAACAGAAGATAAAGAAGATAAAAAAAGAAAAGAACCACATAGAGACAAGAGAGGGAGAGTAAGCCATCTCCTTCTCTGCCCTCTAAGTGCCTCCAGACAGAAATGACCTGGCAAGCTGTAGGTTGGATGCAGAGAGATACATTTTCAGCTTGGGAGCCTGAAGGCACTTTCAGGACCAAAGTGTCACTAAAACAGAGAGGCTCAGTATCGCAACACTTTGGAAATGGCTCGAGGTGACAGAGCATTGACATCACTCACGATAAAAACAAAACCTCTCTGACCTTTTGGTGTTAGGCTTTGGGAGTTTGCATGCATGTGTGGTTTTACTCTGACAGCACATGAAGTAACAGCATTTGGTGGCGGTGGGTTGGGTGAACAACTTCTAACTGCTGACCCCACCATGACTGCAGAGAAGGACAAATTAATTAAAGCTGAAGGACAAAGTGAAGTTTATTCTTTTATGTAACAGAATAGTAAAAAAAATAAATAATAATAATAATTATTGCATAATTCTCTATGTCCTCATTGCTCTGCTCCTGCTAGTTTGAAGCAAAAATTTATTCATCTGCATGTTGTCATCAGTGTGCTCATGTTCTTGAAAAAATGAAACCCCCAAAGCTTGATTGTACCTTTAGGGGTACAAAGTCTTGTCACAGGTGTGATACCCTCATCAGGAACACTGTTTTACCCAGGGGCCGGCTTTGGATGGCTCAGGTTACCTGGGCAACTGCCCCTTTGCCCTCCTTGGCTAAAATTGCCAAGAAAAAACAGTGGGAACCACATCACCTTTTTGAAAGACATTTCTGTACCTTCGGTCCTGGTCCATTTTTGTACCTTATTAAGCTGTATGAGTTAATAAAGTACAATTAAGCCAATTAAAAATGATGAATAAAAGACAATAAAATGGACATTATGACAACAATCAAAGATGATATTAAAAAATGAATAATTATTATATAAATATTAGGCCAAACACGTATATATTTATACATATAACTATTACTATGATTATTGTGAAAATCATAACTATAATCATACTACTGTTTAGAAGGACAGCCATTTATAGTTATTGTACAAGCTATGCACATTTTCCAATGCTGCAGGTACTCACAGGGTTGAAATGGTAAAAATTTGTACTTTATAATACTTTGGATCCTTTTTCATAGTATATAGGTGGGAGGCAGGTGTTCAAACCATTTGACCAAACAGACATCTATGCACAATATAGCCTAACTTGGACTCATACTGACGGGATCCTGGACTGTCATGCTACCATTGAACAGTTCTACCCTATAACATCATTGTGATTGTACAGGACAGCATTTAAACTCAAATCTTCTCCAATGCTGTCTTTTTTTTTCTTTTTTTTTTTTTTTGTGGCAGCAGTTCAAACTTCCATATGAGGCTTTAGAAGTTATAGTTCCATTCAATGGTGAACGCAGCCCCGCCCTCGCATCTACGTTGCCATGGTGGCTTGTCGAATCGTGTAAAACCATCGAGTCACCATGGCAACGGGGAAGAAGAGGGCTGTGTTTTTTACCCTGCTTGAGTTGGAAATCTTAATGCGCTCGTATGGTGAGTCTGATTACGTTTTTAGAAAGAAGTGCGACACCGCTGCAGCTGCAAGGCTCAGAACGTAAATGTTTATGTGGTCCTTTCAATCACAATAATATTACAGGGGAAATCTGTTTGAATGGCAGCCGAGACAACCGGAAAGCACCGCACATGGGCCTGTTGTGAATCAGTCATAAGGCTTTGAATGTATTGTGAACTATATACGGAGGATAGTGTTTCTAGTAGATTCGGTTCACTGTTGAATCAAACCATCTCCTATCCCAAAAAGAGAAAATACCCATTTTTATTATGTGATGAGTAATGATTTAGTTTTTAAAATTATCGTGTCAACTTCACAAATTAATCTTTCTGCATATTGATTTTGACATCTCATTATTTATTTTATTTGTTTCACAATGACTTGGCAGCCCCATGAGATGACAGACCTCTGTTTAGAAAAGGTGGTGCAGGCTATCATACACACAGTACTAACCCCACTGGTATTTATTTATTGCTATTGTTATTGTTATCAAGACAAATGCCAGAAATAATCATAATTTTTTATGCCATATTGCCCAGCCCTACTGGACTTTATCAAAACCCTTGACAATTGAGCTCACTCATATCATATACAGTAGATCTCTGTGTTAATTTCGCTAACAAAGCTCTTGGTTGTGCAGCCTTTCTTGCAGTTCTTTGATCTTCCAGAAACCCAGTCATCCGTTATCAGGATCCTGACCTCTGGAACCACCTCCCAGTTTGGGTGCAAGAAGTGGACACCCTCACTGCCTTCAAGATTAGACTTAAAACTTTCCTTGTCAATGAAACTCAAAGATAAAGCTTGGGAGACCTGAGGAATCGCTTTAGTTCTGCTGCTGTAAGCCAGGCTTGTCTACTCAACCCGTTCCCTGCACTTACCATTACTGTCATCATGAACTTTTTCTCTCTCTTCCAATGGCAGGTGTCTCCAGCCTTGCATTGTGTTTCTTTGTGTCACTGCCCTTTCTTCGCACTCCCAACCTGCCGATACTAATTTGCATATTTCTGAAAGGGCAGGCCATTAATAATTTACCAGGGCTGTCTATAAAGAGATAGATTTATGTCGTCAGAAAATCCTTTTCTCTGATTGTTTTTGTCTGAGTCTGTGTTGTGTGACATTATCTGTAGTTTCACTTGCACCTCAACCAGCAATTCAACTCAGACTGCAGACTTGCTGTAGACTTGACTGTGTTGCATCGCACCACTTTCATGCTCACACGAACTGGACACCTTCTGCCTCGCTACAGTAGTGAGATGTTTACAGCATGTACAGCACCCATCCTCATTAGTCAGCTTGCAGGTCAGTTAGCAGATTTGAGTGTCTCTTGCTCCAGGGCATGGCTGGAGGACTGGGAAAAGGGATGCCATTTTAGCCACTGCTAAAGCAGCGGACCCGCCTGGAGCAGTAGATGTGGGTGCTGTTTTAGGTACAAATTATGGCCATCTGCTGTGTTGGTGAAAGTTGTCCCCAGTATGGAAGCCATTAAAGCTGCCTGGGACTACTGTATGAGGACGTCAGAGAGAAAGTTTGAGGTCAGTATTGTTGTTAACTCGATAGGAGGGCATACCTCATATTAAGAAGATTGCATATTTCTGGTACACTGAAAAAGTTTGTGGTCTTAATATGAGTTCACGAACACTGAAATTGACAAGAATCAGACTATATTCAAGTGCAATAATCTGCCACTGAGGTAGAATACTTCTTGCTAAGATTTCTTGAAATAAGAAAATACATCGAGACTCTAGGGATTTAATTGGCAGGGGCTTGTCCGTGGGCCAGTTTTACATCTACCAATGGTAAAGCCATCTGATAAAGGGCTACGCAGGGAGAAATACTGTTAAATAAGTTGCAAAACACTCATTTCAAGTTCCTTATTAAATGAAAAAACCCTCAAAACTAGTCTGATAATGCTCCTTAAGATCTTAAAGACCCACAAAGGAACTTTTATCAGTTTTCTCAGTGACCCCCCTATTGACAGCTAAACTAGCACCCATCTTCATCGTACCTGTACTGTGATTCACTCCAGCCAGTAAAAGTCTTATCTTGGCTCTTGTCCTGTCCCCTCCTCTCTCTTTTACTTCTCTCCCGGTAATGTTTCCTTGCGTTTCTTTGCTGAATCCAACATGATGCGCATTCAGAACACCCGCTGTGTTTATATCTGGTTCATGTGCGTTTGCTAGTAAATGACGTGGTGCATAACCAATAGTCAGTGGCAACGTCATGGCCGCATCCCAGATGGACAAGTTACACGATGCAGGTTCTTGAGCAATGCTGTCTGACAGTGACGGCTCAAAAATGCACATAATGAATGTTGGTGTGGCAACAAAACGAGTCAGAAATGCATCATTTTCGGGTCTAAAAGTTACGTTGTGTCTTGAAAACAAGAAGATCTTTCTTAAATTGAGAATTGTTAAAAAGCCTTATTTGAAAGCTGGTGCCCCATACTAAAGCGGCAGCACCATGCAAAACCTCTCAATCACCCATGGACCTGAATGGAACTTGAAATTTTTTTTTTTTCTTACCAAGGCCAGCTTGATGACATGGGAGTTGAACCTACTACACAATCGTCTCACTGAATAAGCTGCTCTACCACCTGATCCGCTCTCCCAGGTTGTTAAACTGCACGTCTTTGCTACCGGTTTTTGAATTCCTTGGTAGTTAAGCTAGTTCCCACTTGGCTAAGTCTAGATATTTTTTCTTATAACCAGAAACTTAAAACAATACCTGATATTTTTAGTGAGAAAATTTAACTTAGGCCCAATCCCAATGTTCTCCCAACTTTCAACCACTCGCCCTCACCCACTATCACTACACCCTCGAACTGAAGCCACACGGGGTAGGGCTTTGCAATCTTCCCCAGGAGTTTGGACACCACTTGCTGCATTTGCGTTAAGGTGCATAAGTGACTGCATAGTGACGTTTGCACATATGGAGTTAATCGTTGCAATCCTTTTTTTTTTTTTTTTCCCCCCATCATTCATCATGGTTCGGTTGATTAATCAACAAAACAACCACATGGAGAAGAGGTCGCCATTGACGACTGCTGTCTCTTGTTAGCTGCCGAAAAGCCTTCCCAAGCTTTTCATTAGTATTTTAGCCTAGCTAGCTTGGCTAACGTTACAAACTAATGTGTAATCTGTAGCCTACACGTGTACATTTGGGAGTTTTCTTCTCCGAGTCCTGTCACTCTCCAGAAGTTGCTATTGTTGTTTGATTCAGATTAACTCACCCTTTTCTCTGGCCCTTCCTCAGCAAGTCAGCATCTGACACCCCTCGCTGTGAAGGGCTAGATTCATACCCCCTACCCCTCATTTTGTCTACTACCCCTACATGCAAAGAGGAATTGGGATAACACTACCTTCACGGGAACGTGCAAATTTTAGGAGTAGAGCTAAAAAGTAGGGATAGGCGGTGTACTGGGATGGGTCCTTAATATGCGTATAAAATAACCAATTTTAGGATTCAGTTACTAAGTTAGAAATAAAAGACCTATGCTTTCAAAACAAATCTTACATATGTATTCTGCTCTTGTCAGGTATATTACTCTCAAATCAAGATAGTTAAGACAGTTTTGCTGAATATAAAAAAGCAAAACTTAGACTGTTTTTGCAGTGCACGACAGCAGCTGGTATGTACTCTGTAACTGAGGTGAGATACAGGCAGATCATCTAAAAACTACTTTTTTCCTAAGAATTCTTACTTTTATGTTCAAATACATATGTTTATATGACATAAATAGAGCGTCAGTTCAGAGGTATTTATACCTGATATATTGTCACTTGTAAGCATTTCTAAATGCATTTTCTGCTCCAAAGCTCTGAAACGTTCAGCTAGTTCTGTTGAAAGAAATAAAACTGGTGCTGCAGAATGATAATATTCCAACATATTTTAGTAGACAAATAAACATGTACAAGCACGTGGCCTGGATTTTGCCATGCACACCCACAGACTTACACACACACACATGCAAATGGACAGAATACAAATTTCTCGAGCACACAGACCTTTTGAAGTTGAGCTAAAACACCGAGATGGGGGTGTTCTCAGAACACGATGTTACACATTGAATCCTAAATCTGCTCGCTGGGTTTTGTGTTTACTGTTCACTCTCCCTCCAGCAGCCAATTCCTTATCTCCAATGCAAAATGTTGCCAAGAGGATTCAGGCATAAATCCTCCAGAAGAATGATTAGCCCACTGTTGGCAAAGCACAATTGTCCAACCATATGTTTCTTTTAAGGGGCTAAATGAGGTTAGATGATATGCTTAGTGAGAGTGCAAAAATACATGTCTGGACAGGCTTTGAAATACTCCTTGACCCTTTTTTCAAGATGTAAATGTGCTTAGAGGATACAGCTAGTTCATTCCAACCTGGCATATTTCCCCTGAATTTGGCTATTGTGGGTCCGTGCATCACTCTGCGCCTCTGTTTGAGAGATTCATCATAATAAGGACTCAGAAAACACTGTATATCAGGGCAATCTGTGCCGGCCTCCTGCAGCTCTCTGAATTTGCATGAGTTTCACATTTTTGTCTTTAATGACATTAAAGTCACTGCATGGAGTAGTCATCATGGCCTACTGCATAGGGATTGGCATCTAGGCACCCCACCTGTTTACCTGTTCCCCTTGCATAATTACCTGCATAATTTATGTTCGTGCAAGAGACTGGCTATCGCTGTGTTCAGAGAAAACCCAAAGTTGAATGCAACACCAAATGCAGTAGCAGATCATCCCATCAACTCCAATGAGGAGATTTACAAGTCATGTCCCTTTAACGGTTGGTCATTTGATTAAGTTGAACAAATGTTTCAGGTAAAAGAA
Organism: Atherinomorus stipes; assembly: GCA_023101725.1. Lineage (NCBI taxonomy): Eukaryota > Metazoa > Chordata > Actinopteri > Atheriniformes > Atherinidae > Atherinomorus > Atherinomorus stipes. The sequence goes on along the minus strand of JALJCO010002854.1, from coordinate 1,452,972 downwards.
TAGAAGCATGAAGAGCAGAAGCAGAATCATTCACATGGACCTGTTGATGTCAAACTTGTGATGTCAGATAGATATGATTGTGGTTTTCATTTGTATAAGTACAGCGTATAATTTAGCTGCACTTGTCAGCATCATTGTGCTGAAGAGTATAAATTAATGATTGAATGGCCTCCTTTGAACCTTCCAAACTGAATGAAATAACTCAGAAGTATCTGAATAGCAACGAGAATAAAAACCTTCCTGACTTCCTAAAATAGAAAGGAGCTCCTGTGCTTTTTACATGATCTCCTTCAGAAAAAGAATCTGTTTTTACTCCAACACACCTGATTCAGATTCTTCCTCATCAAGTTCTTTGTAAGCCTTTTAATGAACCAATTATTTGATTCAGGTGTGAAAAATTAGGGTTACCTCCAAGTCATGCAGGGCAGTTGGTCCTGAGGACCAGAGTTGGGAAACACTTATAACCTGCGTTGTCAATTAAAAAAAAAAAAAAAAACTGCACCGTTACATCACACTAAAGGTAAAGGCACTATAGAAGATGTTTTAAGCATTTCAGAAAGCAGAGACTGTAAGAGAGTTTTTGAATAAAGTTCAGCACAAGACCAACCTGCTAGTTTCACAGCTCCCTCCCCTGGCCACAGCACAGTGCCTGACGAGCGTAAGCACCCCCACCTGCAGCTTGCAGGAGTCGGATATTAGGTGGCGCTGGACATCTGACGGGCGCGGCCATATAGTGAGGTTAGGGTTAGGGGGAAGGGTTAGAATAAACAACGTCGGACCCCGCCTCATATCCGACTCCGCCTCGTCCTGCAAGCCGCAGGCGGGACCTTCTCGATGAGCGGGCGGTGTGCATCTCCCGCATGCAGTATTACTCTCCCAAATCAATCACTCTCATTGATCAGTCTCGCCTATTACCAATTGAATTGACTGTCAATCACTCTTACTACGGTAGTAAAAGTGAATGACGGGCCAATAGACAAATGAAAAACGTTAGGAATGCAAAGATGATTGGCGGACATTTTTTCAGCTCCATTACTTTCACAGCTGATGTATAATAATATTTATATCTTTAAAGTTTATAATTAATCATAGCATATGGAGTAGTGAACCCAATTCCATTGAATATTGCAAAAATTGTTGAAAGAAACATCTAATTCTCCCTCCCCTCTCCTCCTCCCCCTCTCCCCTCCTTTTCCTTCTTTACCTTGACTCTTTCTCCCTATTCTTATTTTATTCTCCAGACGGCAGACTCTCCCCACGAGGGCAGCGGCAACTTTCCGTCATATGTTTCTTTAATTAAATCCTCTTTTTGGTCCTAACTCTTTCCTATTAGGATGTGAGTCACGTCCTGCGCTCTCTCTACCAGCTTCCCGCTCCCACTCTCCTCCAACTTGTGACTCTCTCTCCTTTGCCCCTGGTCGACGCTGCGATGTTGTCAGCTACATGTCGTTCGCATCCAGTGTTGGAGTTTAACATTAGCGGTTCTGACTCAGTTCTCCAAATTTCCCCTTTTCTCTCCTTTTATACTCACTCACATTTTCCCCCACTATCCCCTACCCCCCCCCCTCCCCCCCTTCCTCCCCCCCCTCCTTCTCCCCCCGACACCTCCCTTTACATCTCCTTGATCCCTTCGTCATCACACTCCCCACTCCACTCCCCCCCCCCGCACTCCCCCCCCCCCTTTAGATCTTTTGTATCCCTATGCCTTTCTTTCTCCTCCCTCCCTTCTTACCCCTCCCCCTCTCTCATCCACATTTCCCCCCCCCCTCCCCCCCCCCCCCCCCCCCCCTTTCTCTCCCCCCTCCCGTCCGACCGACTCCTCTCTCTGTCCCCCCCTCCCTCCCCTCCCCTCCCCCCCCCCCCCCTCCCTCCCCCTTCTTTTATTTCTTCTTCTCTTTCTCGTTCTTTTTTTTTTTCTCTTTTTCTCCCCCCCCCCATCTCATATTCTTGAGCTCTTTTCCCCCCTTCCCCCTCTTCCCCTCTCCCCCTTTTCCCTTTCTTCTTCCACCCTTGCTTCTGATTGCCCCCGTTCTCCCGATCCTCTCTTTCTTTTTTTTTTTTTTTTTTTGTCTTTAAGGTTTTTATGAAATGTTTTTTTCCCCCCGGGGAATAAAAAGTATCTTTTTCTTATTATCTTTATCTTATCTATAACGCCTTTAAGCTCTGCAGTATTACCCACTGATTGGTGCAGGGAAACTTCTACTACCTGGCCCTCGAGGACCGGAGTTGCCCACCCCTGATCTATAGACTTCTCTGTCCTGGATAATGAACCTCAAATTACATACATCACACATGCTGACGTAGGACTGAATCTGATTAATTCCAGTCACTTGAAACACACCCCCAAGCTTAAGTGCAACCTCATTAATGAACATGATGCAATTTGGATCAAATTTTGATAAGAAGCCACATTAGCTTGCCCATAAGGGACCCATTCATACTGAGACCATGTGCTTTGTGCCAAGCTTACTATGTACTCCCGGCTGTGTTACCACATCAATTGGGGGCAATTCAGCCTTTCCTGCAGGACGATTTAATCCTCGTTTTTCAGGAAGAGTGGAGTGCTTCCTCCTGCAAAATCTAATAAGCTGTGCGTGGCTCCAAGAACCACACAGCAGATATAAGACTTAGATATAAAACCAAATAACGATCAAAAGCCTAACCTGCTAGACCACCAAGGCCAAAGACAGGAGAGAACACCAGAGTTCACTCTGTTGTTTTCATCTGTATTGTCAAACCTGCCCTTATATTACATATTTGTTAAAGACAAAATGAAATATAAGTACAACGGTTGTCAGAATTAACAAGAAAACTGTGTAATAAAAGGGCAAATGTTAGATCCCCAAACCTGTTCTTTTCAGCCACTCAGGGCAGATTTTCACGCCGGGCTTGTAGCTCTGATTATGTCACACATCTCCAGGCAGCCCCCATCTACGTTTTCTTCCCCCTGCCTCTTTCTACTCTCTCATTATCGCTCTCTGGTGTCTCGGCCTGGACTAGTTCTCACTGTTTTAGTATCGATTGGAGGCTCCCTCTTGGGTGTGAGCCTGCCTGTGTGTGATCCAACAGTACCAAGAATTGTTCACATTTTTCTTTCGGCATGTCTGAGCACTTGACATTGAATTTTTTTTATGAAAGCTTACAGCAATACGCTTTCTTTCAATTAGACAGCGAATGCATGACGTTTTCTTCCCTTTAAGCTGCGTTTTGTTTGTGTTTGCTCAGGATTTGCTGTAAGTGTGTGAAAATGTATTTGTTTTTCTATAGATGGTAGATCTGAAGGATTTCTTTGATTCTCTGACTGGATGTACAGCTTGGCATCTGCTTAAACACCAATATAAATGTGTGTATTTTCTACTGTGAAATCCATCTGTAGAATGGCATCAGCTGTGCATCATGTTTTCATTTTTGATCAGTTTTAAATTTTGAGTTAATCCTTAGACATGCAATTACACAGCACTGCCGCTTGTATTGGGTCTGGTACATTTTGTTTGATGGCTAAACGCCTGATGTTTCTGTTCTTGGATGAATCACACACTGCATGAAAATAAACTAATCTCTTGGAAAATGAAAGAAAAAATACTAAATAAAAGTACCGGGTACTCTCAATCAGAGAACAGGACAATCAGAACTGTTATGGAGACTTGTATGTTTCACAATATTGAGCAGTCTGCTGTAGCACAGCAATCACTTGTGCTTCAACAGCTCTGGCAAGAGTATTTCATATATTGTATTACCAGTTTGACTTTTGGCATTGTATATAATGCCCAGAAAATATATGATATATACATATGATATATGATATGATAAACGATAGGAATTACCGTACTTTCTGGACTATTGAGCACACCTGATTACAAAGCGCTCCCACTAGAAAATGAGATTTGTACATACGGCCTGCTGCACATTTGTCAATAAGCCGCAGGTGTCCACATTGTAACATGAGATATAGACTATGTACCGACCGTAAATGTTTCATTTTTTTCTGAACAGTGCCTGTAACAGGGCTGGTTAAAGCTGCCATGACATCAAATTTAACTTTTCTGGGGTTTTGGGGGTATAATATGATCTGTTGTGCACTGATGAGGCCACGTGAATGTCCAGAGTGAGAATCAAAGTTCCTGTTCAAAGTCAGTCTGTCTCTCTGCTCAGAAACAGTTGAATCAGACAGCAGCTTGTCATTCTATGTAATTCATTTGCTCCAATTAGAGCACACTTATCAAGCACCACCCCCCCCCCCCCCACTCCTAACGGTCTATGCAAAACGGTCTAAGAAAAATCTTCAAGCTGCCGTCTTTAATGTCTCATTGGTGAACATTGGCGCCAGGCTTTCGCGCAGCAGCTCCATCCAGCACTTTTCTGACATTTCATCCTACCTGTCAAGCAGGGCTGCTTATGGAAAAGAATCATTGTCACAATCATTTTGGTCAATATTAAAATCACGATTATTCAAACAATTATTTTTGAATTTTATTCAGCATTGCTCTCTGTCCAAAAACATTCTGTTATTGATAATTTACGCAAAACACAACACACGTCCTTCACTCTTCAGCTTCATGAATGTAGGTTGTAGCAGGGCCGTGTGGAAAGGAATACTGTATATTGTGCATTTTAGAAATTTCAGAAATTGTGTAAAGAAAAATGGCACATAAATTGTTTCATCTTTATTACATGATTTTGGAGATTGCTTGACATGAACATTGAAATCACGATAAACTTTCGATTAAATGCACATCCTTACTGTCAAAGTCCACGTGCACCATCGTATTATGACAGGGAAGCGCAGATGGACAGACAGGTGTCATTTCAGTCTGCGGCAGCACGTTTCGACAAAGTACCAAGTTTTGATAGACAGAGGACTGTAAAGAGACTCGTAACTTTCCTTGTGAACATTTGATCTTCGAAATTCCAACTAGGGCTTAACTCATGTCTAAGATAGGAAAGCACAAGTATTTTTGTGTTGCTCCAGGTCAACTTTCTGAAGCAGGAGACTCATCTGTATTTAGCATTTTCTGCTGAATAAATGCCAGATCCAGGTCTCTCACACGGAAGCAGTTTTAACAGTGTTCATGGGCAGGTTTGATGTGAAAGGCTCAAGCACTGTAAAGCTGGATTTATACTTGCGCTTTTGCATCCAGTCGGGTCAGCGTAGCTGACGCAGAGGCAGTGTTTGCTTTTACTTGAGCACAGAGTTACAGCATCATGCTGCGGTTTCTTTTCCAGATCTGCAGGCAACACTAGGGCTTTTATTGACCAGGAAACTCCACAGTGCAGAGTTGTTTTTTTGTTTTTTTCATCTCAATGGTTCGCTTCAGCTCTGGCAAGTATTTCCTCTTTTAGAGAAGCTGCCAACATGCATTCGTTCATTCAGCTGCAAAACCCAAACATCCAAAGGCACGTAACCACACTGACCAATCACAAAGGAGTACTTCTGCGCATGCATTTGCGTGGCCTGGATGCACTTCGGGTCTGACGCGCATCCGTCAGGCCTCCAAGGACCTATGCAGAGCCTACGGCGGTTACACAGACGACGCGCGAGTATAAATCCAGCTTAAGAGATGAGAAAGATCAGGGCCTGGTGCCCATAACAATCCATCAATGGGCTAGATGCATAACTCGACTACTTCCTGAACTTAAGCCAAACTTCTCTGTTTCCTGTCTTTCATTACTGGACAAACTGATTAATCCAGGTGTGATTGACCATTGTCGTCATGGTTACTGAGGTCAGACACCCTTTCTCATTCATAAATTCATATTTTTATATTTAAATGTTGTGGACTTGAATATCCAGTGTGTTTAGGTCTTATAATGAATTGCCAATTGTTTCCATTTCAATAAGTTTCTGAAGAAGTACAGGTGGGCATCAGTGGTGTGTTCAGGGCACACTTTGCACTGTAGAACTCTAAAAACTAGAACTTCTAACTCTTAGACTCAGTTTAAGTCATTAAGTTAAAGAAAAATTCAAAATTTCCAGCTTTTTACCTGGGTACTCAGTTAATCATCAGAAAAATTAGAAAAGTGATTGATAGTTGCAGTCATGATGTGCAGCCATAGCTGCTCTGGGGCACACTGACAGTAACATGGAAGCTGACATGTGCCAACAGCCTCTCTGACCCTTTCATTCAAACACCATAGATGTCAACGCTGGAGGTAAGGAGGGCGAAGTGACTTGCCCAAGGATACAACAACAGATGACTGCAGAAGTGGGATTCAAACCTCCAACCTTCCGGTCACCAGATGACCTGCACTATCACCTGAGCCACTGGTGATAAAGTATTTCATACTTGGGTGTTTCGTATTTGTTGTGTTCACCACCACATCTACAATATTTAATTTCAAAATTTTCTAAAGCACATTAACACAGCCTTGGTAGCCCAGGGTGCTTCACAACAGCAATGGTAATAATAATAATAATAATAATAATATTTAAAAAAAAGTTGCAAATAAAATTTGTTATAAAGTAAAAATGCAATAAAATCCAAAAGCTGAGGTGCAGTATTTTATATTTCAGACAGCATTGAAGGTCAAGGAAAAGATCTGTGTTTTCAGTCTAGACCTGAACTGTCCTACAGATTGAGAGGACCTGATAACCAGAGGGATGGCTGCTCCAACATCTCACTTAGCTGGGTCCAAAAAGTTTTAACACATAAAAACAATCAGTAAAACCTTAAATTCCAACTGAAAGCAGAGCATGAGGCAGCATAAGGTCCATAAAACCAAAGTGATGAATTCCCTCCTTTGTCCTGGTCAGCAGGCGGGCTGTGGGGAGCCCTGGTCCAGCACTATAGAATTACAGTCATCCAAATGCAATCACTATGTGTGAATATCTGAGTGATATGTGACAAATGCTGATTGTAGAATAGGATGGTATTCACAGCAGTGTGCGACCACGCTGGTGACCAGCATAATGAGGAGGTACCAGGCTGTTGTGGCTGTATGTGTCTTCACGGAGGAATAGTTACATTTTATGTCTTATTTCTCCCACGTTCAATGATCCAGGACCTTAAATGACAACAAACGAGTGAACAACAAAGTTGGCTGTTTGACTTTGTCAAGTTTTTCATGGCCACAAACCACATACCCGCTCTGCTCACCATAAGATTTCCCTTCAAATAAAAAAGAAACAGGCTCTTTACCAGTATAAGATTTATCACGAGTAAGCATTCCTAACAAAAAATAACACACCAATACTAATTTTATTACATTTTGTACAAAGTTTATATATAAATTGATGCATATATTGAGAATCCATTCAAATAGACCAATCTGGCCAAATGCCACAACCAGACCATTGCTGCAGGGGGATTTCTGTACATGTGCAATGAGAACAGATGAGAATCTGACTTTTTCTTAACAACATGGAGGAAATCTGGAAGGACTGTCACATTCCTGGTTGTTGGAACAGCAGTAGAAAACTTTAATTGTGGTAATAAGTGAATAAGAAGATCATAGACATTTATTTCATGAAGATTTCTGCTGTCTGTGACAAAAGTGGACGGTGCTGCTCAGTCCACTGATGTCAGTGTGTTCGTATCAATGAGGAATATCGGACACACAGAGCAGAGGAGGAATAACTTGCTGCCACGGTGGAGAAAACTGGATTTTATCCCCAACAACAAAAACACTGTAAATTATGGTGAACACTCATTAATCTGACACTTTAGGTGCGTCCCAATACACCCACTAGCCCCAATTCCTTTTGCATGTAGGGCAGGGGTAGGCAACTCCGGTCCTCGAGGGCCGGCATCCTGCAGGTCTTCAGGGCTTCCCTGCTTCAACACACCACCTGATGTCCAGAGCTTGGCTGCACAAGTCTGCTAATTACCCATTGATTGAAGTCAGGTGTGTTGCAGCAGGAAAAGTCCTAATACCTGCAGGACGCCAGCCCTCGAGTTGCCTACCCCAGGTGTAGGGGTAGTGGACATAATGAGGGGTAGTGGGTGAATCTAGCCCTTCGGAGCGAGGGACATCATATGCTGATTTGCTGAGGAAGGGCCAGAGAAAAGGGTTAGAGAGCTGTACGTCATTACATACTGAATCAAACAACAATAGCAACTTCCGGAGAGCAACAGGACTCCGAGAAGAAAACTCAAAGGTACAGATTCCACATTTGTTCCTAACATTAGCCTGACTAGCCACGCTAGCTAGGCTAAAATACTGATGAAAAGCTTGCGAAGGCTTTTCGGCAGTTAACAAGAGACAACAGTCGATGGCGACTCCTTCTCCATGTGGTTGTTTTGTTTATTAATCAACTGAAGCATGATGAATGTTGAAAAAAATGATCACAACTGTTAACTCTGTTGTTGCTGGGTGTGTTGTTATGGTGAGACATGTGCAAACGTCACTACACAGTCGCTTACGTGCCTGAACGTAAATGCAGCAAGTGGCGTCCCAATTCCCAGGGAAGATTACAAAGTCCGATCCCTTGTGGCTTCAATTCGAGGGTGTAGTGATAGTGGGCGAGGGCTAGTGTTTGAAAGTAGGGGGAACATTGGGACTGGACCTTTATGTCATGTATATGCTCCCAAAAATGATGCACCACATAAGTTATTATGCTAGTAAATGCTAACAGAGACAGCTGTGGTGTTGCTGCGAGTTAATGACTAATCTGGGAGATATTCTGAAATATAACGTTATTTGCTCTGATCAGGGCAACGTTGGGACCAGAAAATAAAAACAGTTAAGTCAAAAACACAAACGGATCAGGAAGACTTTGTCCTGCAGCCTTTAGTTTCATCTGCAGGACATGTGAAGGCTACATGGTCTGTACAGTCCTTAAACAATACCAAAAGCTAAATATATGACAAAATAGAAAAGTAATGACCTTGAAACAGTTTAGTTTTTAAAAAGTTTTTAAGTAATCACGAGATTTCCGTGTTATTCCAGTGTGGCTTGTCATTAAAGCCAGTTTCCGGAGATGAATAATAGTGTCAATTAATGCTTCGATGTAAAAATAAATAAATAAATGAATTAATAAATGTCAGAATACTTTAGAGATCTCCGGATAACATACTTACAGGTTATCATTACCTTAGATGACTGCCAACATGAAAAGCAGCGTGAATATCTGGATTTACTACGTTGGACAGATAGGAGGTAATTGACTCGTCCCCCATTGCAATGGTGGCGCCACAAGATGGTGCAACACACAAAACACTCATCAGATTAGTCTTTACTTTAATTCTATTTCATTTTTTGGGTGGGGGAGTGGGGTGTTTTCTACGTTGATGTTGTTTTATTTAAAAAATTTAGTCACTTTTTGTTATGATAATTAAGTAGTCATACAAACGAAGTCAACAGAAGAAAATCAGTATTATCTCCAAATAAAGATAGTAAGTAGTACTCTTGATGATATCTCAGCCCTGTTAGTGAGTTTTAATGGATTTTCTTTGTCTTGCTCCTTCTTTTCTTTACCCACCTCTAGCTGTACCATTGATTCATCGGGTAATGAATCTGCCTTGTGTCACTTTGCAGGACAGCTGTCACTCTCCTTCTTGGCACATCAGTCTGCATCAGGAGAGAGGAAAAGGGAGCCAGATCAATTGACGTTAATTATGCGGATGTAACGAGGGTTGGTGCACATTGGCTTGTTCCTCCTCTAAAGGAGTCGATAAAGGTCAGGCAATTAGTTTTTCCCCATTTTTTTTTCTCCTAGGGATTCAATAATGTCACTCTGGAGAGGAAAACTGCATCTGCAACACTGGACAAATTATCTAGGCTTTACTTTACACATTCTCAGCGGAGGAGGGAGAAGGGAAAGAATAAACTATCATTGATAGGAAAACTAAATATTGATAAAAACATGTTTTTGGTTCAGATTTTTATTACAGTTATTCTTCTACTTTTAAGTATGGTTTAATGAACCCAGTTAATCCATTATTTCCACACATTTTCATGCCTCTGCTCTCATAGCAGCAATAGCAAGCTGCTAATGTTATTGTCTAAACCAGGGGATCACCTGCTCTGTACCTTTTGGACGTTTCCTGTTGCAACAAACCTGGTTCAAATGAAATGGTTCTCCAACACCTTGTTGCCAAGTTTTGTACAAGCCTCTTTAAAATTCATAATTTGAACCAGCTGCATTGGTACAGGGTACATGGAAAACCTGCAGGACACTAGCTCAAGAGGTCCGGAGTTGGTGATCCAAGAACTCAACCCTGATGCACAAAGCTTTGACGACAAAAATTATTGTAAAGTGAAAGTAAACCATAAAAAATGTGTTTGTGTTCCATTTTAGAGAATGTTATTATTGACTACCCAGTTAAACATGAATGGTTATGACCATCACCAAGTTCATCAGATCAGACTTGTTTTCAGCTTAATGTAGGACTTCTTGCTAAAAGTGGAGAAAAAGAAACAGCTTTTTTTGTAAGAGCAAATAGTTTACATTCCTATGATGAAGGCTGGACAGGCTTCTTAGTGTAATTACGCAGCTAGATTGCTTGCAGACGAATGCACTACAGTATGTGACAGATACAACATTGGTGGTATTTGGCTGGCTTCTCTGGCCCCCCCTTTTAATAATAAAGTGTTCTGATATATTGTGGTGAATTTTTTCAGTCATAGGCTGCCTGAAGTCTTTGACCTACAGAAATCAGCACATCATACAAATTGTAATGCAGCTCATTTGTATGAAGAGTAGGTGCTGGACTCGGCCAGATGAGAATGTCCCACCTTCACCCTGTAAAGCCTTTTGGCTGCTTCATTGTCCTGCTGAATGATTAGATGCCGTCAAATGAGCTCTGATGTATTAAATGGAATTTGATAGACTGGAGTGCTCCCAATAAAAACCCCACCGGTTGCTTGTTCAATCAGACGCTAATGACTTTTAATTGTGTTCAAAGATTGCACAAACTTAAGGAGGTGGGGAGAGCAAGGGTCTGTGTCAAACTGACTGGTGATGAAAGGGGCATAGTACAAAGATTAGATTTCAGTTCTACTCATGGTGTTTTTAACCAAAACCAAGTAGTTTTGATTTTTTTTAAAAAAAAAACTCTTTACAAAGAATGTTATTGCCAGGAAATGAGGAAGTTGTTGAAAAGCACTGATGATAATGGAAAGCTGATCTTATTCAGCTTTACAGATCGATAAGGTCTCTAATGTCAGGGTTTGATATGTCCGTTATGGTTTCGAGATCCAGATGAAAAAAATGAGGTGATAGGGTCTTTGTGCTGCCCACCAGATTCAGACCACTCCTGACATCCTTTAAATATCTTGTCCAAACCAATTTATTTACTACACTGGCATTTGATGAAGTGTAGGGTGGCCACTTTGCTGTTTTTTTTCCCCTCCTCCCCCTTTCCTCCATTTTATCACCATGTATGAGATACACAGCAAGTCAGTCTGGGCTCCCTCCGTTGCAGGCTGATTTCCAAAGTGAGACAAGAGGCGGGACAACAGTAACAGGAACAAATTGAACCAGAGAGAACCAATCAGAGAAAGACGGAAGTGACGCAAACGTCTTTATGTAGGAGGAAAGTCCTTAGAGCAGCAAGTTGTTATGGTTTTAAGGATATGTGCAGCTCATTTGAGACATCAGAAAGGACGTCGTTATGTCGTTGCTCCTCTGCGGCCGCCACTCTGACTGTTTATGGTTAGAGAACTGAGTCACCCAAAAAGACGTGTAGTAAAGTCCCCAAATAAAAACCTTCAACTCTCTCAGAGACAAGTCTTCCCTGCGGTAGTGGGTATTGCAATACAATGATTCCAATTCATTTGCCAGAATCATGTCCTGCTGTGTCATCTGAAGCCGGCCATTGACAGGCCGCCAAGATCCCAGCTCTAATGCAGCGTTCAACATGGTACCTTCTCAGCCCTGCAGCTGCGGGGGGGCCCCGATTCTTGACGATTCCTTACACAGTGACATGACATAATAAAAAAAACATGTTGAGGTGCAGTTTTTTATTTTCCAAGCGCTCGTGTTGTAACACCTTAACTGGTGCTCATGACCCCAACTAAAAAACGTACTCTCTTTTTGAGAGAGAACAGATTTTCAATTACCGAATGATTAAAGTCATAGATTCTTTCTCAGACCAGTCTGTTCTTCATAGAGGGTGTGTCCAATGCATTTCAACAGTCTAGTGGCATGGTATTCCTGAGAGAGACTAATTCCCCTGAGTTGTGGTCATATGGCTGTGATGAGCATTTCCAACAAAGTTAGTCTGAGAAGGAATCCCAAGGCTGCGGTAGAAACCCTCGGCTGTAGTAAAACTAGGACTGGGAGTCCTCAGTAACCTATTTAAGCTCTTTTCTGTCTGGATCTTCAAAGCAGTCAAAATAATTACCCCAGACTTGGCTTTTTAGAGCTCATCCTCCATAACAGCTGTAATTTCTACCTGTTTGACAGATTTTCTACTTGGTTCATTTTCCCAGTGAGGACACTAAAAGACTCAGTAAACTGATCATTCTTCATGAATTACCTCACTTACATGGACTTTCCTACCCAAACACCTCTGAGCAACAAAATTCATTACAAGTGTCTTTATGAATCATATATTTTGATTAGAGCGGAAACATTCAACAGTATAAACTGTTCAGACAAAAACATGCTTGAGTCAATCAGAAATACATACAAATAGAAATAAACCAAAAACTGAGTTTTAATATAGTCAAGCCAGATCAATAGCAATCAGTAGTTGCCTAAAAAACAGCAACATTTAAGTTGAAATCCACTTAAAAATAAGATATAATAAGGAAGTATTAGTTTTTCAGTCTTTCTGACAGACTTGGTTAGATGTTCATGTGGTCTGACACTTCTGGATTCCTGAACCTACTTTAATAGGTGCACACAGAAAGGGTGACATTTACTTCCCAGGAGAAGAAAACAAGGTGCTTCACAAGGATACTGACACTTTTTCAAATATTGGAAGTGTGACAGCCAGCTGGAAATGTAAGAGGAAGAAATGACATGGGAAGGAAGACATGCTATGTAACAGAGAGTGTTGAGGCAAAGTAAGTTTAAATTCCTCACAGCTGAAGTGAGTGAAAAATCTTTGGCTGTATAAAAGTAGCAGGTGCAGCACCTGTGCACCCATCCAGGAATTAGCCTTCATTTTTTAAATGTGTTTTGAATGTCATTTTAATTTATTTAACAGCTATTTGATAATAGTCCTAAATCCTCATTAGATAACAGTCCGCTCAGACCCAACCGCGATTTTGACGTCAAAAACGCGCTTTACAGCCAAAGTTGAATGCTGGTCCTGATGCATGACATTTGGAGACAAAACGCTCTTGATGCCTGGGACATGTATCAGAGCAAAGTGCTGGACCCGTTTTTTCCCCCTTTGCCTGTGTCTTTGTACAATGATGGATGACACTGAGCAATTGACCAACCAATCTGGTTGGTAGTGATTTGTCCACCCAATCTTTTGGTTGCTTTAACCAAAAGATTGGTTAAAACAGGAGGATCCTTTGATAACTGATCTCGTTATTCATGAATGAAATGTTCAATGTCCTGTTGTATCTCTCAGTCACTGTTAATATCAGCTGAATCCAAGTTTAAGTAAAAGGGTTTTATCAAAACTAGTAGAGGAAAATACTTTAATTGTATTCCTAATCTCCTTTGGAGACTTGAAATGTGTCGTAAGGGAACATAAATTGGCCTTAAAGGAATAGTAACCCCCCCCCCCCACAGAATGATGTGCCTTCATTTTCTTCTCACCCTCATCCTGAGCAAGACTCTGGAGCACTTTTTATCTAATTAATCTCAAATGCAGTCAGAGATCTGGGGGGTGGGGTGTGGGTGGGTGGGGGGGTTCCCCTCAACTTTCATATAATGGAAGTGACCGGGTTTCGAAACAAAAAAGGTCCATAAAAGTCCCCAAAAACGTGTCAATATTCTTTCAAACTGCTCATCCAATGTAATCCAAGTGTCCTGAGTGGGAAGCGTCCAGAATTTACTCGAAACGACATCATTTAGTATATATTTATATCCTAAACAGTAGTACATCTAGCTGCCGCAAAGCGCGCCCCTGCGAGTTCATGACACCACGCAAGCCGCGACGTTCAGCGCCTACTCTGCCAATAATGTAAGCTTAGAAGAAGAAATTTGCTGTTTACATTCTGCTAACAGCAAACGAGCTGTGGACAAACACAAGAGGGGTTGGCTACTGATTTAAGATAAAAGAAACAAAAAGAGAACGCACGATCTCGTCTGCCGAGGTTTTTGTAGTGTCGTGTACTTGCAGAGGCGCACTTTGCGGCAGCTACATGTTCTGCTGTTTAGGCTATGAAAATATACTAAATGATCGTTTAGAGTAAATTCTGGACGCTACCCACTCAGGACACTTGGATTACATTGGACGAGCAGTATGGAGGAATATTGACAAGTTTTTGTGGACTTTTATGGACCTTTTTGGTTCAGTCGCTGTTGAACTCCATTATATGAAAGTTGGGGGAAAACGAAAACCTGAACAATCCAGCTGCATCTACCACAAGGTACAGTGGGTTGCAAAAGTATTCATACCCATGACCAAAACTAAATTGCTCAGAAAAGAACAAAGCAGAAGTGGGTTTCACCTTTTTATATGAAAGGAAATAGCACAAACTCAACAATCCATCACTGTTCTTGTTCGTAAGCGCTCTTTACTATGAATAGGTTGCATAAGTTTGTATGTCATTGTTGCAAAAGTATTCACATTAAGTCATTAAGTCACAATCAGTACTTGGTTGCAGCTCCTTTGGCAGCAATAACAGCTACCAATCGCTTTGGATAGCCAGCAATGACTTTTGTGCAATGGTCCTTGGACAGTTTGGCCCACTCCTCTTTGCAATACTGCTCCAGCTGAGTCAGGTTTCTTGGTGACCTTCAGTGGACAGCAATCTTCAGATCCCTCCACAGGTTTTCTATTGGGTTGAGATCTGGGTTTTGACTGAGCCAGTCTAGAACCTTCACTTTCTTCTTCCTGAACCATTCTTGTGTCACTCGAGCCGTATGTTTTGGATCATTATCCTGTTGAAAGGTGAACTTCCTCCCAAGCTTCAGGCTTTTTGCAGATTTGAAGACGTTTTCCTCCAGGACGTTGATGTATTTTGCACTATTCATAATCCCTTGCACACGGACAAGCTCACCAGGACCGGAGGAAGAGAAACAGCCCCATAGCATTATATTCCCGCCTCCATGTTTCACGGCAGGGATGGTATGAGCTGGATCATCAGCTGTGTTAGCTTTGCGCCAAACATACTTCTTGGCGTTCAGGCCAAAAAGTTCTATTTTCATTTCATCTGACCAGATCACACGTTCCTACGTGTGTGGTGGCAAACTGCAAACGAGCCTTGAGATGTTGTTTCTTCAGATATGGCTTCTTCTTTGCAACACGCCCACAGAGACCTTCCTTGTGTAAAGTGCGGGATATTGTGGACTTGTGTACGTTAGTCCCAGCACCCTGGAGAGACTTCTTCAGGTCTTCAAGAGTGACGGAGGGGTTTGCTCTGGCTTCCCTGAGCAATTTCCTTTTGCCTTTTGCCGTGATCTTGGAGGGGCGCCCTGTTCTTTGGAGGTTCACAGTGGTACTGTGGCGCTTCCACTTCTGGACCAGTGATGCAACAGTACTTTTTGGCACATTGAGTGAACTTGCGATGGTTACATAGTTTTGCCCATTTCTATGCTTCTCTACAACTTTCTTTCTGAGGTCTTCTGAGAGCTCCTTGGACTTAATGACTGTTGTCTGCTGACAAGCATGGGATGACTGTGGACAGGTGACTATTGGGCACTAATTATAGGGAGCAATCAAGGATATACAAATCACCTGGGACTGAATACCGCCCTGTGACACTGTGAGGCAATAGTTTATAGTGTGCAATCATTTTTGACTCAAAAGAACATCTTTGGTGCAAGGGTGTGAATACTTTTGAAATACAGACTTATACAACCTATTCATAGTAAAGAGTGCTTACAAACAAAAACAGTGATGGATTGTTGTGTTTGTGCCATTTCCTTTCATATAAAAATGTGAAACCCACTTTTGCTTTGTTCTGTTCTGAGCAATTGAGTTTTGGTCATGGGTATGAATACTTACTTTTGCAAGCCACTGTAGATCTGAATAATCCATCTCCTGTCCTGTGGAAGGACAGGGTTGAGGTTGTAGCCATTTCTACCCCCATCTTAAAAAAAAAAGTTGAATTCCTGACAAAACAAAGCATTAAAGTTTTGTATATTTGAGGTTGGACATTTACCAGATTGCTGTCCTTTATGTTGCAATTAACAGGTTAGATGTTTCTAATCGTGCAGGACAAGTTCATGTCACTGAACTCTGAACTACCAGTAAATGACTTGATTAGATCTGCACAACGTTCAGCATTTTTTAGCCAAATAAATGCAAATGCAGCAAGATCCTCCATCCTTGCAGTCTTCAGCTGGCGACCTTGTTCACTTTGGCTGCTGCTTTTATGGCCCCCGACAACTGGTGCGCCTGACTTCATGGTCAGACTGCCACCAGACAGATGTGTGTCATGCGTTCGCGGGCTGGTCACACAGTGTTGCACATAGACTGTAAATATACGGTGTTGCGCGGTCTCACGCCCGTCTGTACGTCCAGCTTTTGTCCGCTTTGGCGCTTCATACGCAGTCAGTCCGAGCGAGCCTGGTAGGCTCGTTCATAACGCGGCTAAATTAATTGTCAGCGTGAGAAATGGCATGTGTGGTGTGTGAGTGTGTGAAGTGGTTCAAATGCGTGTGTCATGAGACTTGGGAGCCCTGAAGTGCCTACGACTACTG
This sequence comes from Atherinomorus stipes, assembly GCA_023101725.1. Classification (NCBI taxonomy): domain Eukaryota; kingdom Metazoa; phylum Chordata; class Actinopteri; order Atheriniformes; family Atherinidae; genus Atherinomorus; species Atherinomorus stipes. The sequence goes on along the minus strand of JALJCO010002854.1, from coordinate 1,436,258 downwards.
TTTTGCCTTTTGGTAAAAGAAACAGATAATTAGTTCATGGTGTGACTTATTTACATTAAAAAAGGTAATAAATAAGTTAATTGTTACTAAAAGTAAGTTATTTCATTCTGAAAATAAAACAGTTAAAATGTTTGGATTTCAGATCTAATCAGTTTCTTTAAAAGCTCTTTGTTAAAACGTATGCTCAGTTATGCGAGCGAGTGAGTGCTCACACCTTAATGAGGATCTTTGTTGTTTTTCTCAATGTTGTGAGTGAGTTATCAGAGAAACCAGTGAGGAAACAACTCATGTGCGCCAAATATGTTCTACACACGTGAGCCTCGGAAAACTGAAGTCTTTGTAAGTATTGTGCTGCGTACGTGTGTTAATTACAGTAGTTAGTTGGTTGAAATTCTTCATCCTCCATTTCTTTGTAACTCGCGCTGCGGGAGCAACCTGAGCTCTGACAAAGAAGCTTCTAACGCCGGGCGCATGACGTAGCACGTAACACACGTGATGTACGCAACTAGCCGCACTTATCTATCCTAACCGGGAGCAGTTCATACAGACCGGAAGCAACGCGTGAAGTGGGACTTTAAAAAGTTAAATGAAGCATCGATTACTAAAATATTAATCGATCATTTTTTCTAAGCGAATAATTTGAATAATTCGATTAATTGTTTCAGCCCTACGATCATCGTGGAAAGAACTTGTGTAGGTCTGGATGAATTCTGACAGACTAGTGATGGTTTTTATTTCTGTTCTCTGGTTACTGATGTAACAGGGCCGTATGTGCGTGTGCTTACGTCTCAGTTTAACAAATCACACTGTTGGTTGTTTTATAAATCAATATTTTTTTCCCCCAAGCAAAAGGATATCGGTGAGAAGAAGAAGAAGAATAAAGATCAAACTAGAATATCAACCAGAATATCAGTGCAATGACATTTCACGTTTATATCAGTGAGTTTTGGAGCAAGTTGGCCACAGCTCACAAATATTATCACTGAAAAACAAACGGTGAGAAAAAAAGGGCTTTTTGTTTAACAAAGTTTTCCATGCTCTGCATTTTAGTGGTTATCATGAGGCGTGTGTCACAATGACGGATTAAAATCCTGCATCATGCTGAGGCTCTTCCCTCTCTCTCCCGGTCCTGCGTCTCCTCTCATCCTCAGCCTCTCCATCTTTCTCAGTTTCCCCATGTGCAGGCTGTAAATAGAATCCGTCTCCATGATCAGCGCAGAAATTAAATGCACCCACTCAGACCTCAGCTCGCCTCTTGCCTGGCAGGAAAAATGGGATGCATCAACGTTGGTGAGAGAGCCATCAGAAATCCGTCGGTGTGGCATCGTATTCCGGGCATCTCGCCTTTATTCGCCACGTCTGTGCATCTAAATATACAAAATAATTCTGATGAAGAGTTCAAAGATCATTTTCTTGTCATTACCGCTTTTTAAAGTGAGAATAAGATGCCATTAACTTATTACCATTTGAAAGCTCTGTTTTATAAATATTTTTTACCATGCTCACCATGTTGCTCACATTAGCATTTGAACACAGTCATGAATGTGGAGTGTGTTTGGGAGTAAAGAATGTCTCATTACCACAAAGCTGATGGTCTGCCAGTCCAATGAGGTGGAACACTTAAGTTAATTTAGTGTATTGAAAGAACATGGAAGAAGGGGATGGGGATCAGTAAATGCAGCTAATTGCCAGAAGATGTAATTTCCTTTAAAACGACATGCGTGAGTTCTTGGATAGCTTTGTTTCTACTGCAAATGAACCTCAAACTCAACCACTCACATAAAATGGGAGCTTAATTAAACTATTTTATGGTCTCAGCAGTACTCTATTCGTATGTTAGCAAGTAAAAGAAATTTACACTGAATGTATTTATTCACAGCTCATCTGTCTATATTATGAAGAGCATTTGTATAACTTGCATGGACATGAAAATCTCTTGTTCAGTTAGATCAAAAGCTGACTTATAATCTGTTTTTCTTAATGCTACAGCAACAAGAAAATATTTAATTGCGCATTTAGAAGGTTTTAGCTCTTTTAGTGCTTTTAATCCAAAACTTCACTCTTCTTTGCCATAAACGTTTCCTTTTATAAGGCTGCATTAATATTTAAGATGATTACTGGTTATGATTACTGTATAAAGATAATCAAACTGCTGAAAGCTGTGTAGTGTTTGTAAGGGAGAGGCAAGCTTGTTTGTGTAGTTCATGTACAGGACAGTTTAAGGTGCTTTATATAAATGGCAAAGCATTACAGTGGGGTGCAGAAGAAAACAAATAAATTAAAAAAATCTTAATCTAGATTAAGTTAAGATAAAAGGCAAGAAAAAAACCCTGGTATGTGTTTTCTAAGCTTTATTACTGGCTGTCAGGCTGACAATCGAGCCAAAATGAATTCAAAATACGGGTGCAAGATTAAATTTGGCAAGACTTCCTGTTGAAGTGAAACGTTGTCTCGCGGGTCACCTGTAGCAGGCAGGAATGCCTCTTTGCAACATCTAGTCTGTCAGAAACTAACAGAAGAAGAGTGGCAGTAGCAGTCTGTTGCTAACTTAGCGACTTTGTCGCTATATTTAGTGAGTTTTCAGTCCGCCCTGCATTTTTTTTCCCAAGAAGCAATAAGAAAGAAGTCTAGCGACTTATTCTGGTGGTATTGGAGACTTTTGGAGACTGACATGAAAGTACATATCGTTTACTCTTCTCTTACAGCGAGTGCTCCCGTAGGCCCCTCCCTCTGTCAGAAACACCTCCCCCAGCTTCACCTCTGCTCCCAGTCAAGCAGAGCATCACCTCTGCTCTGTGAACCAGACTGGAAATTAAACGGTCAATGATCCACTGGTTGATCTCTCCCTGGCTAACTGACGTACTGCAGCATGTTGTAGACTGTTAATTGAAAACCAAACTAGTATCTTTGTTTGCACTTTTTTGAAAATATATTGACAGAGTTGTACTTTGGTTTCAGTTTTGCAAACATTGTTTGCACTTAATGAAAGAGAAGAATATATAATTCTGTTTGTGGAGTTTATCTGTGAAAGCTCATGCTTTAGTCATGCATGAATGCAACATATAAAACGTTTTTATATAAAACAATGCACCTGCATTGGTTTGTGACTGATACGTATATAAAGACATCAGTTTTTTTAAGCCATACTTTGACATTTTAATTTTCGCAGAAGTAATGTGAAAATATCATCTTTTCTTCCTCTTGTGGACCCAATATTGTGTATTGTCTCGTCTTGTGAGTTAAGTTTATCGTCACACCACTAACTCACAATAAAGAATGGGAAGAGATGCTCATTAGGGTGAGACACTACAGGCAAAAAAGGTAAAAAAAAAATTAGCTAACTGGCATCACAATTCCTCACATTATGGCTATCATTTTTTGTATTGCAAGTTTTCTGAAATATTATGTTTAAATATGCAAATTAGGTGTTTTTGCGCCAAAAATGTGCTAATTTGCACACATTTCTAGGAAAAAAAACTCTAAATACTGGATTAAGCCAGGTCCAAAGTTTCCTTTGAATTTTGTTCACATATTAAAGTTAAAGGTTTTTACAGAGGGGATTTTGGATATTTCTATTCATCATTTCACAATGTACAATATACTGTCAACAACCAGAAAAATCTTATTATTTTGGCAAATTTTTATGATGAAATGTTCTTTAAATCAGGTTGTGAATGAGATATCAAAAAATCCTTCTGTAAAAACTTTAAGAATGCAGTCAGGAGCAAAATTTTAAAGTTTGGTTTCTGTAATTGCTCCTGAAGTGGAGATTTTTTACCCAGAGTAAGAGAAAAAACTAATTTTGAGAAAACAGCCTTTAAAGTTTTGGATTGTAAAATTCTCCACATTTTTGTTCTAAAACACTGTTTACAGACATCAGATCCAATCAGATTAATGAGAACAGCTGCGCAGAACATTTATAGCTCATGAAAACTGATAAATGTTCTGGACACGATCTCAGCATCACTGTCACACATTCTTACACCTACAGTACAGCTCAGACAACCTGAGAAAATCACCTGCAGATGTTTGGGTGTAAAACTCAGAACATGTTTGTCATAAAGAACTATTTACAGACATCAGACCCAGTAAAACAGAAATAGGTAGGTAGGTTTTAGGGGACATGCAGCAATTCACAAAATTGTCCTCTTTTTGGGGGGTTTCATTTTTAAATTCTAATTCATGGGTCATAAGAAGGTGCACGTTGATGTAAAGGCGACTTCATGTCTTGTTCCATCCTGATGAGGAGCGGGGAAGATGGATGCAGTCAATCTGCAGTGATGTCCTTCACTGGGACACTTCAGAAGCAAACTGCTATAAAACCAGGATTTTATTCACTCATCTCCTCCTGAATCCTGTTCTATTCGGGCAAATTAAGTCGCTGATCAGCTGATTCAAATGCACAGCGTCTGATATGAGATACTGTGCTGCAAACAGCTGACAACACGCTCCTGCCCGCGGATATTTTACCCGCTGGTTGCGGTAATTGTGACGTCCTGTTGTCTCATACAGACACAAGGTATCGTCTCTCTCTCTGAAAAACATTTTGGACACGTCTCTTTCGGTATTTAAACTTCATAACTCCCACGAAAGCCAGACGGGAAGTGGCTGTACCGTGTCACGTGACCAATGTGAACCAATAACATTGCCCATTGCCTGCGCTTAGCATTGAACCCCCCCCCTATTCTGATCACGTTCAGCAATCGATGCAGCTGGAAATATCAGGTTTGATTGAGACAACACATTCAGGAAAAAGAGACATTTTCAATGATGCCAAACATGATGGGGTTCAGACGAGCACCGCGGTGCTGCGCTGCATTTACAAACACCAACTTTCAGACAAAGTATCATGAAATAAACTCCTAAAATGTTTATTTTTGACGTTTTTTTTTTTTTTTAACACTAGTCTGAAAGAAAACATGTTTAAGGAGAAAAAAAAAAAAAAATCTCAAAATTAACCAGGTGATGAAAAAACAGGGTTTCGCCTGCCGTGCCTCGCCTTGAAAACAAGTTGCATCCTTCATGCTGTGGGTCGGCCCCTTTAAAGTGTGCGGTGCAGCAGTTACTCAGCACACTTGACAGGTACGGTTAAAAATACCTTTGGACCAGGTGTTTTAGCAGGCAGGCATTGAGAGCTGGGCGCCATTTTCAAATTGAAAGTTTCACCATGGTTTTTTCAGTGTTAACCATTCCTGCTTCTCTTCCTGACCGTGGTCGGGAAGACAGGGGAGAACCGTTTTCTCCAGGGCCGAAGTAGCTTCGGGGCTAACTCCCAAACGTAACTCTACGCTTTGAGTCGGGTGGTGGCACACACATAACAGGCCGTGGTTGCTGAAGAGAGGGGCTTTATTTTCCAGACTGCACCATACAAGTCTTATGTTACGCTCTCTGCCTGCTCCAGTCTCCGTCCCTCCGTACTACTCTCTTTTTCTCCCGCACATATCCTCACACATACGCTCGTCCAGTCACACACTTCTTCTTCTTTTTCCTCCGATCTCAGTTCACAGCGCCGCCAATAGGCCGTGTGCGCACCCTCACGCGTTCACTCACACTCATGCTCTGAGCTGTCTACCTCACATAAGACACATCACACAACACTACCCCCACCATGGATTGGCAATTAACTAATTCCATTCCATCTAAACAGCACACAAAAACTGGTACACAATCTCCATATCTGTAGGCCTAAAAGAATAATGAAGAGACAGTTGTGTCCAACATGTGTAAAGCAAATAAGTAGGCAGATTGTACTACAAGTGTCTACACAGTGAAAAATCTAGCTCATTTAGCAGTGAACATACGAGTGAAAGAAAAATACATAGAAAGGCAATTGTTTCTAATTAAACAAAAGAGTGCATTACATTCTAATACCTATTCTTTGGAGACTGGAGGAAATACTTACTGACTGATCTGATAAGGATACGTACAATGGAATAAAAGTGCATGTATATAAAAGCATTGCTTCTTCAGCATTTTTTTTTTTTTTAAACAACAACAAACAATGGAAAAGTGCTTCCTGTTGTGAATGCATAGAACATTGTAAACAATACTAGAGTCCAACATGACCTGTGAAGTCTCTAGTGCAAGTATGAACAGTTATGACTCAGTGACCCAGTCCCCATACCAGTTTGGTTTCCTGCGCTGACGTGCAGGCAGTGAGACATGCTGGGCCTGGTTGTGTGGCTCTCCCACTGCACCCCCACCATGGTCAAGTGTCACATGGGAAGGAGTGGATGGAAGAGGCCCGATCACATGGAGGTCATCCGCAGGTGGCGTGGACAGCAGGGAGGTGCCAGGGCTGTCCCTGCAGGCAGTGGAGTAGAGATTATGCAGGCCGAGGTCCTGGCCTGCTGGATCTTCATCCACGTCTGGGGGCAGGATCTCAGAGGGCATCCAGTCTTGGGCTCGGTCCAGGACCCAGGTGTTGTCCAGGGGCTCACGGCTGCGGTACGGTTTCAGTTGATCATGGTGGACGACTTTTACTTTGGCTCTAGGGCTCTTTTGGATCCTATAGACTAGATCATCCAGCTGTCCCATAACAAAGAAAGGTCCTTCGTATGAGGGGAGGAACTTTTTGACTTTGTTTTTGACATGGCGTGTTCCTTTGATGAGATACCACACTGCATCCCCGACTCTGTACTGCGTGTGGCAGATGTTCTTGTTATATTGTCTTTTAGCTCGTGTGACTGACTCACCCAAGGCTTCTCGAGTGATGTTGTGAGCCAGTTCCAGCCGCTCGCGCATTTGTTGCACGTACTCAGGAGTTAAAGGTGCAGGATCAGAGTCCGGAGGCAAACCAGCTACGAGGTCAACTGGCTCACTTATTTCACGTCCGAACATCATGTAGTTAGGTGTGAAACCAGTTGCGCTGTGCTTGGTCGCTCTGTAGGCCATAACTGCGTATGGAATCATTAGGTCCCAGTCCCAATGACAGCGTTCTGCGGTAGAGGCCAGGATCTTTTGAAGTGTAGCATTGAAACGTTCGACCTGCCCGTCTGACTGCGGTCGAAATGGCGTAGTGTGGGTTTTCTCAATGCCAAACAGGCGGCACATTTCTTGGAACACCTCTGATTCGAAATTGCGCCCTTGGTCGCTGTGCAGAGAGTGAGGCACTCCAAAGCGACAGACCCATTCAGTTGCAACAACGTGTGCCACTGTGACGGCTTTTTCATCTGGGATTGGAAATGCTTCAGTCCATTTTGTGAAGTACTCCTGTATCACGAGCACATAGCGGTTTTTGCGTTCAGTCTCATTGAGAGGGCCCATAATGTCCAGTGCAATGCGCTCCATGGGGGCTCCAACTCTGACAGTTCCCATGGGCGCTTGTGGAGTTTTGTGGGGCCTGGCTCTGCATGCGCAGTTAGCACAAGTCTGGCACCATAAGGCCACATCTTCTCTCATGTGGTACCAGTAGTATCTGGTTTGAAGTCTGGCCACAGTCCGTTCAACACCAAAATGTCCCCCTACTGGCCCCTCATGCATTTGGCGCATAACGTCGGGTTGCAGTTTGCGTGGCAGAAGAATTTGGGGATAGAACTGTGTGTCACCCAAACAGTAAAAGCGACGTACCAAAACACCGTCTTTGAGATACAGTCTTTTCCATTGGCTCCAGTATGTTTTGGTGGCTGGACTGCATGGGGAAACTGTAGTCCATGGAGGGCGTTCACTCTTAGCCTCCAGCCAAGCTCTGATTGGTGCAATGTCTGAGTCAGTAGCCTGGGCCTGGCGTAGTTCCTCCACAGTCCAGCCAGGAAACAGTGTGGTCTCATTTGTATTTGTCACATAGATAGTCTCTGTTAGTTTTACAGTGTCCTTGTTGGTCAGGTTGTTTGCGCTTACCCCCACCGGACTCACAGCTGTGGTTGTTGTGTGTGTCTCTACCCCCACCGGACTCGGCAACAGGGAACTGGTGTCAGAGTCCAAATTGCACTGAACCGCCTGGTGACTTGTGGTTCTCCGCTGCGAGCAGGGGTCCTGCAGATTACATGGACAGGACTGGCGGCAAGGCCTGCGGGAGAGACTGTCTGCATTAGTGTGTAAACGACCTGGGCGATGAATGATCTCAAACTCGTACTCCGCTAGCTTCTCAAGCCACCGGGCTAACTGGCCTTCCGGCTCTTTCATCCGTGTTAGCCAGCGTAGGCTGCTGTGGTCGGTACGCACCTTGAAGGGCCGTGCAAGTAGGTACTGGCGAAAATGCGCTGTAAAGTCGACTATGGCTAGCAACTCTCGTCTCGTCGTACAGTAGTTCTGTTCGGTCTTTGTTAGTTTGCGGCTCCCGTATGCTAGCACTCGTTCTGCGCCATCCTGCATTTGTGAGAGGACGGCACCAATGCCGGTGTCACTGGCATCGGTGTCGAGGATCATTTCACCATGGTCCAGTGGGTAGCCTAAAACAGGAGCGGTGGTGAGGCGGTGCTTGAGCATGTCAAAGGCGGCTTGGTGTTCAATGCGCCACTGGAAGTGTGCGTTTTTCTTTGTCAGGTTGTGTAATGGCTCGGCGATGGAGGCAAAGTCTTTAACAAACCTGCGGTAATAAGAGGCAAGGCCAATGAAACGTCTAACCTCTTGGACCGACGTGGGAGTGGGCCAGGCTTGGACTTTGTGGACCTTGCCGGGGTCAGTAGCCACACCATGTTCGGACACAATGTGACCTAAGTAGGCAACTTGGCGGTGGAATAAAGAGCATTTAGCTGGTTTCAGTTTGAGGTTTGCTTCTTTAAGTCGCTGAAACACTTGGCTCAGCCGCTGCAACATCTCAGGAACGTCCTTGGCCAGCACAATGATGTCGTCCAGGTAGACGAGGCACGTCTCCCACTGCATACCAGCCAGGACGCGATCCATAAGACGCTGGAACGTCGCCGGTGCGTTGCATAAGCCAAATGGCATGACGTTCCACTCAAATAATCCTTTTCGAGTGCAAAAGGCGGCTGCGCGGCGAGCTCTTGGCGTTAGCTCAACCTGCCAATAACCTGAAGCAAGGTCTAAAGTGCTGAACCATTTGGCGGTGGCAAGTGTGTCCAGGGTGTCCTGAATGCGGGGTAGCGGGTATGCGTCAGTGATGGTGCGGTCATTAAGTGCCCTGTAATCTACACAAAGGCGGTAAGTCCCATCCTTTTTACGCACCATGACAATCGGTGAAGCCCAACTGCTGTGGCTGTGGGTGGCAAGGCCACTCTGGAGGTTCTCACGAATCTGCTGATCTGCGTGCTGCTGCTTTTCCCCAGCCATCCGACGAGGGAGCTGCTTCACTGGAGCACCAGGCCGGGTTATTATGTCATGCTGCACAAGGTTGGTCCTTCCCAGGTCAGCAGGTCCTCTGGAAAACACACTTTCATAGGCACATAATAGGTTAGACAGTTTACGTTTTTCATCATCATTAAGGTCCACAGAACTCTGAACATAGAGCTCCTGGAGGTGCACCGGGACAGCAGGGGAGCTGGCTGAGAAGTCTGCCTTCGTGGGGACGCTGGACGGGGCCACAGCCTCAGCCGACTGAAGCAGGCCTGCGATAGCACCTTCTTTTATGGTGACTGCTTTGTTGCCAGGGTTAAAGAGGCGTAGTGGAACAACCGTGGTGAGACGAGAGTTGACCAGAACTCTGGCAATCAGTATTTTGTGCTTCTCAACAAAACCTTTTGTGGGGCTGAGCATCATGTCTCCCTGAACAGCTTGGTTACAATGAACAGTGCCCCCAACTAAGTACTCTTGTCCAGGTTCAACCACCACAGTTCTGGCTACTCTCACAGCGTGTGACTTTTGTGCAGTCTCTGGGTGAAAGTAAGACACTTCTTCTCCAAATAAAACTATTCGGTGCTTACCGAAATCAAGGCGGGCCTCTGCTTGGGTGAGGAAAGGGTGGCCAAGCAGCACTTCATTGCCTGCTATGTCAGCTACCAGGAAGTCTATTTCAACTTGGCGGTTGTTGATGCTGACAGGTATGCTGGTCTCACCAAGCACTGGTACGTCTCCAGGTCCCACCCCGAGCAGAGTCTCTACGTTGGATGGCTGAAGCGGAGGTCTCATGTCCTGATGAATAGCACTGTAATGATGAAGAGGAAGCACGTTCCTCCGTGCTCCGCTGTCCAAAACTGCACACACCTCCATCTCATACATGCACATATGGATGCTCATTTCCCGATTTTGACCTTTAAGGTGGAGCACGGTGAGTTGCGAGTTTTCATGGGGGGTGCTTTGGATAAAAGTCTTTGCACTTCTGTGGGGGGACGAACACTGACTTTGTTTGTGACCCCAACCATTACAGTTATGGCAGCGAATATCACTCTTTCTAAAGTTCTTATGCTGCTTTTGTGTCTTTGAAAAGGTGCGTGGGACAAAATGATCAGATGAGGGGCCAGCTGCAGGTGTAGATGCAGTTACAGTCTCATCTCTGTCTCTCTCTCTGACAACAGCGGCTCGGGGCCTGCGTTCAGTAAGGTTGCGGGCCCCTGGCTGCATGACGCTGGTGACATATGACGCAGCCCTCCTTGTGGTTTCGTGGCGGTGGGCTATCTCATAAGCTCTGGCTAAGGTGGCTGGACGTTTTTCTAACAGTCTTTGAACCAGCTCTGCATCGCCCAGGCCATTTGTGAAAACTTCAACAGCTATAGCATCCTGTTCAGCCTCAGACCAATCCCCATAAGCTACAGCCACTTTTCCATAAATATCATCTCTGAATACATGAAGGGCCTCACCAGCTTTACGTACTCTTTGCCTCAGCTCTACCACCACAGCCGCTGCATGATCTGAAGAAGGGCCGTATGCAGTCTCGAGTTCCTCCAGCAGGCGGCGATAATCCCATTTGGATGAGCGGGGGTTTCTGTGGACAATGGCACCTGCAGCTCCAATGAGACAGAACTTCAGCTGGATGGCCTTCGTTTTAGCTGACCAGTGATTGGCCTCTGCGCAGCTCTCAAATCTGTGCAGGAACTCTCTCCATGGCGTGCTGCCATCATACTGGCCAGGACGTAAAGTGGGGACTCTCTCTTTAGGATTGTACTCCTCATCACTGTCTGATGGAGGAGACTGATGGGATGTAGAGCGGCTCTTATGTGGAGATGGATGACAGGGATGGCTTAATGGGGAACGTCCATGGTTAGCAGTCTCTTCTGGATTAATGTAAGGGTACAACAGGGGACGTGTATTTGCTTCTGGATTGGAAGTGGCTGGTGTACTATGTACAAAACTTCCCATGTGAGCAGTGGAGAATGGGTTCGTGTCTGGATGATTCACCTTTAACGACATGTTTGGAGCAGGATAGGGAGGTATATAACAGCCTGATCCTTCCGCGAGGCCGTGACTTTGCCTGCCGACTCCGAAAAAGGGGTTTGTGGGGGCAAACTGAGCGGGGCTGGTAACCGGTGCGAGCAGATCTCCTCCACTAGCATGTGTGTTAGCGCAGTTTTCATCACACAGAAACGGGTTGTAATGCTCACATTTCCTCTCAGTCCTGCGCTCTCGAGCTTCCATGGTACCATGTCCGTTGTTCTGGACGTTGGTTAGCGACATGAACGGGTTTGAGTAGTTAGTTTCTAGTCCATAAACGTCGGGGACGTAGCGAGCGGCCGCCATTTTGCTTAGCATAGCTCGGCTACTATTAGCCACGTAACAGTCACTCGGCTTAGCCGTTATTGTCCTTTTATGCTCAGTGCTCACCACTCTTTTAACAGCGAGAGGGTCCCTTCGTGGTCGCCAGTGTTAACCATTCCTGCTTCTCTTCCTGACCGTGGTCGGGAAGACAGGGGAGAACCGTTTTCTCCAGGGCCGAAGTAGCTTCGGGGCTAACTCCCAAACGTAACTCTACGCTTTGAGTCGGGTGGTGGCACACACATAACAGGCCGTGGTTGCTGAAGAGAGGGGCTTTATTTTCCAGACTGCACCATACAAGTCTTATGTTACGCTCTCTGCCTGCTCCAGTCTCCGTCCCTCCGTACTACTCTCTTTTCCTCCCGCACATATCCTCACACATACGCTCGTCCAGTCACACACTTCTTCTTCTTTTTCCTCCGATCTCAGTTCACAGCGCCGCCAATAGGCCGTGTGCGCACCCTCACGCGTTCACTCACACTCATGCTCTGAGCTGTCTACCTCACATAAGACACATCACACAACATCAGTAACAAAGTTCCAACCATGAGCTACTGAAAACCCACATCCTCTCTGACATCACCCACATTTCCCACAAGAGTGCCACATTTTGATCTTTGGAAACACAGACAGAAGATGTACAACATGAGAGGTTAGATCAAAGAAAAACACTTCCACAGTCGAACACCCTTCCCATTTTCATTTCACTGTTTTCCCCATAAACATTCAAGCTTAAACTCATTCAGATAATCTAAGTCAGCGCCCCCGCCCCACCCTGGTGGTGGTACTTTTGTATGTCATCACTGGGTGAGCTTTTATCTTTTAGCCCTCTTACTATAAGACTTTCTGGAGCATTTCCACTTTAATGTTTGCTTTCTTAATTGACAGACTTGGAATGATGAAAAATTAATAGAATACATGAGGAAAATGTCACGGACTAGATAACTCAGAAATGCCTGCCTTGGCCTAAGAGATTAAAGACAGTCTTTACTTGAAAAGCTGGAATTTATATATGACCCAAATGTGTCTGAATGCAGTGGCTTCGGGTGGGGCCCCCAACATCACTTATCAGTGCATGGGAGGATTTCTAGTGTGGTCAGGCGTCTTTCTTTAGCATAATGAGTCTGTAAATGCTGCTTTGCTGCCTTGCCAGCCAGAAAAAAGAGCTTTCTTCGCTCCTGTCACAACCTTATCAACGACTTGCAGATGTATCACTTGCATCAGCTACATTTGGCAAATAGCTAACAAAACAATAAAAGCTCAAGGGATCAGATGTATATAAAAACAAACCTACAGCATCTGCACAAGAAAATTAACACCTTATCAAAGCAGACCTGAGATAAAAGCAATAACACACTTGGCAACTGTTTGGAGGATAGTGTTTTCCATCAGGGAGATGCCTCAGCATCACTTGCTTTACCGTGTCTCACTCACAGTATTAGCTGTAAGGAAGTTGGCAGGAACAGAAGCATTTCTTCAATCTGAGAATGTGCTGTGCAGCTCTGAGGCACTGGCGGGGCGTTAAGTGTCAATGCTATGTTATCTTGCTCAGCTACCATTTATCCACGGAGGTCTTGCTTAAATATCTTTTCTACCATGTGGTCTTGGATGTTTTGGTTTTAACAGCTATTCAGCCAGAAACATTGCAGTTGCAGTTGCAATGTTTCTCATATCATTTACAGTTTTATGAGTACTTCTATCTAATCCGACGATGTGTATTCCTGCTGTTTTCCCTGACTTTAGTTTCCTTTGTCTCTCACTCAGCACCTCTTCTGAATGGCTGTCCTAAAAAACAAGATAAAGGCTTAAAGGTGCAGGATGTAAGAATTACTGACATCTAGTGGTAAAGATGGTTATTTGTCATTTTCTTTTAAATGACTTCATATTCCAGCACTGTTGAGAATGTATGGTGGCCATTGGTGGCCAAAATTCTCCCAGACATAAAGATGTTTTCATGTGTGAGTGGATCCAGTGGTCTCAGGTGTATCTGTGACTGGACTATTAATAACTACTTTTAATGTCTTTTAAGGCATTACTGATCCCAAACAGTCTCTAACTCCCATTAAACAAAGCTGGAACAGCAGTTTTAAAGTTCAGAGTTCTCACTTCACTCACATTGTTTTGTCCATTCAGGGACACCATAGTAAAAATGGTGGAACAAATATGGCAGCCTCCATATGTGCACTGCCCAGCAAGTAGATATAAATGACTCATTCTAAAAAAATTAAATAAATAACAGCTGTTCTAGTAATACACATAAATAGAAACAGTTTTGAATTATATATCACATTTTTCTGCCATTGACCTTTGATTTTTTACACACTGTACCTTTAATGAGTTCACTTCATATTAAACCTCTGCTATTCAGTTCACTTCTGTAAAGGTAACTTTTGTTCCATAGTTAACTTGGTGCAGAGCGAGTTATGTTTGGCAGTACAGATATGACCCAACATCCCTGAGCAAGATAAATTTGTAGAGTATAGATGAGTAGTTGGCTGAATAGGTGGGTGAGATCAAGTTTTTTATTGCCGTGGACACGTAATCAGGGTAACTCGTCTTTTTGGATGACCTGTCCAGGTGCAAATCCAGGATTACATAGTGTTTCCCCGTAACAATCACATTTGTATACGAAAGGTCTGGCAACATATCATAGGTTTTGCATAACTGCTGGATCGTCAGTGTTGGGACCATAAATGTTAAGAAGTGTTACATGGACTGAGGACAGGTATCCAGTTAGTAGGGTTGGGCATCATTTTAACTTTAATTATTCTGGTTCTGATTCGATTTCCTTCTTTTGATTCCGGTTCCTAACAATTCTCGATTTCAATATTTTTAAGAGGCAGGGTCCAAAAAAAGTTTACTTTTTTTTTTTTTTGTGAACAAATACACTACTCACAAAAAGTTAGGGGTATTTGGTTTAGCCACCATTGCTGTTAGCTTTTCTTTCAATAAGTTGTTTGAGATGGAGGAATTACCACATCATAATTCCAGTTAAATGTCCAACGTTCATGATATAATATCAGCAAGGTGAGACCATTTGACATTTTCCTTAAATTTTACCCCAAAAGTTGAATATCCCTGACTTTTTGTGAGTAGTGTAAATCAAATAACAGACATGGACATGAATATAGTAAATTCCAGCTCTGCTTTTGTTCTGACATAAGGCATTTGATTGAATTAAAAAAAAAAAAAAAAAAAAAAAAACGTAGAAAAGGAAATAAAAAATGATCCCTGGTGAAACTGAACAGACCTAGAGTTATAGGTCATTCCTCATTAAAAGACCTTAAAGGGATGCAACACCCACAGACTGATGTGCCTTCATTTTCTACTCACCCTCATGCTGAGCAAGACTCTGAAGCACTTTTAATATCTCAAATGCAGCCAGAGATTTGGGGGGGGGGGGGTTCATATCCGCCAACTTTCATATAATGAAGTCACTGGCGCAAAAAAACAAAAAAGGTCCATTAATGTCCACAAAAGCTTGGCAATACTGCTCGTCCAATGTAATCCAAGTGTCCTGAGTGGGTAGCGTCCATAATTTACTCGAAATGACATAATTTAGTATATTTTTGCAGCCTGAACAGTAGTACATCGTACTTCCACGATGCGCGTCCATGTGAGTTCACAACACGAGGGAAGCTGTGGCATTCAACGCCTATTCTGCTGATAATACGAGCATAGAAGAAGAAATTTGCTGTTTACATTGAGCTAAGAGCGACCAAGCTGCGGACAAACACAAGAGGGGTTGGCTATTGATTTAAAAGAAAGAAAGAAAGAAAGAAAGAAAGAAAGAAAGAAAGAAAGAAAGAAAGAAAGAAAGAAATAAAGAAAGACAGAAAGAGAGAAAGAAGGAAAGAATGTACGATCTCATCTGGTTTGGTCTGCCATGGTTTCCCTAGTGTCGTAAACTCGCATGGATGCGCATCAGGGAAGTACAATTTACTACTGTTTAGGCCATAAAAATATACTAAACGATGTCGTTTTGAGTAAATTAAGGACGCTACCCACTCAGGACACTTGGATTACATTGGACGGGCAGTCCAATGTAATCCATAGTCCGTCCGTCCGTCCTTGGATCTCCAGCTGTATTTGAGGTATTAAAAAAGTTCTCCAGAGTCTTGTTCAGCATGAGGATGTGTAGAAAATGAAGGCACATCATCCTGTGGGTGTTGTATCCCTATATTATCTGACAATGGGGCAGTGTCTGGATCATGAAGCAGAGGTAAATATCTACTGCTGTGTCTGCAGCTCCTGTAGCCTCTAATGCAGTGATTCCCAACTCTGGTCCTCAAGGCACACTATCCTTAAGACTTTCCATTTTGCCCTGCTCAGACACAGCTGATTCAAATTAAATGGATCTCTGATGAGCACTGCACCAGTCTGCTACTGACCCATTAGTGTGAGTCAGCTGTGTTTCAACAGGGTAACATGGAAAGTCTTCAGGATAGTGTGCCTTGAGGACCAGGGTTGGGAATCACTGCTCTGGTGTGTGCCCTGAGATTGGGGAGGGGCTGCGGCAGCCCACAGTAAATGAAACGTTCTTTCACGTTGGTCTCAAAAAGTCTCTAATAAGACCAGAAAATGTCACTAGATACTTCGCTTGCAGCTTTATTAAAAGGATGTAACAAGAGGGTCTGAAAACTCATTAAAGTTGTACTTCCATGGTCATTTCATTAATATTTCTGTGTTCTCCATTATTATTGAATGCATTCTGCATCGTTTCTGTTTAAAAAAAACCTTCTGGTTTCTTTGTATCCAGCTGTATTTGTATACTAGAAGAGAGGCTTGTGGTCCAACAGCAGGCTATTCCGGGTCCTTCTCATGAATTTCCGTCTGATTGGCTGCCTCCCATCAGTGTATGAAGGAAGCTCCGCCCTCCACTCTTGTTTCGTTACAGACAGGAAATAGAGCCGACAAACAAGTTTGTTCCACCATGCTAACAAACAGTTAGCTAATTAGCTTCTCAACTCCAAAGCTACAGTCGTGCTGTCTTCACTTCTAGTGTGTAGTGGAGGGTTACCTGCCTTCCAATGGACAGATTTAAACCCCACGTGGGATATGCTATTTGCAATGTGACGTAGAACTGCGAGGCTGTTCCCGATTCGCTCTTTTCTTTGTATTGTTTCTCTGATGAGAAAGCACAGCCGACTGGGGGGGAACGCAACGCTAGCAAGTCAGCATGTGTAAGTAAACAAGGGGAAACCCTCCGTATTTCAGAAGGAGCAAGTTAAACGGGTTTTCAGTGGAAGGAGGCCTTTAAATAAAGCAACAAAACACTGAGTTTTGCCATGTGTGTAAACGTAATCGCGTGTGTCAGAAAATCAGCACTAACAAACGTCCCGCTTCTGGCACATTTTTAATGTTCGGCGGCTTCTTCTTCTGGTTTGGCGGACTGGGCAGTGGAAATAGGAATAGAAATTTAAAAACTTGAACAATTGCAGGAGAATCAGAAAGTTAGTCCCAGTTCTAATCAATTCTCAATGCCAAACTCGACCAGTTACTGTGAGAAAATAACCATTCGGGTCACTTTCTGTCATTTTTCTTGAGAATAATGGCCTCACCTCAGGTCTTGTTTATAAATGGAGATTGGAATATCTGGCCTACCCATCTGCATCACAACCGGTTATGCTCAAGTGGTCTTATGAGTGTTTCCTGGAGGAACATAAGATCAGCAGACAGGGTTTGAAGATGTGACAACATTTTAGCTTGTTTAATACGGTGACCCATGCCTTGTATATTCCAGCTCTGAGGCACTGGCAGGGCATTAAGTGTCAATGCTATGTTATATTGTTTAGCTTCCATTTAGCCAGGGAGGTCTTGCTAGAATACGTCTTCTCTCCTGTTTAACAGTCATGACTTGTCTTGACTTTCCATGACAAGCGTAGTTTCCAGAGTGTAGACTGTCACTGAAGGAAACCAACACAGACTGATTAAAGCACCTTCAACTAGAGCTTAAACTTATTGACCTGTGAAGGATTTACATGTAAGCCCATTTATAAGTTTCACATATGTATTATTACGTATTCTATACTTGCTGTCAACATTAGAATTGCAGCTGAAAGAAAAAGGTGTTTACGTGGTACTCAGCTTTACTTAGGCCTTCTAGAGTTTTGCTCAGTTCTTTGTTCGTTTGTTTCTTTGCCTTTACAAAGTGTCCCTTGTGCTTCAGGTCCACTCTCTGCCTGCCAGACTGCCACTGTGCTTCAACCAGATTGTTTCAATCTGCCACGATGACTCTCCCTGCATGCCACTCTGCTCTGCTACTCCCCACCTGCCAGACACACTTTCCACCGCCGCCTGCACTCTGCTCAAATCGCTCAGCCTTCAGCTATTTTCAGTCCCCAATCTTCACGGACCAACCACTCTTTTCCACCTACAATATAAGTCCACCTTCAAAAGAGGAAATAACTAACTGATATACTGTGTGTATATATATATAAATGAAGAGTTTATTTGCAGAAGCAGTTAACTCAGTTTTTTTTCTAAATGGCGGTTAACTGTTTTTGCAAATGAACTATATAATATACAGTATATATACAGTATATATATATATATATATATATATATATATATAACATATATATATATATATATATATATATATATATATATATATATATATATATATATATATACGTATACAGTATAAAATCTCAATTAGATTCAGGTGGGGACTTTGACTAGGCCACTCCAAAGTCTTCATTTTGTTTTTCTTAAGCCATTCAGAGGTGGACTTGCTGGTTTGTTCTGGATCATTGTTCTGCTGCAGAACCCAAGTGCGCTTCAGCTTGAGGTCATGAACAGATGGCCGGACATTCTCCTTCATGATTTTTTGGAAGACAGCAGAATTCATGGTTCCATTTAGCACAGCAAGTCTCTCAGGTCCTGAAGCAGCAAAACAGTCCCAGACCATCACACTAAAACCACCATATTTTACTGTTGGCATGATGTTCCTTTTCTGAAATGCCGTGTTACTTTTACACCAGATGTAATGGGACCTACACCTTTCAAAAAGTTCAACTTTTGTCTCTTCAGTCGACAGAGTATTTTTCCAAAAGTCTTGAGGATCATCAAGATGCTTTCTGGCTAAACTGAGATGAGCCTTTATGTTCTTTTTGCTCAGCAGTGGTTTGGGTCTTGGAACTCTGCCATGCAGCCATTTCTGCCCCCCAGTCTCTTTCTGATGGTGGAGTCATGAACACTGACCTTAATTGAGGTAAGTGAGGCCTGCAGTTCTTGGATGTTGTTCTGGGGTCTTTTGTGACCTCTTGGATGAGTCATTGCTGTGCTCTTGGGGTAATTTTGGTCGGCCGGCCGCTCCTGGGAAGGTTCACCACTGTTCCATGTTTTCACCATTAGAAATGGCTTTGTAACCTTTTCCAGACTGATAGATCTTAGATTGATAGATCACGCGATAGATCACGCATTTGCGTGCTGACGTCACGTACGCGTCTCCAACATGATATTTATTTATCTATCTACATTTATTTTTCCTAAATCAGTTAAGTGTTTCCTCGGCTGTCTGCTTGGGATGGTCGTCTTGCTGAAAGATCCAGCCTCTTTTTTCATCTTCAGCTGCAGATGGCAGCAGATTCTGGTCCAGAATGTCTCTCTACTTTTCTCCATTCATTCTTCATTCAATGATATGAAGGCTACCAGTACCACATGCTGAGATACAGCCCACACCATGATGTTCCCACCTCCTAACTTCACTATTGCTATAGTGTTTTTGGGCTCAAGTGCAATGCCATTTCTCCTCCAAACAAGTTGTCTTATGACATCCGAAGACTTCAGTTCTGGTCTCATCTGACCGGACTATGTTTCCCAGAATGTAATGGGTTTGTCCATGTTTGTGTTGTAAACTTTAAACCAGCATCAACATGTATTTCTTCAGAAATGGAGTCTTGCGTGGTGCGCATGCATGAAGGCCATGGTGGTTGAGTGCATTACTTCTTGTTTTCTCTGGAACAACTGTACCTGCTGATTCCAGGTCTTTCTCAAGCTCTCCAGGAGTGGTCCTGGGCTGTTGGAGAACCTTTCTGATTATACTTCTGACTCCTCTGTCTGAAACCTTGTGAGGAGCACCTGGCCATGGCCGGTTTATCCCATATGTCAGGCTATGGTGAAGTGGGGCTGGGCTATGACCGGTTCTACACCAGGTGTTGTGCCGAAAAATGGCCCGGAGTCAGCATACTTTACAAACAACTGTCTGGTCTGCAGTGGTCTCTTTATATCCAAACCACATCCATGTGACAGAAGTTGCCCATTAAGTTGCATCTTAATTTGAAATACTGCAGTATAGCACCTATCACGGAGTAAACAATAGAGTTTTATATGAAACAACAGAGATTCTTCCTTTTCTCCTCCATAAAGTTGAATTCCCCACAATGATGCCTTCCCTGGACCCCTGATTTCCCTTGGTGCAGCTGCATAGCATCTTCCATCAGGTACTCCCACTCTACTAAATGCCAATTTTCTTCAAAACCCACTTCTTTTTCCAACTTTAAAAAGCTCTTTCAAAGGCCACAGACACGGAATAACAGTCCTCACAGAGTCCCAGCAGGTAAAATGGACTTTAATATGTTCAAGTGCTTTTTTTAAGCAGGACGTCTGAATTAATAAATTCCTTCACAAATTTTACCTACTGTTCAGAACCTGTTCATTCACCCTTCCTGCCCTTGAGAACAGGGCAGTTAAGTTAAAATGTGATCTGAATTCTCATCCCAGTATGACACACCAAGTGTCTTTTGTGTGTATTTTTTAGGTAATTATTGATTGCTTGGTGTAGTGGAATGGACCTGTAAATGGAGTGTAATTATATGTTGTCAAACAGGAATTACATTAACTTTCACCCAAAATAAATAAGAGAAAAACTAGCCAGTGAGCAAATTATTTCTGTCGTGTGACCATATAAACATACTGTGTCTCTTTTGTTGTAGCCTCACTCTTTGTAATTATCTTGCTCCACACCCTGTTCATTTTACAATCACCTGCCCATCTGTCAATGTCCCTCTCTGTGAGCTTCAGACTTCTGCAACAAACAGCAAACTGCTTCCCCCAACACTCACTGCTTGGCCAGCTATCTCATAAATGTCACGAATTGGGGCCCTTGTTCTTTTTTATGTGACATGAGTAGGTGCCCTGACTGGCCACATTTAATCTTTGTGTAATGCCCTTAGGCCCCATTAAACACAAGCCAACACTTGTAGTCTGGGAATAACTTTCCCCTGCAGCACAGTCCTATGCTGTCATGGCTTTAAAGGAGAAATCAGCTAATGTTGTGAACAAGTTTTAGCAGAGATTATACGTGAAGAAATTTCTGTAGAGACTTTGAAATTAGCAAAGAAACAGAAAACAACAAAGGGGTGAAGGAAAACGGCTTTCCATAAAAGGAAAATCAGAACAGTATTTAATATAACAAATATTCACATCTGTGCATTGATAAATAATTTAGTCATTTGATTGTTAATTTAATATTAATTTCTATGCAGGAGGAGATGTGTAGACAATTTAACAATTTAACCCTGCAGCCCCACAAATCTGAGCAGAGCAGACCTGTCGGAGAAGTTTTACCAGTCACATATAGGACAATATAAAACAATCCTAAAATGGGCCCAGAGGAGTTTTTTTTGGACAACATGCCAACATGCTCCAAGTTCATGCATTAGTAGCGACTGGCCACCAGTTATTATTGTCGTTTCCAGCGTTCGTAACAAACGGCCACGATCGTGTCCATGATTTAATAATGCGTGGCGGGGATAACATCTGTGGCCGTGCTGTAGTGACGTGTGGCCACCAGTTATTATTGTCGTTTCCAGCGTTCGTGACAAACGGCCACGATCGTGTCCATGATTTAATAATGCGTGGCCGGGATAACATCTGTGGCCGTGCTGTAGTGACGTGTGGCCACCAGTTATTTTTACTCTTACTGATGTTATCAAATGTTTTTTTGTGAAAAACTACAATAGACAATACATTGTAGTGGCTTCTCATCCCGGCATGAAGTTCTTCTGCGCGTGGTTACTGGTAAGATTACGTCCCTTATTAAATCTGTAACATAAATTATAGCCGCTCTGTCCAATGATACTGTTTAATCAGCTGTTTGTTGTCAAAGCCAAAATGTCCTTCAGCTCCCGGAACGTCCACGCACATCTCTCAATGACATCTTCTTGTGGCAGCTCCAACCCACTTAACCCCAGCTGTGCACCGGGTCCGTGAGCACAGAGCCAGGCAGCACAATGGCTTTGCTCCGACCTCCATGGCACGAGCATTTACACCATGTACTGAGCGCCCACAAGCACACCAGCTGTTGAGATCTGTAAAATCACAGAATCATGGGAGGGATTGCAAGATTGCCAATGATTTCCATCCAAATGGTTCATTTTGTCCACATGATTGTGAGTCATTGTTTCTTATTCCTCCAAACCTTGGACACTGAGCCTCTCTGATTTTGAAGGAAGGAGGGGCCTGCAGGAGCTTTCACGTCAGTCTCCAAAACCACCAGAAAAAGTTGCTTCATGTCACCAATTGTTTTTTTGGTAGAAAGTCACTAGAAGGGTCTGAAAAATTGCTGAATATAGCAACAAAGTCGCTAAGTTGGCAACTCTGAACCACAAACATACATCCCAACATCAGTGTCTGTAGTAAAGTACCGTAAAACTAATTGCGCACTGTCAATGACACGATGTACACGGCAGTAAATTAATCAAACACATACACACCTTAAGATGTTTTATGGTGGGGCCAACGAGCAAACTCTGCTGGAGAGCAGTGAAGCTACTACCTTGGTACCAAAAAATTGGAGTTCTTTCTTCATCCACTAGAGGCTCCAAGATAGAGCAAATCCCCATGGACTCCCATGTTAAGAAAGACAATGAACAGCAGAATAAACATGTCTACAGCAGAAATGAAAACGTTTACAGCAGGAATAACCATGTTTACAGCAGAAATAAACATGTTTACAGCAGAAATGAAAACGTTTACAGCAGAAATAAACATGTTTACAGCAGAAAATAAAATGTTTACAGCAGTAACAAACATGTCTACAGCCTGGTTCAAAGCATCATTTTAGGTTTAATTGGTCAAGATTACCTTCATGTCAACTGTGAGGGGGGTAAATTTGTTTTTATAACTCATCTGTTTAGAGTTATTTAATCTTGAAATTATGTGTCCTTTTGATTGACATGCAGCAGGCCGGGTGCAGGTTTTACCCATGAAGGCTAATAGTTAGCTCCCTGCTTGCTACCTGGAAGGCCTCAGTCTGTGGCAGAGTTGCACACCGCTGGTTTTTAGCTGGTTAACAGCAAGTCTGAGCCTGTCTTACCTTTAAACCGCCTATCTTTGTTCGTTCCTGTTCACTTCGGATGAGGTCGGTTAGCATTTAGCTTAGCTGTCAATCATTTGCTCAGAGCGGCCCAGTCTTTGTCCATTTTAGTACTTTCCGGGAGTGACAACGCATGCGACAGGGCAAGTTGGAGACGGTGGGAAAAGCCCAACTGGCGTCACTTTAAGCTCTTTAGACAAGACTGGATATTACGGCCATTTCTTTTTACAGTCTTTAGGGGGGAAGGGGGGCACTGTGCTTTACAATTGGCAATAAGCGCAGCAACTGAAATTTCAATACTTACAGCCAATGGCGCAAGCATTGACGGGAAGCCTACTTAAATATAATATTAGGTGTGTCCCCAAATCGTCACGATTCGTTTCCAGGACTGAGCCTCGACTGTGAGTCTCTAAGTCAAATAGTCTCAACATGTTGTTACCAAGCAAAGATCAGACCATCCTGCAGTAGGAGGAGGCTGAACGTTTCATTTTTACCCAATATTCATTTGTTCTTTAAATAATTCATGTTCCAGGTCTGTTAGCAGCCGAATAATTCTGTTACTATGAGTTTGGTATAAGGCAAAATGCGCCAGACAGGCGGGTTTAAACCGCAGTCTGCCGGTGAGTCGCGCGCACTGACCATTCAGCCAGAGATGTCTCCATGACCAAGTAGCCAGAGACATGATGAAGGACCCTCAACTGTCACATCATCATCATCATCTTGTAGTTTCTTCAACTGATTTACAACATCAGTCTGTGAAGGTGGAAACAGTCATAAACATAAACACATGAACACCGCGTCTGCTCCTCTGCGTAATGCGTAAAGCTCCAGATGGATGCGCTGGTGCTGCTGGAGAATGATTCAGATTGTATCAGGAAAGAACGCGTTTTTAAGAACCATAATTTCCTGAATCATGAAGCCTGCGGCTGATATCAGACTCCCTAGAGCAGCGCTTTAATCTTTGTCCTAAACTGGACCGCCGTCTCGCTGTGTCAGCTGTTGAGCGCGCAAGTGAAGAGGCTCCTGAACTGTGGAGATGCCAAGAGGAGATGTCAGGAGGAGATGCTGAACCATTCCAGCAAGTTGTAGAATAATCATGACTGTGATGTTCTGATCATCCCCTCCACCTCCACTCCTCCATCCAGAGGAGATTCTCCTGTCGGCTTTATTGTTAACGAGGAGGAGTGCACCTCCTGTTCATTGCCGTTTTGCTGTGCACTTTCTAACACTTACTTTGCGTTTACATGAACATAACTTTGTACTTCGTTATGAGCCTATTTTTGTTATTTGTAATTTATTTATTCAGTGAAGGTTTTTCATTTGGAATTCAATATGTTTGACATTTGAACCGTGCGCCGTGCGACCCGGCTGTTACACCGTTTTAATTCTCTTTCCCGACTTTGAACTGTTAAGCAAAAAAAGAGAAACAAATAAAAAAAATATTAGGTTAATGCCTGCAGTGTTAACTGAAAGATAAAAATCTAATTAATGAATTGTTTCACACCAACATACCTCCAAATTTTCTTTGTTAAAGATTTTAATGGATTTAAACGAGCAGACACATTTAACAGCCTAATCCGTGATATAGAAAAATGAAAGTTAACAGAGACTTTCCTGTTGTTATCTTATGTCAAGTGAAAAATGAGATTTATTTAATGAGGTGTTAGAGCTCTTTCTCTGGAGCAGGGAAAGACGCAAATGAGATTATTGATCAATAAGTGGGAAAAAACAAAACATGATTCGACTCTCGTCAACAAATGACATGATCTGGCGAATCACGCGCATGGGGGAAAATGACGTCATTCATTCATTCATTTGGCAGCCCCCCTTGTTAAAACACCTTCCCGCGCGCATGCTTACAGCTAAATTTATGGTAAATTTCAGACATTTTAAAGCCTTAATTACCTGTATTTCAATTGAATACTTTCTAACACGTTTTACGGACCTGCAGGAACGCTGGTCAGAGCAGTCTCAGTGCTGTGGTGCTGTTTAAACCTGGCTGGAAGACATAGCAGAAAAAACTCATCTGGTGTAGACCTGCCTCTGAAATCCCCATCCCTGTTAGTGGGCCTGCAATAAGCCATATTTTTCCCTTTTCTCTGCCACTTTGGATCTTTGAAGTTTGGAAATTGATTTGTTAGGTAACTGTACTTTTTGTTTATGCTTGAAGTGATTGATTGGCTGTCAGCAGTTGACTGTTTGATTGGCCGAGTGCTGGTTGTGTTTAAAGATGTGTTGGAAACTCCCAGCATGCACTTGAGAAATAGATTTGTGGACTCAGTTTGTTTTTCATTTTCCAGTTGTTGTTTCATGTTATATCAAACACTATTCTTTTGTTGTTTGCACACTTTTTTGGGTCTTTTATGACAGGTTAGTGCTGGGGGCACCCCATTCCAGTAGAAAGAGGGTCTTCAGTAACATTACCACAATTCATCACAGATCACATACTGTAAATTCCTCAAGGAAAAAAAGAGTTGTTTTTTTTTTTTTATATACGTCATGTTATCCAGCTTATTATTCGGTTACTTACAGAAACAACAGAAGAAACATCAGTACACAAAAAGTACCTATGAAACCAAGTCAGTTTTCTTGCTAATATTTGACATGTCCAACACTCTAATCACCACCAAAGCCACATTCCTGTGATATTTGTTTTATAGAAAATATTAAACTCTTTGTATGTTATTTGGATAGATTAATAAATAATTAATAGTTAAACAGGTATTTAAAGGGTTAAAGTCTTAAAACAACTAAATGTTGGGAAGTTTTGAGCAGGTCTAAAGGTGTTATGATTTATGAAAAAAAGTAGAAAAAAAATTATGTGTTATAAATTTAAGCACTTTTTGTGTGTGGACACTTTTGGTCATCAGAGTCACCTGAGAGAGTTTCTGACCCTACTGTTCATAAAAAAAATACAAATGGAATCAAAGCAATATTGTTGCTAATCTTTAACATGCAAATGTCTAATAACCACTCAAGACTCATCCTGGTAATACACTATATTGCCAAAAGTATTTGCCTACCCTTCCTAATTATGGGAATCAGGTGTCCCAATCAATTCCATGGCCACAGGTGTATAAATGAAGCAGCTAGGCATGCAGACTGTTTGTACAAACATTTATGAAAGAATGGGTCGCTCTCAGGAGTGTTTGGGAACAACAGCAACTCAGCCACAAAGTGGGAGGCCACGTAAACTGATGGAGCAGGGTCAGTGGATGCTGAATCAAATCAAATCAAATCAAAGATACCTTATAGATCCCCAAGGGGAAATTCATGTTTCAGTACAACCCGTCCAAGACACACAAACAAAACATTTAAACAAGACAGGATCAGGCAGACTGCCGGGGGCCCTTGGTATGGAAAGATAAATGTGGAAAGCGCATATGTGAAGAGATGGCCAACTTTCTCAGATCCTCCCCCTAACACCCCACTCCTCTTGTTCTTTTTAACCAAAAAAAAAAAAGATGTAGAGAGCCTTTTTTATTTGTTTCCCTAGCGCTCCCCCCCCCCCCCCCCTACCCCCCCAAAAACAAAAAAACAGCGGAAAGTGGTGTTGTAAACACGCTCCCCCTTGGCCCTTAAGAAGGGGGGGCGTTCTCTGGAGTGACGAATTGTGCTTCTCCATCTGGCAATCTAATGAAGGAGTCTGGGTTTGGTGGTTGCCAGGATAACAGTACTTGTCTGACTGCATTATGCCAAGTGTAAAGTTTGGTGGAGGGGGCATTATGGTGTGGGCTTGTTTTTCAGGAGCTGGGCTTGGCTCCTTAGTTCCAGTGAAAGGAACTCTGAATGCTTCAGCATACCAAGACATTTTGGACAATTCCATGCTCCCAACTTTGTGGGACCAGTTTGGAGCTGGCCCCTTCCTCTTCCAACATGACTGTGCACCAGTGCACAAAGCAGGTCCATAAAGACATGGATGGCAGAGTCTGGTGTGGAGGAACTGGACTGGCCTGCACCGAGTCCTGACCTCAACCCCATAGAACACCTTTGGTATGGATTAGGGCAGAGACTGAGAGCCAGGCCTTCTCGTCCAACATCAGTGTGACCTCACAAATGTGCTTCTGGAAATCAAAAATTCTCATAAACACACTCCTAAACCTTGTGGACAGCCTTCCCAGAAGAGTTGAAGCTGTTTTAGCTGCAAAGGTGGACCAACATCAAATTGAATCCTATGGATTTGGAATGGGATGTAAATTAAGCTCATATGTGAGTCAAGGCAGATGAGCCAATACTTTTGGCAAAATAGGGTATTTATTATATGGAAAATGATTCAGTATTTGTGTTAAAATACTTAAGTAAAAGTTGTCCAAAAAGAAGTGTTTTTGCAAAAATGTATGCCCCTTGGATAAAGGTGTCCCGAGGGAGGCATAAGGGCTAACAAAAGACACTTTTTGGAAATCGTTAAAGTGTCTACTCTTTGATTCCTGCTCACAGCATGGTCTTGTTTTTTAGGAGTTGCACAGATGATGTTCACATTTAAGGGAGGACAAAAATCAGATATATGGACTGGTATGGGCTAAAATGCCAGAGTCTGTTTTAGTCCCAGTCTGCCCCTGCTAGAGGCTGAGATTATCATTGAGCACCATGTTATTATCATGATCACCTGTTACATGCTGCAATGTTGTCAGCATGTCTTCAACAATAAAAGCATATAAAATACACATGGTCACACTCATTCTCTTATTGCCTGATGTGTTTGTCTGTTAGTCACCTTGGCTGGTTTAGAACTTGCAGTCTAGCTGAATGGTTTGTCTGGCACCTATTACTCCTACAGGTTGAAGAGGCCAGGGTGTGTTTTGACAGGATTTTCTTTGCTCTACTTAGGCCACAGGAGTTGGCCGTTTCCTTCAGGGAGGGCAGGGAATCTTGTTACCCCCTGCAGAGCTTTCCCGGCTCACCACATATACGCCAGCACACACTTCTACTGAGCGGTAAAAAGCCATCAGCAGTTTCACCTCCACATGATCTTTACAATCTGAGGAAATTAAGTCTGTTGGGTCTTCTTAAAGGCAGGGTGGATGATGTTTTCCAGGAGTATTTTTTACTATATTGCTTAAATTCTTCTTCACACCCCGACTGAAGACAATTAGTTAAATGTTCTGACACAAAAGTTAAAAAAATGAATCACCTGTGGAACATACGGGACTGGAAAACCCCTTCCAATAAAATTTATTTCATTGGAAGGGGTTGCAAACAGCCCATGCTTATTGATTGAATGATTATTATGTCCATCAAACTCGACTGCCGTTAGTCGTGCCTCCACCCTCCTCACTCGCGCACGCAACTCGCCGTGAGCGTCTCTCAGTGCAGACGAACTGAGATGAACATGGCTGCTTGCTGATTTTATCTATGCCGCTGTTCGCTCTTAAAAAGAAAACACTTATGTGGATCAAGTCATGGTGTTTGCAGTGAGGATGTTTTACGCTGTAGGAGAAGTTGAAGGTGAGATAATTGTCACTTTTAGGAAACGTGGTTCCTCTGCTGTTTACTGGGAAGCTAACAAGCTAGCCACTCGGCTGTTCTCGGTTATCTTCACAACAATCAGCAGACGCATTCTTGCACTCTGGAGGCGTGGTTTCGGGGGTGTATATTTTTTCAAATTTAGCGTGCTCCAACAGCGTTTTTCCAGGATCCCCTACCCTGCCTTTAATGACGACAAATGTGTTAATGATCCATCCATCAGGAATGTACATGCTAAGGAACTTAAACACTTAAAAGGAGACTCACTCATGCAGCCATTGCTGATTAGTAGTGGAAACTTTGCAAATTTGAAGGTTAAATTTCTTGGTTTGTGTACAAAAACCCATGCAGTAGCAACAATATACAATAAGATAATGGGTCGCAGTGTGATGTGATGTCTTGCAGTTTCACAGCTTTTACTTCAGCTGCGGTATGTCAGCAGTTTGTTTCTTTCCTCGTTGAGCTAAAGACCAAGATCTGATGACCTGGTCAAGCTGAGAAGATTCCAGAGGAAAGGATGCAGAATTTAATGGTACTTCTGATTTAATATGACACCGCTGGAACCAACTGTAATCCCCCCCAGATTAGAATCTGCAAGTAGGAATCTTAAAGATCTATGAAAACACACTTTCGCTCCCTGACCTCACCCAGGGAGCTGCACCATCTCAAGCTCAGAGTGGCGAGATTCCCTGAAACAGTTTGACTTGAGACTTCCATCCATCTTGGGATTGAAAAAGGAGCAAGAACAGACCTCAGCCTGATTCTGGACCTTTTATTGTCTTTCTACTGAGGCCCACTACTTAGAAATGCCAGCTGGAAATAAAAAAACTAAAGTGGTTCTGGACATTTCTGCCAGTTAGAGCCCTAAAAGCAACAGGCAGCCAATGCTGCAGAACTTTTACACCAACAGCAGCAGACATCGACTTCTGACCGAGCCCAAAATACAAAGAGTTACAGAAATACAGACGTGTTGTGATAAAAGCATGAATCAGTGTCTCAAAGACCTGTTTACAGCAGAAATAAACATGTTTACAGCAGAAATAAACATGTTTAAAGCCTGGTTCAAAAAATCATTTTAGGTTGAATAATAATATAAACTTTATTTATCGTGCCAATTAGGAAATTCATTCTCTGCATTTAATCAATCTCAGGTCGAATCTGAAAGCAGTCGGCAGCCAATTACAGCACCCGGGGAGCAGTTCAGGTTTACCATTTTATCATGTTTACCTTCATGTCAACTGTGAGGGATGTGATTTTTTTTTCTAGCTCATCTGTTTAGATGTTATGTACTATTCTTACAAACTACACATAATTTGGGGCGTGTCGTTTTGATTGACAAACGGCACACCGTCTGCTGGTAGTAGCACTGGTAGCTAATGGCTAACTCCCTGCTAAGGCCTCAGCCAGTAGCAGGGTAGTTAAGTCAAGTCAGATTTGTTTATAAAGCACATTTAAAAACAACCAGTTGACCAAAGTACTGTACAGAATAAAACAATAAATAAACAGAATAGCACAAGTATGAGTAGCACAACGGTGGTCTTTAGCCAACTAAGAGCGTGCCTTAGCTTTAGCCTGCTTATCTCTGTTAGCTTCTGTTAGAATTCACTCTTAGCTCAGAGCTCATTGGCTGTCAGTCACTTGCCACCACGTTCACAACCCCCTCTCTTTGCCCATCTTTTTGTTTTCCCAGAGTGACGACACATGGGACATGGTCAAGATGGTGATGATGGGAACCGCCTGATGAGCTTCAGTTCGGCTCTTCAGAGACCAACGGGCCACATGAACGGAAGGTTAGTCTGGTTTGTCCAGTTTGTCCAGTCTATGCTCCACAGTTAGCCTTCTCTACAAAAGACATGTCTTTGTCCACATATTTTTTTATATTTTAACATAAGATTTGGACTCTTAACATGTCAAACACAGTTGATGTCATTGCTGTGAGTAAATACCATGCACTCCTGCAAATGGAAAACTGAAACTCAACCATTGAGCTGGTCCAGCAATAATTTACTGCTTTCAAATCAGCGGTCCATGTCTTACATAGATAATGAGGAGTTGATGTAATTTTCTGCTCTCTTAAACTGCCATGCCTTGTTCATGTATGCAATAGAAATACATTTAAAAGAATAAATAAATGAGGTTAATCAGAACGATGTGAACCAAGTTGAAGGATTTTGGAATTCCATTTAGCATTAAATGAAACTGACATCTGAATTTGAAAACTTTCTAAATGATTTAAAACAATTAAAAATGGAAATGATTCATTTAATTAGTTTAATCTGAGCCCTCTGAGAATTTTTTGTACTTTTTAAAACTTTTATTCCGGGAATGTGATCATATCTGAGAAGTCCCTCGGCAATTATATCATCAGCGTGAATGAATCCAGATGATGAGGGAGTGGAAATGTAGAAGGATAATACTCTTAATAGAACAACAGTGCAGGAGTATTTGAAAATTGGGACACATCGTTGCCATGACTACAGTGTGCATGGAGTTACATCTACTCTATAACTGCAATCAAATGTCCAGCCAATGAACACAGTGCAATGACTGAAAAGAAAAAATCAGTATAGGTCCTTGACAGAAGAAAAAGTGGTTGAAGTGAAAATTCAGGTCTCCAAAAAAAAGTCAACATATAATGTAAATCTCAATATTCTAAGTCTGATGGGTATACCTGGGGCATCTGTGGGAAATGTGGATGTTTTTCTTACTTTAGTATGTATAGGCATAGAATTGGGTCGTGACGGTACAGACCAATGATCAGTGAGTCCTGAGTTGCCCCGAGTTTTTCCATCACTTAAACGGCTGAGAGATCAGCGCTGTCTCTACTTTGTCTGCAAAAACCAATCCCTGCTTTGATTCTCGCCTTAAAGAGGAATTTCGTGTTTTTTTAACCTGGGGTCTGTTTTCATGTTCTTACAGTTGTGTGAAAAAGTGTTTGCCCCCTTCATGATTTCTTTCTTTTTTGCAGTTTTTAAATTATTTCTATCAGTAAGGGGGGAAAAAAATCCAAACCCACATGGCCCTGCGTGAAAAAGTGATTGCCCCCTAAACCTAATAACTGGTTGGGCCACCCTTAGCAGTTTGCGATAACTGGCAATGAGTTTTCTACAGCGCTGTGGAGGAATTTTGTTCCACTCATCTTTGCAGAATTGTTTTAATTCAGCCACATTGGAGGGTTTTCCAGCATGAACCACCTTTTTAAGGTCATGCCACAGCATCTCAATGGGATTCAGGTGGGGACTTTGACTAGGCCACTCCAAAGTCTTCATTTTGCTTTTCTTAAGCCTTTCAGAGGTGGACTTGCTGGTGTGTTCTGGATCATTGTCCTGCTGCAGAACCCAAGTGCGCTTCAGCTTGAGGTCACCAACAGATGTCCGGACATTGTCCTTCATGATTTTTTGGTATACAGCAGAATTCATGTTTCCATTTACCACAGCAAGTCTTCCAGGTCCTGAAGCAGCAAAACAGCCCCAGACCATCACACTAAAACCACCATATTTTACTGTTGGTATGATGTTTCTTTTCTGAAATGCCGTGTTTCTTTTACACCAGATGTAATGGGACCTACACCTTCCAAAAAGTTCAACTTTTGTCTCGTCAGTCCACAGAGTATTTTCCAAAAGTCTTGGGGATCATCAAGATGCTTTCTGGCTAAACTGAGACAAGCCTTTATGTTCTTTTTGCTCAGCAGTGGTTTTTGGTCTTGAAACTATGCCATGCAGCCATTTTTGCCCCCCCAGTCTCTTTCTGATGGTGAAGTCATGAACACTGACCTTAACTGAGGCAAGAGAGGCCTGCAGTTCTTTGGATGTCGTTCTGGGGTCTTTTGTGACCTCTTGGATGAGTCGTCGCTGTGCTCTTGGGGTAATTTTGGTCAGTCGGCCCCTCCTGGGAAGGTTCACCACTGTTCCATGTTTTCACCATTTGTGGATAATGGCTCTCACTGTGGTTCTCTGGAGTCCCAAAGCTTTAGAAATGGCTTTGTAACCTTTTCCAGACTGACAGATCAGGGGCAATCACTTTTTCACCCCCTCCCCCCTTTCTAATAAAATTCTTCATTCAAAAACTGCATTTTCTGTTTACTTGTGTTATCTGTGACTCACATTAAAATTTGTTTGATGAACTGAAACATTTAGGTGTGACAAACATGCAAAAAAGTAAGAAATCAGGAAGGGGGCAAACACTTCTTCTCACAGCTGAATGTGAGTGATGGAGAGAGGAATTTTCAAGATAGCTCCAGTATATATCTGGGCAGGCAGCCTAGCAGCATGGCTAATGATAAGTATGGGGCACCTGCCCCCTGCGTCTAAGTTCACCCTAAAAACGTGCTTTTTTTTCCACACTGAAGTGCTCGGATAGTCTCCATGAATGTATGACATCATACTAGAAAGGAGAAATGAACGAAAGTATCTACATTACATTGTTTTGGTTTGTGTGTCCAAATCTCGGGATGCTGGAAACAAAATCTCATTCCAAAATCGCTTCATAACTCACGCCTCCCACTAGTGTTTTGATGCGGAAAAAAAAAAAAGATCTTAAAATCGCCATATTTCCTTAAATGGATTCATTTTCGTCATTGCTTAAGGTCATTGAACACAAGTTTCCATCTTTTGTTCCTGCTGATGTCCCAAGGGGCTGTAGGATTGAGATGGGGAGCTTGGTGAACTTGCTTACTGGTACTTGCTTGTTGAACTTGCGAGCTTCGATGCTAACTTAGCCTATTCAGCCCCCATATATGTTGTGTGTTACCTTAACATACCAGACACATATTCCACCCATTGTTCTTGTGCTATTGTGAAGATGGATAACTTGTTTCTCTAGGTTAAATATCTGTTTTGGTGTTGAGTTGGTTTGAGAGCCAGGAGCGGGTGTTTAGGTGGTGGGAAGCTAAAGAGCCGGTTTTTAGTCTGGTTCTAGTTCGAACCAGTACTGGAAGCAGGATAGGGGACCTGAGTGCCGTACAGCAGTTTGTGTTGTCGGAAGATTTGTGTCGGGTCTCCTCAGGCAGACTTGCAAGTGCCTTTTACAGGCCAGAGACACCGGGGGGGGGGGAATCACTCCGTAAACACTTTGTTTAGCCCAACAGGGATTCTGAAAAGCATTTATTGAAGTGAAAAAGTTACCTAGTATTGCTTTAAAACTGCTGTTCCAGCTTTGTTTAATGGGAGTTAGAGACTGTTTGGGATCAATAATGCCTTAAAAGACATAAAAGTAGTTACTCATAGTTCAATCATAGCTACACCTGAGACCACTGGATCCACTCACAGATGAAAATATTTTTATGTCTGAGAGAATTTTGGCCACTGATGGCCACTGTACATTCACAACAGTGCTTGGAAGTCATTGCTATACCCATTTTTGTCACTAGATGTCAGTAATTCTTACACACTGCACCTTTAAGCCCCCTTTCACCTGTGCTGGAAAGCGGTAATAGTGCAGACTTTGTCCTTTATCACGTTTGCATTCAGACGCGCATTTCGCTCTTTTACCTCGGAGATGTAGCGGACATGTACCTGCTAGCCTCCATGTCATATGAGCAGAAATGTTGCAGCATGTTGTTTTGGATGAACGCACAAGAAAATGTTTTGGACAGGGTGGAAGGTAGAGTGTGGTTGTGTTAACATTTCCAGATATCTGAACCTGGCGGTCCACGAGGAAGCAACATGTTTGAAAAGACAATTACGGATAAAGAATGGATGGACTTTGCCGCAAATGTTCCACAATGCAAATCTGAACGTGGCTTTATAGTCTAGTGTGACCTGTTTTTTTTTCGTCTTTAAGAGGCATTTTATGAATGATGCGACTTATTCTCTGGTGTGACCAGAAAATATGGTAGGCTAATTCTATGTTCTTCACACTGTCCAAATCAAGCCTAAACTCATGATTTAACTGTATTTTTGGCTCCACATTCACACCATGAGAAGCTTTTTCACTTCACAGAAAACTAAAAGACAGAAAGGAGATGCAGGTGTGTTGTTATAGAGACAACAGCCTGTTTCCAAGCCGGGCTGTTATCGGGGCATCACTGATCCACATCCTCAGGTTAGCTGGTAGATTTTAATTAAGCTCTAATGAGGAAACAGCCTAAAAATCTTGTCCCAAAGGTGGTGTTGGGAAAAACGCAAATGTTTTGGTTAAGCAACTATTTGACACACAGTAAAACACTGGTTTAGTCGAGATTCTTTTGTAAACTATGTCAGTGTAAATGTTTATGAAACCAGTGTGCCAGCAAACCTTCCCAAGATGAATCCGCTCTGATGCAGTGAGCACATTTTGAGCATTAGAGTTCAGTTTTGCTATTAATGCAGCTGCCTGCTGTGTTTAACGAAAACTGTGCTGCCTCTGAAGCCATGGAGAACACAACCATCTGCAGACACAACCAACACCAGGGATGGCATCAGGGTTTGGCTACAGTGTAAGGAGGAAGTTGGCATTTTCAATTCCAATCTGTCAGTTTTATGTATTTACGGAGAACTGTATAAATAACAGCAGAGCTCCACAAATTACTGATCATATTCATCTATCACTAAATGCTTGAGGATGATGGCTAATGTGGTTGGAAGTCAGCTATCTCACATTTCAAAATGTTGGCAAATTAAAAAAAAAAAATCAAAACACTCGGGCATTTTTCATGTATTTACTTACAAACTCTATTTGATGTAAAACGTATAAACAAAGTTCAAAGATTTTTCCAGAGAGGCAATCTAAAGAAGTTGGAGGAGAGGCAAAGAAAGACAGAATCGTTTAAAGAATATTGAAGTTAAAATCAGTCCGGAGGATTTTCTCAGCATATTAAATGACGGGTGAGGGTGTCAGGATTGGGTATAAAAAGCAACAACCACAAAAGGTTTAGACTTCTCAAGCAAGGATGGTTTCAGCTCACCACTGACCCCAAAGGTCAGTCAGAAAATCAGTGAGGAAAAAAAAAAAAGTTCTGTTCAAAAGAAATATTTGGTGTGACAGATAGCCTTATTTTTTTTAGGTTAAGCCAAAGCTTAAAATTTTTCATTGTAAGTACGGAAGAGCTTTTTCTGTGACGGCCCCATGACTGTGGAACGTCCTTCCACAGAGCATCAGAGCTTCTCAGTCTCTCTCTCCTTTTAAAAACCTGCACAAAACTTTCTCTTTATTCAGGCCTTTCTGTCAGAATGACTGCCCTCCTATCTCTCTCTCCTGTCCTACCTTCTCCCCCCATGTTATCATCTTTTTTTAATCATGTTTTTAGCTCCGGGCCACTACAGACTTTCATCATGATTGTTGTCTTTTATTTAGCTTTTTTTCCCCTTTTGTTGTTTTTTGATCTTTTATTGCGTCTTGTTTTTTTAAGTGTCCAATCTTTTTGTTGGGTTTTACAGCACCTCGGGCTCCAAAAGGATGTTGTTGGTGTGCTCTATAAATAAATTGAACTTGAACTTGCTCTGTTTGCTCTATTTAGCCTTCCATCTGCAAGTTCTGTGAAAACTGACTGAAATAAAGGATGCAGACGACAGACAGAAGGCTCTGGTCATTTTCATATTCAACACAGAGCATCAACGAGACATTATGTACAGAGTTATATAATGACCTGAGAGAAATTTGTAGCATCATTGAGTGAACATCTCCAGGGAGGTCTGTAGTTATTTCCGTAGTGTGATGCATTGAAAATTTATAGAGCATCAAGAAGGCAGAGAATCAGACAATTGCCGCATTCGGACAGAGCCGCGAACTTTGTTCTATGAACCATTTTTGTTCTATGAACAACTCTCTCCAGGAGAACTGTTTCATTTTGCATTCATACATGAGTCGAGGACCTTGGTAGGGACCGATTCGGCGCAACCGTCTGTGACAGTGACCTGTTACTTTTGTGCCCCAACAAAATGAAACAAATCCCACAAAAAGTAAGAAGAGAAGACAAAACCGCTCTTTTCATGGTCTGCATGACATGATTATTAATCACTTTCAGCACCAAACATCGAGGCTAGAAGAGGACAGAAAGAGCAGGAGAAGAAGAATCGAGCAGCAGGAGATGCTTCGTTTAATGGAGGAAGAAAGGAGAGCAACACGCCACAGATGGGGGACCTTGGGGTTTAAGAGGTTAAAATGTCTTCACCAAGGATACTAGTAGTCACAATTTTGCATGAAGAGTCTGTCCATTCCTTCTAAGTTTGAGATTTTAGCTGCTTAACAGCAACATCTATTAGGGGCATTCGCACTGTGGGAACCTTTTGAGGTTCCTTTCACCTTTTCAGGAACAGGGCCGTTTTTAGCGCTTTCAGACAGAGAGGAACTACAGTAAGGACCACGGCCCTCAGTTCCCAGAACCATTTTAACTCCATAGCAACTCATATGATGAAGGTGTTCAGTATTTTGTCGCCACTAAACGTAAACAACAGAGTAACATCTTAAATGTTTACAGATACAACAAGGATATGACCAACGGGTATTTACTTACGTGGTGTCCCCCAATTGGGGGACCTTGAGACTCACTGCAGCAAAAGACGCACAATGTTGCACTAATTTGTAGCCATACCATACATCAAATTAAACAGGAGAAACTCTGCTACAAGCACATATAAGTCATTTAACATACACCAAGCATATTAATGTTTAAATATCAAAATCTAAATAAGGTCAGAGCGTCCACCCATACTGCACATTTCCATCGCTTCCTCTCTGATACTTCATGGTAGACAAACAAACAGCATATCATATGAAAGCTAAGATCCTGACGATTTCAACAGTACCACTATTATTTCTCTACGACAAAAACTCAGTGAACCAGCAGCCAAAGAATACAAACAGAAACAACCGCTTTCTTAGAATGACTAACAGAAATTCTGTCTTACACACTTGAACAAAAGTCCCAAGTGTTCCCTTTATTATGACA
Source organism: Atherinomorus stipes (assembly GCA_023101725.1). Lineage (NCBI taxonomy): Eukaryota > Metazoa > Chordata > Actinopteri > Atheriniformes > Atherinidae > Atherinomorus > Atherinomorus stipes. The sequence goes on along the minus strand of JALJCO010002854.1, from coordinate 1,399,020 downwards.
CCTCAATGACACTCAAATAGACCTTGTGGATGCAGAGATATACTCTATTCATTTTGGGTATGCAGAAACCTTAAAAAGAGCTATAGAGCTTAAGAGGCTAAGAAAATATCGAAATTTTCTGGAAATGGGGTTTGTCCTTTGGATTCCTTTCTAAATGTCCCAATTCAGACTTCTTAAAAAGCTGCTTCTTGTCTCTTTCACAGAGCTGTCATCACTTTCAAAACCCTTTTTTTTTTATTCAGCACATACAAATTTCTAAGGATGACAATCATTTGGTCACAATTGAATGTTTTTGGTATTTTTTTTTTAACTGTGAGTATGAGAGACGAGCCGGCTGGTGGCCACTGATTCAGACTGTAGCTCCATGACAACAAGATCTTTAAGAGCTTTAAATATAAACATGGTGGCAAGAGGTGTGATTGAATGGAAGCAGATTGAGGTTAAAGTTGCACATATGTAAAGAATTCATCCTCCTCCCTAAATGGTGAGTGAAGTGTTATGCTGCAAGTTTGCAGGTCTTACGATGCCAATCTAGATGCACTTACGTGATCAGCTGGAATAAATTGCTCTGCTAGCAGAGCTCTTCATCCACTACGACAGGCAGTCTTGTGATTTCAGTCTGTTGCTAAATTAAACTTCCTTCTTCAGATTGTTCCCATCACGCTGGTGTCTGATTGTGCTGCATCACTCATCCACCCTGTCGCATCAACCCCCTCCTGTCAGAGCCCGCCACATGCAGAGGCCTGGGCTACTCTTGACTCCTTCACAATATGGCCGCCTGGTGCGCTGCACACACACCGACATCAATTAGAGAAAGGTTACCTTGCTCTGCTGCTGGCTGGTCGTCTTCCTGGCTCCAGTAGAGGCAGAGAATGAAAATATAAGAGACAGAGCTTACCCACAATCTAACACCTCCCGGCCCTCCCCTCTCCCACACCACAAGCACTCTTTCTATGTTCCAAATCTAGCCAAGCCATTTTTCAAAAGGTCACCTTCCCACTTTTTGGCTCCTCAGATTCTTTTGAAACAATAAGCAGGTACATGTAGAAGAGAAATAAGTATTTAACCAAAGAAACTTGTTTTCCAAAATGCAGATCTAAGTCAGAGCAATGAACCGCCTTGGGTTCAACTGGTATTTGATAATTAGACATGGTGGTATTGGGTTCAATACTTCTCTGGTGAAAGGGTTGTGTTTATGCCAGTGGATATTTACTTAGAGTAAGCAGCGGAGGTTAAAATCTGAACCCCGTCTTCTTCTGTGTTCATCAGATTATACTTCACGCTACCACCACAGGCAACCGGTAAACTGGCATCAAAATAATAATTACAGCAAAGTACTCTTTGTAGCAAGGTTGGGGGGAGTGTGTGCTTATGCATTTGTTGGTGTTTTTCTGTGTGTTTATCTATGTTTGGGTGAAATGGAGCATGTAGGTTACCTATCAATCCAATTTTACACATTTTGGGATGGGATGAAGGGCCCAGCAGTCAATGCCTTCAACGTAAACTACTGTACACGAAAAAAGAAGATTGTGCATGTGAGTTGTCTGCTTATGTTTGTCTGATCATTGTTTTGCCCTCGATGCTTCTCCAGGCAGCTAGGCAGGCAGATAACTCTTAGATATGACGAGGAAAGTAGTTGGCTTTTTTGTGTCCCTTAATTAGCATGTCACTCATGATCTAGATAGAGTAATATTGAAATAAAGACAAATCCTTAAAAAAATGCGCTCAAAATTCATGTATAAATCACATAAATCATCACATCAAAAATAAACTAGCTGATGTAAAGGTGCCATGACAATAAACTTCACTTCTTGTGGTTTGGGGGTGTAATATGATCTGTTATGCACTGATGAGGCCATGTGAATGTCAGAGTGAGTATCAAAGTCCCCGTTTATGGACGGTCAGCTTTGTTTCTTTGTTCATAGATGGTCAAATCAGACAGCAGCTTATCATTCTATGAAGGTTATATTTCTATGTAATTCATTTTCTTGAATCAGAGCACACTATCAACCAAACAGCCCCCCCCCACCCCCCCTCTCCTTCCACCCTCCGCTCTCCTCACCCCATCCCTCCTCCCCCAGCTGATACACAGACGCGAGTTGTCATGTATGATATACATGGCAAGTCAGTCTGGGCTCCTCCCATTGGAAAGTGATTTCCACTCTGGTAAAAAAAAATTTACCTGACCAATCACGATGCGGGAAGTGGGACTTTACCACACGTTTTTTTCGGTGACTCAGTTCTTTAACCATAAAAAATTAGAATGGCGGCCGCAATGGACATTTTGATAATAGCAATTTGTACAAGTGCAAATAATGGCATATTTTGCAGTAATGTACAGTGACGAACGGGGTCCCTATTCCTAGGGAAGATTACAAAGCTCTGCCCTTTATGGCTTCATTTCGAGGGTGTAGTGGTAGTGGGTGAGGACTAGTGGTAGTGAGTAGGGTGAATATTTGCAAGTGCAAAGATTTGGGCATTCTTATCATCTTTTTGAATGCCTGCAGCTACTTAGCATTGGTTAACTGGAACAAAAGTTGGCTTGGTGAGCTCATCAAGCCTTGAACTTTATTGACACATGCATCCAGTCAAGTGTAAATGAAAAGAATGGAAATCTTCAGAGGTGCCCAAACTTTTTCATATCACTGTATTTCTTTTTATTATTCTTGTATCCTTGTAACCATCTTTGGTTCCAGTTTCATTTGAGTTCATTTCTTTGTATATTTGGTTGACTTGTTTTACAGCAGGAATCCACTTATTACACCTTCTCTCTGTTTAAAGTGACCTCCCTCAGTATTCATTAAATTAAAGGAGGTTAAGGAAAGCTGCTTAGGTTTATGAGTCTGGCTTATTAAAGGGAGAGGTTTATTCAGTCATCACGGCTTAAATGTTTCCCAGCTGAGTAACCATGGTAACTTGTGCTGTCTGACAAATCAAAAAGGAAAGCTCCTAAAAGAGTGTTCAGCCTGGCGAATTGTGAACTCATGCTACTCACATCATGTAAAATCATTTTAAAATACATTGACATCAAAAGATGTTTCTAAAATAAATAAAAACCTGAATATTGCAAAAGTCAAACACGCAACAAGAGTGACATGATGCCATATTTTGGGCCATGCCATCTCTCTGATTTTGTTCTTGGCTACAATTTTGTTTATTTTTAAATATGTTTGCATTCTTTTTACAGATCCATCAGTAAATGACAAGAATAGTGATCTCATTTTACATTAGTGCCACTCATTTAATCAACTTTTTTTTTCATCCAGTCATTCTGATGTCTTAGATGACTGGTGCTGCACCACGTGAGACAACAGGTCTGTCTTCCATCACTGTGGATCAAGCAAAGCTGAACAACTTGAGGCTTAATTGGGAGATGGTGCTCACTGGAGACTCACTTTTCAGGCGAGTCTCCCTCTCTTGAGCAATTTTGACACCCCCAGCTCTTCCTTTGTGTAGAGATGGATCATTGCTGCTATAGACTAATACTGGCAAACGCCACAAGAACCTGTAAACTGTCCACCATTGCTTGGGGTGACATTTAATAATTAGAACAGATGAGAATCAAACTATTTTCTTAACAATATGGAGGAAATCTGGAAGGACTTGTACATTCTTTGTTGAAACAGCAGTGGAAACTTTAAATGTGGTAAATGAACGAGGAGATCACGTACATTTATTTAATCAAGATTACTGCTGTCTGTGACGAAAGTGGACGCTGCTGCTCAGTCCGCTGATGTTCGTACCAAGGAGGAATACTGGCCAATCAGAGAGCAGAGGAGGAATAATGCCGTTATGAAAATGCTGGATTTTTTTCCCAACAACAAAAACACGGTAAATTTTGATGAACACTCATTAATCTGACACTATACTGTTGTGACAGTGTGGGGTCCTGTCACTATGCCTCCGATAGATCCACAGGGATGTCCCTTTGGCTGACTGGTAAGCACATGTGACTCTCTCCAGGGAGTCTACGGGATCAAAACCCGACCCGGCCCTCACTGCGTTCCTTACTGTATGTATCCATGCTGCAGCTTAAAATGATGCACTGGGTTAAGTTACTATGCATATTTTGCTGAGAGTTAATGACTAATCTGGGAGATATTGTGAAATAATGTTATTTGCTCTGATCAAGGCAACGTTGTGACCAAAAGATAAGAACAGTTCAGTCAGAAACACAAACGGATCATGAAGACGTGTCCTGTAGGCTTTAGTTTCATCTCCAGGACATGTGAAGGCTACTTGATCTGTACAGTCCATAAACAACATCAAAATATGACAAAATAAAAAAGTAACGACCTTTACAAACGTTTTCAAGTATTTCTTTATCAACTTTGATAAGTTATAAGGAGATCAGTGTTTTATATTCCAGTAGGTTGTCAGTTTCTGGAGATGAATAATAGTTTACATCAATGCACCAATTTAATAGTAATATGTCAGAATAACTCTGAGATCTCCAGATAACATATCTGTAGGTTATCATGACCTTAGATGACTGCCCAACATTGTAAGTCCAGATATTCACGATGCTTTCCATGTTGGCTGATAGGCCAATAAAGGCCGATAATTAGGACTAGAACCCTGAGCAATGACGGCGCCACAAGATGGCGCAACACTAAACACCCGCCAGAGTAGTTTATAGTCATTGTCGTCTTCATTGCTGGTTGTCTTGTCAGTCTCTCCATCCATCATGTGTTTCTGACTCATTTTTTTTCACTTTTAGTTTCTTTTCTATTTTTGCTCACTCTCTTTCCAGCCTCGGCAGCTTCTTCAGATAGTTTTATTAGTGAAAGCCATTTTATTGAAGTCCTCAGCTCACACTTTTAGTCCGTTATCTCTGGATCCTGCCTCGTCACCTCTAAATCGTTGGATTGTGAGATAATCATTTCTATCATTTCTTTGAAAATGCACCATTCACTTTACTACTCTTACTTTTTGGATAAAAATGTGACAATGAACTTTTTCAAAGTATTGCAACGTTGGCATTTCAGCTCCACAATTTATTCATGATAAAAACTGAGCAGCAGTTTGGGACTATTCTGGTGTAGAATATAAAGTAAGTAAACTTTTTAGATTATTAGCAGGGTCCGAAATTGACACTCCCCAGGCGCCAAATGTGAGTAAATTTTCTGTTTGGCAAGTAAATCTCGGGTCTGTCTGCCACATGGCGAGTAAATGTTTATATCAAATTAGTCATGTTTTTAAATCTTCATTTTGTTGGATTTCTTCTTTATGTTGCTCTACCGTCTACATGTTTCATCGACACGCATGTTCACTTACACAGACACAAGCGCACCTTTGAGACATGAGACCCCCACTATGTTACCTCCATTTATTAACAAGTAGCGTTTAGCTCAGGCTGATTAAAAAGCGCAAACATGTGGTGACTTTTAGCAGGAGCTAGTCAGCCTTCCATAAGAAAGCTCTGTGAACTGGAGAATAAACCAGCAGGATTTACACGCCTGAAGTGGCGCTTTGGAGACGTCGCAAGACACTAGCTGCACTAGTCTGGGTCCGCTCCATTTACTGCCCTGGTGACTGAGTGGCGAGTCAGGTGGGTGGAGTTTCACTTATCCGCTCAGATCCGACATCTTGTTGTTCCAACCTGATAAATAACATTGATAAACGGCCTTTATTGAAGCTCAGTAGAGCTAAGTGAGGATTAAAATGGTTCTGAGAACAACTTGGGCCGGATTCTGATTATGTCCGGCTGCTGTAAGCAGCATCATCATGTCACAGTCCACCTGCTTTACACTGTTATTGTCCTTATTTGTTAAGAGACCTCCAGTGGATCTCTGTTGCACTTACACTACAGCCTGAAATAGATGTGTGCAAACATTTTGATATCATTTTGTTTTGTTAAAGCATCTTTCCATCTGCAAATGCTTTCCCCTCCATTTAAGCAGCAAAAAGTTGTGATGGGGGTTTCAAAACATTTTAGTCAAAAAGGACTGGGAGACACTGTCAGATCTCCTTATTGTCCAACTGTGTTCTCCAGAGATCGGGGAGTAGCCATGCTCCCACCAGGCTGTAATGCTGCAGGACTGTCAGGACCAGGAGGCCAGATTTCATGGACTTGGTGTGAAAGCACAAAGTAGAGAACGAGGAGTCTGACCAGGAAGTTTCAAATGAATCAATTCAGAAATGTCCAGTTTACCAAATACAAAGGTTTTTTTTGCTGTTGTTCTTTTTGTTTTTTCAGTCTGCAACCAGAATAATACTGTATTAACAACCTAAAGATATATGTGTGTAAAAAATATACTTCGCCAGTAGATTTTTTCATCTACTGGCCAACTTGGCCGGTGAGTCAAAAAGTTAATTTCGGACACTGATTATCAGTACAGTGAAATTAGACTGAAGAATGAGAAAAGCAGAGTGTTAGACCAGGATAAGAAACCCACTGACCCTCAAAAGAACATTGCTGCCTGTTTGTGTCTGTGTGGACAAAAACAGAAGGTGTAACAACCTTTTCCCATCAAAGAAATATGGTTTGGACTCACATGCTACATCCAGGCTGCCCACCTGCAAATCATGAATTTACCCTGTAAAATTCCAATTGAACTATAGAAAACATAGCAGTAACACTTTACAATAAGGGACACAAAATTTGTTTAGTTACTAGAGAACACCTTACGTAGTTATCCAGTACTTACTGGAGAACTAGTAAGGAACTATTAGGTAGTTACCTAGTAAGTTCTGGATAACTACCTAATAATTATCTACTAGATCCCTAGCAAGTTGTGAATAACTACATAATAGTTCCCTCCTAGTTCCCTAGTAACTACTGGATAATTACATAATTGTTATCTACTAGTTACCTGAGAAGTAAGCACTGAATAACCACCTAGTAGTTTCCTAATAGTTCCCGAGTAAGTACTGGATAACTAACTAATTGTTACCTATAGCTCCTTGGGGGGAGGAGTACTGGATAGCTATCTGATAGTTATCTACCAGATCCCTAGTAAGTACTCGATAACTACCTAATCGTTATCTACTAGTTCCCTGAGAAGTAAGCCCTGAATAACTAGTTTCCTTCTAGTTCCACAGGAAGTACCGGATAACTACTGTACCTTATAGTTATTCCTACTAGTTCATCAGTAGGTACTGAATAACTATGTAATAGTTATCTACCAGATTCCTAGTAAGAACTGGATAACTACCTAAAAGTTCCCGACTTGATTAGTTTATCTTTATTTTGCTGATCCAGTAGTGCCCTGAAAAGACTTACCTGAGTGTTACCCAGTTAGTACTGGATAATTTCTGGATAAATACCTAATAGTTTCTTATAGTTTTCTTATGTGTTCCCTTGTAACTAATCAAATTTGTTTTGTAAAGTTTTACCAACATACCATGTGTGCTTCTAGTTTCATAAGCACAAGTAATTCCAGCTACGCATGTGAAAGAACAAAATAAAAAATTAATGTCTTCCTTGACTAACTGCAATCCAAAAGCAGAAGCATTGCCTGAGACCATTAAGAGGAGAATCCAGGTGAGAGAAAAAGGCTAAGATGTTAAACCTGGAGAAGAGAAACAGCACTCAGCAGAGGCAGAAAATAGAGGAGGACAGCCAATGAAAAGGGAGTGGGTGGGATTTGAAAAAGATTAAAAGGATTGAGACAGAAGCAGAAGCGAATAAAGCCTGTGAAGCTGACAAGGCAGCCACATTTTCATGTGAGTCAGTGCAGATCAAAAGTTACTGCAAAGCAGGGAGACAAAAGAACAAGGAATTAGAGTATGAGAAGGGAAGCGAGTCGGAGAAGAAAGGTTGACAGCAGAGGACTCAGAACTGAGGAGGGGCAGCAGCCCATGGGGCGACATGGGGGTCGGCACGAGAGGGCCATGTCACAGGAAGCGGGACAGGAAAGGACGAGTAGGGACACATCTGTGTGGGCGCAGCCAGCCGTGTGAGACCGATGCTGCATGGGGTCAACTGTCAGAGCAGGGACTGCTGGGAAAAGGGGCAAGGGTAGCACCACAGGAGGCAGGTAGTAAGACAGTTGGATAGAGAGAAAGAAGCAAGAGAACAAAGGCATGATTTCAGTTCACACGGACTGAATGGCAAACACGTGAAATACCATGATTGTGGTGCAGATGGAAAATGGTAGAATTTAACCTGCCACAAAGCAGTACGAAAAGAGAAATATCTTCCACTGTGATGTGACTGTTAAAGTAAGTGAGATACAAAGTGACTGTGGAAGATTTTCCAGCTAACAAAAATGAGCAAGCCAGCAGGTGTTTTCAGGGCTCTTTCTTTTACACAAGGTTATAACGGGGACTTTGAAATGTCCCGCGTTATAATTGAAAAGGATTGGGCAGACTTTTAAAGACATACGATAATGAGACCTGGGTTTTGTTGCCACTTCAGCAAGAAAAGGATACTTCCTGCCTTACAGAGGTCTAATTTTATACCTAACATCCACCCATGCATGCAAAAATCAGCACAACAACTTTATAAACCATTTTTTGAAAGTGAAAATCAGACACAAGTCACTGCCTTGATTCAAGTGCTGTATCTCTATTATACACTGTATTGCCAAAAGTATTTGCCCACCCATCCAAATGATGGAAATCAGGTGTTCCAACCACTTCCATGGCTGCAGGTGTATAAAATGAAGCAGCTAGGCAGACGGTTTTTACAAACATTTGTGAAAGAATGTGTCGCTCAGTGAATTTCAGCATGGAACTGTGATAGGATGCCACCAGTGCAACAAATCCAGTTGGGAAATTTCTTTGCTCCTAAATATTCCACAGTCAACTGTCAGCTGTATTATACGAAAATGGAAGTGTTTGGGAACAACAGCAACTCAGACACGAAGAAGTCGGCCACGTAAACTGACGGAGCGGGGTCAGTGGATGCTGACGCACATAGTACAGAGGTGGCCAACTTTCTGCAGAGTCAATCACTACAGACCTCCAAACTTCATGTAGCCCTCGGATCAGCTCAAGAACAGTGCGCTAAAAAGCTTTGTGGAATGGGTTTCGATGGTGGAGCAGCTGCATCCATCCATACATCACCAAGTGCAATGCAAAGCGTGGGATGTGGTGGTGCAAAGCAGCCACCATTGGACTCTAGAGCAGTGGAGGCGTTCTCTGGAGTGATGAATTGTGCTTCTCCATCTGGCAATCTGATGAAGGAGTCTGGGTTTGGTGGTTGCCAGGATAACAGTACTTGTCTGACTGCATTATGCCAAGTGTAAAGTTTGGTGGAGGGGGCATTATGGTGTGGGCTTGTTTTTCAGCTGCTGGGATTGGCCCCTTAGTTCCAGTGAAAGAAACTCTGAATGCTTCAGCATACCAAGACATTTTGAACAATTCCATGCTCCCAACTTTGTGTGAACATTTTGCAGCTGGTCCCTTCTTCTTCCAACATGACTGTGCACCAGTGCACAAAGCAGGTCCATAAAGTCCTGACCTCAACCCGATAAAAAACTTTGGAATGAATTAGAGCAGAGACTGAGAGCCAGGCCTTCTCGTCCAACATCAGTGTGTGACCACACAAATGCGCTCCTGGAAGAATGGTCAAAAATTCCCATAAATACACTCCTAAACCTTGCAGACAGTCTTCCCAGAAGAGTTGAAGCTGTTCTAGCGGCAAAGGGTAGACAACTGTCATATTGAACCTATGGATTACAAATGGGATGTTACTTAAGCTCATACTGTATCAGTCAAGGCAGGTGAGCCAATACTTACAAAATAGTGTATACTCTATACACCCTAGTTGATGATGCCTTTTGCTAAATTCATGTTTAGTAAAGCCTATTGATGTAAATTCACAAAAACAAGAGCTAAGCTATCTAGCTGCTTTACATCAGGTCAAGACTCGTTTTAATCAAGTTGGATCCACTTGTGGTGAGTCACATGAGAACTGTACAAAACACAACAATTAAAGAATCAGTTTGATAACTGAATGAATGAATATGTGTATCTCTCAATGGTTCTTTCAAGGCTGGTTAATAAGCTCATTAGATGATAATAGCCCCATTTAATATTAAAAAAAATGAAGAAAACATGAATTCATATGCTAATTAAATGATTTATGGTGGAATAGGGATTTTCTTATATTTGATCAAATGAAAATAATGGCCTTCATTAAATAAGGAATCAAAACAAATTTGTAATCATCTGGTTATTTACAGTCCTGCTTTAAAGTTTGTGGAAACTTTATAGTATTTAGATTTCAGAAGTCTAAAAAACACAGAAGCCAATTAAATAATAGACCACTAATAATAACACTAAAAATAAGGGAAAAGTCACATAATCCAATATTTTCTCAGCCCACTCTCAGCTTTGATGAGGGAACCCATTCACCATGCCAGCATTTTAATATTATGCACTGTCACAACATTTATTTCCCATCCAGACTTGCATTAATTTTTCAGTGAAATCATTTATTGCTGTTGGAAGAGTCAGACTTCTGCATAATGTCTTCCACTTCACATCTCAAAAATCCTCAGTAAAGTTGGGGTTTGGACTATACCGATGATCATGCTGTCCAGACCCCTCTGTCAAAACCTGAGGTGCTGTCCTTGGACATGTTCATGCTATCGTGGCATAGAAATATATTTTTTGGATGGTAAAACATGGTCAGGTAGTATACTCATGTAAACTACAGGCTGAAATTTTGCACACATAACGCTACTAAGCCTAGCCCCAACTAACAGAAGGTGTAGTGGTTATCAGTAGTATTCTTCGTCGTATTCATTTTAAACTACTTTATAAACACACAGACGATAAGAGATTGTCTTTGGTGTTAAGTCAGGGAAGTGGGTTACCAACAGTAAAACAACCACACAGCTCTGCAGTCTGATACACAAAAGCCATGTCTCAAACCGCGCACTTGCCTGAGTGCACTGGAACTAAGCGTGAGGTGCGCACTGTGTACTTCTGCCTGGCGTGCACACTATTGTCGCTAAATGCTGACCCAAACAGAGCACTGCACTTACCAAAAGTGACTAGCATTGAGCGCTAACGTGAGCTAACTTTACTGAGTTGATAAAACCACGGCCTCAAACACATGACCAGATCATAACTGTCATCAGGGAGCTACATATACATTAGTAATCATGTCTGAATAATTTCACATTACTTAAATCAGTACAATACCAACTCCGATGCAGCAGGGGTCACCACCGCTTCGTTCACCGCCATTATTCAGCTATGAAAAAAGTTCAAAAGTCCCGCCTTTTCCATTACGTGAGCAAGATGGCGTCCATTTAATGTGAGTAGTGTGCTTCCTTTTTTGTTATTGGGCAGCATCCGGGTACTTTCAGAGCACTGAATTTTAGCTTAAATGACAGTATGAATGCACTACACACTCAAAAGTAGTGTTTGAAGTGCTCAAGTGCACAGTTTGAGACACGGCCAAGGACAGCAACGCACACTTCCTGTCTGAATATGGAAGCCTGGAAGGAAAAGTGAAGAACCGCATTTTGGTCAAAAGACTGTGATTTCTCTTGACCCAAATTATTTCAAAACCATATAAAACTGTAATAATCACAAAAATAGTGCTTACAGAAGAGAACCCAGATCATAGGCAGTGGCTCAGGTGGTAGAGCAGGTCGGCCAACGATCGAAGGATCGGCTGTCCGAATTAAGGAATTAAGGTTTACAAGGCTGGTTCAAATCCCGATCCCCCAGCCATCTGTTCTTGTGTCCTTGGGCAAGACACTTAACCATCCTAGCCTCCAGTGAGGGCCTCGCTGGTGTATGAATGTGTGTGAATGTGGTTGGAGGGGCCGTAGGCATGAAATGGCAGCCACACTTCCGTCAGCCTGGGCTGTGCCAGGGCAGCTGTGGCTACATATGTAGCTTACCATCACCAAGTATGAATGAGCAGTGAAAGAATAATGGACCTACTGTGAGCACTTTGACTACCCTGCAAGAAAAAGCGTGATATAAATCTACTCCATTATTATTATTATTATTATTATTATTATTATTATTATTATTATTATTATTATTATTATTATCATAACGCTGCTCCCTACGGTCTTGTACGCAATGACTAATGCATGATATATTCAGTACTGTTCTTACTCAGAGGTCCCATTCACTCAGTTATACTCTAAATCATGACTTATAAGCCCATTATTGCACACTCCAAACTTTGTAATCTCCAAAAATCAAACTATTTTTATTCTTTTTGATTAGACTCATGGATGTCTGGTTTTCTTATGGCTTTGCAGCTTTTCACTTTCATGACCTTAAGCTCTCTTTCTGCTGTGTGTAGAAATGCTCCTACTCTTACTATTGAATTTCATTATTAAGATAAAAAAATAAAAAACAGTCCTTCAGAATTTCCTTCTGGTGACATCTCTTCTTTTATCTTTTATCACTTTAATTTTTTTTCAGCCTATATTTATCCTTTCCACTTCCAAAACTGTTAACTGAGCCTGTATGTGGATTTTATTGGTATATTATTTTGTGGGTTTTTTTTTTTTTTGGGGGGGGGGGGGATATGTTTATAAAGTTGGTTAATAAAATCATCAGATTATATAGGTGACATTGTACTGCAATAAAGGCAACAAACAAGTATAGAAACATTTTTAGATGGTATACTGTAAAGGCAAAATCAAAAGTATTCAAAAACAGCGAAAACGGGTTTAGAACCTCTAAACGCCCAGCAAGAGTCATAAAACTGGGAATTGGCAGTTGAAGATTTTTGTGCTCTTTTTCAACCACATTCTAACAATGACTCATGCTGCAAACTGATGCACTCTTTCAATTTTAGCTCTTTGGGGATCCTTGTATGTTATGGAATATTTTCAATAGGCTGGTTAAGTGCAAATGATTAGTGATGAAATGTGTCATGTGGAAAGGAAATGGGTAGTAAGTGCAGTGGCATTTGAAAGCCCATTCAATCTGTTCCATCTCCGCTGATATCACTTTCAGACAGCAGATGGAATGATATGGATCCACTCAACACACATTCAACTCGTGCTGGACCCGTTCATGACTTTGCTGTCATCCTGCTTTTCACTGTTATCAGCTTGCAGTTTAGCAGAGTCCATCTCACCGAGAAAACTATAAATATACACTGACTCATATCTAGTCATCAGCAGATAAATTAAAGTTTCATTTTCACCTTATTGTCTGTTTATTTGTTCTCTCTTCCTCCAGAATACCACCCTGTGAGCATCTGTCCAGGCATTAACGATCTCTGCGGACACATGCAGAATGTGATTTGTGGAAACATTTTTATAAGAAAATTGTTTCAAATCAGTAGCTCGCATGTTGCTGCCCCGCCCATTCGTCTCTTCCACACTTAAACTTTTATTCCATAATAGTGTTCTTTTTCTGAGTTATGTTCAAATTGAGATTTTTTTTTTTTTTTTTGTATAAAAGCAGTTTTAAAATTCTTTGTGGGCAGCAGATGATGAAATCTGAAAGTGTACAGTGCACCGAACTTTGTCTTCAGTTCAAATCGATAGTGATGATAGTTTCTTTGTACTAAATCTTTATTTTTTTTTTACATTAGAAACATTTTTCTCCATGCCTCACCATGCTGCTTTGCACCATTAAAGGGATACAACACCCACAGAATGATGTGTCTGGATTTTTACTCACTCTCATGCTGAGCAAGACTCTGGAGCACTTCTTTAATATCTCAAATGCAGCTGGAGATCCAGAGGGGGGCGGGGGGTTCGTTATCTGCTGACTTTCTTATAACGGGGGTCACCAGTGCTTGACACAAAAAGGTCCATAAAAGTCCTCAAAAACTTGGCAATATTCCTCCATACTGCTCGTCCAATGTAATCCAAGAGCCTGTCTCAAACCGCACACTTACCCGAGTGCACTGGAATTCAGTGCATAGTGCGCACTGTGTACTTCGTCTGTAGTGCACACTATTGTTGCTATGCTGACCCAAACAGAGCACTGCACTTACAGGAAGTGACGGACTAGCATTGCCTGCTAACGTAAGCTAACTCTACTGAGCCGGTGTAACCGCTGCCTCAAACACATGACCAGATCATACCTGTCATCAGGGAGTGAACAGCTTGGTAGCATGCCACATATACATTAGTAATTATGTCTAAATCATTTCATAAATGTTACTTAAATCAATACCACCTCCGATGCAGCAGGGGTCGCCACCACTTCAGTCACGGCCATTATTCAGCTTTGAAAGCAGTTCGAAAGTCCCTCCTCTTCCTCTAGGTCAGCAAGATGGCGTCCGTTTAGTGCGAGTACTTAATTTTTAGCCGTTATTAGGGCAACATCCTGGCACTTTCAGTGCACTGAATTATCGCTTAAATGACACCATGTGTGCACTACACACTCAAAAACAGTGTTTGAAGTGCCCAAGTGCGCAGTTTGGGACAGACCCCAAGTGTCCTGAGGGGGTAGCACCCATGGTTTACTCAAAACAACATCATTTAATATATTTTTATAGCCTTAACAGAAGTAAATCCTATTTCCATGATGGTTCTCCGAACCATGTGAGCTCAATACACTATGGAAGCCATGGCGTTCAGCGCTGACTCTGCAGATAATGCAAGCGTAGAAGACAAAATTAGCTGTTTACATTGTGCAAAGAGTGACCGAGCTGCGGACAAACACTAGAAGGGTTGGGTATTGATTTAAAAGAAAGAAAGAAAGAAGGAAAGACCGTGCGTCATCGTCTGGTTTGGTCTGCCACAGCTTCTGTAGTGTTGTGAACTCGCATGGACGCGCATCGGGAAGTCCGATGTAGTTTAGGCTATAAAAATGTACTAAATTGATTTTGTCATTTCGAGGACACTTGGATTGCATTGGACAAGCAGTCAGTCATTTTCTGTACCGCTTATCCAGTTCAGGGTCGCAGTGGTCGCTGGAGTCTATCCCAGCTATTATCAGGCGAGAGGCAGGGTACACCCTGGACAGGTTGCCAGTCTGTCGCAGGGCCAACACAGAGAGACAGACAACTATTCACCTAGGGGCCATTTAGAGGGACCAATTAACCAAACATGCATGTCTTTGGACGGTGGGAGGAAGCCACAGTACCCGGAGAGAACCTTCACATACAAGGCCACACAAGAAGGTCACTGCTGGACCCCCTCCCCAGCTAGGAATCAAACTGGTGACCTTCTAACTGTGAGGCTGTGGTGCTAACCACCATGCCACCGTGCAGCCCTGCCCTGCCTCCCCTGCCATGGATGAGCAGTATGATGGAAAATTGCCTTCAGCATGAGGGTAACAAAGTCTTATGTAAGTAAGTCTTTCTTCTGCAGCAAACAATGTAGTCTATGATTCATTAATGCAAATACTTATATAGCAAGCTCATTTGTCTGCCTCGTTTGTACATCTAGTCTTCTCTAACTGGATGAACAAGAGGCACCTCTGGTATAGAATAAAACTTTTAAACACTGTTGTGTTGCGTGCTCCAATCTTAACTAAAACAGTAGCAAAACTTCATTCAAAGAACATGACAAAGAAAATCTGTTTTAGTTGACACCACTACAGCTTCACAAACATTTTAATGAATCTTCAGATGAAGCAGCACTATGTTGCCCTTACATTACCAAAGCCAAGGTATAACAGCATATTCCAAATATCAAAGTTCTCTTTTCACGGCAAGAGATTTTTTTAAAAGGAGCTGTAGTTTACCTTAAAAAAAAACTCATCATGAAAAAAGAACTTTGATACTTGGAATTACAGAGAAGACAAAATGAACTTAGCGACGCTAAAACAGCAAATTGCAGGAATATCTAAACAAACATTAAGATAGTTTGGCTTAAATGTTCCCCAGGTTTCAATCCTGGCACCACTCCAGCTGAGTCAAAAATCTTAGTCAAAATGTGTTCAATACTGATCCTTATTTTCATGCAGATGATATAATAATGTTTATTAGCTTTAGTGTGAGCTTTTAACCTTCACAGGTGGAAATTAGCAGTCTTGCTATAACCTGGCACCTGCATCTTTCCTTTATTATTTATAAAGGTCAATGAAATGTTGTGCATTGTCCCTGTGAAAAATAAATCATTTATTCACCTAACCCAGCTGTCCTTCAGGTACAGTAGATTTTACTAGTATCAGATGACTTAAAGAAGAAATATTCCCTCCTTTTTTTCCACAATTTGACATAGTTCCTGTAAAAAGGTTTGGTCAGAATAAACGCAGAGCTTCAAAAAGTATAGATCTATAGAATCATTTCCCATTACTTCTATTTTTAAAGCCAGTGGAGAGCCACTTCATTCCCCTACAATCATCTTCAGCTGAATACATCTCAGGTCCTGTCAGTTTTACGGCTTTGCCCTGTCACGTAAAACTATATTGGGTTTAAAAAGCATCTCGTGGCAGGGCCCTGGGGGTGGATGAGATCCACCCAGAGTTCCTTAAGGCTCTGGATGCTGTGGGGGTGTCTTGGCTGACACGCTTCTGCAGCATCGTCTGGACATCGGAGATAGTGCCTCTGGACCGGCAGACTGGGATGGTGGTCCTCCTGGTGGGTGTGCTCCACCTACAGGGGGATAACACCCCTCAGCCTCCCCGGTAAGGTCTATTCAGGGATCCTGGAGAGGAGGTTTAGATAGATAAATATCAGATTGAAGAGAAACAATGTGGTTTTGATCCTGTGGACCAGCTCTACACCCTCTTCAGGGTCCTGGAGGGGACATGGGAGTTCACCCAACCAGAAGGCATTCGACCGTGTCCCCCAGAGACTCCTGTGGGAGTATGGAGTACCGGAGCTGCAAGAAAATGAATGAATGGATGGATGGATGAATGAATGAATGAATGGATGGATGGATGGATGGATGGATGGATGGATGGATGGATGGATGGGTTTAAATGGGACAACATACAGTCCTCAGCCTGAGAGCTGATTCTATAGCAGAAGCATCAAACCCCACCCGTACATCCATACAGTCATGCTCAAAATTATTCATACCCTCCAATTACAGAAGGAAAAAAATCATCTGTCAGTGAAATAAGTTTAAATTGACAAAAGTTATAAATGAAAATTCAATAAAAATCATGATATTGATTCTAAATTGTGGTTTAACAAAAATATTAAAAACAAATAAAGAACTAAATAAGCAACAAGAAAAATATTGTCACTATTTATAATTAACATTTTTCAGATATGTTTTATCTAAGTAATGTGTATGCAATGTATTCAAACAAAAAACAAAATCATAGAACTAAATATTTTTAGATTATCAGATACTCAAATATATGTATTTTCCATTATTTTTTTCCCACCATGGAACCATGGTGCATTATCCTGCTGGAAGTAGCATCAGAAAATGCTCCACTGTGGTCATAAAGGGATGGACATGGTCAGCAACAGTACTCAGGTAGGCTGTGGTGGTTAAATCATGCCAAGTTGGTACTAAAGGTGCCAAGAAAAATATTCCCAATAATATCTATATCACCAGCAGCAGTCTGTGCCATAGATGGGTTTCCCGTTTACAAACATTGGCAGTTGTGCGCGCAACCAGAGGGCAAAAAGCCTGAGTTTTGAATTGTAGTCACTCATATCATTCATAAAAATGTAAGGTAACTTGACGAAACAAATCTGTATTTTGATTAATAAAAAAAAAAAAAAATACTGACGCGGCATTTCTGTTTTGTGTTTCTATTACCATTACACTAACTTGGCAAGGGAGCCATCACCCGGAAATGGCATTTTTCTTGTTAAAGCATGGATATTATTCGTGTTGGACCTCATTTGAAATTTGCCTGAAAAACTTGAGTTAGAAACCGGCTTAAACTTTGGTCAAGAGTCTAAACTAAAAGTTTAGACTCTTTGTTAAAACCAAACTAGGCCCCAACAGTCTGCTGTCTACAGCAGGTTCAGCTCCGTGTCGTCTTCATCACCTCCATACAGGAGCAACTTTCACTAGTTTGAGATTAAACCAGGCAAAGACGACATCATCACCACGTTTGGAAAGGAGGTGATTCCAGCTGTTAGGGACTCACCTGCATTGCTGTCGGTAAGTCTCGCTGCTTGTGGAACGTTCTGCTTTATTATGTATGAAAACCTGATAGACAGTAGACAGACTAGCTAACTGCTAACAAGCTAATGGTATAAACTCAAACGCCATCTGATTTACAACCCCTGTATACTTCATATTAAATCTCTGGGATGCATTGTTCTGCGAAGTGGATGCTTGTAAACGGCTCCACAATCAGTTTTTTTCTGCTTTTTCTTTTCTATGTGTGAGCAGAGGACAGCTGTCACACACAGCTACAGTGTTGTGATGCAGCTGTGAACTGATCAATGACTGGTCGCGGCTATGATACTGGTTTTGTAACAGTACCAGTCTCCAGACTACAACATGGGAATTCTGCCACCGCGGTGGTTTAATCTGACATGGTGACCATGGTGAAAGACTGAATAAATCATGTATCTGAACCTGCAGAAGTTATCCGAGAGGGTTTTCTGAAGACAGTCACTCCTTCTGTCCTGTTATCACCATTTCAAACTGTTTACATGCATTTACGTTTAGATTTTTGCAACTGAACAAATACCAGGACTCAAACATTATATTTCCCCGACACTTTCACGTCATATCTTGACCTCATCTGCATTAAAGGTGTAATTTTGCATGTAAACACACATCATCTTAAAGTTCAATAATGCTTTTCCTGTGTTTTCTTGGCCCCTTGTTGCACGGGCATCCTATCTGTGACGTTTATTGGTCCAAGGCAGGATGGATCCATGCTTTTATTTTGTTTTCACTAAAACCCGTCCCTACCATCTGAATGTTGCAGCTGAAATAATGACTCTTCAGACCCAGACAACATTTTTCCTTCTTCTGTTGACCAGTTTTGGTGAATCTGAGTGAATTGTAGCCTCAGTTTCCTGTTCTTAGCTGACAGGAGTGCTTTGAATTAAAAATATGATGTGACCAGAGGTAAACCGTTGGCTAATTCTAAAGGAACAAAGAGAAGTTTGAAAGGACAACTGATTTGTGTCCCTGACTGCCAGAGACCTCCAACATCCATGTAATGAGGAGAAAGTTATAAAGACATGAAGTAATCGGTACAACGACTCACTGTTAAAATGAATTGACTTGTCAGTTTTACCAGCAGCCAGACATTAATTGCAAAGTTTGAATGTCTAAAGCTCTTGCAGAGCTCTTACTCTTTTACAAAGGAAAACCAGGCGTACTTGAAATGGACAGATTTCGATTTTGCCTTTTAATGTAGAGCACATTAAATTCCAACAACAAAACCATTGAAGAAAATCTCAGGTTATGCAGTAAGCATTACTGCCATCACAGATGAGTTGTCGACTGTGAAAGCATCCTCCAGTGGACCTGACTGTATAGCAGCAGCTCCTCTGGGGAAGAGATAAAGTGGCTGAGTGTGCTGCCCCACCTGGGACAAGTTTTTGCTGACTGGACAAATGACAAAGTGGTAGCCTATAAGAGAGAGACAACATCTGGATTTTCTCTAACAAATGCAACGTTAGATTCACAGAGTAGAAGCACAGAGCTCATTAGGAGAAAAATGTTTTGAAGTAAATGTCACTTTCACTGCAAAAAAGATTAAAAAATGAAAGTGCTGTTTGAAATGGCTTTGAGAGACAGCAAATGTATTTTTTAACACAGTGGAGTGTCACAGTGTATGCAGATTACATGTATAATTCTCTTTAGGGAAATGCACCATATTTAAGGCAGACAAGGTTTAGAGTGGTTTGAAAAGATTTAAATGTAGCTGCTAATGTTTTATTGCTAATGGGTGAAACAACTGCAGCCAGTAAAGTTTGATGTTTGCGGTTTGCAGCACAGCTGGCTGTTTCTGAATTTTGACAATCGCTCCAGCTGTCGCTAATGTAGCAGTAGAAGCAGTTAGTGTTTTGATAATCTCTTTCCCAGCTCCCAGCTAAATTACTGCAATGCTGAAGATTTGAATGAGAAATCTGAACCCTCTACTATACTCTCAATTTATAATTACAAAAAATAGAATTAAATATGGTTCAATAATCAGTTTAAGAGGAAAGCAAATTCACAGACATGCATGGAGACAAGTTTATGAGTTAATAGAAGCACCGCAGAACAGTGGCACATTGGCCACGTCAGATGGCGGCTCTTGCCTTACCTGTTTTCCACCAGAAGCGGCAGGTGTACGAACAGAGACAAATTTCCTAGAAACAAAGTCAAATGCCATCTCAACAGATGAAGTCTTTCCCACCAGGCCCGACACGCCAAGCGCGCAGCGCACGAATCGGCTTGTGCAGCGATTTTTTTGGCATCAGGATTCATTTTTGTGTTTGCTGCAGCTGAATTTGTGACGTCTGATAGGATGTGGGGTGTAAAAAGTAGAGAATTCAGTCCATTTCCAAAATAAAAACTTCTTTCAGAATAAACAGCTGGACCAAGCAATGATGTGAACATCAATCTGCATGTCAGCAGGAGATGAAGACTTGTGTGAAGGAAGTGGGGAAGCCAGGGTATTGTGTGGCAATGAACCTGTTACATACGCACCAACAGTTTGATTATAATACGATTTCTTGAGTTATCTGGTTATTGGGTTGTATGTAGAGGAGCTGAAGGAAGGATACACGCACACATGAGAAACAACAGGGATTGGGGGTGTCGTTGCATCTAAGCACATGCTCAAAATAAACAAGGGGGCATTGGCTAAACAAGGGGGGAGGAAGGGGGGGGGTTGTGTTTACTAAGAAAACTGCCAAAAGTTCCATTTGGTGCACACCAAAGAAGCAGACCCTGGTCTGCCTGAAAGCCGGGGGTCTTGGTTCACTTGCGAACGGACTATCGGACTCTGCAGTTGGCTTAAATGGAAGTGACGTTTGCCCACCAACCAATAAAGCACCAAGAAAAACACGTAGGAGGAAGTGGGGTAGATTCTTGTTTGGGTTGGAGGAAAAACAACGATAACAGAAAAAAAAAATTGTAAAATGTCTTGTAGACAGAAATGGGAGAATAATAAGAAGCAGAAAGATTTCCACTTCAATCATGGAGTCTGGTTTCTTCCTCTTCCTGCTTCTTCATCATTGATCAGTAGTTGTATTGGGAAGTGTCGCCCCCTAGGGAGCAGTTGTTTTAACTATGGTGGTTTAACCAGGTGGTTTGGTCCGCTTTGGTTCAAGCAGTATGAACCCAAACAGAAGCAAAGAAAAGTGTGAAATTTTTCAATAATTCCCCCCATTGGACAGAGTCCCTGGACTATCCTGGTCTGAATGCACACTTATACTTGTGGCACAAACACGTTTAAGAGCCTCACTGGCAAAACTTTGTGGGGAAAATACAAAGAGGTTGTGTGATCTCACTTTTTCAGTTACTGCTGTTAATGCTCCATTTTCCTTTCAAAACCATGATTGTTCTTTTCTTACTCATAATTATTTGGCTTGGGAATCATGAGTGTGTGGGCTAGAAAGGAGTCACACTAAAAACTGGAATGCCACCCACTGATAAATACATATGACAAATCTCACAAAGATATTGATTCATGGGTAGTGAGTCTGTGGTGATAATGAACTCTGAAATTTTAGGTTGACGGAACAGTGGCATTTACAGACAAAGACAGCAGCTCATGTTTAATGTAAATGATGGAAAATGCATGTATAGATGGATATTTGTGGTTTCTTTTAACTTTGTAGGCATCTTCTATCCTATTTAGACTTCAGTTTTCTTTGGATGAAAATGTCTCATATGTGTTTAATTTACGTTTATAGTGAAACAAATGTTCTTATGTAAAATATTTCAATCACAAAATGAATTATATGGATTATTTAGCAGTAATGTACGTAGTATGTATCCTCCTTTTTCAAGCATATTATTTTATAATGTCAAATTTCATAGGAATATGAGCACAATTTGAATGACCTACTCTTTTGGAAGCAGGATTTGAGATTGGGTGCCAAACAACAAAATTTTATTCTTTTTCAACCATCAATAAATAAATAAATGTAAGTATTTATTATTATAAGTGTAAGGTTTTATCTACTATCACAGCATTGGGAATCATCTTTAGTTATATTACTGTTTAGAGAGACATCTGCACAGTTGTAACAATTGGGTATTATTTATTCCGATTTGGCTGCATGGCTGCAAAAAAAGTCAGGAAAGGTCAGGAAAATTAAAATTACAGTGTACAGTAGTAGTTTTTATGAACGACTGATAAATTTGTACTGTGCAAAATCTGATAGATGTTTCAAATGACCCTTATTTGACATAGTGGAAGACATGAATATTATATAACTGCCTCATGAAAGTTTGCTGCTTCTAAATAGATTTTGCTCTATTCTCTAGCCTGTGTTCAGTAAGAGATTCCAAGGCTTTTTTAGGCCCAAATTTAAAGTTTTGTGAAGTTCAGAGCCTTTAACCACAATCATTTGCTGATGAAACAGAGATTTTCTTGCCTCTTGAGGAGATGTAATGCATGTCACATCCACATTCTGCTGTTGTACTCCAGACCAACCTTTGTAGAGGTTCTTAAATGACAAATGAGAAATCTGAATTACTTTTTGATGTGGAATTTAATGGAAATGCTGAATTCTTCAAACTTCACTTTATCATCCCCTGAGGGAAATTTGTTTTGCATGCTAGCAAAAAAAAACACGAGACACAAAGTCACACTCACACAATCCAGGTACAACACCTACGTGTATTCAAAAATTTTAAAGTGCCCTATCATGAAAAATTGACTTATGAGCTTTTAACCATGTAAGTGTCTTACTTCCTCTTGAAACTTCATTTAAAGGTTGGATATGGAACAGGGACAGAACAGCGACATCATGTAGGTCTAGGTTGTAGTTGCAACAGCAGAAAAACAACTCCATCCGCTGGGTTGCCAGGCTCACTGCCGATACGACAGTGACCAGCAGCCTGCATCATGTCTAATAAGAGCTGCAGAGGAGTTTATTACTGACAGCAAACGTTAGCCATGTTAGCAAGCGAGTTAGCTTACTGATCCAGGCGAAAAGTCATCACTATTTATGCGAGTCCATTTAGTGTAGGATTCATTTAAATTTTTTCCAGGTTTTGCTCTTCTCAGGTCACTCCTCCTCAGAGACGGATAATATCTCCGGGGCTCTAAAGCAGCTGCTTGACTTGCCGACTCCACCATTTTTCCCAGTGCCAGTCTAGCTGTGCCAAACATTCGTATTCGGCAACATGCAACGGGGGCCTGTATTGGCTTGTAGATGTTAAAGGAGTAATCACCCGCAAATCCCACTTTTTCACATTAAACTGTGTATTGGACCCCAGTTAAAACATGCCAGAAACTCCCGGGTGTGAAAGTGGCTTTGTCTTTGAATGATGGCTCTCTCTTCACACCAGAATTTGCCACAAGAGCGCGCTCTCCACAGTACGTGATTTTGTTTCTCTTCTGGGAATGACGTGATCCACAGAAGCTGCTAGCTGCTAAGCTTGCATCTTTAGCACCACCTGAAATCAGTTGATTATCTGTACAGTACTTTTTCTGTAAAGTTGCTGACTGACAGATGGACAGACGGACAAGCCAACGCTACCGAAAACAGAGGTAACAAATATTCTTGACAGAGGTAACAAATATTCAATTAAATAAAATGAATAAATGCAGAATATCCAGAGGAGGCTCATACTGTACCATATATAAAGCTCCTCTTGGCTCCTTTTGCCACACAGACATAGTATTTGGAAACCCACAATGGCGGCCTTAATTGGCTTGCAGGTGTAAATATAACATTGTTGTCAAACCCGTTAAAATTTATTTCATATTTATTTTGAAACTAAATAAAAATTTTCAAGGAAATGCTATACTTTCATTCTACACCCTCCCAAACGCCTCGTGGAGCTATTATTTTAAAAAAGATATAGCTTTTAATAAAAATGTTCCATTTTCAACCTTAAATTCATGAATTCAACAACAGGCCAAGAATATTGGGAATATTTCCAGCACAGAGTTGGACAACTGGACCTTAAAACATGTAATATTACGAGAAAGGTGTATTTAAAGACGAATGAAAACAGATTGGCACTGGGGAGATGAACGGGAAAATAGTCTGTTTACCACACAGGGTCAGTGGTAGGAGAGGGATTTATGATGAAAAGTTATGGTCTTGTAATTTGATTTAATATATCCTGACCACAAAGCCACCGATGTGAACTCTGGATCCGCCCCAGCCTCTTTCTCATGCTGCTGTCAGTCAGACACAGGCAGAAGTAATGGTGATGTTTTAATGAGCATGGCAGGAAAATAAAAAGATCAAATTATGAAGGATTAAGCAAAAAAGTTGATGGAGTTGGAAAAAAAATAGAATAAGAAGAAAAATGGTGATGCAGCCCATCTGCTTCAGATTAGAAGCATTCAGTGTTTTGCTATACGTTAGTGGCTTCATCACATGAACACATTATTTAACTAGAAAAGCACTTGTAGAGCGCAGACCTCCACCAGCAGCCCAGCTCTCCCCATATGGCCCAATCTCGCAGTGATAGACGGTGGATCCAGACGGTGATACGGATCAACACCAAAATTTAATCAGTTCTTCCTTGTACCATTATCAACACTCCTTGAAAATTTTCCAAGTAAAAGAAAAATATTGTTTTATTTGCACGTTAACAGTTTTCTCTTAACATCGGGTCAGTGAGAAAGGGGGGGGCACTGGCTTGGGATGTCAGCATCTTGTGTGAGCTGTGCTTACATGAACAGGTGTTGTGTGGTCATTTCAGCCTCTATCTCAGGCAAATCCCTGCTCTGGTCACATGCAGAAAGAAAACCATGGTTCCCCCTTTCTATGGAAAATTTAAAATCCAAAGATTTACAGCAAAAAGTCTGTAAAAACTAACTTTCCTTCACACTACAGATGCTGAGATCCTGCTGTCTGTTTATTCCAGCAGGGAAACACACTTGATCATATCTGTTTAGAAGGAAATCAGCTTCACACAGATTTAAAGTTCATACAGAAGACTTGCTATTGACAGATAAATCTTTTTTATAAATAAAGATTTTTTAATAAATAAACTTTTTGATAAATTGTTTTATGTACTGTCATAAATATTTGATTTTATTACATGAATATTTAATGAGGTGTGCTTGTACATCAAATGTGCCATAGAAATAAACTCGCCTTGCCTCTTTCTTGGCAGATCATTTAGTTATTGAGTAACAGACAGTCCGGCTGTACAGTGTCTTTTAAAAAAATGAAGTAAACATTTGTTTTGAGGACATTTGAATGAAGAATTCAACAAAAGAGGCCCAGGACTGCTGAGCATCTAGGATCCTACATCAGAAAAGAAAAGGACATTATTCCTAAAACTCCAGGAGCTTGTCTCCTCACTTCCCCGACATTTACCGACAGTTATCAAACGAAAAAAGATACAACACACATCATAGACATCACCTTGTTTCCACTTTTTTTTACATATACAGTAGATGTGCTGCCATCACATTCAAAATAAGCAAATACTTTTTCGGAAACGAAAACGTCTCAATTTCAACAACTGATTTGTTAATGTTCCACTGGGAATACAGTGGGTACGGAAAGTGATCAGACCCCTTTAAACTTTTTACCCTTTGTTTCATTGCAGCCATTTACTAAAATCAAAAAAGTTCATTTTATTTCTCATTAATGTCACTCAGCACCCCATCTTGACAGAAAAAAACAGAAATTTAGAATGTTTTTCAAATTTATTAAAAAAAGAAAAACTGAAATATTACATGGTCAAAAGTATTCAGACCCTTTGCAGTGACACTCATATTGAATTCATATGCTGTCCATTTCTTCTGATCCTCCTTGAGATGGTTCTACTCCTTCATTGGAGTCAAGCTGTGTTTAATTAAACTGATTGGACTTGATTAGGAAAGGCACACACCTGTCTATATAAGACCTTCCAGCTCACAGTGCATGTCAGAGCAAATGAGGATCATGAGGTGGAAGGAACTGTCCAAGGAGCTCAGAGACAGAATTGTGGCGAGACACAGATCTGGACAAGGTTACAAAAGAATTTCTGCAGCACTAAAGGTTCCTAAGATCACGGTGGCCTCCATAGTCCTTACATGGAAGAAGTTTGGGACGACCAGAACTCTTCCTAGACCCGGCTTCCAGCCAAATTGAGCAATCGTGAGAAGAGCCTTTGTGAGAGAGTAAAGAAGAAGCCAAAGATCACTGTGGCTGAGCTCCAGAGATGCAGTAGTAGTAGCCTCCACCAGTCGGGGCTTTATGGCAGAGTGGCCCGATGGAAGCCTCTCCTCAGTGCAGACATATGAAAGCCCGCATAGAGTTTGCCAAAAACACATGAAGGACTCCCAGACTGAGAAATAAGATTCTCTGGTCTGATGAGACCAAGATTGAAGTTTTTGGAGTTAATTCTAAGCGGTATGTGTGGAGAAAACCAGGCACTGCTCATCACCTGCCCAATACCATCCCAACAGTGAAACATGGTGGTGGCAGCATCATGATATGGGGGTGTTTTTCAGCTGCAGGGACAGGACGACTGGAAAGATGAATGCGGCCAAGAACAGAGATCCTGGAAGAAAAGCTCTTCCAGAGTTCAGGACCTCAGACTGGACCAAAGGTTCACCTTCCAACAAGACAATGACCCTCAGCACACAGCTGAAATAACAAAGGAGTGGATCAGAACAACTCTGGACCATTCTGGACCGGCCCAGCCAGAACCCTGACTTAAACCCAACTGAGCATCTCCGGAGAGACCTGAAAATGTCTGTCCACCACCGTTCACCATCCAACCTGACAGAACTGGAGAGGATCTGCAAGAAGAACGCAGAAGATCCCAAATCCAGGTGTGGAACATTGTTGCATCATTCCCAAGAAGACTCATGGCTGTACGAGCTCAGAAGTACTTCTACTCAGTACTGAGCAAAGTACTGAATACTTATGAACGTGTGATATTTCAGTTTTTCTTTTTAATAAATTTGCAAAAATTTCTACATTTCTGTTTTTTTGTTTTGTTTTTGTTTTGTTTGTTTTTTTCAAGATGGGGTGCTGAGTGACATTAATGAGAAATAAAATGAACTGTTTTGATTTTGGCAAATGGCTGCAATGAAACAAAGTGTGAAAAGTTTAAAGGGGTCTGAATACTTTCCATGTAAATATATGTTGAGTTTTACAAATAATTGCATTTTTATGTGTCTTTTACATGGTTTCATATTGACATGTGCATCTACTGACAGAAAATACTGTCAACACAGAATGTTTTCCTTTTTTAACCCCACTTCTTTGCTGTAGCACATGCAGATCTTCTCGTTTCATGAGACTACCTTGTTGGCTGAATCATTCCCTTACTACAGTGTTATCAGCATGCTGCACATTGGGGACCCATTGACTTGTAGATTCTGCACATACATCAATTTAAATTGGTTATGCTCATCTGTAATGAGGCTCTCCTCCACCCCACAAAGGAATAAGATTGACACATTAATGTGAGAGGTCCTTTGATGGTAATAAAGCAGCTAATTTTCGCCTTTTTTATTTGTTATTATTATTCATCTTTTGTGTTCTTGTGCTTTTAAGATTTTGCTAATCGGTAATCCAGACATTTTCAGCGGGACAAAAGGAAGAGAAATCCTGTATGCTGCTAATGTGTTGTTTGAATAAACACTTGGAAATACTGAATAAATGATTTTAATGATATTTGACACTGAAAATCAACAATAATCCTTTAATTTTCAAGGGGAAATGTCAGTTCTTGGCATATAGAACACTGCTGAAACTTAGTTAACATCATAAAAGTGTAAACAACTAGTAACTGTCTTGAGTTACTACGGTTACTAAGTCCTGATGTGTTTAGATTATTTTTTTTTTGTAACATTTTTTTGTAATACTATAATTTATGTCATTTCACTATGCAATGATTTTTCACAGTACAAAAACAAAATGCTTACTTCATGTTCATATCAAGACTTTAAAAGAAGTACTTCTGCAAAGAGAGCTTTATTACAGGGTAGGGGTTCAGTTCGATACTTTTTCAAACCTGGACTTTATTTCTAGGAGTATATACATGTATTTACTCACCAAATCAAAGTAAAATTTCTGCATCACTTTGACTCCTTCAGAAGATTTTACTTGAGTCGCCCTTCAGTGTTCATCCATTTAGTAGAGACTAGGGAGCCTCTATAGACTGTAAGACTTTATCTGCAGCAGAACTCCTTCTTTTCATCAATGCCTTAAGTAGAATGAACGAGCGAATGAGTACTATTGTCCTGTGAGTTCAAAATTAACTCTCCGTTACTTATTGGGAGGTATTTTCAACACTCAGCTCACGCCACAGTATGGCTGAGAGAGCAGCTCGCTACCCAGACACCACCAGTATGGCCAGGTGGCAAATATAGAGTTATTGTACCAGAGACTCAAAATAATCGTATTTTGAGGATAATTATCGTTCATCCGTCATAAGTAAAATAACAACCCCACAGATGCGTGAAATATATGCACTCTAGTGTTTAAAAGCGCTCACAGGCACTCGTGACTTCACTGCGTCAGTACAGAATGGGTTAACGGCGTCCCATAGTTGTGTTAACTTAGGCTGTGTCCGAATGTCCACCCTACTCCCCACATAGGGCCCTATATAGGCATCACGCCATTTTATAGGGGTGTTCGAATGTCCAGAAAGAAAAAAGTAGAGCACTCAAAGTTACCCACAATGCATCTTGAAAACTAGTGAGCTTCGATGGTCCCTAGAAGGGACAATATAGACCACAATGCATTGCGGTCAGGAGAGCTGAATGGCACGAGGTGTCGAGCAAATCGAGCGGCAGAAAAAAAGGAGAGAAAAAACAACAGAAAAGGGATTAAACACAATATAAATAAATAAAATACCTTCATTTAGAATTACAGATTTGATTTGGAATTAAATCTTTTCGCGAGTCGTGGATGCCGCCGTGGTTGCCATGATGACAGCTGGTAATCACATGATTTGCTTCTCTCTCACTCCGGATTTGAAGCTCTTCCCGTAGATTGGTGGATCATGGCCTTTAGAGGTCAGTCAACCAGGCGATGTATAGCTATGATTCTGGTAGAACGAAGGACAAACATTGTCTTATTTTACACAAATCGCTTAGACATCATTTTGTCTGATCATCTACATTATAATACACCACAACAAAAGTTATCACTTGTCAGTCTCTTTGGCTCTGAGTGTGTATCAGTGTATGTTCAACATCATACTGGAGTTTACACATACAAGTGTGAAATCAGTATTGTGATGTGAATGAAAATAGATAGAGGGCATGAAACATGAAAAATATCCTGGATGCAATTATTATTATTTTTTTTTAATTTTCTTTTAAAGGATTTTTTGGGCACTAGTGGCCTTTATATGACAGTATATAGCAACAGGAAAGGGGCAGAGAGAGTGGGGAGTGACATGCAGCAAAGGGACCTGGACCGCGAATCGAACCGGGGCCGACTGCGCTGAGGAGCTACTGCCGCTGTTCATGGGGCGGCTGCTCAACCAACTGAGCTAATCACCGCCCCCTGGATGCAACTATTTTCTGTGTAATGTCTCCTGTGTAAAATACTCTCGAACAGTGTAAAACCAGCTTGTTTCTACAGCAGCATCATAATATCAGCTGTAATCTATACAGCTGGTTTGTATGTTTATGAAGTTTCATAGATGTATTTTCATGACATAACTTTAACAGCGACCTCTAAATGTGCGTGAGCCTGACTAGCTGGGCATGATGTCACAGGTAGACAGATTATTACAGGCTGCTAAATATTTTAACCACTAAACACAACTTATATTGATGTTCATTGTGGTCATAATTCAATACACACCTGTATGGTTCGGTTCGATAGGAATTCATATTGTTTCACCTCTATTACAGGGGTGTCCAAGTCCAGTCCTCCAGAGCTACCGTCCTTCACGTTTTGGTTGCATCTCTTCTCCTACACACCTGAATCAAATGAATGTCTCGTTACCAGCCTCTGCAGAGCTGAATGACACGTGCATGAGGGAATTTGCCATTTGATTCAGCTGTGTTAGGTGGAGTATGCTCTAAAAATCGCAGGATAGTAGCTTTCGAGGACCGGACTTGGGCACCCATGCTCTTTAATATAAATTTCTAAAATCTATCTAAACCTAAACAACAACAACAACAAAGAAAAATCCTCTATTAAATGGTTTTAATGATAAAGAAAAAGTTCAGCTTGCTTTCACAAATGGTTCGTGTGATTTCTTATAAAACTAATGCACAGATATCCAGCAAAATCAGGTACAGGTTTGACACGTCCCAGCAGAGGCTCTTGGAGCTTCGTGTCCATTGCAATAGTGGCAACAATGACCAAAAACAGCTTCCTATTTACGGTGAGGTATAGTGAAGTTGTGTTTGTGTGTGTGGTGGCCGGGGTTCAAGGTAAGCTGGTCCACATTTTCCAACAAATGCAGCCTTTACTCCAGGCAAGAAATTTCTCATGAATTTTAAAATGCATGTGATTGATAATCAGAGACAAGTGGGATGCAGTGAGATGTGATTAGTGTTCATCAGGAGATTATGTGTGTGTGTGTCTACATGTGTATCGTGCATCAGCCTCCAGCTGCCCCACAGCTTACAAACTGTCTGCAGCCATCATGGAGGAAGGCCCTCATTGTGTGAAGGACAAAAGCGGCGTGTGCCACCGGTGGGAGATAACAGTGATTTATGAGGGACTGTCACTGCAGCGGCAGGTAAACATGCACTTTGGAGGTGTGTCTGCAATCTCACCGCCATTCTGTGCCCATATGAAAAGGCTGGCAGGAATGAACAGCATATTCACCTTCACAGTGGCCAGCCAACATCATGTGCTGCAGCACTGAAGCCTCAGGGGAGTGGGGATATCTGAACTTGCATAAAAGGATAGGAGGAGACGCAATTAAGGTGTCACCTACGATGAGAGATATTCAATTCCAAGTGTTGCAGGGGAGTCACCTACTAAAAGATCTGAGATATCGTGTAGAAAGTTGTAGAAAAACTGAAAAAAAGTGAATAACTTTTAAAATGAAGAAACTAAAGAAGATTAATTATACTTGGTGTAAAACAGTAGTTAAAGGGATACAACACCCACAGAATGATGTGCCTTCACTTTCTGCTCATCCTCATGCTGAGCAAGACTGGAGCACTTTTTTAATATCTCAAATACAGCCGGAGATCCTGGGGGGGGGGTCATTATTCGCCAACTTTCATATAATGTAGGTGGCCGGTGCCAAAACCGAAAAAGTCCATTTAAGTCCACAAAAACTTGGCAATTTTCCTCCATACTGCTCGCCCAATGTAATCCACGTGTCCTGGTGGTGTCCATAATTTACTTGAAACTACATAATTTAGCCGCAGCGTTCAGCGCCTACTCTGCCCATAATGCAAGCGTAGCAGAAGAAATTTGCTGTTTACATTGTGCTAAGAGCGACTGAGCTGCGGACAAACACAAGAGGGGTTGGCTATTGATAAAAAAGAAAGAAAGAAAGAAAGAAAGAAAGAAAGAAAGAAAGAAAGAAAGAAAGAAAGAAAGAAAGAAAGAAAGAAAGAAAGAAAGAGAAAGAAAGAAAGAAAGAGCTATTAAAAAGTACTGGTATTGATACCAGTATCAACGGTGCCCTTTATCCGCTTGGTATCAGATCTATACCAAATCTTGCAGTACTGCACACCTGTAATACCCGGTTCAATCACTTTAATAATAAATACTATAAAACATAAACTACACAATAAAAGATGTTAATAGACATTTAAAAAGATTCTATATGACATTTGTCAGCCTTTTAGTTTTTAATGATAATAATAATGATAATGTTTCCTTTATTGATCCCAATTTGGAAACTAGTTCTCTGCATTTAACCATCTTAGTGAACTAAACATGTTTTATATGGAGATTTTACAGATATTTATGGCGTTAAATAAGTACACAAAAAGGACAAAAGAGTCTTTGCTTGACATTTCTATTTACTTACGGTAATACAGTAGAATTACCTGGAAACTATTAAAATGATAGTTTTGAGTGAGAGCGAGTGAGTGTGACACCTACTGGCGGGGAGGAATTAAACTTTCAGCTATCCACTTTAAAACTGTGTTTACCTGTCCAAAATGCTGGTTTGAATCCTCCGTGAGACACATTTACCAATATCTTCAATGACAGAAATGGAACATTTAAGATGCCTTAAAGTTTGGATCAAATTGGGAAGCTGTGACCATGGCGACAGTCCATGTCCATAATCTAGGGAACCAAAATATGACAAAAAGAAAAAAGAAAAAAAAGAAAGAGCAGACACACACAAAATCTCAAACAACAGCATGGATGGATAGCATACGCTGATGATCTGTCTTCACGAATGCTTTATATTTTGATCATTCGCCACACATTCCCTGTGCAGTTTTACACTCCACAAACTGATATCTTGGAGCCAGACTGAGCTCATCTTATACTGTGGAACGTGTAATAAGCTTATAGTGATTGTTGTTGCACAGTAAAAGGATACTTTAAGTCGCTGGGTATGCTGCTATCTTCCTCCTCCTGGTTTTGTTGAAATGGGAAAAAGTGGTGGGATTGCATCCCGGCTCTCCACAACACCCACAGAAATCAGAACTAAGAAATCGCTGTGTACTCTTTGAATCTGTAATACTTACTTTTCATCAGAGTATATGTAGCCGATGATATGAGATACCAGCCAAGCACAAACCTAACAATAGTGTTGATACTGATAATGCATCACATACCAGTGCTTCCCAAACCATGTGCCCCGATGCAAGCTTTAATGTGGTGAAAGACTTTGTGCACACATTGTGATTGTAAATACATCTCAGCAAAGAACTGAGATTTGATTTATGCCATCAATATTTTGTACATGCCCAATTCCAAATATCCAGATATCAATATGAACAGTATTAAAAACCCCTCTACAACATGCAACCCCAGCATGAGTTTCTAAATAACTAGAATTTTCAGAATATTCCAAAATTCTGACTGACATACTTACCCGTGTTTTGGCCAAATCTTGAAGGAATGCAACACCCACAGGATGATGTGCTTTCATTTTCTACTCACCCTCATGCTGAGAAAGACTCTGGAGCACGTTTTTCATATCTCAAACACAACTGGAGATCCGGTGGGGTTTTCGTTATCCGCCGATTTTCATATAATGGAGGTGACTGTCGCTTTTTTTTTTTTTTTTTTAATCAATAGCCATCCCCTCTTGTGTTTGTCTGCAGCTCGGTCACTCTTAGCACAATGCAAACAGCAAATTTCTTCTTCTACACTTGCATTATTGGCAGAGTAGGTGCTGAAGGCGCGATCTCATCTGGTTTGGTCTGCTGTGGCTTCCGTGGTGTCGTGAACTTGTATGGATGCGCAACTCTTCTAAAAGTTGGAGTATACAGTAATGACTAAGTGCTCTTTAAAACTGTATCATTACTTTAAAGGATTAACCAAAAGAGTGTGTTTATTATATTCTGAAAAACAACTGAATTAAGGGATTTGGTGAAGTAATTCAGATTAAGGTTGCAGTTAATGTGAGCAGGAAGTTCTGCCTTTGTTTAGCAGTTCTTGGAATGGCTCTTTTTACCATTATGAAAAAGAATGGTATATACTGTGTGTGTATATATATACATATACACACACACATATTGTATATATTATATATATATAATATCTTGTATAATATACATATATTAGGGCTGTCAAAAAAATTAATCACATTGCTTTTATCACTTCTAGAACACATTTAGGATTAAAGGTGTCTTACCAGGAATTCTGCATTTATCTTTAGTAGACTAGACGACTGAAACCCTGTCCTTACATGTCTCCTTAAAGTCCTTCAGATGGTGGCAGTTTAGTCCAGAATGCTGCTGATATGATCCTCACAGGCTGACTTCAAAACTGTCTTAATGTGAAGCTGAAATTCAGCTCTTAGTCCTGGAATACTCCCACATTTCTGACTTTTCCGCAAACATTTCCTGATGTCTGAAAGCACCCGGGACGCGATAAGTCCGCAACGAAGCGGCATGTTTGAAAAAACGAGTCCGTTTAAAGAGCGGATGGACTTTACCGCTCATGTTCCGCAATGCAGGTCTAAAAACAGCTTATCTATCTATCTATCTATCTATCTATCTATCTATCTATCTATCTATCTATCTATCTATCTATCTATCTATCTATCTATCTATCTATCTATCTATCTATCTATCTATCTATCTATCTATCTATCTATCTATCTATCTATCTATCTATCTATCTATCTATCTATCTATCTATCTATCTATCTATAGCCTGTCATTAATAACAATCATATCCACTCCACAGAACACCCGGGGCAAATCAGTTATAACACACAGGATAGTGGGGGTTGATAAAGAAAAAGCATCTAAAACTTTTGTTGGGGGTCTCATATTAAATACATCTGCACTAAAATATCTAGAAGCATCTCTGTAATAGCCAAACAAGAAATTTTTCAGACTACAAATCACTCAACAATGTTCTGGTCTCTTGTCTTACCTTATTTAAATTACTCCACAGAGGTATGGGGAAACACATATAAAAGTTCAATAGAGCCACTATTCATACTGCAAAAAAGAGCCATCAGAATAATTCATAAAGTCAGATATCTGGAACCAGTCCATTATTTGTAAAGTCTAAAATTATAAAACTCTATGATATGATAGAATTTCAAGCAGCACAATTTCTATTCAAAGCTAAGAATAACCTATTACCAAGTCACTTGAAAAATATATTTTATGAAAGAGAAGGAGGCTATGATTTAAGTGAAATAACTAGTTTTAAGATTCAAAGATACAGAACTACAATGAAAAGATTCTGTATAACAAAAAAACGGACTATATATATATATATATATATATACACTTTATATATATATATATATGTTAAAATTTTAAATAAAAAAAAATTAAAACAACAACAACAACAACAACAACAACTAGAAACACCAACTAAAAACATAGAAGACGACATACAGAAAAACTGCCATGGCTGGGGATCAAACCCACCACCATCCACTGTCAAGATGGGAATTCTAACCACTTCGCTATACAACAGGATCCCCACAGCAACGTCCCAGCAGACTGGGTAGGTTTGGAGAGGCTGCACTTCTCTAAAATATTACAAGATAAGGTTGCATACTCATGGGCATGGTTTACACTTATTCTGACCAGTGTGACCACTTCTGACAGGTGCATTATTAACTTGGCAGTCCCCTCAGTGACTGGGTCTTATTTAGTCCCTCTGGCTTCTGTGCAGGATGCCTGACTCACTCTCGCTGTCTGGAGGAAGTTCAAATGAAAACAGATAAGGGAAGAAAATGAGTCATCCCAAAATTGTCAAACTTCACTGGAACAGAGGTTTGCAGTAACAGTGTCGTCATGAAGAACATTAAGTTCCCCTTTTAGATGGACCGCTGTCTGATCCATTGAGGTTGATTATTTTCTAGGATCAACTATTACATTTACCAAACTAACTATCTAGAAACAGTAATTTGAGGATATTTTTCACTATTTTGAGTTTTGCAGTTGGCTACATGAAAACACTTGTTTCATGAAAACGTTGGTTATGTTTGGTATCAACATTGAAGTGTTCTGAAACACTGCTAGCAAGCAAAGAACTTTGTCTTAGCTTCTTTCCCTGTGATACCTTTACCTTTTTTCTATTTTGGAAATCTCATTTTGCTTCAAAGTTCTCTTGAAATCAGAAGCATCAGTCGCAGCGCATCAGTGTTTGCAGACAACTATTTTTGTTCATCCTATAGCAGGAGAAGTTGGCAGTTTTCAGTGTGGGGGAAGCTACTTCAAATTTTATTTTAGGCCTGCGAGTTGTCACTCAAATTTCATCCTCCAACCTTTTCATCAGAACCCTTATCTTCTCCAATAACAATGAAGTAAAGCCCCCAGAGAGTACTGAGAGCGAAATTCCTCATCATGAACTAATTCATTGGATAATGTTGCCAATTACTAAGTTTTTCACTGATTTGGAAGTCTTTCTAAGGGCGTATTCAGACCAGGATAGTCCGCTAGACTAGGTCTGTATGGGGATTAGGCTCAGTTTGTGGGTGGGGGTGATCTCCAGGACTGAGATTTTGTTCACGTTGCCGAACAAGCCAGAGTTCAGTCGCCTGAGCTGCCACTTCTTCCAAGCATGTCATGTATTTTATATCATATTATATAATGTTGACAGTTTTTATTTACTCATTTATTTTTTTACCGCAGCACTGGTCTGCTGTGCAGGTATATCACAGACGTTCCATTTCACAACGCATTATTTTAAAAAACTACAGTACTGGGGGGGAGGGTGGGGGGTGGTTGCTGCTCCGCTGGCTCGGGGTCATGGCTAGCTGCATTGCGGGGGGGTCTACTGGCTCTGGGGATGCCTGTTCTGCCGCGTCAAGGGATGTGTAGGAGGAGGAGGGTGGAGAGGGAGGGTGTTCAGGGTGAGTATGGAGGGAGGAAGTAAGTAGGGAGGAGCGAGGTATGTGTGTGTGTGGAAAGCTCAGGGTGTGTGTGGGAGCGAGGAGTATGGGCTGGGGGAGGAGGGAGATGTGATGGGGGAGGAGTGTGCTGGTGGAGGAAGAAGGGTGTGAGTGTGTCAGGTTAGAGGGAAGAGTGGAGCTGTGCATGTGTGTGGGGGGAGTGCATGTGGGTATAGGGAGGTGGGGGGCGTATGTGGGTTTTGGGGATGAAGGGGGAGTGTGTGTGTGAGTGTGGTGGTGGTGTAGGGGGGTGGTAGCGGTGGTAGCACCCTGGTGTCAGGTGTGTGGGGCAGGGGAATCAGGGTTGGTGCTGGCACATGCCCAGGGGTTGTCTGGGGGGTCTGGGCCTCCTGGGTGTCGGCCGGGCCGCCTTGGTCGGGTGGGGAGGGGGGGTTGCTCCAGGGTGCTTGGGCCCTGGGCTCCACGCAGTACCTGCTGCAGGGGGGCCGGCGCCCGGCAGGGTCGGCAGTTGCTGGTTTTGGTCCGCTGGGGCCTAGGCCTGAGACCGCGGGGGGCTTCGGCTGGGGCCGCCCTCTTGTCGCCCTTTGGGGGGGGATGCATGTCCGTCCCTTTGGGGGAATTGGCTGGGGTTCAGGCCTCTGGATGGCTGCTGGGGGCCCAGGTCTTGGTTTTCCAGCGGAGACCTTGGAATGTTGTTTAGGAGTTTCTTTATAGAAGCATCAGTGAACTGTGTAAGTGTATCCATTTTTATCTCTCCTCTCTCTCTCTCTCTCTCTCTCTCTCTCTCTCTCTCTCTCTCTCTCTCTCTCTTCCCCTCTCCTTTCTCTCTGTTCCACTTTCTATCATTGCTTCTGTTAACGTTCATGTTTCTCTTGTCAAGCCCAGCAATATGATGTAAAATGCTGTTATAAACAAATTTTTAATTAAAGAAATAAAATGAATAAACAGGATATCAAGGGGAACCTTGTGTTCATAAAGCTCCGCGTGGCAAAGCAAATCTGTTCAACACAATAAAGCAACCAGATCATCATTCTGCTTGCTATGATGCTGGACAGGACAAGTGAAAAAAAAAAAAAAAAACTTGCAGTAACTGAAGTGGACCAAACCGCCTGGTTAAACCATCATAGCTAAACGACTGCCTGTTAGGGGGTGACGCTCCGCAATACAACCACTGATCAATGGTGAAAAAGCAGGAAGAAGAAGAAAACCGGACTTTGTTGTTTAAGTGGAAATCTTTCTGCTTATCATTTGCCCACTTCGTCTACACATTTTCCAGTTGTTTATCATTGTTGTCTCAGCTTCTTCAAAAACGCGCTGTTTGTTTTGTTTTCTTTCTGACCCAAATGATAATCTACCCCACCTCCTCCCACTTCTTGTTCTACTTTATTGCGGTCGACAAACGTCACTTGCACTGGATAGTCCGATAGTCTGTTTGCAAGTGGACCGAGACCCCCGTCTTTCAGAGTCCACTTCTTTGGTGCGCACCGGAGTACGGTTGGTGTTCAGACTGCGCCAAAAGAAGCGGACTATCCATGGAATCGGACCATGGTCCGTTTGTAGCAGACCAAACTGTCAGTGTGTGAACGCACCCTAACTTTGCTCCACTTCACTGAATCATTGAGACCGGTCACATTATACTACTATTTAGTATGATTTGGAATCCAGGCATGCAGTCTGGGTTGTGGCCCCGCCTCTTCAATGACAAAATTATATGATAATGTCACACATACAGTGCTGTTATCACTGAGTCAGATGGAAATGCATGGCCCTCGGTATTTTTCCACTATGCACATAATTATTCAGGTAACCACATAGCTCAAAAGCATTTACCTGAGAACATGGACCTGAGAATGCAGATTGATACTGAAAAACTGACTCTTTCCCTACCAACAATTTATATTATAGAACTGATCCTCAAGTTAAATCATATGTTATTCATTATTATCATTAAGATGAACACAGTAGAAACCAACTAAACTGTACAAATAAGTAGGAATTATTACTTCTTCTGCCTTCCAATGTGCAAAATGAGGCGCAGCGTAGCGTCTCAGCAGCACGCCGCTCGTCTGTCACTGATCACTGATCAATCAGTTCACACAGTCACGCTGCAAATGCCAATGTAAATACAATTTTTTTTCAGAGTTGAGTATGGAGAGTAATTATTTTTACTTTGCAGAGTTTATTAATAACTTCTTCCACTGCTACAGTGACAGTCAGCATCATTATTTTCTTCTGTGTAGAGTTCATATTTATCGAGTGCGGGTTTGTGATGGAGTCTACATGGTTCTAATTGCATGCAGCTACTTCAGGTACACTGACTGTAAACCTGGATTTTATATGAATATACACTTTTTCAGAAGTCATTATGTCATTTTATGTTTGTACAAAGTGTCTCATTACTAAACCAGCCTTGACTTTTTTACAGACCCTGAGATTCAAGAGAGAAAGAAATGAGAAAAATTATTTCATAAGATAAAACAATAACATCAGTCAGTCTCAGTTTGTTATTTCTGGTGGTTAACTAAAGACTTTTAAAATGGAATCAGAGTTAAAAGAAGAGAACAGAATAGATACCAATGATGTATGCGTGTCATATGTTGTCCGTTTGTGTGAGGGTTGATTGATTACATGTGTATGTGCAAATGATTATAGTATGCATGATTTCAGAAGTGTGTGTGTGTGTGTGTGTGTGTGTGTGTGAGGGGACGCATTTTGTCCTGTACAGCACCTCATACTGCAAGTATGAGCTGGTTTTGCTTTCCGTGGTTGTGTGAGCTCTTAGACAAAGTCATTTGTGCTCTCGTCTACTCTTCTACTTCTACTTTAACATTGTCCTTCAGTTGTTGTTGAACCCAGGTGCATGCAAATTTTCCTTATTTTTTCCTGAGCAGAACCACTGATCAGAATTATAGAGCACTCTACAGGAGAGAAGGACAAAGTTGAATGGCTCATGTCACTTCCTAAAATCAGCTGGAATGAACAAAGTTGGAGAGACTGAGGCTGTTTGCAGAAGTACCTTTGTAGTATTTTGACTAAAGCATGTCACAGCTACTTTAAAAAATCTACTGAAAATTGTACCAGCTTAAAAAAATGTAAATATATAAACTTGAGTTGTAGAACTGTTTCGCAACAAAATACAAATGATTTACTATATTTTTGATCAGAAAACATGATGTAAATGAGATATTTTTAGTTTTCAAAACATAAAGCATCTTTTTTAAAGCATAGATTTGTTTATTTTCCACTTCTGTTATAAATAAAATAGAATAAACAGCAAAGGAGTGCTAATATTAATTATTAAACAGAGTCAATAATGATAACCTTAACAACTTGCTTTATACATTTCAGCTGGCAAGACTAATGCTAATTAATAAGATAAAGCGTACCGTGGAGAACATCCACGTTTTTTTTCCCATTTCTGTCCTTCACCATTGTTTTGTAGCAGTGGCATCCCAGATTAACTGAGGTTGAGGTCTCTGGAATTTATTTTGTATGCATGAGGTGTGTGGTGATCAGAGTAGAAAACTTGCAGGTCCTCTGATTTTGTTTAACTTGCTCAATTACTGTAGTTCACCTTCTTATGCTCGTGTCATTACAAAATGCCCTTTTCCAATTTCCTGATGTAGAACAAAACAGTCTCAAGGCACTAAAATGTGCTTTTTCCAAATAACCTTGTAAATACTTTTACTCAGAAAAAAAGAACTTTCATTCAAATATGAACTGAAATATAAAGCAGATTACATCTTCTGTGCCATGATGAAAAGTTCTTCTAGCTAACATTAAATAGAAATTCAAAACTAAAAAAGAAAACAGAAAAACAGTCAGAGAAAGAAAGAAAGAACCAAGCTGGAGTCATGCCCATCTACTTCCAACCCATGGGACCTCAGAAACGAAAAATACAAGTGAAAGTCAATGGAGCAAAAATGATTATCTCACATGCTCACAGTCGTTTTCTGCTCTGGATTTCAGATATGTTGGTGGTGGATTTAAATGAAAATTTTTCATAAAAAAGAAAAAAAAAACTGCAGAGATTTTAGATTATTTCGGGTTTTGCTTGAAACCGTCGTTGCGAGCGATATGCATCACCAGCTGCCAAAGGTGCGCTAGCATGGCGACTTTACTCCGGCATATGTTACCACTTTTTTTCCAAGGACAGGAAAAGATCATGGACAGAGGTGAAAACCCTTATAAGTCAGGACCTTCGAGTAACTCGAGTGTTTCCATTACGCCGATAGAATGATGGTCGGTTTGGTTCACAC
The DNA here is from genome assembly GCA_023101725.1 of Atherinomorus stipes. Taxonomy (NCBI): domain Eukaryota; kingdom Metazoa; phylum Chordata; class Actinopteri; order Atheriniformes; family Atherinidae; genus Atherinomorus; species Atherinomorus stipes. Next base: position 1,358,474 of record JALJCO010002854.1, on the reverse strand, counting down.
CTGTGAACCAGGGAGCAACGTTATCATTCGTGACGAGAGCTGTAGTCCACAAAGCAGCTTAAAGTAAAACCTGAAATAATATAATTTCTTCCCAGTATTATATTTTTTCATTGCACATTTTTTTAAAATCCACCACCAACCCCATAGGGCGTGCTAGTTCCAAAAACTGACATGTAATTATTGAGTTAAATGCATTAGTAAAAACAAAATGAGGAAAAACTGCAGCTGCACATGTGACATCACATCACCCTCCGTTTCTTGTTTTTTTTTACCTTCCGTTTCTCTTGCCAGATCAAAATGCGGGTGTGTTTTGTAACATAAAGTCCCCAAAACAGCAGAGATGGGTTTGCTTTTTTTGCTTTCTATCAGATGCCAAGACAAGGAATCAATGGTTCGATCTGAAATAATTAAAGTTCTTTGCGGGATTTTATATTTTTTCTTTGCACAAAAAAATTCTATTTTAAATCCACCACCAACAAATCTGGAATCCAGGACAGAAAACAACTGGGACCAGAAGATAATTCTTTTCTCTCCACTGACTCATATTCATATTTTTTCGTTTCTTAGGTCCCATGGGCCGGAAGTAGACGTAACTCTCGGCTGCCTGTGTCTCTTGTCTGTCCTTCCTCACTCCCTTCTCCATGTGCACTGCTCTGTGCTCTGCTCAGTGTAAACGAACATGGCTGCTGCTGTGCCCCCCCCCCCCCCCCCAAAAAAAAAAAAAAAAACAAAAACAAAAAACCAACAGATGTGGATCAAGTTATGGGGGTGTTGATGTTTGCAGTGTGGAATATTTACGCAGCAGAAGGAGTTGGAAGTGAGTGAATTAATGCTTTTAGAAACGTGGTTCATCACACATAAAGACATTACTGAGACCGGGACCGAGACAAGACCAAGACTTTGCACAAACTGGGTAATGTCTTGGTCTTGGTCCCTGGTCTCAGTAATGTCTTGGTTTTGGTGGTGTGATCTTGACTACAACACGTGGTCACATGCTTTAAACATTGCGGTGTTGAGCAAACAGGCTCGAGCTTATTGTAGATTTATATGGTGAACGCGATCTCTGGCAAGCTACTCCCCGATGTGGCACTATCTCACAATGACAAAGAATCTTTAAAGAAATTATTGTTCATCTGCTGTAGAAAGTCCTTTAGACCCAACACCTCTTTATCTTCCACTTGTTTAGTTTAATCAATGTTTTGAAGGCTACACTGCGCACCATAATAAGATATGCCAAGTTTCCACCTTCTAAGTCTTTAGAAATAATCTTTCTGTTGCCAAAACAGATTTTTTCTCTGCAAAAAAATCAATTTTGAACTTATTCACAGATTCAGCTAAATGTTACAAAAATTATCCACTTAGTCCTGAAAGATACACTTTTTGTTATGCTTAAATAGTTCTTAGGTCAGAGTTAAGTGGCTGAAAGCAACTGCAACAAAAACGTCTTCCTCAAAATGGTTAGGTACAAGAACTGAAAAAAAATGAGAGGAAAATAATAATAAAACAGCCAAAGTCCAACAGAAACACTTGGACAGCCTTTGAGAACCCAAGGGCCAATCCTAATTTCTATGCTTAAACCTCAACCCTGGAGAATAGTGAGCCCTCAAAACCAAGTGTTAAGGGCTATTTTATGACTTGGAACGAGACACCCTTAAATGCAGAGTAATGACTTCAAAGCCCTGCCTTGTTGGTAGCATTACGCCAAAGCGGCGTTCAGTCTGTTAATTCAGAAGAAGAACAAACAGACTTGGAAAGTCTTCTTTGCCTCAGTAATACTCACACTTCACATTTGCAACCCAGTCTGGAGTAAACACTCGAAAGCACTCACTTCCTTCAAAGATTTGATTCTGGTCATTTACTTTTTACAGACATGAATATGAATACCAGTGAATATATACTGTTTGATGTAGTACTGATTTCACATATTTAATGGTAAAATAATTAAAGGTGACCAGTCATATTATCATAATTGTATTTAAAGACTTTAAGGCCTTCCAGGATTAAATCCCAAAATCATCAGTGGTGAAACTTGCAAGGCTGTAAGGAACGGATGAAACTAAGGGTTTCATCTGCATGTACAGCAAAGTGTCATCGGGATATAAGTGGATATTTACATGGTGGTCTTTGCCAAGCTGGACAAAAGGTAGCATATAGTTGTGGCTGGGATTGTGGTTCTTCCTGGCAATGGGGCTTTGATCCACATCGTGTGAGGGCAGATAGCAGTCTGTAACATTATGATGAACTTGCCAATGAGCATGGTCTTGACTCTCTGGAGGTATCTCTTCTACTTCTCAGCTCATCCTGCTGCTTGTAACATGATGATCATGGAAAATCATTGTTTAGAATATCCCATTGAAGGTCTCCTCTTCTCAGACCGAATCCTTGCTGGTACGTTTTCATTTTCCATCTGTCATTGAATACGGCACTATGATGCTAAAATGGGTGTGTCACATAAGCATCAAGCTTCCTCCTGTTGGGTGTAAAGACAATGTCTGATCAGTACATGATTGCTGGATCTCATCATCTCATATCGCATTTCAAGGTATTGCTTATGTGCTATTTTAGGCATCTGCTGAGGACCTGGGTGAACAATTCTGCAGCTAGCTACAGCTAATGCTAACAGTAGCTACATTTATGTGGCAAATACAGTATTTAGTCTATCTAGTTGAAATAATTCCAATCAGAGATTTCAGCTAACATGTTGACATGGACACTAGATACTGTAAAGTAATCTAATCAGTTGTATTTACACGATTGACAGATTTGATACCATCATAATGCTTTTGACATGCCTCCTATTTCGGAAGAAGAGGTGCTTTCTTTTTTAATTTGAACATTTGGACCGTCAAAATGCTCAGCAATCCCTCACTCTTTAAGTTTCTAACAAAAATGTTGTATCTGCGACAATTTGGTTTTATTTTGCTTCCCTGTCTTCCATGAATTCTGCTACATTTGTAACCCCCACATGGTCCAAGTATGCGCTGAGACAAAATATGCCACAGAAATTATTGTATGGCAATTGTTTTCTTGCTGATCTCATTGTTAAAAGGTTTGAAAGTCACGGCCAATCGAAACAGCTGACACGTTTACATGACGCATTTTTATTCTGACTGGCGGTTGATCGGATTGGAAGAGCTCCATGTAAACACATCTACTGTTGCTGGTGCACTGGTGCAGGGCATGACAACTCTGCCGTCTCCCTGCTTCATCTTATGTGGATCATTTAAACTGTTTCCCCCTTTGTAGAGACGACATAGCCAACATTCTCCTGCTTTGTCCTCTTTGGATAATTGAAACTGCTTTGCTCTCTGTGGAGATCATTAAATCAGCTTTATACCTTTTTAAAACAACTTTTTGCTGTTGTAGACTTTTTTCATTAGTCTTTAGCACCTTGTTTTAACATTGGATTCTTCTGTAAATCGACTTAAGATCTTATTCCACAGCTGACGTGTGTGCGTGCATGTGTGCGAAGTGTGAGTTGTATGTGATGTGGGGTGATTTGAGATACCTCCACATCAAAAGCGCTATCGAAGATGTTTAGGCATTTCAGAGTTTTTTGAATAAAATGCTTGTGCAAGACCGACTTGCTAGATTCACAGCTCCCTCCCCCGGCCACAGAACAATGTGTACGAGCCACTCCGGTGTTTAGCAGACGGCAGGTACAGATTCTCCATCATGTCACAAACGCAAGTAAAACAGGTGTCGTTGTCTTAACGTTGCTAATTGCTAGCAGAATGATTGTTAGCTATCTGCTGTAAACGTCAGACGAGTGTGCGCAGCTTCTGGCATGCATTACACTCGCCAGTCAATCACTCTCATTGATCAGTCTTACCTATTACCCACTGAATTGATCGTCAATCACTCTTACTACGGTAGTAAAAGTGAATGACAAGCCAATAGACAAATGAAAAATGTAAGGAACGCAGAGATGATTGGCCCCATTATTTCACAGTTGATGTATAATAATATTTATATATTTAAAGTTTTTAATTAATCACAGTGTATGGGGTAGTGAACCCAATTTCACTGAATGCCGTAAACTTACCTGCCTGTTGAGCATTGGCTGCCACCTGAATCTCTTTCCTGTTTTACTTAATTTTAGCTTTTAATGCTAACTATTAATATATATTTGGTTAAATAAACCTTTTGAATAAAATAAGTTTTCTGAAATTAGTAAGACAAATCTGAATGCATGATGTTAACTGTTCTCTATTTATCAAATAATTCCATGAATAAAATTCTTAAGGTGGCATTGTCACCACACGTGGATGAGTTAAAGTTTTTAGCTCTAATAGATCCTCTCTCTCTTGCCACCTTCTTTTCAGTTCCACTCTCACCACAAAAAGGAAAGATAAAGGCCTGGCACAGGACCGGAGACATATATCTCAACCTTCAGCCGATCCATTTACTGTTCTTTGAAGCCTTATCACAAATGGTCTCCATGGCAAGGTGATAGTCAAGAACCCTTCTTAAGAAAGGGAAGCAAGGGAGAAATGGTTGAAGTACAAATGAAAGTGGAAATCTGTGGCAGAAGATTTTATGAAGTGATATATCCTCCCCAGAATCTGCGCCTCAACATTACTGAAGCAGTGTGGGATCATCTTGATGGACAGCAGAACAAAAGGACGACTCATACCACATACTGACTTTTAAACTTACTGGAGGTTTCACTATATTACACATAACTTAATTTATGGCCATAAATGTTAGGATTTCTTTTTATGTGTGCATTACTTGGGTTGTTACCGACATCTGGTGAAAATTTCGTGTCAATAGCTCTACTAGAAATATATTTTCTAAGAAAAATGTTGACGTGTTCAATATATAAAGGCCTATATACTGCATATATATCTATATTAGGGATGAAATAACAATACATGTATTCGTATCATTAATATAGAATATCGAACAATACAGAATTTTAAAGTTATTTTATCAACTTCTCCTCTGACGACAAGATCTTAGTTGAAAACTCAGTAGATCTGTGTTCGGTTACACTCAGATCTGGTGTTTGGAACAACTTTGGTCTTCATGTTAAGTATGACCTGATGGTAAGCTGTTGTAGACAAAAGCACACTGGGCTAAAAAAGGCATAAAATTTTTTGTTTGTATCGAAAAAGTATTGAACTGTGACACTAAAGTATTGAACCAAACTGAACCATGAACTTTTTGTATCATTGCACCCCTAATATAAATATATTATATATATTAAATTTGGTTTGGCAGTCACCTCAAAAAGCAGTATCAAAGAAATAGAAAGTATGATAAACAATGAATAAATGATTGTTAAATATCCTGACTATACTTTTATACCAAGTCAGTGAACTCATTCTGTGATATTTGAACATGTTTTCATAAATTGCTGCACTCATTTCCAGCTATCCTGGCAATATTTTTGTATGTATTATAAAAAATGTGTATTTCCTTAAGGTGAAATTTGTCATAGCTGGAGGCAGAAAGTTGCAGAAGTCTGCAAGTAAAAGTCAGCTTAAGCGTGGTAATTGTCAGCTTGGTTGATATTAATATCTTCACCTGTGGATCATACAGTTTCATCTGTCGGCCATTTCTTTTAGCGTTCCCAGTATTATTTCTGGAAACAAATTGCTCCTTCAACGACTTAAAACAAAAGGTTTTTAACTTGACACCAGCAACTTGTAGCCCTGGCAAAAACTGTCTGAGGCACATAGGTAGTAACCATGGCAACAGCACAGCCTGTCCCTTCCTCAGAGGAGGGAGAAGATGAGCATAGTCTGCATCTTTGCTGTTGCCAGCTTCTGTTAAACAACAGCAGGCAGCGAGATGAGAAAGTCTTCATTAAGATTCATCTTGCTGCGCTGACGATAAAACTCGCTCACCACGAGACCTCCTCCAGTTACCAGAGAGGGTCTCCAGAAGCTGATGTAATTGTAGGAAAGGTGTGAGACACAGTCCACAGCTGCATTCACATGACGCTGATCTCATTTAAGGATCAACCGTTGGCTGGAAGTACATGAGTTTATTTCTTTGACCTTAGAAGAGGATTGAGTAATGAGGTCAATTGTTCACCATTCTTAAACATCAAGGTGTAGCTATGGGGTATTAATGAGATGCACCACAGTCAGGTGAAGGCATATTAGATGTAATGGCTGCTAAATTAAAGCTAAATTATCCGAATTAGGACATTTATAACGCATATTGAAGTAGTTGTAAAGCACATTACTCAGCTAAACATCAGCTGTAATTTGTCAGCTTGTAGGTTTAAGAACGGAGTTTACATTTTATCACAGCCTTGATGTATTGATTTAAAGACGTAGAAGATGCTTCTTTCAACAATTTCTGCAATATTCAATAAAATTGGATTCACTACCCCATACGCTATAATTAATTAAACTGTAAATATTATAAATATTACTATACATCAGCTGTGAGAGTTATGAAAAAACATCCTTCAGTCATCTCTGTCCCTTATTTTTATTTTATGCACATCAATCACTCTCACTACCGTAGAAAGAGTGATTGACAGTCAATTCAACGGGGTAAAAGGCAAGACTGATCAAGAGAGTACCGGAAAGCGGCGCATTCTCATCTGAGGTATACAGCAGGTAGCTAACAATCATTCTGCTAGCAGTTAGCGACGTTCAGACAACATTTTGTTTTACTTGCGTTTGTGACATGATGGGAGAATATGTAGCTGCTGTCTGCTAAACGAGCGGCTTGTGCACGTTGCTCTGTGGTCGGGGGAGGGTAGGGAGCTGTGAATCTAGCAGGCTGGTCTTGCGCATGCACATTATTCAAAAACTTGCAAACAGTCTGCTTTCTGAAATGCCAAAACATCTTCTATAGCGGCTTTAATCATTCATGCTGTCTTCAGAATGTTGTCATTGGTTTGTTTGCATATTTTATAATTGATAAAGAACTTCTTTTATGTTCAGCATGCCGACAGCTGGCAGTAATTTTTGACGTAGTTTTAGTCTCATAGGGCCCGATCTATCAAAGGTTTGCGTGTATAAAAATGTGAGTTATCTCATTGCATAAGCAAAAAAATGTACAAACTGATCTACTAACAGCGTGCTAAAAGGGTTTGGTCTTTAAAGCGTGATAAATAGCGCCTCTTACCCAAATAGTTCTTATGGTGCGTTCAGACCGACTGCGGCAGGCGCGGCACGGGGGTCAGGTTTACATGCACAGTCTATGTAAACGCGTGTCAAGGAGTGTCGAACCTTCTTGCGGCACATTTAGGGTGTCGGGCACGGCGCATTTTGGCGTTCGCTGCGCCTGATGTGCAGCAGGCACAGCAGCGTTGGAGTTAGAAAATCTGAACCTTTGCCGTGGAGCGTCAACCAATTAGAGAGACTCAACATGTCTCAGTGCCGTGATGCAGACCCACAATGTCTGACAGGACAGGAAATACCAAGGAGACCGCGGGGAATGTCTTCTCTCCACGGAGACAGTGGAGGATAAACTGCGATCTGAGTCCGGTAGCGGGACTGCAGGTGATTAAACTGGGCGGATAGGATGAAAGCAGAAAGCGCCCACCGTCACCGTGCAGTTCCTGGAGTAAACGGTGAAACTAACTAAATTCAGAACATCTCTGAACAGTCTGTTGAATCCCCACACGGCACAGAAACGCCCGACAACACTGTTCTCTGGCCTTGCGGAGTAAATAAATCCAAGCAGCTGCTCGGTTTCATCCACCATAGTACAAACACACAGACAAGGAAAACAGCACCACCACAGTCTAGACCAGAGGTGTCTAAAGTTTTTACATTGAAGGGCCGAAAAAGGCTTGGGGTGGATGGTCGCAGGCCAAAACTATACATTTATGTTGCAGTGTGACAAATCAAATATGCTTTGCCCATCGTGTACTTGTTCAAAGTAAAAGCTCATAAAAAGTAATGTGGAAAATGAATGAACACCGTTCTTTATTGTGTTCATTATTTGTTTTTCACATTACTTTGTATGAGGTTTTATTTTGGACAGCACTTATTCTCTAATCATGGGCTTCCAGCTCTGAGTTGATAGACAAACCACAGTGCCACCCTGCCCACAATGTAATGCAGCGTTCATCTGTGGTCAGGAAGGGAAATTCAACAATTAATAATTATCAAATAAACTTTTATACATTGCTGGGAAAATCATCATTTTCTTTAACAAAAAAAAAGAGGAAGAAAATGAACGGCGGGCCAAAAATAATAACTCGCGGGCCAACTTTGGCCCCCGGGCCCCATATTGGACAGCCCTGCTCAAGACGTTCTTGCCGTGCGTCATGCGCTGCAACAGCTTTTTGGTCTCTGAATGTCAGCGTCTGATTTTAGGTGAACTAGCGTCAAACTTTGGGTGTCATGGGTGTTTTTGCCGCGGTCGGTCTGAACGCACCATAATGCTCCAATGAAATATAGGATGTTTACACGCAATTGTGCATGTGATGGGAGGAGAAGATGTAAATATATTAATTTAGCATTCACAAAGCAATTTATCAACCGTGAGATGCATTGCCTTGCTGTTTTTTTGCATGTATTTTAGTACGTCTGAAAAGCAGGTGCAAACTTGCAGCTCTAATGACTTCAGCTTCTGAGAGGGACAATCCTGGACACAGAAATCTGATTAAAAATCATTTTTCATGAACAGTGAGGGCAGCGTATTTAGTACTCATTGTTGAATAATAAAAATCAACACAGGAAACATAACTATTTAGCGCGGGTGTAAAATAGGCGATTCTGGATAAATGAAACAGAAAGTTTGCAGCCACTGTGGAGCTTAATGAGAACTAAAGCTGCATTAATTGTGTCTTTTTGTTTTCCCTTTAATGCCAATTACAGTTACATTTTAACTTGGATTGAGCAGGAGTACAGGATCACAGTCACCTGGCAGCTCTGAGGCGGCATTGTGCCAAACTCTGCACCTCGTGCGTAATAGAGACCAGACACTTTCATTTGTTCAGCAACTCCTGATCCATGACCGCTTAAACTGGTCATTTCTGAGACTTTGCACGGATACATGTTGTATTATTTAAATTTCTGTGTTTATCATACTTATTTTAAATTATATTTTCATCTCCCTCCTCAACTAATATCATATTTCCTTTTAAGCTGTCGTCTCTAGCAAGGTTATAATAGTTTTGGATTTTTAATTAGTTTCAGTTTTTATTTCGTTTTGACTTTTTGTTTTTCAATTCAGTTCGTTTTAGTTATTTTTTTTTTTTTTAGCAAATTTGCTAGTTTTGATTAGTTTCTATTTTTGGAAAATGTTAAGTTTTAGTTTAGTTTTTATTAGTTTCAGTGTTAGTTTTAGTTTTGGGGGTTTTTCTTTTCAGTAAATTAAAGGTGTTTGTCTGGTGTGACATTCAAAATCTTCAGAAAGTAACTTGGAGTAAAACCAGAAGAGCAAAGTAAAAAGATTAAATAGAAATAGATTTCAAATCAGCCCAAAAGGCTGATGTATTGTATTAATATACAAAGACTAAAACTAAGGGTGTTTCTGCAATAATTTAGTTAGTTTTAGTTAGTTTTGTAAAGACACAATACAGTTTCAGTTAGTTATCGTTTTGTTAAAAACTGTTGTTTCTATTTTTATTTCAGTTAACTGAAATGTTTTTTCAATTTTAGTTTTTCGTTTTTTTGTTAGTTTTAGTTAACTCTAATAACCTTGGTCTCTAGCTATTGGCCAACCTTGAACATGCATAAATCTAATTTATATAGGGGCGTTTCCAACACATTTGCACCGTCATTTGCGTGATCATTCTTTGTAAATTATCCACAAATCGTGGTTCAGACCCCCGCACAAAATTCTAGATTGCATATGCAAATGACCACAATCAAATTGTGATCTTTATAGATCCGGCCCATAGTCAGTCAGTCAGTCAGTCATTTCCTGTACCGCTTATCCAGTTCAGGGTCGCGGGGGTTGCTGGAGCCTATCCCAGCTTTTATCAGGCGAGAGGCGGGGTACACCCTGGACAGGTCGCCAGTCTGTCGCCCGGCCCATAGTCAATAACCACAATATTTCTTGGTTTCAGTGACATTCATTCAGTTTTTATCTTCTATTTAATAAATGTTTTGTTTGCATCAGAGAAGCTTAGTGCTCCACAAATTGCTTCAGAAATTTAAACAATTGGAAATATGAAACATTTTTACTTCATTTGGTTGGTTTCACGTTGTTAGCTTTAAGAAATCATGTATGGATATTTGAAAAACAAATGACTGAGGTTTTTTTAAGGGTAAATAATAATTTTTTGATCTTTGTATTTGATTCAGTTTCAGTAAGGTTGTCAGTTTAAGCCCCAGATGGTGCAACTTAACATTTGACTCGGTTCAACTTAAGCAACTCAGAGAAAATGAGGCCACAGAAAGCTCTTTATAGATAAACCATGTCATTTATCATTGCATTCTGATTACGTGAATTAATAAAAACCATCCTGAAACTGTATAGAAGCTGTGATTGTTCTTACACCTTATCAACCCCCCCCCCCCCCCCCCCTTTAAAGAGCATACGAGTCCAACATGGCTTCCCTTACCCCCTCCCTATTTCTGTAAGTGTTGCCTTTAGATGTTTGAAAAGATGCTGAATAAACTGTAATTTTCAAAATAAAACACGTGAAGAATGAAAAAAAAAAAAAAAGTCCTCAAATGTAGTTTGCAAACTCAAACGTGTGAACAGTGATGCATCTTACTCATGACAAAATAGAAGAAAAAAATCCCTTTGGCATCGAGTGGTTTAGTCTCACCAGCAGCTGCTGTGCTTCCATTTCCAAATATGTCAAATGTGATTCAAGATGTTGGTGGTCGATTGGGCAAACTGGTAATCATTTTTTTCTTATTACGGCAGAACTAATGTTGATATACCGTTTCTGGCAGCAGCAGGCCTTTTCAAGGCTGCTCACCTCCTCTTCATCATACATTACAGCCCACAGGGTGACCACATAAGGGGAGTGGACTCACCAACACACATGCCAGAACCTGCTGACTGCACACCAGTGACAAAACAAATGACAAGTACATCTGATAAACAGATGAACATGTCAGACCCTTGTTGCCACAGTGTGATACCACTGATGTTCAAATTATATGGTTTGCTGGCTCAGATGCGCGACTGCAACTGCTGATAAAACCTCACAATAACCCAGAATGTCATAAAAATGTCTCCGCAACACTTGTACTGGTTTAAACATCCTAAGGCCTATGTATATATATATATATATATATATATATATATATATATACACATTCTAAAAATCACTTTCTTCTTTAGAGTTATAAGTTTATGCATAAAAGGTCTTTGCTATTTGGCCATAGTAGGGGAACAGATTCTGAAAATTTACAATTTTTTGAAAAATATACATTTTTCTATTTTGAACTTGATTTGTCTCAATTCTGTCAGATGCACTTTAATCTACAGTAATAAAATGTAATATGCAAAATTATGGTTTGATTTCAGACTTTTCTGAAGCTCAGATCTGAAAAGAATTTAATTTTTAAACTTAATTTTTAATTTTTAGATCTTAAAAATACCTTAAATGCCAAAAATCATACAAATGACATCAGAATGTCTTAATATAAACAAACCTGGGGACAAACAAGACAAACAGTTTTTTTTCAAATAAATTAGCAAAACATGCATCAAACATGCAAAACAGACACAACTGAAAAAAACTGATGATGTTGAGCAGATGTGAGTGTGTATTTCTGATTAGTGAGTCAATATATTTTTAAACAGAACAAAGTGACAATAAATTAACTAAATGCTCCTATTAGAAATGTATGTCATGAAATATAATCAATATACTGAAAAAAAGAATATTTTCTTTTAAGTGATCACTGATGAACATAGACTTTTTGTACTTTGTCCTTCTCTCCATGTATTCATCTTCTTCACTTCTCATCTTTCAGGTTAGAAACTGTGGAAAAAGTAGTCAATAGCTTTTTAAAAATTTATGATGTAAATGCTGGAAAAGTGACACAATAATAAGCAAACCGCAGCCTGCGAATACTTTACAACATAGTGCTAGAAGTCGTCCAGTATGGTTGAATAATGGTTTTTATACCATGCATGTGCATTTAAACCCTGAAATATCATTTTATTTCTTTACAAAGTTCACAAATAATAAAATGTTTGTACATTAGAAGTTTTTAAGTGGATTTGTCAGCTCTGACAGACAGAATCTCACAATTGATGTCTGACAAAGTATTCTAAATTTAGCTATGTTACCTGAGGGGCTCCATAGTGTATCAAAGCTCTGTGGAGATGCATATACACTGTGAAATACTGTAAAACCGGTAGGATTAAAAAAAAAAAAAAAACATGATATGAAAAATGTGCCATACCGCCCAGCCCTACTTTCAACCCTTCTTAGCGAGCAATTGCACATAGGTCCAGCCATGATGGGCAAAGAAAGAAGTAAAGATGCACAGTTTGGAGCTGTGAAACAGCGCAATATTGATCCGTTTAATAGGTCTTACATTAGTTGAATAGTGACAATCATGGCATTTACGACAGTTAGGGATGTAACTGTTCTGAGGGAACATTCTTAGGAATGATCTAAAGAAGAAGAGGGGGGGGCGGGGGTCAACGAGTCTTTTCCATGTCATGTATTTGTCCTTCCCAGCTACTGAACCAGGTGTGTCCAATTTAATTCATTGTATTGATTGGACTCACCTGGTTCAGTAGCTGGGCAGAACAAGTACATGACATGGAAAAGACTCGTCGACACCACAATTCCCACCTCTGCTAAGAAGGCATCTGGGAAACAGTCACATCTTAAGCCCCGTTTCCACCAGCGGGTCTGGGTCGGGTCGGGCCGGATCGGTCCACGTTTTTTTGCGTCTCCACAGATAAAAACTGGGACAGGTACCCTCATATCCGACCCGACCCGGACTACTTTTTTGGCACCCTTCGGTAGGGGTACTGATCTAACCGATCCGGACCAAAGAGGTGGAGCTAATACACAGCAATCAGCTGATTCATTGAAAAATCCGCCACTTCCCGCGTGACCCAGCGTAAAAACAAAGCCGGGGTGACTCCTATCTGTTTCTGTCACGTGTGGCGCCGGTGTTTTGGTTAAACGGCGTTACACGGCGATGATGTCACACAATCACGTAGCAGCGCTGTCCAGCTAATTCTCCGCCTCCAGAATAAGGGTACAGGTTGCTGTGGGGACACAGCGTGAAATCAACACATCCGTACCCAAACCCACCCGATCCGGCCCGGCCCGACCTGACCCAGACCCGCGGGTGGAAATGGGGCTTTAGTGACTCATCTTTGGTAAGATCGTCTTAAGTTTGGTCTTAAGAACATTCCTAACCGGGAAACGCGCCCATTAACCGCAGCGTGGGACGTTGATACCTTTCTGTCTGCTAATCAATGGATTGTAATGTGCCCCACCCAACCGTTTATAAATGGTGCGGTTTGATTGTATGAGGCCATTTCATGATAAAAACACAAAATAGAGTACCAGACCGAGCTGACCCAGACTGAACCTTTTTGTGGAAACAGCCATACGTTTAGTAAGCCCAGCTAACTTTGGTGAATGCTACGTGTTTGAAACCACAATGCTTTGGCCTCGAGAATTATTTCTCCTTCGTTATATATTGTAATATTTCTAACATATCCCTCCATGGTATATTGTAACCCCCGTGCCTCAATCTGGAAGATATTGCGCTGCTGTTGCTCCGAAACGACTTACTAACATGCACTTGTATACCAGCTCTCCCTATCATGACTTTAGCTAACACCTGTTGGCCACAGAAAGCTTGACGGGCATAGCAACAGTAACTAAGGAGCGGAGCTTTTGTGAAAGGTCAATTATAATTTAGTTAGGTACAGATTAAAAGCATCCAAATGGTACAATGTATGTCCAAGAACGGGATAACCAGAAAATGAGCTGCTTGTAGTAAAAACTTTCCTGCCAACTCCTCATTCAGAATCTTTTGGATTCTGTTTTAAGAACCTGGTTTTCAGTGCTGCAGTAGTACCCACCATTGTCTTCTTTCCCCACAATAATTACCGTGCTTTTTATTCTTTGGCATCATTTCATTGTGCCATTTTGTCTTTGATGTCATACTGCAGTTGCCAAATGGGCAGACTCTATTGAAGCTGGACTTAATGATTAAATATTTGGAATCTGTTTGTTGCTGTAGAAATCTTCACCTAAAACACACCCCCCACTCTAAATCCTCTGGATATTAAACATTCCTTTATTTTTAAGCTTTGACCATGCAGTGACAAGCGTGAGATGCTGCATTCACAAATAGGCACTAGTGTAAAACAGGGTTGTTTAATCTGCCACCATACATGAAAGGGTTGAGACACAAATGAAAAATAATGACAAGATTTGCTCGTTCCCTGCAGCCGGTTGTACTGGATCCGACCATGCAGAGAGCCAGCACACTCAACATGTTCAGCCAACGGGAGTTCAATTAATTTCCAGATCCTTTCATTTGAAGAACCTTTTAAATTAATTTCCCTGGACATGCAGTGCCCCCAAACTCAACACTAAATGGTGAAGACCTATTAAACTTCATTCTCTTTCACTCCCTCTGCTTTGTTTTGGCACCTGCTGGCAAACAAAGCAAGACTGAAGGAAAGCTAACAACACAAACCACAGATTTTTTTTTTTTTTTAATTTTCCGCAGTTAATGAAGAAGCATCCGACTAATCCATGAGCGTGAAAATTTCAATTCCTCCTTGGTTTGAAGTTTTCATTAGACACTGTACTTCCACACTGAGCCATTTGATACACAAAGCAAGCTTTTAGTCTCAAACCAATTTAATCAGGTTTTTCCTTTTCTTTAGTCAAGAGAGGATATTAACCAAGAGAATATGGTTTAAGGTTTATTCAATAATGAATAAAACACCTTTTGAATTAATACAAGTGATGGACCTGGTTTTCAGAGGACTGAGTAGAAGAAGTCTCTACTGTATATTTTAATTCATTCATTCAAGTTTTTATGTGGTGACATGTAAACAATAAATATGTTCAGTGCAAACATGACGTATGAAGTGACTGACAAGGCACATAGAAAACCGCCAGCAGAACAGAAAGGCATCAATACATTGGCCGAATCAAAATAAATGAAAATGAATCAAATTCATCAGATAAATAACACAAATCCATAAAATAATATATAAACTTTCGTAACCCTGAAAGTTGGCAGAGGAATCATTAACTACCCCTTACAGTGTTTGAATCCACAGCAACCATCTTTTTCCTGTATCAAATCTGTCGGGGACGCGTAGGCAGCGTCAATGACGCGACATCCGCAGGACTGCGCGGGAATTAGACATCAAATCGCAGCGCATTATGCAGCACACAGCCTGTTCAAGGCAACGGAGAGAGACGTGGGTGGGCTCTTTCTTTTTGTCTTTTAACACTTCATCTCCCATTAGTATTAAAAAAATGGACATGCAAGTTATTCTTTTACAATTCCTGCCTCAGTTCCTTTAACGTGACCCCTGGAGAGATGGTGCAGTTATGGAAAATGTTTTTAATCAGGGAAGACTTGCAACCACAGAGAGTCAAGCCCTTCAAGCCGCTTTGAGGTCACAGGGGGGTCCGACTAATGTTCCGTAACAAAACATTGGTGAAATGAGGGAGTTTGTGGCAGATAATGCCTTATTTAGAGGCTGTGCGAGGTTGCCCGCATCACTTCCATTATATTGGACATAAAATCAACATAACATGCGACACACTGGTCATGTTTAGCAACTATGTGTGCTGGTTTAGCGTTACTGGTACAGTATGTGTGCCACTGCGGGTTCGACAGGCCTGCAGCTGTTGTGTGACAGCTTTATGGGTACTCTAGAAGTAGGAACACCCCTAAGACCTTGTTTCAAAAATGAAGCAGGATTCATCTAAACAGCTACTTGGTGCTTGTGAATCACAAAAGCAGTCTGTTTGTCAACTCAAATAAAAATGATTTAAATGAAAGCAAGTCTTTTCAGGTAGCTGCTCCCTTAGTAATGTGATTGAGACGAAGTTAACAGAAGCAATGGAGGTGAAGTTTAAGTTTGGGAGACGTTTAAGATTGTCAAGTGAACATTTCAAAGGGATATTGTAAACGCTTTTAAAGCCTTTGTTCAGCTACATTACAGCCTCAGGAAGATTAAGCAGACAGTCATGCTGTGGGGCTCTGTTCAGCAGCAACACCTGCACAAATACCACCGAGATGAAGTGAGAATGTAAAGAAAAAGAAGAAAAGATTCAGTTAAATCTAAGCAAATTCTCTTTTTTTACAGTCTACTAAAAAGCTGAAGAAGGAATGAGTGTTGCTTTTACAGCAGAATATTGATCCTCGACATACCTCCAAAACCCAAAATGGACAGCCCGCAGCGGTGAATGATGAAGGTTAAATATATGGAAAATCTTTGAACAGACGTAAAAGGAGAAGTAAATGGCCACAGAATCTCACTCCACCAAAAGGCTTCAGCAGACTGAAAGCAACGTGGGTAAAAGGCAGAAAATTTCTCAACATAAAAAAAGAACTGAAAAACTTCACTGGCTACAAAAAGCTGTATATAAGTTTTTTTTTTCTTTACTATACTAATCCAAACTGGGAAATTAGGTCTGCATTTTACCCATCTCTGGATTAACCAGAGAGCAGTGGGCTGCAGGGTGTCGGTGCCTGGGGAGCAGTTTTTATTCTACCATTTTCACTACGGTGTCCCTAAATGGACCCTCAAAACAATGTGTGTGAAGGAAGAACCCCGTGAACTTTAAAACTGCAGTACCAGCTTTGTTTAATGGGCGTTAGACACTGTTTGTGATCATTAATGCCTTAAAAGACATAAAAAGTAGTTACTCATAGTCCAGTCATAGCTACACCCGAGCTCACTGGATCCACTCACAGATGAAAACATCTTTATGTCTGGGAGACACTAGACACTAACAGCCACCATACATTCACAACAGTGCTTGGAATATGAATTCTTTGAAAGAAAACATCTTTTCTTTAAATATCCATCTTTACCACTAGATGTCAGTAATTCTTACATACTGTACCATTAACCATGGTGCCGCAGCCCAAGCTTGGGCCTCCAGTGCCACCTAGAGGGCTGCGATAAACCTTTCCTTTTGCACATGTGGGACGCGAGGGCAGTAGGACCGCAAATTTTCACTATTATTTATGATTGGATCAGTTGCAATGTAGCTTCTCCCCACCTGGTGGTGGTAAAGAAGTGTTAAAATGAAATAACGAAAACAAAAATGGTCCCACACTGACTCTTAAAGCAAAAAATCCAATCCAATTAATTAAAGCCAGAAATGGCAATCATGCTCAGAAACACTTTGTTATACTGGGTGAAATGGTCCTTCCATGCTGACAGTATCAATACATCATGTATTCATAAAAAGGAAGGAAAAAATTAAGACCTCTGCGAGAGATGCAGACCAACCCCTGCCATTCGCACCGAAAGGCAGGAATTGGTAATATGCAACTTATAAAAAGAACAAATCGATGCCGTCATGTCTCGTCTCTGTCCCTCCCCTCTCTCCATCCCCCATGTGACCCCCCTGTGCGTGGCTCATTGTAAACAAATATAGCTAAAGGACTGCTAACTGCTGCTATGCCAAAAAAACAAACCAAAACGAAACAACGGATAAGGATTAAGTCTTGGAGGTGTTGACGTTTGCAGTGTGGACTTTTTACATCGCAGAAGGAGTTGGAGGTGAGTGGATTAAAACTTTTAAATACGTGGTTTGTCAGCTGTTTAATATCCAGCTATCCGAGCTATCCCTCGGCTGTTATCGCTAGTCTGCACATAAAACACAGGCGCAGATGTCCCTGTGCTCTGAAGGCCGTGGTTTGTGTGTTTTTTTTTAAACTGTCGCTTGCTCAAACCATTTTTCCAACATTGCCAACCCTAGCTTTAAATATAGATCAGTAAGTGGAGGCAGCAGCAGCAGACCTGAGAGGTCTGGATAGAGCGCAGCTAACACTAATGCTAACGCTAACGGAAGCCTGCAAGCTGCATCTAGAAAGCAAACATCTAACTTGTTGGACAGAAAGGATTTGCAAAAAAAAAAAAAAAAAAAGAGAAAATCAGCAGAAAATGTCTGTTTGGAAATTCTTTTTAAAAATTTCTAATAGAAGTTATGCTAAATAAATAATTTGATGAAATTTTGTGCTTAAATGGCCTGGGTACATAAATACACCACAGTTTTATCTACTGTACATATTATTTAAGTTGAGCCTTTATATTTTAAATGTGATTTATTACTGCACCATTTTATCTTTTTTTTAATCAATTTCCATCACTTTTTCCTGTTGTCCCTCAATTTTTTTGGTAGTGAAAGTAGATTTTGTGTCTATAGCCTAGTCCTAAATTTATTCTTTTAAGAGTCAGATTTTATTCCATGAATTTATTCCATTTATATCACATGATATAAATGTGTTTGCGACGATCTCATATTTTATTTTTCTCTTTTGTTATTAATGTTTTTGTGTTTATTACACCACATTTTACTAGGTTAAATCTGTTAAAGGCAAGTGGATTTGGTTTAGTTATTGAATAAATAACCAAAACTTGGTCTGATCTTAGTCTGATCACTTGGGTCAGACTAATAGGCCTACTGCCAGAGCAATGCCATGCAGCGCCGCAAAGGACAGGATTGTTTTGCAGACTTTCTCCAAGTCTAAAGCAACATTTCATCCCACTGGTCTGACACAAGTCCACCTGGCTTTCTGCAGCCCGACTGTCAGTCTTCTTACTAGTAGCCTTGTACTTTTTTTCTCAGTTCAGACATCAATAGTGAGACAATAAGGTTTAATTTACCTTGACATTTTTGGCGATCAGTGGTCGCCTTCATCAGAAGTTATTACACTCGGCTGTCAAGATCTGCCGGCTGGCATGACACCCCCGGTACAAACAGCTTGATGACGATGGATTTCAGACGTAGGTTCTGTCGTTTTTGTCAGATACAAACGTTTCATAAATCCCACGTGGATCTAATCGTAAGATCATTTTTACGATCAGATGTGCCCTCATTTCTACACAAATGTCACGTGACAAGTGAAACTCTATTTTTAATAGATGATCTCTAAACCTGGCAGGTTCATTTCTATTGACAAGGTATTCTAGTAGTTTAAATTGTTTGACTTAATTTACAGAATGTTGACAAAAAGTATGCTAATACAGCAACAGCACACAGTATGCACGTAATACATTACATGGGGTATTTATGATCTTAGAACAGCATTTCTGTGCAGTACAGTAAATGCACATCCAATGTGACCACAGTATTCATAAGTATAGCATTGATCATACCCACAGTGGTTTAACATTAGTGCCACAACAGGGACTCGGACCCAGATTGCCTGGTCTAAAGCCCATCTCTGTAACCACTAGGCTACCTCTCCCCAAAACTCTCCTCTTGGTTGAAACATTCAATTTGGAAATTTGTTCCAATTATAATAATAAAGATTAGAATCTCTTAAACTATGCCTTTCATTTTAAAGTTCAGCAAATTACACTAATTTATACTTCAATACCTCTGATAGGGCGATATAGCCTACGACTGATATTGCGATACTTTGGGGGGCTTTTTCCAGATACACTATATCTCAATGATTTGAAATGTCTCACTGTTGCTGAACATCGTGCATAAAAGACCAACCCAGTCTCATTCCAAAACGTGAGAGTCCTACGTTGGTCCACAGCACAATACGTACTTATTTTACAATTTTACCTCAAAATACGTAGACTTACTACGTTTGATTTTCCCATTTATTTCTGTAGGTCACGTGACTGTGGAGTTTCTCACAAGGAAACATGGCGGCTTTCCCTTCAATTTTGGGTGGAAATTGTCATATTTTAAAATAGATTGCGACTCTACCATTGTTTTGATCACTTTTCTAGCGAGAAATATACCCTTTATTTTCACATTATTCATTCATTTTAAGTATACAATCCATAGTTTTTTTCGTTTCGACGGATATTTTGTCCACTCTCTCATCAAATAAGTAGAAATACTACGTTTTTTTTCTCTTTTTCACTTCGGCGGTTGCAACGCTTTTAATATGCTAGAATAAGCCGGTGTTCTTGTAATCAGGCCTAAACACAACTCGATCTCACAGAAGTACGTGAAATATGCGGATTATAATGATGTTTTAACACTTATTTCTGGTCCAGGCACGTCGGAAATTAGATCAATATAGTCAAGAGCGGAGCCGGTTGTCTACACAACCTTCCTGTTTCTGGAACAAATAAAAGCACAAATTACGTTTTTGTGACTACTGAAATCACGTTTTTTTTTTTTTTTTTTTTTTTTGGTAACATCTCCATTGTAATTTCACCAGTCAAATTGCGGTAGACTATTAAAGTTTTGATATTCTGTTATCTTGTGTGCGTGTGTTCGCCATCCAGAAGTAAACAGTGGCGCACATCCCTAACTGGGTGCTGGTTAAAGTGGAACATAAGATAAAGAGCAGAAACATAAACACCAGAAATAGCTCCCAAAGAGTTTTTAAAAGGTGATGTTACGTTTTGGGAGTGCGAATATGTTTATTTTAATTTGCTATCCACACGTCAGACGGAATCCCAGAAGTGACGTAGATGGGAGTGCAACGTCATTCCCGTTTCCAGGCCTATTTCGACATCATAATCAGCAAGACATTTTTATGGCACATTGGGTTTTACATGAAAGTCTTCTTCAGCCTCCCCTGGAAGTCTTTTTGTTTTCTTTTATAAGAATAAAAAGGATTTTTATTGCCATCGCACGTATCCAATCAGCGCGTCTGACGGCTTCTCTGTCCTCTTCTCATTGGCTGCGGTGACGCGGAAGTAGTGGCGAAACGTTTGTCCAGAAAGTCATAAATAAACCGATATATTTACTTTTTCTCAGCACTGATCATTTAAATGTTGCCATTGATAATTGGACTGTACAATATGCTTGGAATATGAAGTCAGAATAGTATTTTAAGATTCGATATGTGGCTGCAAAGCAAGAAATGCTCACACACTCCCACGTTCCGCCGTAGAATGGGGTGCATCCCATTCCAACGTGAGGCCAACCGCCGTCGTCTGGTGGCATTTGGGGTTTTATAGGCCCTGATTCTGTCTATTTTCACGTCTATTTCAGGAATATGAAGGAGATTTTGTATGTGTGTAGATCAAATTTTCAACTTCTTTTATGAAAAGTTATCAACATAAGGTTATACTGGTCTTTCTAGACTGAATCCCACATTAAATCCTGCTTTATTTGGGCCTAACTGGACATAATGCATTGCATTAAAACCTTAAAACCCCAGTGGTGCATTATTTATTTATTTATTCACAAACAAAAACTGAAAGTGTGTTCTGTCCAGTTTTAAAACTTCATGCTATTGTCTTGTGTTGCTTTCATTTTTAAATAAAGTTAAATTAAAAAATACTCTTTATTAATGAATTATTAAAATTTTTTTCAAAGGGAAATTCAGTATTGAAGTACTTTTTTTTTTGTTCAATCATAAAAACAATGATGACAATAATAATTATTTGAAAGTTTTGTTATGGAGGGTGATGGCTGCTGGCAGGAATGATCTGTACTTCTCCGTCTCGCAGCGGACCTGAAGAAGCCTAGCCTGGTTGGTGTACCAGGCTAGGCTTGGTACACCAACCGTGTATCATTACTAACACCATGATACACGGCTAGTCTAGGGTTAGGGTTAGGGGTCTGACTTGTCATGGGTCTCATACATGTGTAACCACCGTGGCTCAAGGTGGCAACAAAAGAGGAGTCCACACAATGAGAGTTGTAATAATCAAATTAAGTTTATTATAAATTATGAGAACTAAAATGGAGTGTGGAAATGTAGAGTATTAGTGGTGAAGTGCCATGCATGGTTGAGTGACAGTGTGTGTGCTATGTTGTACAAAGATGCAAAGAAACATACCTAAACAGAAAAGGTTACCATGTGGAGGTGAAATTGGCTGCCCAGCGAGAGAGAGCTTGAAAGAGCGACTAGCCTCAAGCCTCTAACCCTCTAGTCCTCTAGCCCGAGAGACTTGCACAGGCTGCCATTTATCAGCTTGGCCACTCCCAGCTCCACAGGTGCAGCACATTAAAAATAAACTCACCTCAAAACAGAAACAAGTAAACATGATGGTGGGCCATCACACATGGTACTGGTCAGGATGTTGTGTCAGGCTGGAAGAAGCCTCCCACTGAACACGCTGTTGTTTCTTTACTGTGTGTGTAGAGGTTGAGAAGAATCCTCCATCATCCTCAGTGTGTGCATCATTCTATTTTGGAAAATCAGCTCCAGCACACATCTAAATGAATTCATACAAGTGTCTTTCAACTCTGCAGAAGCCTGGTAACAAGCCATGTGATACAGACGTGTTGGAGAAGGGATGGAGAAGGAATGAAAAATTGCAGGATTGTCACTCTCAATGACTGGACTTTGCCACACCTATCCTTGTGGATTATATAACTTTAAAAGGTTAATCACGGGCCTTCATCTGCCGTCTTCTGGATGGATGTATGAGAAGGTGTGTCCAAACTTTTGGCCTGTACTGTATTTTTCTGGAGTGGCGGCTGGAGTCCGGGCCCTGAGGTTGCTGCTTGGGTCTTGGGACCCTGTGATAGATAGGATTTAAAATAATACTTTTCTATCTTAGATCAAAAGCTTTATAAAGCTGAGCTAGTGATCACAGTACTTCTAAACAGAACATGTTGATAAAATGAAAATATGATGGTTTATTTGAGTTAGTGTTTCAATATATAATGTGGGTGTGAACACACCTGAATCAAATAGATGGCTTGTTACCACAGTTAAATGACATTTGCATGAATTCATCTACGTGTGTTGGAGAAAGAATGCATCTGATTTTATTTTCCATCCATCCATCCATTAAAACAACACAAGACAATAGCATGAAGTTTTAAAACTGGACAGAACACACTTTCAGTTTTTGTTTGTGAATAAATAAATAAATAATGCACCACTGGGGTTTTAAGGTTTTAATGCAATGCATTATGTCCAGTTAGGCCCAAATAAAGCAGGATTTAATGTGGGATTCAGTCTAGAAAGACCAGTATAACCTTATGTTGATAACTTTTTATAGAAGAAGTTGAAAATTTGATCTACACACATACAAAATCTCCTTCATATTCCTGAAATAGACGTGAAAATAGACAGAATCAGGGCCTATAAAACCCCAAATGCCACCAGACGACGGTTGGCCTCACGTTGGAATGGAATGCACCCCATTCTAAACGTGGGAGTGTGTGAGCATTTCTTGCTTTGCAGCCACATATCGAATCTTAAAATACTATTCTGACTTCATATTCCAAGCATATTGTACATTCCAATTATCAATGGCAACAACTAAATGATCAGTGCTGAGAAAAAGTAAATATATCAGTTTATTTATGACTTTCTGGACAAACGTTTCGCCACTACTTCCGCGTCACCGCAGCCAATGAGAAGAGGACAGAGAAGCCGTCAGCCGTGCTGATTGGATACGTGCGATTGCAATAAAAATCCTTTTTATTCTTATAAAAGAAAACAAAATGACTTCCAGGGGAGGCTGAAGAAGACTTTCATGTAAAACCTAATGTGCCATAAAAATGTCTTGCTGATTATGATGTCGAAATAGGCCTGGAAACGGGAATGACGTTGCACTTACGTCACTTCTGGGATTCCATCTGACGTGTGGATAGCAAATTAAAATAAACATATTCGCACTCCCAAAATGTAACATCACCTTTTAAAAACTCTTTGGGAGCTATTTCTGGTGTTTATGTTTCTGCTCTTTATCTTATGTTCCACTTTAACCAGCACCCAGTTAGGGATGTGCGCCACTGTTTACTTCTGGATGGCGAACACACGCACACAAGATAACAGAATATCAAAACTTTAATAGT
The DNA here is from genome assembly GCA_023101725.1 of Atherinomorus stipes. Lineage (NCBI taxonomy): Eukaryota > Metazoa > Chordata > Actinopteri > Atheriniformes > Atherinidae > Atherinomorus > Atherinomorus stipes. Next base: position 1,334,656 of record JALJCO010002854.1, on the reverse strand, counting down.
CTACCGCAATTTGACTGGTGAAATTACAATGGAGATGTTACCAAAAAAAAAAACAAAAAAAAAACGTGATTTCAGTAGTCACAAAAACGTAATTTGTGCTTTTATTTGTTCCAGAAACAGGAAGGTTGTGTAGACAACCGGCTCCGCTCTTGACTATATTGATCTAATTTCCGACGTGCCTGGACCAGAAATAAGTGTTAAAACATCATTATAATCCGCATATTTCACGTACTTCTGTGAGATCGAGTTGTGTTTAGGCCTGATTACAAGAACACCGGCTTATTCTAGCATATTAAAAGCGTTGCAACCACCGAAGTGAAAAAGAGAAAAAAAAACGTAGTATTTCTACATATTTGATGAGAGAGCGGACAAAATATCCGTCGAAACGAAAAAACTATGGATTGTATACATAAAATGAATGAATAATGTGAAAATAAAGGGTATATTTCTCGCTAGAAAAGTGATCAAAACAATGGTAGAGTCGCAATCTATTTTAAAATATGACAATTTCCACCCAAAATTGAAGGAAAGCCGCCATGTTTCCTTGTGAGAAACTCCACAGTCACGTGACCTACAGAAATGAATGGGAAAATCAAACGTAGTAAGTCTACGTATTTTGAGGTAAAATTGTAAAATAAGTACGTATTGTGGTGTGGACCAACGTAGGACTCTCACGTTTTGGAATGAGACTGGGTTGAAAAGACACCAGCAAAATTGAAGTTGATGCTGTTTAAAGGGAAAATTTCATGATAAAGTTGATTTACCACATTTACCTTGAACCAGGAACCTGCAATCTTTAGCTTTTGATAAAAACCAGTGTGTCTTAAGTGCTCTCTGCTTATTTCTGGGTGGGTGGGAGAGTGCACTGTCGGTCTGCTTTGAGTGAAAGAAGCTAAACTACGAAGAAAATCCCAGGTTGTGACAGCTTATTCTCAATATTTGCGAGATATACAAACTTTTCGGGATACATTGAGTATATCCGCTATGTTGCTCACCCTACCTCTGACACTTTTTCTGGAAGGACTTTGGTACATAGATAAGAGACAACCTGAAAGAGAAACCAGTAAACTGTTTACCTCCAGAACTCAAACTGCAGAAAGTAGAGGAGCGACAAACACCATGTGTCCATGTAAACATATCCTTTACAGGAGGATTTACAATGTGTGAAAACATAGCATTTGTTTGCCATTCAAACGCATTTTACTGAATCATTTACTCCCACTCACTGAGGCTGCATGTTGTACAATAGGGAAGCTGTTTGTAAAGAAGAAATTTCCACAGAGACACTGAAAAGAGAGAAGAAATGTTTAACTGCATTTATGAAAAACACCACGACTGAATTAAAGAGTGCAGAATAATTTTCAAAGAAAGTGCAGAGTTGCATTCCTCAATAAATGAAAGCCTTCTAACTAAACTTTTCCATATTTGTAGGGACTAAAAATGCTGCATTGAGACATTTTTGCGTACTGTTTCATCTTGGTATACTTTCAAGAGAGCCAGAGATGTAATAAAGTGATAGTGAACAAGATGTAGTGCAGGAAGTTGGCAAAGAAACCATGGCGACACTGAAAAATGAACTCTCTTATTCCTGCTAATTTATGTTACACAGTTTTATGCTTTGAATAACATAATGTTCTTTTTTCAGATGCACTCAGAGAGGTGTTAGATTGCTCTTTATGCCTGGGACTGAAGACTATGCACATAATGGCTAACAGGTATTTAGCAGAGCTAAATCCAACACATTCCCGGTGACCTGCAGTCTTCCTGTGCAACTTCATGATAGTCCATTTTTCCACGTCCACGCCCATAAATGAGTTTGGCATGGGTTTGATTCCCTCCATGGATATACAGCCAGGGAACCTGACAGTGAGAGCATTGTGATGAATAGCCTTTTAAAACCATGAAGTACAGCACTGCTATTGTTTTCTCCACCACCTCCCGACTTGCCCCTTCCTCTCCCTTCCCCCTCCTCCCCCTCACTTCTTTTTTTTCCTTGTGTGATGGATTGGTTTTCAGCTGCTGAGCGTCAACGCCATTAGCCACAGGAGCTGTCCAATAGTGCTGCAGCGGCATACGTGTGGAGACACAGATCAGAGAGGGAACCGACATTTCCGAGCAATGGGCCTTGGATGCATGCAACACAAAACCAGTAATGGGGGTCTCGCCTCAGACAGCTATTGATGTAAAATGGGATTGTATGACACTGGGGAAGCAGACAACACAAACATGTACAACAATGGAGGGGTTGTCATAATATGTAAAAATGATGTGGTTGGAAGGGAATGTAGGCATCGTTACAGAGCCCATTAACAGAAAAGTAATCCACAGGCATAATAAGCCCTCTCCATTGGCATTTGCATTTAACAGGAGAGAAATTTCTTTGCAATTTGGCTTTACAACCTCTCCTCAAAAAGACTTTCTGCAACACTTTCTGAAATTATCTCCATGGTAAAGGTGTTAAAAACCAAATTTAGCTGTGTTGAAATGTGTATAGGAAAGAGTTTTTTGGAAATGTTTACAAATAATTTCCTTATTTTTTCCCCCTGGAAGCTCCCTGTTGTGTAGCAACAATGCCTCCCACCCTCCCCTTTTCCCAATATGATAAAAGTGCAGTTGCGAGCATGCACACAGGCATTCATACAGATGGGGCAAACATTTAAAAAGTATTGCATTACTGTTAAAAAGGTAGCATAGGCCAGTTTCATAAGGCTATTAGTCCTTAATGAGGAATATTAGTGTCGTATCCTGAGACTAGAACAGTAGTGCAGTCTACGTGATACGCAGGTATATGCTGTATACGCAATAGAAAAGGTGGGTAAGGACAAGAAGGAATATAGGAGATAGCTCTGTTATCTTGTGGCAACAAAAAGATTTTAGAAACTTTGTTTCTTGGTCTTTTTTCTGCATGGAAAGAATATTTTTACCCGAATAGATGAGTCCACTTTAGGTTTCAATAATTTCATGCAACTTATTTACTAATATGTGAAAATTGATCAAATGTAGGTGTTACCGTATAGCAACACTATACCATGGAATGATTTTGGTTGTGTGTGCTTGAGTATACAGTATATCATGTTCAAAAACATACCTGTAAGGACACATGTCTTTAGTTAAGTACTGTATTTTTTATCTTTATATTACATTATATTATCTTTTATGATATATTACTAAATATTATTCTATTGAAGTCTTCCTGTTCTATTGTCTCATAATTTCCAAACATTTGTATCCATTGAATTCACCTCAGTCTCTGACTCTCTCAGGATGGGGGTAGAAGCTAATCTTCCAGCTGAGCACAGTGAGGGTGTATTGTAAAACACAACTATGAGTTATTCTGACGATTTTCATCAAATGCTCAGCAAGTTTGTTACCAATGCACTTGTAGAATACAGCACCTGTATGTCAGGACAACACTGATCATTGGTCTATTTGGGTGGAAAAAAGGCAGATACATAGACCCTGGGTGTAAAGGTACAGTAAAGTCAAATAGTAGTGCACGCAATGTGTCACCTATACCTTCGTTACTGACAAAGCTGCCTCATGGAGTCCAGCAATAACTGAGTAGCATCACCACAAGTGATGAAAACGTGTCAGGAAAGACTTGGGAGACAGAAAACCTGCACTCACGAAGTAGTGATGATCAAACACTGGAATTTGACACTTTTTTATTTTCAACTGGTTTTAGTAATTTGGTTGTTTTTGTTGGTTTAAGTAGTTTAAAGTAGCCAGGAAACCTGTTCAGAGTCATTTGTACAATGATGCTCTTGGATTTAAAATTCCATGAGTTATGACTTCTGGGTGTTACTGAGTATCTTTACATATGTTTATGAAGTAAACAATGTTGAAATTAGAAAATAAATAATAATGAATATATAAACATTATTATTATAACATAATATTATAAATAATATATAATATTATAATATATATATATATATATATATATAATATAAATAATATAATAAACAGCTACCTACAGATACCTGTTTAGTTAAACAAGGTGGAGTATCTGGGATTTAGGTCGAGCTAAAGTTGGTGTGTGTTCACACATTACTTGCGCCGCATTTCAGGTTGACGTAAGCTGGTCCGAAACCACCCCCTCCAGCTGGTCCGAGAGCGGGCGAGTTAGGTCGACTACGAGCGCGAGTGGCGTGTTCACACAGTATGAAAACACTCTTAGCAAGAGAAGCTGGTTTAGGTAATTTGGGGACCTTTGTCATAGCAGTGAACCGGATCCATCAGAAACCACTTTAAGCTCCATTTCCAAAATTCTGATAGTTTTCAAGAATTACACCAAAGTATTGATATAATTGCAGTAGTATTGATTGCTATTGAAACAACGTTTGTATCGATATTATTGATATTTGTCTCAATTTACACCACTATCTCTGAGTTGCTGCCGATGGGCTGATTGGGTTTCTGTGTTAATAAGTAATGCACTTTATGTGTCTTAACAAAAATAGATACTATCCATCATCATTTTTTTCCCAATAAAAAAATCTCAGTAAATCAAGTTTATTCGATCTTGTTTCGCATTTAAATCTGTAATCATTTTTATGCTGAGATTTATAAGCACAACAACGATTAACTTAAAATTGGTTTTATATATCTGTTCCGAAGGTTTCTCAGCCATGATTGCAGGAGTTATTTTTCTTGCACAGTACCTCATTGGGCCCTTCGGTTCTCCTTTCATTAGAATTGTAGAAGGTGTGAATAAAAAGAAACTCTTGCTATTTAAATTCAAGTGAAGAAAACTCATCCTTATCAGGAAGGCTGATCTGAGCTCTTTCTGATATTTCATCAGTAGGAGCAGTGTACCTTTTATTCAGCTTTTTTCATCTGCACATCGGGAACGGAAGCTCTAGTTAAATTATCAGCCATCTGTTTCCTTCTTTTTGCAACCCTTGAAGAAAGTTAAGAATTTAGTCAATACTCAATGTGCAACCAATTGTAGTACAATGTTCATATTCATGCAGCAAGGACTTTGTTCGAAGCAGTTAGTGATTATTTTGGTTACAATGGAGCAGAAATTGTTAAAATACATGAGAACATAATCTCAAGGCAGCAAAAAAATGGAAATATCAGCCAATAAAAGTGCAATGCACCGCTTATTGTAAAGCATGAATAATACATCAGTGCTGTGTATTGTGGGTGCTTCAACCTCTCCTCTGCTCCAAAACTATTTTCTGCTTCCATTTGGAATTCTTACATCGTCAAAGTGACCATTTATTTCAAATGGTTGTACTTACAGTTGTACTGGAGGACTGTTGCAGTTAGATTTTGCAGAGAATGATTTATTCTCTCTGGTCAGACATTATCATCTTCATACAAATACAAATACTCTTCACTGAATGACAGCAAACCAAATCCTTGTGGCAATTGTAATTTCCTTTGGAGCTAAAAGAACAATCTCATCTTAACAATAGCTACATCCAGTCCGTAGATCTGATGATTGTCTAGCATCTTCATGAAATCTGTGCATGATGCATGAAGAGCAATACATGCTGCTTATGAAAGGAAGGAAAAATGGAACATTTCTCAGAAGGGTAAGTTAGAAGAGATATTTGCAAAAAAAAAAAAAAAAATTATCAACCTTTTATGTACCATACATGGTATATTTTTAGTGAGCTGCAATGAGCCAATGAGGAATGATTAAAATGGAAAAAAATGAGGTACAGACAGTGTGCCAATAATTAATTACATCCATGATCATCAAGAATATACATATTTTATACCATGAGGCTCTGCAGCATAAAGAAGATGCAGGTGCCAGAGGGAAGTTGGCAGCAGATATTATGGATTTTCCCACTCAGCAAACTTGATATGTGTTTGTAGAAAGCCTCAACATGAGGCAGCGGCTATAAGGACATATGTAGCCATCGTCTGATCACTGACCTTAGAGGAGCTACATCATGAAAAAAACTCTTTTAGAGCTTTTAACCGTGCTATAATGTTGGCTCCTCATCAAAAACATCCTCAAAGTGCTATTTGTGCATCACTGCATCAGTCAAAATACCAGTGGGGGACGCAAGTTACAACTTGCGTCAAAACACCGGTCACGCAATTTCGGAATGAGATTTGATTTCAAGCATCCTGAGATTTGGACACAGACACCAAAATAAATCGCGATCAGCAGGTAATGTAGATACTTTGGTTCATTTCATCTCTCTAGTATGTTGTCGGACACTCATTGAGACTATCCGAGCCCTTTGGTTGCCCCATACTTATCATTAGCTGGGCTGCTAGGCTGCCTGCCCGGCTAAATACTGGAGCTATCTTGAAAATTCTTCTCTCCATCACTCACATGTATGAAAGGACATATGAAAACAGACCCCAGGTTAAAAATAAGTGAAATTCCCCTTTAAAAGCATTTCTTTCCAGTTCTTCTGTTCTCAAGTTTTATTCATAACTTATATTGTCCTTGCATTCAAGATATTAATGCAAAATGTGCAATTATGTGATTTTCTTTTAAGGGCTAAAAAGTATCATTTTTGATATCAGAATCAATGAAAAAGTACCATAAACTACTGCAGGAAGCATTTCAGTATCGCCCATCCCAATCGCCAAACACGAACTGTAGACAATGTCTACATTTTGTATCTTAGAAAAAAATGATACATTGTTGTTGATTGTTTAAATCTTTTGTGAAGGATATTTTATTTTTTTTGTCTTATTTCTATTTATCATTATAAATTGATATTTTCTGTTTCCCCTCAGATGGACTGCCACCTTATTGTAGTCAAGGGTTTATTGGTCTGCTCTTCTTGTGTTTGATAGTATTTAGTCCTGTTTTTATGTATTTATTTTTATCTGAAGTTTGTGGTTGTTGCGATGTAAATGAGTGCGACTTTAATGAGTGTATTGTTTGTGCAAACAGAACTAATACCTTACAGTACCATTTTCAGATTTGTTTCTGACAATAAAACTGTGTCGTATCATATTGACTCCTATCATGTTGCATTCTGTCACATCGTAATGTTTCGTATTGACTATCAACACCATCTTCTCAGTTAGGACTAAAAGCTTTGTGTGCTCTCAGAGCAAGTTGCATATGTTATCTCTTACTGGCTTTTTTTCTTCTTATTAAAGCACTTTCTTCCATCAGTCAACATTGTGTCAATGACTTAGTGCTTGGCAGGCGGCCACATAGTAATAAGGCAATGGATAGAGATCACCATTATGAACATGGGGTGGGAATTCAGGGCATTTATAATTAGTTTAACAGGGGGCAAACTATAGGTGTAAAATATTTAGGTTGAAGTTGTTTTAGATGAAGGAAAAAATTAGTCTTTGTTATTCCAAAAGCCTTCAGCTTTAGCTTGCACTTCAGCAAACCCTCTGGTTCTGTCTACTGTGAGTTAAATGCAAAATACCCCATAAGACTCATAAGTTAAGAGTTGGTAGGCATTCACACACAAGATATTGCCACATGACACCACCCTTCAAGATGCCCTGCATGTTTTTTAAAAATTATTTTTAAATCAGAGGACTTTCTACTAACTGGCGAAAGAACTTGATTTTTATGTGAAAACGACAAAGACAACAAGAGGTTCAATCCCCTTTATGGAAGCTGCTGTCAGCACAAGAACCTTGAGTTATCTAAGTGTGCAAAGATTTTTCAGTAACTGGTGCTCATTTAGACATTTATTTAAAGGTAAAGGGAAACCAGTAACTACCGAGCTGTGGCAGGAAATGTGCTTGCTTGGGTCCACTTCCCCTCGTAAACGGGAGAGTTGCTGTAAATTAATTGGTGTTCGATAGAGCTCAGTTTTCTCGGAAGATTGTGTTCTTTCCTGCAAGCAGTCTTTTACAGACCTGTGGAGCTAATGCCAAGGATCACTGCATATTTACACTTATCGGCCACTTTATTAAGTACACCTTGCTAGTACGGGGTTGGACCCCTTTTGCCTTCAGAACTGCCTTAATCCTTGGTGGCATAGATTCAACAAGGTACTGGAAACATTCCTCAGAGATTTTGCTCCATATTGACATGACAGCATCACGTAGTTGCTGCAGATTTGTCGGCTGCACATCCATGATGAGAACCTCCCGTTCCACCACATCCCAAAGCTGCTCTGTTAGATTGAGATCTGGTGACGTTGGAGAACATTTGAGTACAATGAACTCAATGTCATGTTGAAAACACCAGTCTGAGATGATTCCCACTTTATGACATGGTGCGTTATCCTGCTGGAAGCAGCATCAGAAGATGCTACACTGTGGTCATAAAGGGACGGACATGGTCAGCAACAATACTCAGGTAGGCTGTGGTGGTTAAACCGCCACATTGGTACTAAGGGGCCCAAAGTGGAAAAAAAGAAAATCTCTCCCACACCATGACACCACCACCACCAACCTGAACCGTTGATATAAGGCAGGATGGATCCATGCTTTCATGTTGGTGACACCAAATTCTGAGCCTACCATCCAAATTTCGAAGCAGAAATCGAAACTCGTCAGACAAGGCAACATTTCTCCATCTTCTATTGTCTTGTTTGTGAGTCTGTGTGAATTGTAGCCTCAGTTTCCTGTTCTTAGCTGACAGGAGTGGCACCCGGTGTGGTCTTCTGCTGCTGTAGCCCATCTGCTTCCAGGTTGGATGTGTTGTGCATTCAGAGATGCTCTTCTGCATACTTCGGTTATAACAAGTGGTTATTTGAGTTACTGTTGCCTTTCTATTAGCTGGAACCAGTCTGGCCATTCACCACTGGCATCAACGAGGCATTTGTGCCCACAGAACTGCTGCTCACTGGATATTTTATCTTTTTTGGACCATTGTCTGTAAACTCTAGAGATGGTTGTGGTGAAAATCCCAGTAGATCAGCAGTTTTTGAAATACTCAGACGGGACCGTCTGGCACCAACAACCATGCCACGTTCAAAGTCACTTTAATCACCTTTCTTCTTCATTCTCATGCTCAGTTTGAACTGCAGCAGATCGTCTTGACCATGTCTACATGCCTAAATGCATTGAGTTGCTGCCATGTGATTGGCTGATTAGAAATTTGCGTCAATGAGCAGTTGGACAGGTGTACCTAATAAAGTGGCCAGTGTGTGTATGTCAGTGTACTTAGGGCTGCCAACTCTGTAAAATTGTCTGTCTCTTAAAATAATTTTCTTTTTTTCTGATTCTCCCAGTACCCTTTATGTTCCCAGTTCTGACTAGTTTAATGTCGGCTGGTCTGCAGACAACCTGATCTCAGCCTGTTGAAATTATGTGGAATATCTCAGGGACATATTACATGTTCAAACTAACATGTAACATCTAGATTTTTATTTTAGGATTTGTTTGTTTTATCATTTATTTCATAATCCAAATCCATACGCATACACACATGGATTGGCCACCACAGAGTCCAGACCTGAATCCTGTTGAGAATCTTTGGCATGTGCTGTCGAAGGCTGTGGTCAGACTCTACCATCATCATCAAGATCTTGGTGAAAAGTTAATGCAACACCGGATGGAAATAAATCGCTGACATTGCAGAAGCTTCTGGAAACAATGTCACATCGAATGCTGCCGTAATCAAAGCTAAAGGCAGTCCAACAAAATATTAGTGGAGGAGCTTTTTTTTTTTCCTTCTTTTTTTTGGTGGCGACTTTTTTTTGGCCAGGCAGTGTATTGCAACATATTTAATTGCTTTAGACTGACTGATCACTGATTCGTGAGATAGCAGTGCACTGCTGCAACGCTACGCTGTGCCTGCTTGCGTAAGACACTGGCAAGTGGAAGAAGTAGTTCCTACCTATTTGTACAATTAAGTTACTTCCCACTGTGTTTATGTTAATAATTATTGTAATAAAAATAAGATTTAGCTGGAGAATCAGTCCTCGAAAATTAATAGTTTGTATGGGACGATTCAGTATTTCAGTACAGTCTCCTCTGCCTTTGAGCTATGTGGTTATTTGATTAATTTTATTACGTCCAGACTTCTTTGTCCTCAATGGTAACTACAGCCATGTCCTTATTTATTCATTTTCAGATAGTTTTCCATCCTTGCATTTACATTTTACCATCGGGTGTCCAGGAACAAAGTAATTACGACTTTAGAAATCCCATTTTGGATTTAACTTGGCGAGAGAAGCTGAATTGGGGTGTAAGGTACACTGTTTAAAAAAAACTGAAATATCACAGATTTTTTTCTGTGATGTTTTACATTGTTTCCCCACCTTTTAAAAATACGGAATAATAACGATACAATGATGGAAATTGTGAATTTACAAGTCTCATATGAAATAACATGAAAGCCTGTAACTGTAAAAAGACATTAAGTTTCCATTTTTAAAGAAGATGCCATTTCATTTCACATAAAAAGAATGTTTAAATCCATTTTCAATGTACTTTCTGATAGTATTTCTTTATAGCAAAAGAAAAACGTTTATGTTAAGTTCATCTATTTCACTCTAAAAAAGATAATCTGGGCTGTAGTTGATAATAAAGACTTCTTTACATCGATCTTACTTAATTATTTTGCTTAGGTGATTACATTTTATTTTATTTTTTAGTCAAATCAACTTAAAAACCTTAAACTCAAAAACTTAAAAAGCATTTTGGCTTTTCCATGGCAATATTATATTTTATTTTTGCTACAACGTCCATCGTACAAATATGTTAATAATCATAAGTCGTCCATTATAGCCTAATGTAACAGTTGCTGCTTATTTCCCATGATGCCTTGTGGCACACCTGGATCTTCTGCACCATGACTCAAATGTGTATGTCACCCCCTTAGTACCTTTGTAAATTAGCAATGTAGCTTATCTAACAAACAAGCTGGATGCATGATACGGTCCTGCACATGATATTGATTGTACCTCACTGTGATGTCATTTAGTGACTTTTGGACCAGCCAATAGTGACTTCTCACGCTGAAGAGTTGGCAACAGTGATATTAACCCTGATTTTTTGTATACTAATAGTTTTTACCGTATGTCTAGGTGATTTTCTCATTATTATACATCTAAACATCCTTCATTAAACACTTAAATGCCAAAATAAAACAAAGATTTCATGTGAAAGCAAAGTTATAAACTGTATTTTTATTATGGAAAATTACTGTATTTTTATGAGAAAGTTTTTCTCTGTAATTTTATGGTATGTTTCTGGCGCCTCAGCTGCCGTGATATTACCTTTTAACTTTTTTTTTTTTTTTACAGCGTAGGCATTACCTTGAAGAATGATCTGAGAGAGGACGTGCATTGACCTCCTGTAAGTGCAGTTCAAAAGACGACAGGAACAAGTTGACAAGAGTATCGTCCATTTTATGTCTTTCATTTATTTTGCTGCCTTTTTTATGATCCTCGAGGAAATGTGGGGCAAATCATGTTTGTTTTCAGTTCAATGCGGAACATGTGACATTTTTCTAAATACAGGATTTTTCTGTTTTCTACGGGATAGTTGGCAACCCTAAATGTACTGTGCTTCAGCACCTTTTCAGATACTTTATGTTGATTTTTTATTTATCACTGTTCTGTAGTTGGGATAAGATAATATGAATTACTGGAGTTATTTATGCAGACAGCATGTGAAGTCATGAAAAAATACATTAAATAAATTATGTATAGAATATGTTTTTGAACCAATAAAAGTTATGAATTAAATTAAAGTCAACGAAAAGAAATTTGGGTGATAGGCAAAAAACATGACTGAAAAACTTTAATAATTTATTTCTAAGGCCTGTGACCAGTCCTCAAAAATATTGTTTTCTTCAGAGTTTCAACAGCTTGACTTTTCAGGGTTAAAAAAAAACAGAAAAACGCTGTCCAAAAATCCCCTCTGATCTGTTTTACACTAACAAATGCACTTTTAAACGATGAAATAGCCTTGCACTGTTAACATCAATCATGTTGGATGAGAGAAAGAAATCCCTCCTTTCAAAATCTCACCACTTTGCTTACAAATTCTGCTGCTGAGGTCACAGATCAAAAACAAGTCTGTACTGTGAGGCTCATAAATCTTTCCCCTAGAGGCACGCAACATTTATTCATGTTCTCGCAAAGATCTGTGTGATGGGCTTAGTGCTGTGGTATTGTAGGTTAGTTTCCAGCCACAGGGTTAAGATAATGCATCAAGGCTGCACGCTTGTGATGCCCGGGTCAGGGTTCATTCATTTCTGAATCACTCAACCTGTTACAAGAACCTTTCATTCGACAGCGATTTCTTTAACTATATGACATCTCCAAATCAGCTTTTGTAGTTTTACTCGTAACTGTGATTAGTAGCAATAATCAAAAGGAAAACCCCTTCATTGCCTTCCATTTTAGCTCATATGAGTTCGGAGGAGTGCTTTTTTTTTTAACTCTTATAAAGTTTTCAGTAGGTTTTAGGTTGGTGCCAAAGGGTGCACTAGAAATCATAATGTAATCTGTGGGATACATTTCTGTTATTTCTTGTATCTTTTTGACCTGAACAGCCTAACTGAGTGAGATTAACTTTATTTGAATCCATCCAACCATGGCTTATGAATTCACCCACACATCCTTACTGTGTGCATTAGTTTAGTTTTCACAACAGGTGCAACATGTTAGCTATAGGGAAAAAGGAGAGCTACGGTACACCCCCACTCTTCTACAGTAAACTGTACCTCACTGTGGCTCTTATGGTGGTTATGAAGTGGAGAGCAACACAAAACAATGCTTTTTTTCCCTCTCCGGGCTGCTCTTGGGAAAACATTTTCATTTTTCTTTTTAGTTTGTAATTTTCTTTCACCATTTTTTATGTTAGTACTGCGGATATCAGACAAGAACAGGAAGAGAAAGTGAGGATTACCAGCAGCACGGGGGCCAACGACACAAACACATAGAGCTCTGGTACAAAAGCTGTCAGGTTGCCAAGTGTTAGTGTTCAAAAACAAACCAATTTCATCAATTACTGCCTTCTACATGATGGAATATTGTCCTTTCTGAGTGAAATCATCTACGCGGCATTCCTGGGGAGCCAAAACATGAGATAATGTCACACAGGGGAGCCCTGCTGTGGCTGATGGATACGAGGTGCCAGTGTGAAGACAAGAGCTGTGTTCAAAATCATCCACTCACTCCCTATTCCCTACATAGTGTATATGATGTAGTCCACTATATTACGTACACTTTGTAGGGAACGGCGGGAGGAGATTTCGGACACTACATGGGGTGACATCAGTAGATGCGTCAGGTATTGCTGCGACGTGAAGTAGCGGTAGCTAACAGTTATGAACAACAGACAGCTTTTCTGCTACGAAGAAATACCATTATTGTAAAAAGCTACACAACAACGCCACTAAAGCAAATGTTAGTACTTTAACTTTACTTGCGTTTATTCATGCAAAAAGCTGCTTCGACATTTTTCTTCTTCTGCGATCACAAAACACGGCCGCATTGCATTGTGGTATACGGGAGTAAAATGTAGGGCACATTGATTGTACACTTACATTCGCAGTGCATTGTGGGTATTTTACGGTGGACGATGTAGTGGATGAAAAGTAGTGAACAGAATTCGAACGACACTACAAAATTGGCGTGCTCACTATATAGTGCACTACATCTGTGATAGGGAGCGATTTCGAACACAGCTAAGGTCTTCTGGTGAGGTAATTCAAGTGTTATCATTGCTGGTACACCAACTAAAAGTGGTTTTAGTTGACAGTGTTGGTCAATCTCTCTCTCTCTCTCTCCCACTCTCACTAAAATACAAACACTACCAGCCAAAAGTTTTGACACATTTACCCATTATCATGTGTTCAAACTTTTGATTGGTACTATACTGTATCTATCTGTCTATCTATGTTTTACGGGTGCAATTATACAAAAAATTCTGGTTCAGTTGAGTTCAAAACTTTTTTCACCCCCCCCCCCCCTGTATTGAATAGTTCAATACAAATACATGTATAGTTGCACTCTTACTATCTATCTATCACTAAAACCAAGGCATGCAGAATACCATTTCTGAAAACAACATACTGAAGACTGAGGCTGATGGGCTACAGCAGCCACAGGCCACAGCGAGTGCTTTTCCTACCAGCTAAGAATGGGAAAACAAGGCAACACTTTACACAGACAGGAGAGATGGAGGCCTAGCAGTTACAGGTGGATTTAGTGCTGGAAAACCCAGATTTAAATCCCCATTCTTACAACAAAAGTGAACCACAGAGCAAGGCCCTTAACCCCCAACTGATGAGTCTCCACTTCAGCTGCCGCATTAAGATGGTAGGGTCACAATTCAGTGTAAACAACATGAAGTCATGGATTCGTCCTGTATAAAAACCGAATAATCATACATTTTTCTCTCAAGATCTGGGAAGCAACATCTATCCTCAGCTTAGACAGTTCTTACAAGAGTTTTGGGAATTTCTGTAGATAAAATTGGTCAGTGTTTCAAAAATACATAAAAATAGCTGATCTTGTTTATGATTCATCGAGTTCTACCAGCATATTTACAGACATAGTTTTGTAATGGTGGTTTTTATGGGTGAAAAGGGAAGAAACTGGCCATAAAGACGACTGTTGATGCTGCACTCTTGATGAACTCTCTAACCAATAAAATGCTGAGAAGTCAGCAAACTTAATAGCAAGAGTTTTCAGAGTTATTTATTCTGGGAGATTGGATTACAACTTTTAGAATATTTTATTCACTGAGTCGGTGTACTTCCCGTATATTCTACATTTGAACCAGATTTTGATCAAATTCTAACACCACACCGCTGCACACATGCCGCTTATGTACAGTATGTGCTAACCCAACATCACACTCACACTCAAAGCTGAACCAGATCAAGCCCTGAGGGTAACTGGCTCCCCACACCCGCCTCTAAACTCCTGTCTCGTTAAACATTAATGGCCAATATGAAACTGGATTCCACTTGGTCGGAATGAGAGATAACTGCATCGGCAGGGCAATGTGATAGCATAATCAGAGGTAGACAGCTCCCAGGCTGTGACAGCTAGCTATCTGGCTACACCGCTGGAGCTGAAGAGACAGACGCCTGCAACTAAAATGAAGGCCGGGGCTGGGGAGTGTGTGTTTTTGTGTGTTATTGAGCGAGTGTGTGTGTGGTTGTGCGGTGGTGGTGTTGGGATAGAGATAAGGCCTTGGGGAAAAGAAGATAGAGTGAGATGTGGGACAAAGAGTGGATGTCAGTCAGAAAGTGCAAAAAAAAATGGTGGAGGAGGAGGTGAAAATCGAGTTGGAGAAGCTTAGAGAATAAGTAGGTTTGTAGAAATAGAGAGGGAAAGAAAGGTGGCATGGTGGGAGTTCAGATATTCATCCACCTATTCTTGGTATTTTTAGAGGATAATAGAGGGTCCCTGCTCTCCTGAATACTGATAGGAAAAGTCCGGATATCTCTCCCCAAACGTTTGCCTGTCTCTAACCATTAATGGAAACTCAGACTTACTCCCAATATGGCTGTGGTTCAATGGGCTGCATCACCTTATCTGATGTAATTTTTATGAGTCTGTCTTGAATCCCCTTATTGCAGACCTCATGCTGTCTTTGCTACAAGGATGTTAATGGGAACTTGATGTGCTTGTTAGCAAATAAAAACTGGCACTGGCAAGCTGTCAGTTAGGGTTGCTGTGAGGTACTTGTGTTGTTGTCAACCAACACGGGACGCCAGCTCTTCTTGAACACATCCCCAATGCCTGGGAGTATAGTGCAGAAGCCGTCAAGCATGTCCTCCGCTCCCTCTGCCTTCTTCCTCAATATTTCCCCCTTCCGCTCAGTACATGACCTGCTCTGAAACAGATGGTGGAAAGGAGTTTGGGGAGAAATAAGTTACAAGGACGTTGTTTGTGAATTTCTGGGTTGAGGAAAAAAAAATGCCAGGGGGACCTTACATCACAGGGAAGAGTGGAAGGAGAAAAGAGAGGTGGATGCTCCCTCAGCACAGAACATCTGTTCGGCTGATGTCTTTGAGTTGGAAATCTCAGGTGCATCGCTAAACAGGAGCTGTATCTCCCACTGTCCAAAGGACCCATCATTCATTTCACAACACTGCGTAATGAAACACAATGTCCTTTCCTTAATGGTAGTTTCAACAGTTTGGTCAATGAGGCAGAAAGTTAGTATTTTAATTGGGGCATTAGAGCTTTAATATACTACATTTGGATGTGGATGTTCTAACGTGGGGTCACGTTCTTTTACAGGAAATTGTTGCTACAGGTATTTTGTTTCAGTGAAATATGTCAGGTGTATGTTGTGATGTAAAGCCAGAGTTGGTAATCCTGCTCAGAAATACTTTGTTATACTGGGTGAAATGGTCCTTCCATCCTGACAGTATCAATACATCATGTATTCACAAAAAGGAAGGAAAAAGTCAGACCTCTGTGAGAGCTGCAGCTCTGTAAAAACTGACCAACCATTCGCACCGAAAGGCAGGAATTGGTCATTTGCACTGGACTGCTAACTGCTGCTACACCAAAAAACCAAACCAAACCAAAAAAACAGATAAGGATTAAGCCTCAGAGGCATTGACATTTGCAGTGTGGACTTTTACACTACAGAAGGAGTTGGAGGTGAGTGGATTAAAGCTGGTAAAAACGTGGTTTGTGAGCTGTTTACGATCAAGCTAACGAGCTATCCACTCTGCTGTTATCGTTAACCTGCTCGTAAAACATCGGCGCACATGTCCCTGCGCTCTAAAGGCGTGGTTTCAGGTGGTGTGTTTAAGCAAACTGTCGCTTGCTTAAACCGTTTTTCCAACATTGCCAACCCTAGCTTTAAGAAGCACATTGAAACAAAATTGACATTTTGCCTCCTGGAAATATTTATAGAAACATATTGTGCTTTGTTTTTCTTTTCATAAACAGACATAGTTTCCTGAGGTCTGGCATGTTTGGTTAAAGTACAACAGAGAGACAGTAAAGCTAATTTTTCTGCACCTTTATGTCATTGTTCATACACATAGACTGTTAAGAGAGAGGGACGAACCCTCCGCTACGTCACCCGTTGGTTTCTGAAGAGCTAAAAATGAAGCTAGTTGGGCATGTCCCACCATCGCCATCTTGCCATGTCACATGTGTCGTCACTCCCGGAAAATTCTAAAATGGGCACAGCGCGGCCGCGGGGCAAATAATTGACAGCTGACGTACTCTGGGCTAAACGCTGACCGAGCTAACTCGAAACTAACAGGAGCTAATAAAGATAAGCCCTCTGAGCGGTGAAGTAAAGGTACGACATGCTTAGACTTGCTACTTGTGCGACTCTGCTACAAACTGAGACCTTACTGAGAGCAAACAAGGAGCTAACTCTGAGCCACCAGTCAGCAGGCCGGCTTCCGGTCTGCCGCATGTCAATCAAAAGGACACGCCCTTAATTATGTGTAATTTCAAGATTAAATAACATCTAAACGAATGAGTTATAGAAAAAAATTCACCCCCTCACAGCTGACATGAAGGTAGACTTGACCTATTAAACCTAAAATTATTTTTTGAACTGGGCTGTAAACATGTTTATTTCTGCTGTGAAGTTGGCCTTTTTAACATGGGAGTTTATGGGGATTTGCTCAGGCTTGCAGCCCCTAGTGGATGAAGGGAGAACTCCAAAAAAATGACTTCTTCCGGGTAGCGTCATAGTTGGCCAGCGGAGGTTGCCGCTTGTTCATACACTGAAAGAATAATTCATTGGATGAATGTATTTTAAACATGTCATCTAAATTCCATCTTAAGCCCCGCTTCCACCAGCAGGTCTGGGTTGGGTCGGGCCGGATTGGTCCATGTTTTTTTCGCGTCTCCACAGATAAACACTGGGTTCGGGTACCCTTATATCCGACCCAACCTGGCCTACTTTTTTGGTACCCTTCGGTAGGGGTACTGATCTAACCGATCCAGACCGAAGAGGTGGAGCTAACACACAACAATCCGTCGATTCGTTGAAAAATCTGTCACTTCTCGTGTGAGCCGGCATAAAAACAAAGCAGGGTTGACGCCGTTATTTCTGTCACGTGTGGTGCAGTAATTTGGTTAAAAGGTGTTGCATGGCGATGATGTCACGCGATCACGTAGCAGCACTATCCGGTTAATACTCCGCCTCCAGGGTAAGGGGACAGTTTGCTGTGGGGACGCAATGTGAAATTAACATATCCGTACGAAAACCCACCCGATCCGGCCTGGCCCCACCCAACCTGACTCAGACCCGTGGGTGGACACGGGGCTTAAACGAACCAAGTTTAGTTAACCTATGTTGATTGTGTGATATCTGAACATCAAATTCAATTGGTGTTACACCATGTGAATATGTACATTCAATTAATTTGCTTTTTATTCAATTTTCATATTTGCACTCCAACAGTCTAGCGAAACTAATTTCATATATATTCATAAAACATTTAGATTCAACAAAATTCAGCAATGTAAAAAAATTGTTTGTTGAACATAATTTAATCATGGAACATATTTCCACGTAATTTGATCATGTGAAATGAACACATTTGGCATTTGCTGGTTGAATTTAATAAAATTACGTCAATCAATTAACCAATATGGGTTTTGGTGGTTTTATTCAAATCAATCTTGTTATTTTAATCAGATTTGATATCATTAGATGCATAATAAGACACTTTATCTTAATTCATTATTCACATTTAGGGATACAAATAGTGTATTAGTGAAAAAAGATATGTTTCTGACAATACTTACCAATTGCTCACCCACATCACTGCTAAACAATTTGACCCTTTTAGCAGTTTTCATAGGTACAGTGGTATACCAGCAGAAAACCTTAAGAGATCACACATTTAACTTACGGTGCAGAATAAAACAGGGGGACCCACAAAGCATGATGGGAAATATTCAAACAAACCACCACAGGACCAAGTACACTGAGTTGATATGAAGTAGTAACCTTCACTGGACTGAATAGTGCAAATCTTGTTCATCCAACTTTTCTTTGTTTTAAGTTAAACCAACAAGAGATAATAATTTTGAAAACATAAAAACAATTTAAATGATTGTTAAATGAACAAATTACTCTTCAATTCACCAAACAAGTGCCTCAGTTGACTTTTTTTGACTGTATCAACCTGTTTTGGGAGTTCAGGGGGTTAAGATCTCTGGTGATCCAAGGTTTGTTATTGGGGAAGCACCTCACTGTTCTGGTTGGAACGATGTTGTCCACACAGAAGTTGATGTAATCTGTCACACACTCAGTCATGGTGTTGATGAATGTCGTCTTCATGAGGTTCACAGAGGACATTCCAGTCTGTGGCCTCAAAGCTCTCAGAGCATCTGCAGCCTCAGTAGACCAGGTTTTAATCGTCTTCAAAATAACTGACTGCTGCTGAACGATGGGCTAGTAGGTGGAGGTGAGAAGAACCAGATGAACTGATCTTATCAAACGAGGCGAGGTATTGATCAAATCAAATCAAACTTTATAAAGTTCTTTTTATGCCATGGGCAACAAAAAATGCTTTTAACAATAATAAAAACAGATGCAAAAAATTAAGATAAAAACAAGCCTTCACACACCCACGTACATAACACAGTACACATGCAAACTCACACAAACATGGGTCTCTAACTTCTATACTTCTGAGTTGTCGCGGCACACTGACATTCATTATACACATTCCTGGAGTCGCCCCACATCATCCTCAGGCTGAGAAACCAAACCTCCCAACTTTTTTTTTCAAGTGACAGCTGCATTTTTCAATTTTGCCCCACGTCACAAGAACTGGATATTGACAAAAAAGCCATTTGAAAATTGTCAGCATGGTTGGAACACAGGGAGAGATTCTCCGAAGAAGCTAGAAAAAGACAAAAAATGAGCTCTATGTACAACTCCACTACTTCCTGAATGTAAGCTAGCTCCTTTGTCTCCTGTCTTTCATCACTGGGCAAACTGATTAAAGGCAGAGTAGAGAATCCTGGAAAAATGGTTAGAGCAAGCTACATTTAAAAAAAATATGCCCGCCTGAAACCATGCCTCCAGAACACGGGAATGTGTGCGCAGATGATTTATGAGCAGTTTGGCGAAGATAACCAATGACAGCCGATTGGATACCTTGTTAGCTTGCTAGTTAGCTGAGGAATGATGTTGTTTGAAAATTACTTAATAAATGAACGACAAACACTCAGATCTGTGAGAAGTCAAGCTTGGTCTTTACTTGGCCAAGGAGTTCCACACAGGTTACATGCCAACATTGAACTGAAAATATACTAGCCTATCAAGCATTGCTCTTTATACCCTCTCCTCATTGTTCAAATCCCTCCTTGTCCCCTTGTCCATCCCTCAGTGGAAATTCCCTCATCCTGCACTCACAATGTCATAAACCCAACATTCTTCCAACACACGTTTCTAAATGTGATCATTGGCTCACCTCCAACTCCTTCTACGGTGTAAAACATTCACACTGGAAACATCAACATTATCAAAAATCGATTAAAGCTTTTACTTCCTCGTAACTCCATGTCTGACCACGAGCCATCTTTATAAGTACCGCAGTCCCACACGTGTTTGTAGTTGTAGCGTTTACCCACGTTGTCCAACGTTTGACCCACAATGCCAATGCAATTTGTAGTCCACTTCCTGTCTTTGGTTCAATCAGACCAAGACCTGTGTTTGCAGGCGGACCGAGTCCGGTTGCTTGTTTCAGATCAGAGTCCGTTTGCGCATTCACAACTCCCCTAAACGAAGCGAACTTTCCAAGCAAACGGACTGATTCGAATCAAAAAAGCTTTGTGAATGCGCCCTTCGTGAGGCTGGCGGTGTATCATCTGATTGACCTGTACAGTAGTGACGTCCTGGGGAAGACAGGTCAAACAGGCCATGGGTAGGGTCACCTAGGATCTCCCTGAGATTTTTTAGGCAGCAGGGTCTAGATCTGGAGATGTCCTCCAGGGGGTAATGGGAAGCCAATGACTCTGGGCTGTTTATGACCCTCTGCAGCCTCCCTGTCCTCCACTGTGGAGCCAGGAGCTGAGTTCTCTGCATTCTTCTTTCCATAGAACATTAGCTAGAAAGCTATCCAAATTTTGTACAAATATTACTTTCCTTGCTCTGCTTTTATTCTTGAGGCAAAGTAAAGGATGGGTGGAGGTAAAACATGTTGTGGCTTGAAACTGCAAATTGCTTCAGGTCACCCTGGAGCTTCTTAGATGGCTTGTATGATGAGTTTGCCAGTCTTCCCAGACCATCACACACCTCACTCCCAGTGCTTCTATAAGGTAATCTGTCCCAGAAGTTTGTTGAACTGTTAAAACGGGATGGGATTTTAATTGCACCACTGATGCTTTCTGAGTTATTATATCGTTCATTGGTTATTTAAGCACCACCGAGTCCCTTTTTTTCCCTCTTTAAATTAGAGGTGTGCCAATAATTCACTGGGGGGGATATTTTATGTTTGATTATTATTTAAGGATGTGAAAGCCTTTTATGTTGATGTAAAAGTGGTTAAAAAACTTGAGATAAATATGATTTTTACTGATTGCATTGATTCTTTTGTCAGTTGTTCTGACTTGCAGGGATTTTTGAGCTGTATGTGTTGTATTATAGCTATTCATGCACAATCATTACATCCTCCCATAATGCATGCATTTTTCTGTCGCTCACATTAAGTGTTAATGTCGGTGAAGGAAAACCTTTTTGAAATTAAGTGTTAATATTCGGGTGTTTGGTGAGAAATATGTTCTCTATGATCATTATCTCAATTTGGCATGTGAGCATGCGAACACTGGCTAATTAGTGTTAAACAGAGAAAGCAGAAACAGATTGGAATGTCATTATTTCTGCATATATTTAACCACAAATCAAAGAGCTGGAAGAATGCGAGATCTGTCCCTCTTAAATGTAAAATGTAATGATACTGTACATGAGAGGCACAAACTGGGGTCAATGTTTCTCAAGGGATGAAATAAATAGGAAGAAAAATGTTTTATTTATCGAAGAGTGGAGGCAGTTAAGCAGTCATATTTCTGCTGCAGTGTGTGATGGCTGTTTATGTACTGTCTGTGTCAAAGGCTCTACTTACCCACTGGGTCATTTTCCATCCCCAATCATCCTTTCAGCCAGTTATCTGACAGGACAGAAGAGTTCAGTCCAGTCCGTTATATAATTAGCCGGAGAGAACGTCTATTTTTATAGTGCTACTGCCCACGTTTATAACATTAATTGGGTTATTTTATTAAACCACTTCTAACAACCTATTGGTCATTTCCACAATATGCATCTACATACACTATATTGCTAAAAGTATTAGCTCATCCATCCAAATTATGGGAATCAGGTGTTCCAATCACTTCCATGGCCACAGGTGTATAAAATAAAGCAGCTCGGCATGCAGACTGTTTTTACAAACATTGGTGAAAGAATGTGTCGCTCTCAGTAGCTCAGTGACTCCAGTTTTTATTATTTCACAGAAATTTAACACCAAAACAGTATATAAAACAAATAAATCTAGTCAATTTATTGAGTTATAATTGAAAACTTGAATGATTCACACTTTTAAACACATTTAAGGTAAAAACATGGCCCGAGTTTTTTCTTGTCTCCAACAGAACTGTCCATTTTTTTACATTGTAAAATCTTTTTTTTTTCATAAACAAAAAGCCAATAGTGAGAAATATATAACACAGAATAGGACTTCCAGTATTCCTTTACAGATGGCGGTCCACACATGTTTCCTTATGTGTCCAGGTCAGATCACCAGACTCATAATAATTGTGGGGAAAGTGCTATGAGGAAGCGTATTCTGCAGCTTTCGTGACCCCCTCGGATTTTCTCCTGAGAGAAGCGTTCCTTTTTATTCAGAAAAAACACATTTGTATCTCATTTTCGTGATACTTCGTGTTTATATTTAATTCCGTTTTTTAATGTTCAATTCCATGATTGCAGATTTCATAGGGCTCTACATAATACAATAAATAGTTCTGATATTGAGCAATCTAATAATAATAACAATAATAAAAATTTAATTAATGAATTACATTTCTAAATTTACAAATCTTGATTCTGGAGCCTAACTGTACATTTGGACCCGTCACTGTGATGCTGCAACATTTGAGAAAGTCCCATTTACAGCTGTCAGGATGAGACAGAGTTGGATATTGAATGGGTTCGGATGACCAACTCCGCCCACATTACTGCTTTAAGTCGTTTATTCTAACCCTTCACACTAAAAACTGTTAGTTAAAAAAACAAAAACAACAATTTGAGTCATTTTATAACCCAACCGCTGGATTAATATAGCACCAACTCAGCAGTCGTTATTTTGACCCAACAAACTGAGTTGTGCATTTTAACCCAACTAGATGGGTTACGCATTTAACTCAAGTGCTGGGTCAAATTAATTAACATGTTGGGTTGTTTTGACAATGACTACACATATTTGTCATTTGCCATATCCAAATTCTGGAGCAAGTTTAGAAAAATTATTAGTTGTTCAAACCAGAAGCAGAAAATTCTGTTTCCTGTATTTGAACCTTTTCTGTGAATAGGAAACATAGTACTTGACGTATTTTGGTAGTGATTTTATCTCTCTGTACTGTCCTTCACTCTCATGGTGCAACTTTAACATTCAAACTGAGCAGAATTTTTCTACAGCTTTGGCTAAATATGAACATAAATAAGACAGTACAACACATATTTCAAATTTATAGGAAAACAATCATAAAAGGTTAAATTCCTGCTGCATTTGCATTTACCATGAGCCTTTGTGGTCTTTTGAAAGTAGCTCCGCCCCCTCTAAGAGAAACATACCCAACCCAACGACTGGGTTGAAAAAACAGCCCAGCATTTTTTAGGGTTTAACCCAATGCATTGGTAAAAAAAAAAAACAAAACTAGATAATAACCCTAAAAGGGTTACACATTTCATAACCCAGCAGTTGGGTTGATTTTTGGGTGTTCCCCCTATTCCTAACCCCTTACCCTAACCAGCATATCTGGCCACGCCCATCAGATGTCCAACGCCGCCTAATATCTGACTCCTGCAAGCAGCAGGCGGGGGGGGGGGGCGTGCATCATTTCCCGCTGCAGACAGAAGAAACTATTTCACATCATCAAATCAATTTTGCTTTCACTGATTCTTGCCTGAAAGTGAGAATCGTTGCAGGGCTCTGCTTTTTCATGCTGCATTTTCACTAAACACAGTCACTGATCTCACTGATCATGGTTTGAGTCTTTCTCTCTCCAACACAGTGCTTCACAGAGCATGTGCTGTGGAGCTGAGTTATGAACATCGTTTGGATTTACTTTCCAGTTTATTGTTCTGTAAAATATGTGTGAGCACATGCTGTTAACGGTTGTTAGACATAAATTATAATAAACAACGCAAAAATCTTTTGCACCGTTTATAAGGTGCCATTAGGCATGAATATAGTTTTCTCTGCACTCCTAATTCTGATCTCTATTCTCTGGACATTTGCGTCATAAACTCAGTTTATAGTGTGTAGCAGCTCTGATAATGCTTCATCTGTTTGCACATAATGAAAATCAGATTTAGCGTGCACTGGAAGCTGTTTGATAAAAGTACAAAGAATAAATATCACAGACATCTTGAGGTGATGGGAAAGCATTATGTAACCCGGCAGAACAGCAAATAGGACTCTAAATGCATGTTGGAAAGCCTTTCCGTTGCTGGGCTGCCAGTGTCTAATTAGCATGAATGCTGTGCATTTAAATGGAAAAAGAGAGTGCATCCTGTGGCTGTGCAATATTTAATTAATAGGAAAACTCAAATACATTTCTAGACCTCTTATATGCACAAGCATGGTAGCAGTCAATTATTATTTGTGTGCAAAAGGAAATGTTTTAGTCTAAAAGGCTTGGTAGGGAAGGGAACTGAATAAAACTTCATTCATAACCCAAGAAAATTCACTCAAACCGACAACATACAAATATATTTGTAATCAGTTGAAACTTTTTCTTTGGGATTTTCTTTGTCTCGGATTCTTAACTTTTTGATTTTGCTCTCGGGTGTGTGAATGCATGCTTTTCTACTTGCCAGCATTCCTTATGACAGCTGCTCGACTCAGTGACAGAGGCAGAGGTAAAGAGATCTAACCTGTCCAGAGGCCCCTTATAACCACCTCCGCTCTCTGTAGTGACAAAATTTGAGTTCCATCACTTGCTTTTTGACGGTTGCAGCTGACATTCATATCCAGTTTCAGTCTGTATGTAGAGTGAAATGTGCCTGAGCAAAAGTTCAGTTTGTGTGTGACTCAAGTCTGCTGATAACTTCCTCACTTAAAGGATTATTATCTCTGGAATGGTGGTGCTGAGAAACTTTGGTAGTTGGAGCAGCAGTGAGTTATTGTGGACTATCTGGTGAAATGTCTTTTCATTTCATTACCCTGTTAAAATACTATGAATTTAACTAGATTTTTTTTTTTTTTTTTTTTTTTTAGCAGTAACCCATAAACCAAACCCCTTTGTTCATCCCTAGCACGTTGCTAGAACAATAAACTTTTGATTTGCATTTAAAAAGGACTTTGGCAATGGATTCAAAGTCAAAAAGGTTGTATCCACTTTGAAGTTGCTGTGTATTTGCTTAAATCTTTTAATAATGTAAAAATATGGTTCTGTTCGCTGTAATAGCTGCAGCTTATTAATAAATGAGCTTCTGCTGCTTTTCATGTCTTTTTAAATAATTTGGTGGGTTAAATGCTATAAATCAGGCACTTTTTTTGGGACAGCAAAAGTGTTATAGCAGTGATTACCACCAATCCAGTGAGCAATTCACTGGTGTTTTGTGTCAGAACCACATCCTTACATGCTAAGGTAGATGCTAGCAGTCAATGGAACAAGTTAAACAATCTGTTCAGCAACTGGATAAGAAAACACCAAACGTATTGGTCCCTTTGAGAGAAAAGACTCCACTGATAATTCATAATAAATCATATTAGAAAATGAATAAGTCATTGTGTAAAATTCACATTGCTCTCAATTTACACTGGTGTAAATTTCTCTCATTGCACCACAACTCATTGTGCTGTCCCTGTAGAAGCAGTGGCCCATAAAACAGGTTGATCTGCAGCCCATTGGTTCTGTTTTTTAACTGACACTGGGGTGAACCAATCAGATACTTTAAAGCCCTTTTGGCTCTGGATGGAGCTTCCTGTCAGGTCTAAGGAAAGGACAACAGAGACAAGAGCTATGTCCAAATTCAGGGGTAGGTCCTTTTAAGGATGCGTCCTACCTGGTCTACGTAGGCCGGGTCCTCCACCGTGTAAGGTGGAAGCAACAGGCTGTTAAGTTCAGATGGTCTCGCCTCCTTGACATATTTCTCGTTGCCTAGCAACTGTGACGGTGCTTTACCAAAGTAAAATGGAGCTCAAAAATATAAGCTTTACCATTTTTTGGCTAATTTTAGAGGAGTTACAGCAGCTTTACAGTTGTCGGCTGCATTTTTTATTACTCTGATTAAAAGAAAATTAAATCCAGGTACATTTATTTTGTAAAATTCGTAATATTTCAAGTTGTTAACGTTTAGCGAATTTCATGGACAATAGCAAGACAAGACCATAATATTAACTTGTACACAATAATAAAGTCATATAATAAATACAATGAAAATGTCTCTTAAATTAAGACGCCTCTGGTGTAGAATGTCCCGTTCAGCCTGCAATGCAACTTTGGGAAAGGATTAGCCATGAAAAGAGACACTGAGGGCTAAATCCGTGTTGGACAAGAACCCTGAAACTGACTTGTTAAGGATCAGAGAAACTACTATACAGCCTAGAAAAAAAGACACTGCTAGATGATGATGATGATGATGATGATGATGATGATGGAGTTGGTGGTGGTGGTAAATGCTGTGCTGTTTTCATATCATTGACATTCTACTCTGAGTAAAGACCCATTAAACCTGGTAAGTTGGATCCTCATCAATGAAAACACATCAATGACGCAGCTGTTTTATTCCCTCGTTAGTTTGTCTCCTCAAATTTGTGAAATTAGTTGATGACAGTGTTTTAGGCAGGAACGCAGCTGGTTAACTGGTGGTGTTCTGCTCAAACTGTGGCAGGACTTTCAATGCAATTCCTGTTTTTCTCAAGATGTTTCTCACTTTTTCACTCCCTTCTTTGGCAACATCAGAAGAGCTTCTAGAAACCTTGTTGATGTGTTCGATAAAAACACTCAATCCCATCTCTTTTAGTTCAGGGTAACACAAGAAACAACACACTTTGAAACAACCTGCTGGAAACTCTGGAGCATTTCTCAATCTTTTCTCATTGAGACGACTTTTGCCTCCTTCTTTACATCCCTTACTTACTGTAGCCTTTTAATAGATAACAGTTTAGGTATAAGGCGCCCTGCCTGAAAGATGGACTTTTATGAGCTTTTAACCATGTTAGTGTGTTATTTCTTCATAAAAACTTTGAGGGGTTATTTTTCTTCATGCATATTTGAGTATTCTATATGAATTTTCAGTCCAAGTTCTAGCTCCACTCAAAAGACTGCTTTACTTAAAGTTAGTAGGATTTGGTGGTACCAAACATGAAGCGCCTGTCGAGGACTTTCACCAAGACAAGCAGCCATCAGCAAACAGAATTTTGTTCCAGAGGTCAGAAGAAAAGCCCCTCTTTTTTTTCCTTTTACATTTTTTAGCTCTTGACGATGACAGTTGGAAAAGCTGTGGTTTCGTTCGGCGTATGAGTTTAGATGTCTCCACAAGGACATAACTGAACCCTCAACCTTGTGAGTGAACTTCACTCCTGACAGCTTCATGAATCTCAAGCAGTAAAATGGTTTTTCTTGGGCATTACTTCTGAAACCTGACACAATTCCCACCATAAAAACGCCTCATGGACAGACCAAAATCACCAGTGAGCAAAACCATATCGCCAGCTCAATGCTAACTGTTAGCATATGACTTGTTAAGGTCGTTAAGGACTTGTCAGGGGTCTCTGTGGTACCACATGCACCACATCAACTTTGATCCATTTTTAACATGCCTCAGTGTTTGGCATTCATGTTTGAAAAACTTCCCCCAAACAAGATAGTCAAAAGCTTCCACCGTGCAGTGACAAACAGTCTTGAAAAAGACAAAAGGAAATTTTAGGCAAGGATACTTGACGTTATGCTCCGCATCCTGTCAATACCATCATGATACTTCTATTATGGACAAAGACAACAGCTCCAATTACCCTGATGAGACCAAGTCTGCAGAGAAACAGCTCCGTATAAAATTAAACAAAGTCTATTCAAAACCTTTGAAACAGGTGAGTTGAAATAATATTATCTCATTAAAAACACAACGCAAACAAAACAACAATTGAACCAAAGTGATGGATCCAGATGTTGTTTGTGATGGAAGCTGCTTTGAAACCCCAGGAACACAAAAACCCCTGCTGGCCCAGTTCTGGCTCTTCGCTTTGGAGGCTTGCCTCAGTCCCTCCATTAAAAAAACAACAATGGTTGACTTCTCATCCCTCCAGAGTACCAATTTCACATTCATGTTCATTATGCATGAATGTCAATGGATGCAAAAAGTCAGTGCAAAAGAGAATAAGAAATCATGAATTCCAAGGGTTTTTCCTGCCATGAAGCAGGGCGAGAAAACCGAATACCACAGTCTGCTTGGAAAAACAAGTTATTTTGGTGAGGCGAGTGTGGTAGTTTGTGTCGTAGAAATGCAAAAATGTTGCGCCTTGTTGGTCTGCAGCCTCCGCATGAATGCTAATAGTTCTAGTGCAGCTCCAACCAGTGTTAACAAAGACTCACACCAAATGCAGCTGTTAAGAGGCTTTTAACTGGCTTGTCAAAGCTAGCTGGGAAGGTAACACGTGAACATGCCGCTCTTATTGTCTCTGAACCGTTGATGCAATCTCTTCAGTTACTTCAAATGGTGTGTATTTCTGTGTGCTCATCTGTTTCACTGACAGGCAGAAAACAGAAGAAAGGAAGATGGAGAGATGAGCTGGGGGGGTTGCAGAAGAGCAGATACCCAGCGGCTGACTGTTAGTATCATGGGATTTCTGCAAAGTGCAGCGCGGCCCTCCAGCTGCAGTTCAGAAGGAGCATCTGTAACTGTGTTTGTGTGCATGCAAGTTTGTGAGTCTTTTTGGACTTGAAAGTTTGAGTGTGATCTCTCACTGATGTTTGGCAATATACCGCATGTGTGTGTGTGTGTTTGTGTGTGTATGAGTGGAGGAAAGCGAGAGATAAAGTAAGACAAGTCACGAGGGGTGGCAGGTTTGAGCTGCAGACCACAAATGAGGCCACTGAGTGACGGCTCGTCTTTGTGGCCAAGCTTGGCCCAGTTTATTTTCTTTCCCTTGTCAAGACTGCAAGCCTCCTTTCACTTTGATGGACAATATGTCCTACTTCCTTGCAACAATCGGTTGCCATATAATTAAACGTCAAATAACTTTTACTCTCCACTCGCTCAGAAAATGCATTATCTGTGGCAAATAGAGCACTAAATCTGAGACAAAAAAAATCCTAACTTATTGAAGGGGCTGTACTTTTGCTGTGATTCCCACAAAGCAGACAAACACCAGCAGAGCCATTTTGTAAAGTTATTGTACATCCACATTCATATTACAAGCACAAGCTTTGGTTGTTTGGAGGCAACATCAAGGAGAATAATCCACTTTCACCCTCCATATTTCAAAATTGCCTGTATTGCAGATTTATTGTCAACCAATGTAACACCAATGAAATCATTGTACATACAGTGGGTACGGAAAGTATTCAGACCCCTTTTAAGTTTTCACTCTTTGTTTCACTGCACCATTTGCTAAAATCAAAAAAGGTCTTTTGTATTACTCATTGATATACACTCAGCACCCCCATTTTGCCAGAAAAAAAACAGAAATGTAGTAATTTTTGCAATTTTGGTTTTGAATTGTGGTTTAAAAGAAACAAACAAAAAACTAAAACAAGTAAACAAACACGATGGGGTTCCGAAATTAAAATGTTGTTCAGCAACACTTTGAGGCAATCACTGCAATCAGGTGTTTTCTGTAATGTTCAAATAGACTTCTACATCTGCTAAAAGGTATGTTGGTCCATATTTCACAGGAAAGGCGCTCTAATGTGTCTGGGCCAGTTTTAGATTTTTTTTTTATAATAATAATAAAAAAAAGAAAATCTGTGTTTTTATTGTTTTTACTGGTAGGTGTCCTTGGGTGTTCTGAAAGGCACTGTCAAATAAAATGTATTGTCATTATTGATCAAGGTTTGGTTATAATAACGATAAATACAGTCAACCTCAAAATTATTCATACCCTCCAATTACAAAAAAGGCTAAATTCACAATAGTAATTCAAATAACAAGAATTCAAAGAAACTAATAAATAAAAAAAATATTATAATTCAGTGAATTAGAATACTGCTCTTGATTTGCGGTGGTAAATAATAATTAAAAAACAAACAAACAAACCAAACTGTCCAATGTGTGAAGGCTTGTTTTTATTTGAATTTGGTCAATTTCAACTTCATTTACTGAGAGCTGATTTCTTTTTTCCTTTTTCATTTGGAGGGTTTGAATACTTTTGAGGACAGCTGTACATTATTTCTTACCCAAATGCTTGCATTTTTTAAAGTAAAAATGAAAGGTAAACAAATAGAGAAATCAATAACTGCATCAGATCAAGTTGACATGTGTGCCAAAAAATACTTTAAGTTTGGAGTCCGGTGTTGTTTTAGGATGGGTCTTTAGCTAGATGGCTAAACTACTGACAGGTTATTTTACACACATGAATACACAGTAAATATTCCTCTTGGCTTAAAACCCCACAGTCCTGTCGTTCCATCAGATGAGCAGTAAGCATGACAACTCAAATAACCTTCAGCTGTCAGAAATGGACTCATACAGCTCTTTCAACTGGTTTAAGTCGGGCAGCATCGAGCATAATACAAGTATTGGCTTGAAATAAAACAGACAAAAATGACTCATTTTGTTTCCAAAGGACTAACAAACATCACAAAGCCAGTAACAATGTATTAGATAGCAATTTCATTGTCTGCATTTTATATTCATGACTCGCTGCTCCTCCAAGCTCAGATGTTTTGGATTAAAAATCTTCCTCCTGTTTTTAAAGGTCCATTCAGATCACATATTTGAAATAAAGTAATAAGTAATATTCTTATTGTTTTCTCTTCGTGCAGGCAATGTTATATCCTCTTTTCATATAAGCGTACATTCAATCATCACAGATTACATTTTTAATGTTCTTCATTCGGTGTTGTGGCTGATCATGAATCCATGCATGAATCAGGAGATACTTAAATCACTTAATGTGGATGGGCTACTTTTATCTGATCATGTAGGCTGCTGGTGAAAAAAAACAAAAGAAAATTAAACAAATAAATAAACTTTGTGTTGTAATTAATTATAAATGACTTCAGAACCTGGCTGGACTTTATTTCTTGCCATGAACTCACAGGAAATTAACAAAAAAATGTAAAACTAAAAACTGAATGTGATTCTACCTGGTTTATCTGATCGGTTGAAGCTTGATTGTGATTTAGTTAAATGGATAAAAGGTTCATCTAGTCATCTACTAATTATTCTATTCGAAATACACCACAGTTTTCCAAATGGGTTGCACCCAAACTTGACGTTGAGGCTTATCACTGGTGATTACAGCGAAGGCTGTTGTTGCTATTCATACAGTACCAACAGTAGTCCATGGTTGATAAGTCTACAGTATAAATGAGCGTCTGCCAGGTGAAGAGGTTGACCAAGAATATGAATTCCAATTCCTGTCTTAACCCTCAATTTTAACCCTCAATCTCAAAAATGTGCACTCCTGCAAAGTGCAAGTGCTGACCCGATTCTCAGAACTTTAAGTCGAGGGGCAAGTTGAAGGGCTGAATAACCCTCCATACTGAGATTCTCCACCCCCCCCCCCCCTGTGAGTCAGGGCTACCCAGAATGCAAGCGGCAAAGTAGGCGAGCTACAAACCTTACGTATTTTCTTTGTTAATGGAGATATACAAATTAGAAAAACCATGGTATTATCTTAGTTTAGGCTCATGTTATGGATTAGTTACCTCATTGTTGCATAATATTTATTTTCATTTTACGATCTTTTGTCAATAGCAGCCGGTGCGGTCAAGCCATGTTGCTATGGTTTATGTTAGTTAATGTTACAAAATGGTCTTTTTTTTGGTGCTAATGTAGTTGTTTTATCAAGATAAGAGCCTGTATAACGTGCTTGTGCCGAAAACGGTATAAGATGACGGGGCTGATGTCATCTTCCATAGCTGCAGTTATCTAACGATAGATCTGTTTTATTCCTTCATGACTGCCAGAGGCAGTAAACAAAGTAGATATGTCTCCTCGCAGCTCGAGTCCTAATAACAAGTGAATCAGGTGACGTGGAGACCAGCTGACTGCAGTCGTCCAGGAATTCACAGAACCACAGTTACCTACGTAACTTTAGTTATAGCTGGTGTTTACCTTTCAATAAGCCGTGGTATGCGGTGACAGCTGAATATGTCCATGGTAGCTGCGTTTGTGGCTTATGATTAAACAGACAGGGTTAACAGTGCAAATAAATGTAAATAAAGTAAATTCTTCTTCTCTGAATTGACAGACTGAACGCCGCTTTGATGTAATGCTGTCCCCACAGTTTGAAGAGGAATCTGCATTTAAGGGGTGTCCCATTTCTAAGTAAAAAAAATAGCCCTTAACACTTGGTTTTTAAGGGCTGCTAAGATAGAGAGTTAAGATAGGAATTGTTAATTTTCATGATCCACAACTGTTGCAATGTTCCCTCGCTTTGCAAACAGTCTGATTTGTTGTCTTGTGTAGGTGTTTCAGAAGATCACAGACTTTTTTTTTTCTCTAGCCATATTCCCTGCTCATCAGATTTGAGTCCATGCATGTTTTAACTCCCACAGAAACTGAACAGGAGTTGTCTGCATGTTGTTCCCTCTGGATACCCCGGCCTCCTCTCACAGTTTAAAAAGCATGAATCGAGTGCATTCACATTCTCACTGGTCGGCATTAAATGAACTATGGTCCGCTTCCTCAGACCGTAGTATAGTGCAGATTGCATGGCGTAGTGTGAACACCAACTCCCTTCTGTTGCAGACAAAGAAGCAAACTCTGGTTTGCTTCAAAGTCTGGGGTTTTGGTTCTCTTCCAGTGGTCCAATAAGGAAGTGAGGTATGCCAACTGCAATAAAGAATCAAGAACAAGTGGCGTAGATCATTGTTTTAGTAGGAGGAAAAACAAAGCCAACCATGTATTCGAAGGACAAAATAACAACAACAACAACAAAAAGAGAAATGTCTCTTGAACAGATGTGGAGAAGCAATGACAAGCGAAAGACTTCCACTTTCGCTCCTGGCCAATCAAGGAGCCCGATTTTCTTCTTCCTACTTTTTCAGTAAGTTGATTTGGGGAGTATTGTCCACTAGCAAGCAGGGTTTTTTGTTTGTTTGTTTTTTAAGGGATTTCCAGGGCAGGAAAGGGGGCGGCAGCTTTGATGACGTCACTATTATGCGACATCGTAACAAGTAAACGTCTGTAAATAATGACGAATCACCACGAAAAAGCCGCTTTGAGCTCACAGGGGGTCCGACTAATGTTTCATAACAAAACATTGGTGAAATGAAGGAGTTTGTGGCAGATAATGCCTTATTTTGGGGCTGCACGCGGTTGCCACATCACTGCCACTATATGGCGCATACGCTGATCTCGAGTGGATCTAAATATCTCTTGCCGGAATTCAAGTCGCACCAAAACTGTCTGGATGAGTAAATGAACATATTTCATACTAGAAAATAGGTCCAGATTGAAAACAACCGAAGTTCCCCTTTAAGTCGGATGTTTGAGGCAGGCAGGGTTTAAAATAGATGCTCTGTGAGTACAGCACCGTGCCACGTGCACCGAACTGCACGTTCAGTCAATGGTTTGACTTACATGGAGCATGCCGCAGAGCGGAGTACTGACCAACACCACGTAAATTTCAGTGGTTCAGATCAGACCAGACAGGACGTCAGACGGGATTCAGTGTAAAACATCCCGTAACTTTCTAAACAAAAGCCACTGTGCAGATTTTTAACAGCTGAACTATCTGAACATGACATCATCTCTGTGGAAACAAGGTATAAAAAACAATGAAACACAAACCTGGACAAAAGCAACCAACTTGAAGCCGCTTTGTGAACGACTTCTCTCGCTGCAAGTGATGACTTCGCTCCCTGAGACGGGCGCAGACTGGACATCGTTCCATCGGCGTAATGGAAAGACTCAACATATCCTGACTTAAAATGGTTTTTGAAAAAAAAATAAAATAAAAAGCGGTGACGTGCCGGAGTAAAATCACAACGGTAGCGCACTCAGGCAGCTGGTGACGCACGTTGGTTGCGACAAGAGCTATAGTCCACACAGAGGCTTCAAGTAAATCCTGAAATAATCTAAAATCTTAGCGGTATTTTATTTTTTCTTTGCACGGAAAATTTTCATTAAAACCATAACCAACATATCTGGAATCCAGGACAGAGAACGACTGGAACCAGAAGATAATTATTTTCTCCCCATTAACTTCCATTCAAGTTTTTGTGTCTCTTTGGTCCCATGGTGCGGAAGTAGAGGGGCGTGACTTCGGCTCCCTATTGTTGTCTTTTCTAGTTTTTATGTTTAATTCTGTTTCATTGCACATTTACACATTTTATGTTAAAAAACACACTGACAAAACTCTTGCCTTGACTTTTTGAATTTTCATACTAAAGACCTGTACAGCATGTAAATTTCCAGCCTGCTTTTGTTTGGCCTAACAAAAATTGAACTCTTCCTGAGCCAGTCAACATCACTAATGCAGCTGCTTCACCCCAGAAACCTATCAAATGAAGAGGCCTTCAGTGTGCTGAATTTTAGTCATGCACCAAATTTTATTGTCATAAATGATAAAAGCATTGTTGTCGTGAAAACATTATTTACTGAATAGGGGGTACTGGAAAAATATCATGTTACAAACAGCAGTTCATTTTAACTACAGAAATCCCATCATTTAATAGTTTAAACTGCCAAAATGATATATGTCTTTATCATAATGTTTTCACATCACACACATAACACACATATTTCATACTCTGTCTTGAAATGTCAAAAGTCTGAACACATTTATTTTCCTTCTTTCAATCAATTCTAACAAGAAAGTGTGTTCAAACTTAGCATATATATATATATATATATATATATATATATATATAAAAGATTTAAATGTTTTACTGTTATTAACCATATAATCTCAGAAAAAGAAACTACTCATCATGAACCACTTAACGTCAAACAAATTACATTAAAAAGGAGATATAGTGCAACACATGCCTCCAGCATTTCTACTGCTCCAGTGTTGAAACTGCTTATCATGTTAAAAGCTCAAGTAGAAGTTAATGCTGCCGTTTTACCACCTGAAGGGTATAACAGCTTTATTTCCTCCCAGGAGCCCAACTCCTTCTTCACTGTCAACCTTCACATAATTTGCATATGCGGTCAAGAGGTTACAGACTCAGCTGCACAGTCTGACATTTTAATTCTGCGCAGACAGCCAGAGAGCACTCCGGTCCATTCCTAACCCATCTTCACTGCCTCGTCTGAGAGGTAAAGTATTGCCAAACTCCATCTGCAAGGAGCCACACAAAGGCAACAAACTTTTCTTGTGCATGTGAGACTCTAGTACTGCATTAACATTATAAGTTAGATTGCAAATACTTTTTTCTTTAAAATCACTTTTTTTTTAACACCAATCCTTGATGCTCTTTTGTAAAATCATGCTGTTTTAGGACTTTCACTATCAAATTCTGTCATGCTGCTGCTGTTACAGACTTGTTATTTTAAAGCTCTTTCTTGCAAACAAATATAGTTCATATATAACCAACTGCTATCAAAAGATATTGCTTTTGAAACTGCTATAAATTGGTTTGGAGATGACAGTATAAACTATTTATGTCCCTGTCTGTGGTCTTAGAAATGCTGTGAGATTTTAACACGATTAGGAACACCTACACAAATAACACCCTCCCACTCTGCTTTAACAGTCTGCTTGATTAGATCTAATAAAGCTGCTCATAAACCAGCATATTTCAAATTTATTTGAATTTACATAGAAAAGCAAACCAGTTTGTTGCTGAATACAAACTGGTTTGATCCACCAAATATTGCAAAAAAGAAAAACAATTATTGGGAGTTGCTCATGATTTTAGTGAACTGAATAAAGGGGTTTTCACCAGAGACCGTTAATAGAGAGGGACGAACCTTCCGCTATGTCGCCCATTGGTGTCTGTAGAACAAAAAGTGAAGCGAGCTGGCCGTGTCCCACCGTCACCATCTTGCCGTGTCACGTGTCGTCACTCCTAGAAAAAACTAAAATGGCCAAAGGCAAGGCTGCTCTGAGCCGTGGCGCATATGATTGACAGGTGACGTACTATGGGCTAAACGCTAACTGAGCTAACTTGAAACTAACAGGAGCTAACGAAGATAAGCCCCCTAAGCAGCGGGATAAAGGTAAGGCATGTTTGGACTTGCTATTAAGTGACTAAAACCACCGTTGTGCTACTCTACCACAAACTGAGACATTACTGAGAGGAAACAAGGAGCTAACTCGGAGCCACCAGTTTGCTCCTAGTTAGGAATCAAAAGGACACGCCCTTAATTATGTGTAATTTCAAGATTAAATAACATCTAAATGGATCAGTTATTTTTTTTTTTTTTTTATTTTTTTTACTTGTCCTGTCCAGCATCGAAGCAAGCAGAATGGAAATCTGATTGCTTTATTTTGTTGAACAGTTTTGCTTTACCAAACGGAGCTTTATGAACATAAGGCTCCACTTGATATCATGTTTATTCATTTTATTTCTTTAATTAAACATTTGTTTATAACAGCATTCCATACCATACTGCTGGGCCTGACAAGGGAGAAATGAAAGTTAACAGAGGTAATGATAGAAAGTGGAACAGAGAGAAAGGAGTAAGGAAGAGGAAGAGAGAGAGAGAGAGAGAGAGAGAGAGAGAGAGAGAAAACATGAATCCACTTACACAGTTCACTGGTACATCTGTACAGCAATCCCTAAACAACATTCCAAGGTCTCTGTCGGAAAACAAAACAAGCAATCCCCTACAGGAGGACCTGCAGGTGGCTTAAATATCCTCAGATCATACAAACACACGCAGAACTACGCAAAGAAGAGGTACAACCTAGTCAGCTCAATGGGAAGTAGAGAAGAGGTACAACCTAGTCATCGCAATGGAAAGCAGTGTCACAGTGTCTACATGCATAATAAAGGGTGCTCCGTGGTGATACAGTCATGCAGATGCAGCTTCGTCTCTGCAAGGAGGAGGAAGCCCGCAAGGCTCACGACCCAGGCCCCCAGCAGCCACCCAGAGGCCCAGATCCCAGCCACCCCCCCCGCCAAAGAACGGATATGCATCCCCCAAAGGGCGGCAAAAGGCGGCCCCAGCCAGAGCCCCCCGCGGTCTGGGGGCCCAGGCCCCAGCGGACCAAGACCAGCAGCTGCCGACCCCACCAGGCGCCGGGCGCCCTCCGGGACCGAGACAGCGCCGGGCCCAGGGCCCAAGCACCGAGGAGCAGCCACCCCCCACCCGACCAAGTCGGCCCAACCGAAACCCAGGAGGACCGGACCCCCCAGACGACACCCCCCCAGGGCAGGCCAGCCCCCACCCCAACGTCCCTGCCCCACACACCTGACATCAGGGCGCCACCACCTCTACCACCCCCTACCCCGCCACCACACTCACACACACACTCCCCACACACACACCCCAACACCCCCATGTACCCCCCCCCACACATACATACACCCACCCACTCCGCTCTCTGACCTCAAATACCCACACTCACTCCTCCCTCCACCCCCAACACTCTCCTCCCTCTACCGTCCACACCTACCCCCACCTCCTCATACCCTCTAACACACACATGCACACCCCCCACATAACTGCACCAACCCCTCCCTCCACCCCACACATACACCCCCACCTCCCTATACCCCCAATACCCCATACAATCCCCCCTTACATGTCCAGCCCCGCCCATCCCTCTGACCTATCACACTCCCGCCCTTCCTTCCTTCAGCCCCTCACGACCATCCCTACTAGACACTCACGAGCATGCCCCTCCTTCCTCCATCCCCCTTTCCTCCAACCACTTACCCACATCTCCTCCCTCTTCCAGCCCAAGTTCCTCCCTCCCACATTTCCTCTTTCACACTCTCATTCATTATTCTCACATACCCACCTTGTTTGCTTTTGGTTTTATCTATATTTGTATTGTACCACTGACAAAAATAGTCAGTTTAGATTAATTGCTGCAAGCAGGTTAAGGTTTTTCAAAGGAGCAAAGTGTCATTTTCAAGTTAATTAAATTTCCAAACCAGAAAACTAAATGGAATCTGCATGAAAGTACTTACACATGAAATACAGATCAAAATACTGTATTGTATGAAACAATGAATGTGAATAGTGTGCTATGTTGTGTTTTTTCTTCGCACCAGCGCTGTGTGACCCTGCAGACAGCAATTTTGCTTTGGAAAACTCTGCAACCCTCGAGGAAGAAGTCAAGGAAGTTAAACAAAGCACGCCCTCAGTGAAATGGTGTTTATATATCCTTACTTTGACTGATTGCAGTCATTCATTCATTCATTTATGCTGCCACTAATGACTTCAAGCAAAGTGACTCAAAACTGAGACTAAGGAAAACATCAAATGTTGCTTCTGGCAACAAGCTAATGAGCTATACAGGACGTCAAATCTCCATTTGCCACCCTGAGAGGATTTATCACGCCCAAAAATGTATAGCTGTAATTGATCTCTCTTTTTGTTCATCACATAATGTTCAGCTCTGCATGAAATGCGGCATGTGCTCCTAATTGCTGTAGAAATGCCAACAGTTGTTGAAAGAAAAAGGATAAAGACAACAGTAATAGAACATCTCACAGATGTTGTCCCCTGAGATGTCACCAAATATATTCGATTATTTTCTTGTAGTCTTCAACTTTTCCTCGATATCCCAGTTAATGCTTTTACATTTGTTCCAGGGAATGATACGACAAGCTTGACGGAGCTCATTAGCCAACTCTTATTATGTATGAACATATTGAGGGGACACACTTCAGTGTGCCCTTTTGTGGGTTTGCCATGTCTTGACAAAGTGAAACAGACATCCTTTTTCCCAAGATTTTGTTTTCATTTAATGTCCCTTTACACTTCCTTATGAAGCTTTTTCACATTTTACTATTGTTGTACAGGTATATCAGTAGAATCCTACTTCCAGTCTTGACTGGCAGTTTACTTTTGATGGTTTACACAAAGAAAAAGAAAAAAAAAATCCTTTGGACAATAACAGTAGGAATCAATGTCTTTTTTTCCTTTATACCTTTTAAAAATATATTTTCAAGTATAATAATAGTTAAATGGTCAAATATGAAAAAGTAATAGGATAAACATTGACAAACAGAGTGGGGGAGATCAGTCAGGTTTACTTCCAAATATTGTTAATAAGTTAGTCACTGAAAGGTTTGCCCACCAGATGGTGGAGCAGGCAGTTAAAGGGTTAACAGATGCATAAATCTGAGTTCTCCATAATAATATTAATAATAAAAAAGAGTAAGGTGCTATGTTTCTTTCATTAAGGAAATCTTGGATTGTTTAAAATCAAGAAAAATTGTTTTAAACAATACAAGAAAAGGAGAAAAACAATTTTACTGAAGTTAGTATATTTGTGCTTTGGCTATATAAATATAATTTATTAAATTAAATTCTTTCCTAATCCCAGAGGGAAATTGCATTATTGTAGTAGTTTTTTTCTTTCTTTTTTTCATTTTAATAAGAATGAATTCATTGGAAAATACACTGTAAGAATAGAACAACCAATCTGGTTGGTAGTTATGTGTCCAACCAAAAGATTGGTTGGACACATACCAATCAGATTGGTCAAATGAATCAATCTGTGTTTAGGGTGTACGGCCTTGTTCTGGAGGGTGATGGCTGCTGGCCGGAAGAATTTGCTGTATCTTTCTCTCTTGCAGAGAACTTGGGGAAACCTCCTTCTGCACACGTTTATTCACTGTTTTGTGACGCTGATGTGAAGAATCGTCCACTTTTGTCAGCAGTTTGTGCAGCATTCTTCCGTGCATCAGCTCCAGCGGCTCCAGAGTTATCCCCAGCACAGATCCGATCTCGCTGATCAGTTCATGCAGTCTCATTAAGG
This sequence comes from Atherinomorus stipes, assembly GCA_023101725.1. Classification (NCBI taxonomy): domain Eukaryota; kingdom Metazoa; phylum Chordata; class Actinopteri; order Atheriniformes; family Atherinidae; genus Atherinomorus; species Atherinomorus stipes. The sequence continues at coordinate 1,294,557 of JALJCO010002854.1, read as the reverse complement.
CTCTGATGCTGACACCCTAACCCTGTGTACACACCAAATGCGATTTGGGCGTCAAAAACGCGCCTGACGCCCAAAGTCGGACGCTGGGTTTCTACAAAGTCAAATGCTTGATTTCCAGCATTTGTGAGTTCCCCCCTGGAAGATGAGCCGTTACCAGCATGAGGTACCCCTGCCTCCCAGGATCCCTCCAGGGCAGAAGAGGGCAGGCATGGCCGCCCCCACAGCCAGGCAACCGGCATTTACTGCAAAGGGGCCAGTGGCGGCACCTGGGGGCGCCCGACCACCCCAGGCCAGGGAGGGGGGACAGGGACAGGAGCGAACGAGGTCAGCGGAGGGGCCAGAGTCGCAGGCCCACCCTCCTCAGGCCCTGCAGACCCCCCAAGAGGCACGCAGGGCTGCCTTTATTTTTATATATATATATATATATATATATATATATATATTATATATATATATATATATATATATACACACATACATACACACATGTACATACATATATATATAGAAATATATATACGTACATATACATATATATATATTCTTTAGTTTTCCCCTCCCCCATTCTATCCTATCACCCCCACACCCTAACCCGAACAACACACAACTTTACCCCCGTCAACACTCCCCCATCCCATCCACATCCTCCTCCCGCCCCTCCCACGTAGCCAGCTGGTCCCCGCACATCCGTCCCGCTGGTCCCCATGCCCCCTCTCTCTTTACCCAAGCCCACACCCCCACCCCTGCCGTGACATACACAATCCTCCAACTCTGCCAGAACCTCAGCCCGTCCACCCTCTCACACAGCCCCCTCATTCACTCAGCTGCCCCGCATCCCATTCCCTCACAGATCCACCCCCGCTCCTCACCCAAACCCCTCCCACCCGATACACACAAACCCCACCAATGCACCCCTCCACCCACACTTGAACATTCATCTACCATGCACCCTCACCTGCCCCCTCACCCCCATACACTCCCACAGGCAACTATACACACATCCCCCTGCACTCACGCCCCCCCTCTAGGCGTACACCCACCCACATACACCGTGGAGGGGGACCACAGGGCCACCAACCCTCCCCCACGCCACGAGCCCACCCCACCCAGCCACCGAACCAGTCGAGACCAACCTGCAGGAGTTAATTTGTGTAGGTCAGTCCCAACCGACACAGCGGCCGGGCAGGAAAGGCACCCGGCGCGGAAAAGACCCGGCACCCCGCAACCCCCACCAAAATAATAATTTACAAAACACAAACAAACAAAACTGCCCCAGACATATTAGAGCACCTTTCCCAATGACCAAAATACCCGTCAACAGGTGTAGACATCTTGTTGTATATTAGAGAAAACACATGATTGCCTCAAAGTGTTGCTCAACAACATTTTAGCTTCAGAGCCCCATCATGCTTGTTTACTTGTTTTATTTTTTGTTTGTTTCTTTCAAACCACAATTCAAAATCAATGTCGTGATTTTCATAGAATTTTTATTTACTATTACTTTTGTCAGTTTTACAGTAACTTTTTCACTGACAGCTGATTTTTTTCCTCTCCAATTGGAGGGTATAAATAATTTTGAGGATGACTGAGGTGAAGGCAATTACAGACACAACTGAACTTTTAGCAGTTTTCTCAGTGACGCCCCCCTATCGGCGGCTAAACTAGCATCCATCTTGTATCGTACCTGTACTGTGATTCACTCCAGCCAGTAAAAGACAGTCCTATCGTGACTCTTGTTCTGTCCCTTCCTCTTTTTCTTTTCCTCTCTTCCTCCGGTAATGTTCCCTTGCGTTTCTTTACCGAATCTGACATGATTAGTGGCATGTTCAAAACACCCGTGGTGTTCATACCTGGTTCATATCCATTTGCTAGTAAGTGACTCGGTGCTGCAACCAATACTCGGCTGCATCGTCACAGTCGTGTCCCGGATGGGAATCTTGCATACTGCAGTTTCTGAGTCCCGGGACGCCTCTGGGCAGTGACGGCTGGAAAATGCGCATAATCAATATTGGTGTGCCATCAAAATGATTCAGAAACACATATTTTTAAGCTCTAAATGTTACGTTGAGTGTCTTTAATGACCTCAGCTTCCTTAAAGGATAACTTTTTATGTAGTAATAATTTTATACACATTTTTTTGTTTGTTTTGTGCAGCGAAGGGGTGGGATTAAACAAGCATTGGCTTCTTCCCACTCCTTTTGAACAAAGACCTTTTTTTCTCGAACTGGTTTGTGTTTGACTTTAAGAACCTATTGCTGCAACTAAAATTCATAAAAAAGTGAAGTACTCTACAGATTCTTATGATGGTTACCTCCAATGAGAGATTATGTAACCCATGTTAACTGCTCTCTGACGGCTCACTGCAGTGTAGTAACAGAAGTGTTAAGAACGGTAATTAGCAAACACCACATTGCTGACTGATAACAACAATGCAAATGCAGACTGAACTGCCTGCCGCCAACAAGTTGTAGTGTTATGCCTAAAATTAAGAAAACAGCTTAACTAAGATTCGGCATTTAGGAGGCTGTTGCACCAGATGTTCCTTTGGAGAGTTTAACTCTGTCATGGGACATTTAATCACTCCATCTGCCACATAAACACCAACAGCCTGCCAGAGGAGCTACAAGTATTAATGCCAAAGGGAGCAGAAGTTAGACAAGCAAGTTTGAATCCACATTAGAATCTGCACCAGGTTAAGAGCCGGTCTTTCATTTCCCCTTTTTCGATGGAGATTCACTTAAGGAAATCTACGAGTTATTAATGTATACGGGGATTTCTAAGCAAATTAAATTAGCACATCCTCTAGGTTTTGTGATGAGCAACTGCTGGTGAAGTACTGTATCAGTATGGCATTACTTACTGCAGTGTTTCTCAATCCTGGTCCTCAAGTACCACTGCCCTGCATATTTTGGAGATTTCCATACTTTAACTCACCTGACTAAAATAAATGGCTCATCAGCAGGCTTGCAAATGACTTGAGGAGCAGTTCAATTTATTTTAAACTATCCATAACTATCTATAGACCTGCCATCGGACATTCCACGCATCCTCCCGGTGGGTCGATGTGTTGTTTGGGCCGACACAGTTTATGTTTGGTCTGATTGTCAGCAGATCACACAGCAAGGAAGTATGTGCAGATACAGCGGGGGAAAAAGTATTGAACAAGACGACTGTTTTCTCAGAAAATATATTTCTAGTAGAGCTATTGACATGAAATTTTCCCCAGATTTCGGCAACAACCCAAGTAATGCACACATACAACGAAATCCTAACATTTATGTCCATAAATTAAGTTCTGTGTAATATAGTGAAATGAAAATTGTAAGTATTGAACACATGAAGAAATTGAGGGGCAAAAAGATCTGGAAAGCTAAGAAAGCAGCTGGAGTTGGTCAGTATTTAGAAAGTAAACCTGTCCCCTATCATTTGCACTATCAGCTGGTTTAGTCCTGATAGATGCCTTAAAAAGGGTTTCTCATCATCAAGGTGTCAGACAAGAAGCATTCCATGATGGCTAAAAGCAAAGAGCTTTCTAAAGACCTCCGCCAGTGATTCCCAACCCTGGTCCTCAAGGCACACTTTCCTGAAGACTTTCCATTTTGCCCTGCTAGGACACAGCTGACTCAAATCAAATGGATTTGCAGCTCTAAACAACTTTTATCACTGGGTTGAGTCTGAAAATGGCTCTTTGGATTGTCAAGGTTGCAGACCTGTTCTAGAGGCATCTGCAGGACTTTCAGCGAATGTGGACAGATGCAGATTTACCTGGAACTGGAGGCTAAAGTACAACTTGTAGCTGCAGACTAAAACTTAATGGCCTACAGTAGCCTGTTAAGCAACATCAGTTATCAGCAGCTGTGATTATGCATTACTGTACTACAACATGAGGTTGAACCAGTTACATTGTGACGTCTCCCACAGCTGCAGCAGCAGCATGGTGAGGAAACTGCTTCATGTTAGCTTAGCTAGCCTCCAGCTGGAACACATGACGAGCTAGATAAGCTTTTTAATGTTAAAGAAAAGTACATACCTCTACCCTGAGAACTCTTTTCTTCACTCTACAACGATTCTCAGCGTTTTGATAAGTTGTTGATGTCTGTCATTATTAACCACGATGTGAGATGCGCCCCCTCCAGCAACTCCCCCTCCCTCTCTCTCTCCTACACAGGGCGACCAGCTCAGTCTGCATACCTCTGCTTACGGCCCGTTTTTCTTCCTCCTCCTTCCTTTGCTTTCGGAAAGCTGCTCCCGATGGTTTTGATGTTCTTTTCACCATTCAATCATTGAAAAGTTTAAACACAACAGAACCTATGTTCTTCCACAGCATCACATCATCTACGTCACCTTTCACGGTCAAAACAAGTGCCAGTAGGAGCAGGTCCTGCAGCCAGATCTGATTATTGCAAAGAATTTAAATATTGAGGTTTTATTTTGATGTCTTTTGGAGGGAAATTTCGAGAAGCTATGTATAGAGAGAGTGTATTTCATGATACATAGGCTCCATACATTTAATTAGTTTGTTTGTTTGTTTTATTTTTTAATTATTCAGCAGTTTTTTGCGCCCTGTCCAGCGGATGGCGCCCCAGGCAGTTGCCTGTGTCACCTGTCGGCAAAGCCGGCCCTGCAAGCAAACCATTGAAAAAGCTCTGCTCTGTGGAGTTTAACGCTCAATTCCAGCCTTACTCAATCAATCAATCAATCAATCTTTATTTATGAAGCGCTTTTCCAGCAGGTTGCGCGACTCAAAGCGCTTTACAGTTTAAAAACATTCCCGCCCGTTGCCCTTTCCCATCCCCAGCCCCCCACCCCCCACCCCCCACCCCCACCACCCCCCCCCCCAAAAAAAAACAAAAAAACAAAAAACAAAAAACAATTCAAGTGTGTCGATCTACCTGAGGCTGAGTACAGATGGAAAAAGTGAGGGAACCCCATCAGAGGAGCCGTCTGCACCGGGGCAGCGCAGCAACGGTAACCGCAGCGGCCCAGGTGCCATGGGGAGGTATGATGGAAGATCACCCCCACCAAGGCACCAGTAGCACCGCACCGAGCCCGCCAACGCCACCCCGGACAGACGGCCCCCACGAGGAAAGCACCGGAGAGACCTAAGGACCCAGGAACAATAAAAAGTACTAATAATGAAAGTAATAAGAACGTATAAAATACATTAAAACCTTGAATAGAAACATCTAAAAATGCCCAAACAGCAATAAAAAGCAATTTAAAAACAACCAGTACAAAATATTAAATTAGCCAATTAAAACTTAAACAGTAAAAATCAGCTAAAAGCCAAGCTAAAAAGGTGGGTCTTGAGCCTGCTCTTAAAAATGTGGACGTTCTCTGCGCCCCTGAGATCCTCCGGCAGACTGTTCCACAGGCGAGGGCCGTACCATTGGAACGACGCCTCGCCATGTGTGTGTGTCCTGGCTTTGGGAATTACTAAAAGCCTGCTGCCGGAGGAGCGCAGGGACCGCGAGGGCTCATAGGGTAAAAGCAGTTCTGAGAGATAAGAAGGCCCAAGACCATTAAGACATTTAAAAACCATTAAAAGAACCTTAAAATCGATCCTAAAACACACAGGGAGCCAATGCAGCGATCGTAAAACTGGTGTAATATGGGCCTGCCTCCTGGTCTTCGTCAGGACACGTGCTGCTGAATTCTGCAAGAGTTGTAGACCTGAGATGTTCTTTTTGGGAAGACCAGAAAGCAGGCCGTTACAGTAGTCAATACGACTTGTAATAAAAGCATGCATTAGCATCTCTGTGTTAGCCCGAGAGAGAACGGGGCGGACTCTGGCTATATTTTTTAGATGGTAAAACCCTATTTTTGTGATATTCTTTATGTGTGGAATAAAAGTCAGCTCAGAGTCAAAAATCACGCCCAGATTTTTTACTTGTAATGATGGATTAAAAGATAAAGATTGTAGTTTGGGTAAAAGTGTCTCTCTCTGGGCTTCAGGACCGATGACTAAAACCTCAGTTTTGGCCTGGTTAAGCTGGAGAAAGTTTTCTGCCATCCAGGATCTGATGTCTGAAATACAGTTAAAAAGTGCATCCATTGGCCTTGAGTCACCAGGAGACACAGAGATGTACAACTGTGTGTCATCAGCGTAACTGTGAAAGTTGACTCCATGTCTCCTGATGACCCCACCAAGAGGGAGCATGTATAGGTTAAAAAGCACAGGGCCCAAGATTGATCCCTGAGGCACACCACATGTGACTTTGTGAACCCTGGAGGAGCAGGTATCCAGACATACCATAAATGTCCTGTCTGTGAGGTAGGAGGTGAACCATCTGTGAACAGCACCAGAGAGGCCGAGCTGCTTTAAACGGGATAAAAGAATAGTGTGGTCAACTGTATCAAACGCAGCACTGAGATCCAGGAGAACCAACACTGTCATCTTCTTTGAGTCATAATTTAATCTAAGATCATTTAAAATCTTTAAAAGGGCCGTCTCTGTGCTGTGGTTCACCCTAAATCCAGACTGAAATTTCTCAAGGACATTTTGTGCATTTAAAAAGTCAGTGAGCTGAATAAAAACAAGCTTCTCTAAAACTTTGCTTAAAAATGGTAAGTTAGATACCGGTCTAAAATTGTTAAGATCATTACAATCCAAATCGCTCTTCTTCAGCAGAGGCCTCACCACTGCCCCTTTGAAGGCAGCAGGGAAGACCCCCGTCTGAAGAGAGCGATTCATCATGTTTAAAAGCTCTTCTCTAAAAAATTCATAAAATGGCTTAAAAAATGAGGTTGGGACTGGGTCCAAAAGACATGTGGTGGGCCTCACAGAGGAGAAAACTTTATCGAGTGTCCCAGCGTTAACCAGGTCAAAACTGTCCAGTGCTTCCTCCGATGAAGGCAGACACTCGGGTACGTTAAAAATCATGTTACTTTGAAGGGATAAAATATTGCTTCTTATAGTGTCTACCTTCCCCATGAAGTGGTCTGCAAATGCTTCACAAAGAGCAACTGTTGGCTTAAAAGTGGGTTTGTTAAAATCAGGGTTTAAAATATTGTCTATTGTGGAAAAGAGAACCTTTGGATTGTTTTTGTGGTCATTAATTATTTTTGAAAAGTAGTTATTTCGTGCGTTTCTGAGTGCATTATTGTATATTTTTTGCTGGTCTCTGAAAATTTCATAATTTATGGTTATTTTGTTTTTCCTCCATCTCCTTTCTGCCATCCTGCATTTCCTTTTGATTTTTTTTCAGCTCCTCGTTTCTCCATGGGGCAACAGATTTGGTATGAATGGTTTTTGTTTTGAGCGGGGCAAGAACATTGAGGGCTGTCTGAAGTCTACTGTTAAAATTCTCAACAATAAAATCACAGGAGGCAGTTAAAACAACAGGAGGACATTCCTCTAAAACACCAAGAAAATTTGCAGCCACTTCAGGGGTTAGATGACGTTTCCTCATCGTCCTTGCCGAGGTCTCCCGCTTGATAAAACCGGTGATGTTAAAAAACACACAATAGTGATCAGAGACAGCCAAGTCAACAACAGAGGACACAGCAGCTGGCAAGCCATGCGTGATGACCAGATCCAGAGTGTGTCCCCTGTTGTGACTCGGCTGCCTTACATGTTGAATAAAATCCATGTAGTTAAGAACACTTAAAAACTCGGTTACAACAGGATCTGAGGGGTTGTCTATGTGTAGGTTAAAATCACCGGTTAAAAGTACCATGTTGTAGGAGCTATGAATGATTGACAGGAATTCAGAAAATTCACTGATAAAAGCTGTGCATTTTTGGGGGGGTCTGTAAATGGTGACAATTAAAATTGGAGGACTGCTAAGAACAATTGCATGGTGTTCAAAGGTGTCGTATTGATTAAATGAGACAGGTTTGGTGGCAAGAGTTGTGGATATTATTGAAGCAGTGCCACCTCCCCTTTTGCTACTTCTTGTAGAAAAAGCAAAGTTAAAATCGGGCGGTGAGGCCTCAGCAAGGACAGTAGTCGCATCTGCACCCAGCCAGGTCTCAGTTAAAAACAGACAGTCAAGTTCATGGTCTAAAATCAAATCATTCACAATAAAAGACTTATTTGAGAGAGATCTTACATTTAAAAGAGCCATGCTCAGAGGTTTGGGGGAAGTTTTGTTGTGGGGTTTGATAATCTGACTGTCCATTAATCTTAGAGTCCGGTTTGTTCTGGTGGTCCGTCTGTGGTTCTTTCTGTGTGTAATTATGGTGGGGATCAGTGATAAAGGTCTGTCTATACTGTCCTGGTATGAGGATGGTGTGGACTGGTCGGGCAGTGCATTAACCATGGGGGGCCAGATGGGGGAGCTAATGAGTGATGGGAGGTTGTCGTGTGCTGTCTGTGGTGGTGCAGAAGTAGAACGGGGTGCTAAGGTGTGTGATGTAAACAGTCATGAATGTGCAGCTAATTGTATTGAATATTTTAAGTTGTTTGCCAGTATAGATGAACCTAACTGAGTTGGGTGTAAACCGTCGGACTTGAAAAACGAGGGGCGATTCCAGAACAGATTGAAGTTGTCAACAAAGCCAATGTTAAAGGTTTTACAGGTGTGATGAAGCCAGGTGTTGAGTCCGAGCAGCCTGCTAAAACGCTCCGATCCACGGTTTAGAGTGGGGATGGGACCACTAATAAAAACGGATTTGCCGCTGTTTTTTAAATCCCTAAAGAGATCCATAAAATCCATCTTTGTCACTTCGGACTGACGAAAGGAGATGTCGTTGGTCCCGACATGCACAACAACTCTGTTTACCGTGTCCGGGAGAGTGCGCAGCAGTTCTGGGAGTTTATCCAGAAGAACCGGCACGGTGGCTCCAGGAAAGCAGAGTGTGATCGCGTTAAAGAAACGAATATCTCTTACCACGGAGTCACCGAGGATGAGGGTCGTTGGTGGGATGAGAGGAGGTGGATGGGAAGGCCGGGTTCGCTGGCTCAGAGGAGAAGTCTCGGGGAGCGCTGCTGCCTCGCTGCTGGCTGGAGCTGAGGGGACCTGGACGCTGGTAGGCGGCTGTCGGTTGTTGATCCCACCAGCGGCCGCAGCGGATGGATCGGGCCTGGAAGCCTCTGATGCCGAGGCCCAACTGGACCGGACTGGTGGGGTAGAGTGTCTGCGAACCGCATCCACGAGGAGCCGCCGACGTGACGCGGAGGAGGAGGACACAGACCGGGGCCTTGGGCTGTCAGCTCCCCTCGCTGGCGCGCGAGGCGGATTAGCAGCGGTAGCGGACCCAACCAGGTGGCTGGCCGCTGTCTCCATGACAGCTACCCCAGAGGCGGGTGCCGCAGCTCCATCCCTCTCCGGTCCCCGACCGTAATCCCAGCTGATGGAGCGAGGAGGTGTCTCCCGCCATTCCTGTGGACATCCGTAGATCCAACGCCAGGTCCCCTGCGGAATGTGACAGCGCATCAAAACGATTTTGGAGGCTCAGTGGTGGTGGAAGCTCCTGAGATGAGGCCCTTTTCCCACCACGGACCACTACTTCGGTCCAGGATCGCTGAGGTTTCGGTGTGGAAGAGGATGTATGAATTGCGGGGTCCCAAAGCGCAGTGTCCTGAAGAGCCGAGGTAAGTGAAGCGATTTGCTGTGACTGTTCAAAGGCGACGTCCGTGTATTTAGTGAGCAGTGCGTCTTTGTTTTTTATTTCCAGTGATAGTCGTTTGATGTCTTCTAGGAGGTTATTGATCCTTTTGTTTGCTTTCCTTAACTTTGTGGAGTCTCTGGGGGACAATCTTGAGTCCATGTTTAGCTGCCGTTGTGGTAGTTCCCGCTTGTGGGTGACAGCGGGTTTAGGGCCCGACTGCGAGAGTGGGGCCTGGAGGCCGGATCCTGGGCTTGTGGCAGGCTCCAGGCCTGGCGGCCAGTGAAAGATCCTCGGCCCGATGGTTGGTTGGAGGTTCTGGGCCGACAGTTGGTGATGGATCCCAAGGCCAGTGGTTGATACCAGATATCTCAGAGATATCTGAAATATCTGAGCCTATTCAGCTCTCTGCTGTCGCTCTGCTCAGCTCTCTGCTGCCGCTCTGCTCAGCTCTCTGCTGCCGCTCTGCTCAGCTCTCTGCTGCCGCCGAAATGTCTTCGTTGTGTTCATGAATATTGATTCAATGAAATTTGTTAGAATTTCATTGATGCTTCTTGGGCTAGATTTTAAGGGTGGCCCATGCCGCCCCAGACCACTTCTCTGGCCCCAGAGGAGCTTTCATCAGATCAAATATCGATTAAAGCTTTTGCTTCCCCTTTGCTTCCCCTTATACTGCCACTAGCAGACCTGGAAAAGTATGGAATGCCATTTTATTCATAATTAAATAAATAAATAACTACCAAAATAAATAGGTGTTCCACAATATAAATATATATAAAATGCACAAAATAATTGTTTCCATATTTATTTATTTAGTCAGTTATATGTTTAGTTATATATTTATTTATTAAGTTATTTATTTATCTATTAGGTTAGTTATTCATTTATTTAGTGATATATTTATTTATTATGTTATTTATTTATTTATAAAGTTATTTATTTAGTCTTATATTTATCTATTTAGTTTTAAGTCATTTATTTATTTATTTATTTATATATCAATTTATTTATTAAGTTATTTATTTAGTTATTAATAAAGTAATTTATTTAGTTATTCATTAAGTTATTTATATATTTATTAAGTTATCTATTTTGTTATTCATTAAGTTATTCATTTATTTATATATTAAGTTATTTATATAGTGAAACTTTTATTTTGTGCTCACACGTATTTTGGGAGGCTTTTATTTTGCACCAAGACTTTGTGCTGCTTCTTTTTGCGTTTCTTTATTTCGCATCCTAATATTCAAATTTAGGGGCGGGGGTTGTGGAGCTGACGGCCTATGACAGGCTGGCTACGGCTCCACGCGTCTGTACGTCACACTGGTGGATGGAAGGCGGCGCCATTATCAACAGTGATGGGCGGAACTGCCGGTGTTGTGTGCTCACAGGAAGTAGCAGTTTAGTCGTGAAAAGGCTGGAACAGATCGCGGTGAATCGTGCTTACGTTTGCATCTGGATAAAGCTAAAGGATAAAGAAACGAGATGTCCTGGAGTTCAGGGGCATCATGTGTCCATGGTTGGACATTCAGATCATGAAGTCCCTCATGGATTTTTTTCTATTACTGGTCGTTACGTAGTTAGCGCCTAGCATGTCACAACGGGACGGGAGCTCTGCAGGGACACAGGACAGGTCTTCTTCCACAACCTGCTTTACTGCTGTGGAGGTTCTGGGCTCGTTCCACTTTGGCTCTCTGCAGCAACCGGGCTGGAAGAAACAGGTTCTGGTCCTGGAGTCCTGCATCCACCGCAGACAGAACCTGGTCCTGGAGTCCTGCATCCACCACGGACAGAACCTGGTCCTGATCGGTTTCACCTCTCACTGACGGAGGCTCCGGTTTTCTGACGGGACTTCCATGTGATGCTCCCAGCAATAAATCCATTTTGGTGTTTTTAACAGGTTACAAGATTATTTTGAACAGCCGGTGTTTCATTCTGCAATAAACTGATGTTCACAACCTGGACAGGCTGATATCTGACTGCTGCTGCAAAGCAACACAAACGTGTTGCAGCCACGAGTTATTCTACTCGGATAAATATGAAGCTTACATGTAGGCTACACCAACACACGGGCAAATATGTCACAAATCCTCTTCATAATTTGGATTAGTTTTATTCAAAGACACTGGACTTACTTTGTATCCATTCCTTTCCTCGTGCCACCTTTTCATTCCCTCATATTAACCACGACCACCCCAAACCCTCAATAATAATAATTATGATTATAACAAAAATAACGATGATAATAACAGCACATTGCATTTATATGTGCCTTTCAGACCCTCAACGCATATACATAATAAGAAGGAATAAAATAATAAAAGGAAGTGAGAATCCAGTGTAGATGTGAATTTAATCAAACAGCTCCTGTGGAAGGACAGCAGTGATGGGGAGGTTGAGGCCATATTACGAATTTACACCATCTAAAAAAAAAAAAAAGTTTCCATCTCTTGTTTTAAATTCCTGACGAGGCAAAGCATTAAAGTTTTGTATTTGTGAGCTTGGACATTTACCAGATTGCTGACCTTCATGTTACACCTGAACAGGTAAATAACATGTTAGCAGACGTTTCTACTCCAGCTCAGTACAAGTTTATGAAATCATCTTCAACAACATGCTGTCTCATCTGAAATTAGATGACTTGATCAGATCTGCACAGTGTTCAGTAACTTTTATCCAAAAGAAGACAAATGCATAGAGATCCTTCATCCCTGCAGTCATCACGTTGGTGAACGTGTCCGGCTGAGCTGCTGCTCTGACGTCCCTGATGACTCGCGCAGCTCTGGTCTGATCAAGAAGTCAGATGGTAGACAGACGCAGTCGATCCCAGTGAGCCTACTGGTGCTTCGGGGCTCTTCGTGCTTTGCGTAGCCTCACCATCACAATCCATGGCGTTGATTATTAAGTAACTAAAGATGTTAGCAGGTTATCCTCAGTCACTTCCTCACCTCATCTTCCCAATCCGGAACAGAAGAGGGAACGTAACGATATTCACATCCCTGTTTTTGTGTGCTTCCATCTCACCATCATGCTTTAAGTATATATAATGATAGGAATGCAACTATAAAGAATAAATCTGAAAAATAGTAAGAAAATAAATTAGCGAATATATAGACAAGCTGTTTGATTAAATTCACATCTACACGGGATTCTCACTTTTATTATTTTATTCCTTCTTATTATGTATATGCGTTGAGGTTCTGAAAGGCACATATAAATGCAATGTACTGTTATTATAATCGTTATTTTTGTTATAATCATAATTATTATTATTGAGGGTTTGGGTGGTCGTGGTTAATATGAGGGAATGAAAAGGTGGCACGAGGAAAGGAATGGATACAAAGTAAGTACAGTGTCTTTGAATAAAACTAATCCAAATTAAGAAGATGATTTGTGACATATTTGCCCGTGTGTTGGTGTAACCTACATGTGAGCTTCATATTTATCTGAGTAGAAAAACTCGTGGCTGCAACACGTTTGTGTTGCTTTGCAGCAGCAGTCAGATATCAGCCTGTCCAGGTTGTGAACATCAGTTTATTGCAGAATGAAACACCGGCTGTTCAAAATAATCTTGTAACCTGTTAAAAACACCAAAATGGATTTATTGCTGGGAGCATCACATGGAAGTCCCGTCAGAAAACCGGAGCCTCCGTCAGTGAGAGGTGAAACCGATCAGGACCAAGTTCTGTCTGCGGTGGATGCAGGACTCCAGGACCAGGTTCTGTCTGCGGTGGATGCAGGACTCCAGGACCAGAATCTGTTTCTTCCAGCCGGGTTGCTGCAGAGAGCCAAAGTGAAACGAGCCCAGAACCTCCACAGCAGTAAAGCAGGTTGTGGAAGAAGACCTGTCCTGTGTCCCTGCAGAGCTCCCGTCCCGTTGTGACATGCTAGGCGCTAACTACGCAACGACCAGTAATAGAAAAAAATCCATGAGGGACTTCATGATCTGAATGTCCAACCATGGACACATGATGCCCCTGAACTCCGGGACATCTCGTTTCTTTATCCTTTAGCTTTATCCAGATGCAAACGTAAACACGATTCACCGCGATCTGTTCCAGCCTTTTCACGGCTAAACTGCTACTTCCTGTAAGCACCGGCAGTTCCGCCCATCACTGCCGCCGTCCATCCACCAGTGTGACGTACAGACGCGTGGAGCCGTAGCCATAGCCTGTCATAGGCCGTCAGCTCCACAACCCGCCCCTAAATTTGAATATTAGGATGCGAAATAAAGAAACGCAAAAAGAAGCAGCACAAAGTCTTGGTGCAAAATAAAAGCCTCCCAAAATACGTGTGAGCACAAAATAAAAGTTTCACTATATAAATAACTTAATATATAAATAAATGAATAACTTAATGAATAACAAAATAGATAACTTAATAAATATATAAATAACTTAATGAATAACTAAATAAATTACTTTATTAATAACTAAATAAATAACTTAATAAATAAATTGATATATAAATAAATAAATAAATAAATGACTTAAAACTAAATAGATAAATATAAGACTAAATAAATAACTTTATAAATAAATAAATAACATAATAAATAAATATATCACTAAATAAATGAATAACTAACCTAATAGATAAATAAATAACTTAATAAATAAATATATAACTAAACATATAACTGACTAAATAAATAAATATGGAAACAATTATTTTGTGCATTTTATATATATTTATATTGTGGAACACCTATTTATTTTGGTATTTATTTAATTATGAATAAAATGGCATTCCATAGAAAAGAAGCTAGTATAGTATAAATGCAAGTATTACCAGCTTTAATCAGTTTGCTAAAGAACAAGCCTTTGTAGTCAAACACAATTCACATTTTTACATAAGACATAACGTACTCAGGTCTTCGCACAATAAAAGCAAGTAATAAAAGATAATAACTTGAATACAGACAAAAATCAACCTTATTACCTTCGCAAAGAGGTAAAAATCAGTGCAGAGGTAATTGTCAACATGACGGCAGGTATGCAGAATGTTTTAAGTGCTCTTCAAATCATCTGCTGAAAATTCTTATATTTTTCATATAGCAATATATCGCAGGGTTAGAAAAAAAATCGCAATGTGATTTTTTTTGCACAGCCCTATTTCAGATATTCTGCACTTACATATACTGTACACACACTCACTAACGCACACACATACATTGCCAGTAACTGCCAGTATCCTGCTGCGTAAATCGCCAACAGTTCAGGAACATGTTCATACACTACTAGTCAAAAGTCTGGACACACTTTCCTGATGGATTTAATGGGAAAGTGTGTCCAAACTTTCGACTGTTACTGCAGATGTTTCTGGCGTTGGGATTGTTGTTGCCGTTCATGTCTTTCTGTTTCGTTTCATGGAGGTGCTTCTGATGATTCTCGGCCTTGTTGTTTTCTGTTAAGTCTCTTCAGGAGGAGCTGCTGGATGTCCGGGTTTTCTTTTCAGATTTTGATTGTGCAATTGTTTTTTCCTATTTTTTGTATCTTTGTCTTTTTTCTTTTCCCTCTTCTTTTCCCTTCTGTTCATTTTTTGCTGCGTAAATATGTAATTCAGTGTAATTCAGCAATTGACAAACTTAATAGAGAATGTCAGGAAACTTCCCGACTAGGTATAAACTGATTTTTTTCAGGATCCTGAATTAAAAAAAAAAAAAAAAGATAAATAAAAAAAAAAGAGTTCAAAGTATAGTTGAACGTTTTTACTGATGCATGCTAGAATATCCTGGCCTACTCCCAGACAGTGTAACATTGTGGTTCCAGCCAGGACAAATCTGTGGCAGGAAGTCGAATCTGCTGAATGGATCATCCCAAACCTGAGACAGCCATTTGAGCCACCTCCACAAATAAACCTCTAGCATCATGAGAGATCCCATTTGTCCCAGACATCTTCCTTTCTTTTAGGAAAGTGAAAAAAACTTCTCTAATGGCTTTTAACCCCGAGCAGCTGCAGGAACCTAAATATCCCTCTAAGAAAACTACCCAGGCCTCATGTGTTCGACATGACTGCTGCAAGTGAGGGTAACTGGTAATGTTTATGGCATTTCAGTTGGCAACCGGTAATTCTTATTTGACTTTAGTATACGCACAGTTAAAATATGTTTGAATTGGAGTATTTAGAGTGGAATCCTGCCAAAGACTTGGTGTGTTTTGATTTGCAGTTGCAATAAAGTATCTTCTGATCTGGAGTAGTGGTGATGCCAACAGCCCTGTGTGCTCAGAGGGTGAGCGTGAACATCGCAGTTATTTCAGTACAGTGATTTGAAATTTAGAAATGTTTGTTTTTTAGAAGCTTTTAAAGACATACAGAGAAAAATTCTTGTGGAAAACATAGTGGAATAAAATATTTAATGAAAGATGTAGGTTTTGTTTTTTATATAACCTATAGCCCCACAACTCTGGCTGATCAGAAACAACCCAACCCAAGAATGCTATTCAGCTGGTCTAACCCCCACAGATACCGTAAACTGGGTCTAATCCGGGCTTTACAACGGGTCTATGAGCTGCATCCTGTGCACGCCGCACCTTTCGCAGCTAAAAGCATCTGTTTTAGTCAGTGGTTTGACCCACATCAGACTTTACTGTCCACTGCACTCATGGGGCCAACTTTAGCCTTCAAACAGAGCTGAACATCTCAACAACATTGTCTAAACCTAAACATAACACATGAAGTGAAGCACATAATACATTTTTCATTATTTAACCCTTATTTACCCATGAAAGTCCCATTGAGATTAAAAACCTATTTTTGAGGAGTCCTGGCAAATGTAGGGTAGTGATTTCAAAAAGTGAAATTCCTGTTGAATTTGCATTTACCATAAGCTTAGGCAGTCTCAGCACACAATGTAAGTGAATGACGTTTATTCATAAAGCAACATTCAGAGGTTAAAAGCCATAAAGTGGGGTATGTATGCTGTTGCTGATTAGGACTTGCAGCTTAAGAAAACCACAAATTCAAAAAACTGAAAAAATTAGAATATTGCATGAAATCAATTTAAAAAGGCCCTTTACATACAAAAAAAGTCAGTCCTCTTAAAGTAAAATCTTGCATCTGTACTTAGTACTTGGTTGGGGCCCCTTTTTCTTGAATGACTCCTTAACCCGGCGTGGCATGGATGCTACCAGCTTCTTGCATATCTCAGGTGTTATGGAAGACAAACATGCTTCAGTCACAGCCTTGAGCTCTTCTTTATTGTTTGGTCTCTTCCCGTTCAGCTTTCTCATGGCAATGCCGCACATGTTTTCTATGGGGTTCAGGTCAGGTGAGTTTGCAGGCCAATCAAGCATGGTTGTTGAACCAAGATTTGGTAGTTTTGGCATGTGGGCAGGTGCTAAGTCTTGCTGGAAGATGAAGTCTGCATCCTCATACAGCTGATCTGCTGAAGCAAGCATGAAGGTCTCCAAAATGTCCTGGTAGACGGCTGCATTTATGCTGGACTTGATGAAGCTCACAGGTCCATTCCTTTTGAAGTCCTCCACACTTTTGAAAGGCCCTTTCCTGACCATCTTCTCCAGGCTGCTGTCAGCCCTCCGGCTTCTACATCGTTTTCTGCCACACTTCTTCCTTCCACTTAACTGTCCATTAATGTGCTTTTAGACAGCACTCAGAGAACATCCAGCTTCTTTTGCTATCACTTTTTGTGTCTTTCCCACCTTGTGCAGGGGGTCAATGATGGTTTTCTGCACAATTGTCAGATCAGCAGTCTTTCCCATGATTGTGAATTCTTCTAAACCAAGACAGGGACTTTTTTAAAGGCTCGGGGCACTTATGGAGGTGTTTTGGATTACTTACCTGATTAGAATGTGACACTCAAAGCTACAATACTGGAGCTTTTCAAAGTACTCTAATTTTGTAAGTTTTAGAATTTGAGGTTTTCTTAAGCTGCAAGTCCTAATCAGCAACATCCAAACAAATAAAAGCTTGAAATATATTGATTCATATATTATTTGTCTAAACAATATGTAAATTGCACCTTTTATGTTGAATTACAGAAATACATGAACTTTTTCACAATATTCTAATTCTCTGGATAGTACCTGTACTGGGGTGTGTTCACACTCTGGCAGTTTGGTCCGCTTCAAACAGACCGCTGTCTGATTTCACGGATTGTCTGCTTCTTTTGGCACTGTCTAAACACCAACTGCACTCTGGTGCGCACCAAAGAAGCTCTGGTCTGCCGGGGTCTCTGTTCACTTGCAAACGGACTATCAGACTATCCAGTGTGTGTTTGAAGAAGCTGAGGTAAAAAAAACAACGAAAAACAACTGGAAAATGTGTAGACAGAGATGGAGAGGCCTAATAATAATGAGCGAATAGATTTCCACTTTAACCACGGAGTCCGGGTTTCTTCTTCTTCCTGCCTCTTCATTGTTTATCGCCCCTAGCGGGCAGTTGTTTAACTACGGTGGTTTAACCAGGCGGTTTGGTCCACTTCAGTTTCTGTAGTTTGAACGCAAACCGAAGCAAACAAAGGTTTTTCAGAAATCCCTCTCCAATCGGACCGAGGACCTGGACTATCCTGGTATGAGTGCACCCTGAGAAAAGTTACACTGTACAGTAAGAAAAAAAGTGTATTGGCTTGTGAGGCTGTTGACGGATGCAATGACAACTTTAGCCAAAACCTTTACTTTCAGATGATGTTTTGTTTTTAAAACTGTTTTTACTTTATAAGAAATTTAATATTAAATTTATGGTTGCTGTGTTAGTACATTTTATCAGGCTGAAAGCGAGGAACAATGGTCCCATTGCAAGAACATTGTCAGAGTTGTTTGATTGAACCATGTGGATATGGTCACTCCACTTTCTGCTTTTTGTTAGCAGAAAATGGAGTTGATTGCGAGGGGCATAGGTGACTGGGTTCCATCGTAAAGCAATGTTACAGATCTTGGGTCTCAAGCCTCCACATCATTTAAATTTAGGATGTGTCTGATGAACTCTGACAGGTTTGGTCATTCCAGTGGGGCGAGCTGCTGTTGTTGCCAGCACAGATGTGGAGGGAGTTAAGCATGAACATATGCAGCACATGCAATGACACATGCACCAACACATCCCAACTTACACACACTCACAAACCATGGCTTCAGAGGGACTGGGAAAAGTCCATACTGCTGTGCTGAGCTCCCTCCCATCTGCTCCACTGGGAACAAGAAATATGGACCCCTGGAATGGTCTGTTTCCCCCCCTTTGTTGATGTGTTCCCCACACATTCATATATCACACGCCTCCTGTGTTCCTGTAGAATAAAAGTAAAACGACTGACAGGGGTGTGGAAAATCACAGAGAGGAAAGTGGGCGACTGAAGCAGAGGAGGAGGGACTTGGACTTCAGTTGATGAGGGAAGGTGAAAAATTGGCACAATGGAGTGGGTCAGTAAAATATAGTGTCGTGTGGGTGGAAAGGTGTCAGCTGGGATAAAAGTAGACTTGTTGATCATAAGAATTGAGATGAGGGTGTGCAGGCATACAAAACAAGTTCATCTATGAAAGACCCCTGATGCTGAAACTAATGAATCCAAACAAGAATTTTACATGCATTACATACACTGTAGGTATGAAACATAACATGGACATTTCTAATGTTTTACATGTCAGAACATAATGTAAGTGTCTAAAAATAATGTAAACCACACCTGATATGAACAACACATTACGTATTACATTGTTATTAAAGCAAAAAACAATGGTCATAATGCAGAATTATACAGCATGCACCATGAGTTACTTAAAATACTTATTTTCTTTGCAACATTATCAGTCTCCAGCATGGTTGTGGGGTAATTTTGGCCCAGTGTCCTCTCCAACATTGCTTCAGTTCATTAATGTTAGCAGGTGCACAGCTCTCCTCAGGTCCCACCGTAGGGTTTCAGAAAGATTGAGGTCTGCACTTTGGGTCAACAGGACACTTCGTCTTTGTCAGTCAGTCTGGCAGATGTACTCATGATTGGTGTCCAGGCTCTGTGGTTGCCTAACAAGCCTAACCACCATCCCTCCAATGCTGTTTAAGCTGATATGTTCTCACCAGACTCGGTGTTGTGCGTTATGACCAGACATCCCTATTGGGGTTTAATCTGTCCAGGAAATATGTAGACCTGCTATTTTCATGGGGTTTTTATTGTTTGCTTTGTAAGAAAAAAAGAAGCCATCACCTGGAAAACCTTCAAATCAATCCCAACTTATTTCGTTTTTATTGTTTCACAGCAGTTTCCAGGCAGTTTAGATCATTCTTTTGTCATTCCTCTGCTGAAGAAACCTAATATAGACATTTTTTCTAAGACATCAGCACAGCCCAGTCTCTACACTCAAGTCTTTTTTTCCAATTTATTTTTTGAAGTCATGTCTGTTTTTTTATTTACAACTTATAATAGTATTTCTAATAATTTTCAGTTTGGTTTGACAGCTCTTCATCATACATAACAGCGCTTATTAACATGACCAGCAAGCTTGTGCTGGTTCAGTTTTAGTTCTCTTGGGCATGAATGCTTCCTTTAAGACTGTAAATCACAATGTCTGCCTCCATCCAATCCTGTATTGCAATTTAGGACTTTGAACTTAATTTAGCTTAACAGGAGTATGGAGTACCGGACCCTCATGTACAAGCTGTCCAGTCCCTGTACAACAGATGCCAGAGCTTGCTCCACATTTCCGGCAGTGAGTCGGATTTCTTCCTGATGAGGGTTCAACTCCGCCAAGGCTGCCTTTTGTCACCGACTCTGTCATAAATATGTGGCTGAGCACAGATGAGCCAGATAAGGAAGCACAGTGGAGCCGTCTGCACAAGGAGTTGACCGGACCACAGTCACCAGGGCACCGACACGGGCACCGACACGGGCACAGACACGGGCACCAGCCAAAAGACCAATTCCACTTGTGGCATCCCCACAACATGGCCATTGGAGCCCTGTACTCGGGGACGCTACGGCCCCTTTCATAAACCTTTTCTAGCTGGACCGGAACCTTTGTTTGTGAATTATAAATGGGCAGAGATGGAATAGAGTTTACTTAACTGTAGGCTCAGAAGCACATCAGAGGTGGGTAAAGTCGTAAAGCCAGTGCCGCACTTCCTGATTCCCCAACCATGTAATGATTCGTAAAAGGACACGCCAGCACTTGTTTGGTGTTCATGTGAACATACATCTAATCTAACTCAGCTTATCGTTTCTTGTAAGGTACAAAGTATTAGCTTTGCAGTAATGAATAAGGGGTGAGGGTACACGAATGCAAAGGTTTTTTTAAAATCTCAATTTTCATGTATTTTATTCTAAGTTATGTTTTCTTACTTTGTATGATTCATTGCTGGGATTAATTAAGATTTATTTTTAATTTCATTTAATATACAATAATAATTTTTTATCTTCACAGAGGTCATGATCAAATGATAAAAAACCTGTAAAAATGTCATAACAGACTTTAAAGCAAACAACACTTTCTTCAATGTTATTTATCAAATTTTTGATTGTTTGTCAAATTTCTTTCTAAATTAAAAGGTTATAATTCTCTGTTGGCTTTAGCAGCCAGCTTATTCTCATTATTCACTAAAAGTCATTTTCTCTGACAGCCTTTTAAATGACCTTATTAACATCATCATCTACTCATTTTGTCTGTTGTGTTTTCGCTTTGATTCAAATCAAATTGGGGGATGTTTGGGATATGATTTTTGATCTTTAGTCTTTTCTTTTTTTTTTTTTTTTTTTTTTTTACACTTGCAATAAATGCAGGGAGAGGATTTCCACTCACTTGCATCTGTGCAATATACACTTTATTGTTGAGCTATTGGTCTAGAAGACCTTCATTGGAGCATACATGATAAAACAAAGAATGGCATGTATAACAGGCCAGTCTTACTGTATGTTCAGACCAAAAGCGACAAAGATGCCGGAAGTCAATACATTTTCAATGAGAGCAGGCGTCCTGAGCAACAAAGGCGTCTGCCGCCATCTGCTGCGTGTCAAAAGAGGCTGTCCAAATGAGAAGACCAGATGAGAAGTTGAGCTTCGGTAAACTTTATCCTAATTAGCTATGACGCGGTTAAGCGGCAACTGGCGGCAACCAATCAGGGTAGAGGTATCCTTCTATCGAGCGGGCCCCAAAGAAAAACACATGTATTTTTGGCTCCTCAAAAACACTCATACACCTGTAGTTGAACAACCTGTGACTGCCAGACTGCCTGCCCAGAAAAGGACGCATGATGTCACGGCGGAGTGGAAAGGCCTCGTCTGCCACAAAGACGAAGCGCTGCAGTACTAAACACTCAGCCCCCGGGAGAACAGCGTCTTCTGGCAGGCCAAGGGTTCTGTGCAGCAGCTTCTGCCCAAATGTTCGCCTGCACACGCCATCACTGGTCCTCTCGTAGCTCCCCACATCCACCACTGCCAGGAGAACGATGGAGTAGGTCCCCTTGTAGTTGTAGAAGAGGGAGACAGAGTTTTCCAGTACTTGGATGACGATGTGCTTCCTATCGACTGAGCTGACACAGTTTGGGAAAGCCCATCAATCTCAGAACCCCTCTGCAACTCTCCTCCAGTCTTCGGTGGTGGGAGCTGGCATGTATTCAGGCACAAAGACATCCCAAATCGCCTTGGTGACACTGGCTATGACGTAGCTCATGGAGCTCACACCCACACGGTAGCTGGTGGCAATCGAGCAGTACGACTCTCCGGTAGCCAACAAACAGAGGCAAATTGCCAAGCGCTCTGATGGGAAGATGGGACAGCGGTAGTTGGTCCTCTGCCTGGCAATTAGTGCCCCAATCTTCACCAGCAAGCCATTGAACTGCTGGACGTCCAACCTGAAGCACCACTGGAACTGCTCTCTGTCCAGCTGCAGCTCCAGAACCAGCCGATAAAATTCACCAAGCTCCTTAAGGCACCAGAGGATCTTGTGTACCCAAACCCAACGATGGCGTCTTCTTCGGGCATTCAGGCAGGCAGCAGCACACATCAAAGCGATGTCATCCAAATCCATGATGAGTCGATATGATTTTAAGGTATAAACATGCATATCTATAGTCATGGCAGACCATGTTAATGAAACAGTAATAATAATTATAAGCGATAATTCATTTCACTTGCAGACCGCCTCAGCCATTAAAGGAAAACATTTTTTGGCCACAAGAGTGTTGTGTTTTCATAAGCACTATGCTGCTGTCAAGAAGTCTGCTGTGTGGCTCCTTTAAATGTCTATTGTGATTTAACTTTGACATCAGTCACGTGAGGAGCGACCAAAGTGGCAAAGCTGTCCTGTTTGTCGTGCAGCCTCAGGCGTCTTTGTTGCTTTTGGTCTGAATGTAAAGTTACTGTAATCATTGGCAGTATGTTGTATACCTGTGAATGATTATCTGGCAAAGCAGTCTGGGAGTAGTAGTTTTGTAGTTCTCATGGTTCTGGCTGTGATACTTGCATGTAGAAGCCTTCTCAAAATGCAACTGAAGAATATAACACAGTGAACAAGAAAAAATAAAAATACAATCAAGAAAGTGATAAT
The DNA here is from genome assembly GCA_023101725.1 of Atherinomorus stipes. NCBI lineage: Eukaryota > Metazoa > Chordata > Actinopteri > Atheriniformes > Atherinidae > Atherinomorus > Atherinomorus stipes. The sequence continues at coordinate 1,271,518 of JALJCO010002854.1, read as the reverse complement.
AAAGTAGAGTAGTGTTGTTCACTGGTAGCCTTACTCCCAGACTGCTATGCCAGATGATTGTTCACAGTTGTACGACATACTGCCAATGATAAGAGTAGGACTGGCCTGTTTGTACCTGCCATTCATTGTTGAATCCTTTATGCTCTGATGAAGGTCATCTAGACCAAAAGCTTAACAATAAAGTGTATATTGCACAGATCCAGTGTGCAGAAATTCTCTCTAGATTTTTCCGTTTCCAGCACCTTAATCAAGACTGTACTAGGTTGAGCAGCAGTCCGTTTGCAGCGCACTTACAATAAAGAAAAATCTTTCACAAACATAAACAGAAAAATATAATGAAAAGTTTCATCCCGATTAACTGGCAGATTTAGTATTAAGAATTGCAAACACTGGCTAGCCTGTAAACAACTCATAATCCATGAGATTTGAACTGTAATTCCCTCCTCAAAAAGAATATTTGAGGTGCTAAGAGTTAATTGTTTGAATCCTAAATACATGAATACAGCATTTCTGGAGGACATCATAACAGAGGAATAAAAAGAAGCTCTATAGAAAAAACATTGCATTTCAAGTAGTTGTAACCCGTGTTATTTTATGACATTAATTACTGAGCTTTCTTAGATGCCTCATGTGTTAAATGCAGTTTAAGCTTTTTTTCACACTCTAGTTTCCAAGGTTCCCTAAACGCCTCACAAACAAGAGGTCAGGAGGTGAATAGATTCAGAGGATTTGCTGAACTGATACTGAATTGCGCAGAGAAGTATAGCAACGGATCGATTAATCAATATTTTTACCCCCTCTAGAAGTGAGACTTTTTGTTTGCAGATGAAGTAGAACAAGCTGCAGTAGATAATTCAGGATCCAGGGGTCATTGCCTCATTGTGGACAGCTGAGAATAAATCAGAAGGCCCTCAAAAAAGGGCAGGATACACTTAAATAAGCAAATACACTTAAGAAAACAAGCCCAAAAACCACGACTGACGATGTTTGCAAGCAACTTCACAGAATTTTACCCTGGAAGTTGCTTAGAAAAAGCAGACTCGGAATCTCTGGAGACAACCATCATTAGCACCACTCTGTTATGAGCCAGCAGCCAGGAGCGCTAGCTCTTTGAACAGAGAGAGTAACAGCAGGGACAGCCAATCACATAGCAAGAAATGCAAAAGCAATGCCAATCATAACGGTTTAAATTGTTTATGGGGCAGGACAAAAGCAGCAATGAGACTGACAGAGTGCAGGATCTCAGCTGCTTTCTGTGATGGAAACTGGTAGGGACAACTCAGGAGTTGCTGTCCCTACCCAGTTCTATGCATCACAGTTGTCCAGCAGAGTGGTGATGAAGGTCTCAAGATGTTGCTTCGGAATGATTGGCTCCACTTCTGCTGGCTGTCTTGAGTGAAAAAGACAGCTACCCTTTCTTGACTATCAAGCTTATAGTCAGAGTCCATTTAAACACCAAGGTTTTTAATGACTGGCTTGTTGTACGGAGCCAAATACCTCTGATCTGTTAGAGAGGACCCAGGCAAACCACCAAAAACCTTCACCTCAGTTTATCTTCATTGAAAATTTTAAAAGTTACAAGCTGTCTTTGCCTTTATGTCATAAACACTGAAGCAGTGGTCTAACTGTATGTTAATGTAAAGAAATGTGCACTTTTTAGATAAGGTACTGTATGGTAGAATGAGATGAATGCCTATATGACGTGCTGTACAAGGTGGTGACAAGTTCTACAATGGCCCTGGCAAACGAGAACAATGGATCAAGCCTGTGTGCTAACTATCAGTGAGCTGCTGGGGACAGCATTATTCCTGTAATGTGTTTTCCTTTGACAATGGGGAAAGCTCGTTATGGACATAAATACACACAACTGCTTTTAAATGGGTTAATTAAGACTGTATCATTGGCAGCAGATGATGGCATGAAAGCAGCCATCAGTCTAATTAAAATGCTTAAAGCTTTGCAGCCTAATCACACCGCTGTTATTGTTTTTGCTGCGTTTCTGCTCAGCCCTCCAGTGTTTGTGCTGCTGATGTTTAAATCTTTATTCCCTTGTTCCTATCACTGTTTTGGGAATTTGTTATTCCAGACAGTTATATATTTCTGTCAGTTTTATGACCCAATTCAGCATAAGAAGCTGAAAATAATTGCGGGACATAATACAGTCATAAACTATATCCAAGCTGATGGATTGTCCTGATTTGGGAGTTGTTTTTCTATATTTCTTTATTGCTACTGAAATGCCCCGTTTGCTTGGCTGCATTTAAAGCAGTAATTCAGTTCTGCAAGAACACTGGCAATGATAATGTAGCAAAGGGGGAGAAGTTCAGAATCCTGTGCAAATAATTTTATATGGACGTATTGTCTGTAAACAATATAGAATAGAACAGCTGTTGGCACAAAGCCGGTACAGAATAATAATTTATCTGCATATGGATGAACATGACATAGATACCCACCAAGACCAATAAAATCTTGCTGATAGAAAGAAAATATCAACAACACATTTTTATACAAAATAACAACGCCATTATAATGGTGGCATGTTTCATTAAAGGGTACAGTATTTGCTCGTGTTATGGTTTGAAAGTATAAACTCTGATGGCTAAAACTGAAAAGAAATGCATGTTTTTACACTGCTTCCCCAGTGGTGTTCAGTTATTCAAATTACCTCCACCAAGGAGGTTATGTTTTAGGTAGCATGGGTTTGTTTGTCTATCTGTCAGCAATTTTACGGAAAAAGTTCTGGACGAATTGACCTGAAATTTTCATCAGCCGTGTGCCTCAGTCCAAGGAAAAACCCATCAAATTTTGGTGGTGATCCGGATCACCTTCTGGATCCAGGAATTTTTTGAAGGATTCTTTATCATTGTGAGATTTTTTGCATATAACTCAATACAAATGGCCCGAGTGTTTGGTAAAAAATTACAAGAAAGGATCTCAATAAGTTCTATAATGTACCAGGTACATTACGAACTGTGAACTTTCCAGTTTAAACTTTATAAACAGAAACAAAATTTGATTAAAGACTACTAGCAATAAAAGTTTAGGTGGGAATCACAATGAGGGGGAGATGAGCTGTCTGGCGGAGCTCTGTGCTCTCCGAGTGCTTTTCTAGTAAATGTTATGTGGTCTGCTTGTTTAAAGCAACAGCAGTGCTGCTAGTGGAGGCAAAAAAGAGAGAATCTGCTTAACTTGGAACTAGTGCAGACTACAGCAGCGGGGCTCAGTCTTAGTTTAGGTGAGTTTCTGCTTGAGTTTCTGGTTTGGTTTCGGGCTGTTTGCTGTTGCTAGTCTGGGACTGTCGTTGGCACTTTTTATTTGACTACAGTTTGAGGCCATGATGCGGGTCACACCCACTGTTTTTGTACTGCTCGGGGTGAAGCGGAAAGGCGGTTTCAGACGGTTGCAATTAGCTAAGTGGACTCAGCTGAGTCGACTTCAGCTATTCACCACACAACGTGTGTTGAGGCATCAGCGAGACGTCAGTGGGCGCATTCAGAAAGCATAGTCCGGAAGACTCGGTCCGCTTGGGGACCTAGTTTGGCTGGGGGCGGGGATGGTCTTCCGGACCGAGATCATGTTCACGATGCACCATAGCCAAATGAGCCAAACCTTTGGAATAATTTTCCCAGTCTCAGGTGGTGCTGCTTTCAGATTCACCATAGGTGAGGACAAGACATACAATGAACAAGAAGGTTCTCACAACTTCCATTTCCTCCACAAAACGAAAATTTATTTGTGCGTACTTATGGGGACCTGGGATATACTTTCATCAGACCAAATATCGATTAAAGCTTTTACTTTCTTGTTACTCCACGTTTGACCACGAGCCATCTTGATAAGACCTGCAGTCCCACACGTGTTGTTGTAGTGTTTACCCACATTGCCCAAAGTTTTACCCACAACGCCAATGCAATTTGTAGTCCACTTCTGTATTTGGTCCACTTGAGTTTAGGTGGACCGAGTCTGCTTGTTTGTTCCGGATCAGAGTCTGTTTGGGTATTCACAACTCCCCCAAACGAAGCGGACTTTCCGAGCAAGCGGGCTCTGATTCCAATCAAGAAAACTTTGTGAATGCGCCGAGTGTTGTAGCAGCCCACTTCGGATGAAGACCACATAGGGTAAAGACCCCTGAGTCCACCTGCACAAGTCCACCAAGCAAAGGAATAAGCATTCAACATATACAACCAAAGTAATGCACAATGTGTATCAAACCCATCCCGTGAAGATATGTGTAAGGACCTAGACATGCCTCCTTTAGTTAAAAAAAAACTCACAAAACCTGTGTTCTCCTATGGCACACCCGTCTGTCAAATCCTCTGTTAACTTTGGTCTCTGGAACTGTCAGTCCACAGTTAACAAGTTCATCAGTTCATTGATGCATCTTTCAGACATTCAGGTCCTAGCCCTGACCGAGACCTGGATCCATCCAGAAAACACAGCTACTCCAGCTGCTCTATCTGTAAATGCAGAATTCACTCAAATACCTCGTTCTGCTGAACGAGGAGGTGGTGCAGGCATTCTAATTTCCTAAAGGGACACAGATTTGAAAAAGGGTGGCACACATAAATTTGCCGTAAGCATAAAAGAAAAAAAAAACTTAGGTTTTATGAAATTATAAAAATAAAAAAAAAAATTGTCATTTAAGTGGCTACTATAAATGAAACAGTAATCAAAATATGTTAAATCACAATAGTACACATTAATTAATTACCAATGGTCAGTAAAAAAATTAGTCTTCAGCTGAATGTACTTTTAACCCAGTTTATGATAAAGTTTTAACCTCAGTGCAAAATTTTGAGACACTGCACTGATAAATAAAGTACATAAGGCACAATAAGAAAGTTAGATTTTTTTTTTTTTACTGTATTCCAAAACATTTGAGGTGTTTTGTTTGAAATTTAAGAGCAAACCAATAAAATTGTCAATGTTCATTCAGCATTCAATGAAAGCAATATTTGCAGAGTATTTTCATTGACATAGTGAAAAAAAATTCAGCAAAAAGAGTTCTATATATTAAAATATGGACACTTTTAATATCTGTTTGGCCAAGATAATATTTTTCAATGACTATGCAAAAACTTAATCTGTATCTTTTTTGAAAAGGAAATGAAAAAAAGAAGCTTTTTTCACAAACTGGCCAAAGAGGAGTTTGACACACAACAGAAAAAAATGAACAGGCTTTAAAATTTGAATAAAAACTGATAGGAAGTAAATATTATGGATTGCTACTGTATAGCAACATATGAATTCTTTTGATGATGTTTTCAATATGAAGTATGCACCTGGGGTGGCCTGACTAATCAGAGGGGTCACCCCTGCCTTCAGAGCATTTTAACTTCCATCAAACCTGCAATAACCCACAATATTAATTCTTCTCTTAAATCTAGTGTTTTCCCCTCTGCCTTCAAGCAAGCTCGGTCACTCCACTGCTGGAAAAATCCAAACTCAACCCTGCCCTAGTCGTCTCACTGCTCACGCTGATGTCTAAACTTCTAGAATGAGCCCACTTCAGTCAAGTCTCACAGTTCCTCCATGACAACAACCTTGTTTGATCCACATCAGTCAGGCTTTAGGCAGGGCCACTTAACTGAAACTGCTCTTCTGTCAGTAACTGAGTCACGACAGGCTGCCAGATCCTCAGTCCTCAAACTGCTTGACCTGCCTTTGACATGGTCCACCACCACATCCTCTCCTCACTCTTAAAGCTTGGCATTTCAGGATCTGTCCTCCTCTGGTTCCTTCGGGGTATCATGGCAAGGACAAGTGTCCAGATCACATGAGCTGGCAACAGGGGTGCCACAGGGATCGGTGCTTGGCCCTCTTCTCTTTTCACTGTACATCATCTCACTAGGTGTAATCATCAGCTCTCCTAGGCTTCTCCTACCCCCCGCTATGTTGACGACACACAGCTATTCCTTCATGCCTGACGACACTATTGTCTCAATGTGAATATCAGCATGTCTTTCTGATATCTCTGCATGGATGAAGGATCCCCACCTTCAGCTAAATCTGTGCAAGACTAAGCTGATTGTCTGTCCAGCCAGTCATTCCTTACCTTGTCAAACAGGCATGCAGTTGGACTCCATCACTCTTGTGCCCATATCTTCAGGCCCTCAGTGTAAGACACCTGGTGTTTTGTATTTTTTTTGTTATACTATTTATTTTGTTAATAGTGTTTGCACTGTCTATAATTTTCCAGTTTGTCCCTGCATCTTACCCATCTCTTGATTAACCAGAAATAAGAAAAAACCCACAAATACATGGGGAGAATGCAAACTCCACACAAGAAGGTCACTTTTCCAACCCTTCCCTAGCTGAGGTTCAAACCGGCAACCTTTTTACTGTGAAGCTGCGGTGCTAACCACTACACAGCCCGCACCTGGTAACATCTGGTTATGATTTGAACAAAAAAAACCAAAAACAAAACAAAAAAAGGACAAATTAAGTAAACAAAGAAGGCACAGATACAATATTTTGAAGTTCAGAATAACTTTGTCTTTAAAGAATGTCATTATCTCTAGTTTATATAAGTAATAGAATTCTATAACTTTGCTTTTAAACAACACTGAAAATGATTATCCTAATCACTGCATCAGATAGAGCAGAAGCATCAGGTGTTCTGGGCTGATGGTATGCAATAGTTTGTAGTTTCAGAAATGCAAAAGACAACAACTTGTTAACTGTTGACAGGGTAACGGGTGCCCAATGCTTACTGATGACAAACCCTCAGCTTTGTAAGGATGCATTTATTTTCCCATGACTAGCTGTCCATTTTCCTTTCCAACACATAAACACCAACGACTCAGCTGGAATGTGCATCACCTCCTTCTGCTCCAAACTGACCCCAAAATGTCTAAAACACTTCTACTGGAGAGCGTGAGGTGAACTTTTGATAGGTACAGGGGGATGGAGAAGGGGAAAGGAATGAATTAGGTGAGATTTCACATACCGCTTTCATTTGCTGATGTCTGAGAAGTCTTTAAACACGGTGTGAACCGAATATCAAGTTACAATTCCAATGTTTAGCTTTACAATGAAACAGCCCTTGAGCAATAAAATAACTCATCCAGCAAATGTCAAAAGTTGACAGCTCCTTCCATGGTGTTTGACATGAGGTTACTGTTATATGAAGCTCAAATGCCCCAAATCCTCCCTGAATTATTTGTGATATCTCATCCAGCTCTCCTGGTGGGTAAAAAAGCTTCTGGCGTTCCACATTCTCTGTAAGATCTTTTGACTAATAGCTACGCCCTCCACCATCCTGTGGCCATCTGTTCACAGAGGCAAAGAAACAGGTTTCACTCTGTCCAGGGGGTAAATGCCATTCACTATCATTTATGATCAAAGCATGTCAGACTCTGGCCTCCTGGGTGACCATGTGCTCGTAATTACACGGAAACTTTGGCCGACAGGCTCTGAGCTGATACAACAGCCATAAGGTGGAAGTTCTGCATAAAAAGCAAGTACAATCATTTGGAACTTGGGTTTTTCTCCTTTTGAGTGTCAAACATGATGTGTCCATGTCACTGTGAAAGAATAGTATAGATACCAACAGTTTCCAAAACCTCAACACTGTTGCTGCCTATCACTGAAATATTAATGTATGATTAATCAAACATGTGATCGGTTTGACTTTTTGATGCTCTTCTCCTGACAACTTGTAGTGGTGAGTTCTCTTCCATGGCTGCCTGTGCTCTTGCTGCTAATTGCCACTGCCCCCCGCTGTGAATTCAAGCTGCCACAAGTCTCCTCTGACACACATGGAGACACCAGCTGTGAGTTTGACCAGCCAGTGAGGAGTCTTACCAAGAAAATAAATCACATGCAGCGTTGATGTTTCTCAGCATGCTCTGCACAGGCATCGCACCCCATGAGTCATCAATAAATCCCTTACCGCTTTCCCACCACTGAACACTGGTACAGTAGAAGGAGGCACCCTTGCTGACTTATTGTGATATTTGGTTTGTTTTGTGTCTCATTTTTACAAGTTTGTGTTATCTTTTTTCCCTCACATGATTTGTATCTGCAATTAACTGTCTGAACATGTTCAATTGTTACAACCCCCTCCCTACTAGGGAACAGGAGAAAAAAGGGCATGGCAATACAAACGATCAGAGACTACCAGATAAAATTAACAGTGATTTAATAACAGGGGAAATAGGCACAATACACAATAAGCATTTATCAACAATAGTGTGCACTACAGATAAAATAAACAGTGCGCCCTACACACTGAATTCCAGTGCACTCAGGCAAGTGTGCGGATTGAGACATGACTAATGATTTAGTTCAGAAAGACATAGAATGAAAATTAAGATTTGCTGTTTTAATCAGTGATGCAGCTGTTTAAATCTAAAGAATCTCAGCTTTTTAATGGTACCAAATGTCATAGTTAGTCTGAGTAAAATACAGATTTATTTATCATGCCATACCCACACAATGTCTGGGACAAATGTTATACTCTTGTTTTAAGCTTCTGGCACCCTAGGTCAGGGGTAGGCAAGTCCTTGCTGAACTTGACATCAAGATCTGTGCAAGTCTGCTAATTAACCATTGATCTGAGACAAGTGTGTTGCAGCAGGGAAAATCCTAATACCTGCAAGATGCTGGCCCTCGAGAGTTGCCTACCCCTGCCTTGGGTGCTGACACTTTTGTGCCTTCTTGGGGCCTGAGTGTTAGAAATAAATACTGGCTATATCTAAACTCAGGGGCTAGGTCCTTTGAAGGACACTTCCTACCCGGTCTACAAAGGCTGGGTCCTCCCTTGACCACATAAGGTGGAAGTGACAGGCTGTTAAATCCGGATGGTCTAGCCTCCTCAGCATATTTCTCGTTGCCTAGCAACTGTGATGGCGCTAAACTGAGGCAAAATGGAGCTCCAAAATATCAGCCTTACCATTGTTCTGCTAATTGCAGAGGAGTAACAGCAGCTTTACCGTTCTCAGCGGCATTTTTAATTACTCTGGCTGAGAGCAAATCAAATTCATGTAAATTTATTTTGTAGAGCTTACATGGTTTCAAGAGTCTCATGTTAACTTTAGCTAACTTCATGGACAATAGCAAATGAAAGACCATAATATTAACCTCTACACAATAATAAAATCATATAATAAATAAAATGGAAATGTCTGTTGAATTTAGACACCTCTGCTGTAGAATGTCCCCTTTAGCCTGCAATGCATCTTGGGATAGGAGTAGCCACGAAGGATACATGGGACCATTTTTAAAATCAGGAGAAAATAAGGCAACATTTGTAGGCTGCATTTAAAGGAGCCTTTGAATCTGGACAGCCTTGGTCGCATCGCTGTGACATAAGTGGTCTTCACATCTGGCATTGGAAGGACGTAGCCCTCAAACTAGGACACAGCCATCGTGGTGGCATTTTCCATGTCTATGTTTACTGCCTTCTTCCTGATTGATCCTGCAGCTCACCTGGGATTATTAATTGCTGCCCCCTTATACTTGTGGACCTGTTCTCAAGCCTCTGCTAGCTCCTCCGCTTACATTGGGGTATTGTATGGTTTAATTTATGCCACTTCAGGATTTTGTCAAGTCATGTCAAGTCAACTTTATTTGTATAGCGCTTTAAACACAGCAGCTACCGATAACAAAGCGCTGAACAGAAGTAAAACAGAAATTGAATCTCACAGTGAGAACATTAAAACAAATATTAGACATAAAAACAAATCAACACAATGAACAATAAAAACAGTATAAATATCAGAAAAAATAAGACTTTAAACAGCAGACAAAATTAGAAAAAAATGGCTCATGAAGGATGGAACGCCAGGGCAAACAGATGAGTTTTAAGAAGGGATTTTGGAAAGAGTTATATCATCCACTCCATTAAGTTTTCACTAACTCAAAAGAGCTTCTGTAGTTTTTGTCACTATTTAGAGTTTTTGTCTTTTGGAAATCCTGACTCAGTCTTAAGAGCCCACTTTGTCTTCTGGCCACTCTGTATCACCTCTGTCCTTCACCTGGAAGTCCCTGTCCCTACACACTTGGAAAACCCTCACAGTCAGTCAGCCTTTTATTGCTTATAATATTAAACTACCCTGTGAATTCACCAATTTCATCTTTACCTGCAGTCCCATCTCCATCCTTCTTTAGCCAGAATCCGGTTGCAGCAACTTCAAATCCTCAAATCTCTCATCCATGCTAAATCTATTTCTGTCTCTGTTTTGGGATCCTGCCTCCAACACTAAACCCCAGCATAATGAATGGAATAGATGGTAATACAGGGAGTCAATAAAAAACCTTAAAACCAGGAATACAGACACCTAAACTCATATGCTGCAACAATAAAACACACTGCTGAAAAGAGTGCAGAGGACAGCTTATAGTTCAGAGCTCTTTAGGCTTTCAGCCTTTGGAAGAAGCTGCACCTCAGCCTTGTTGTTTGGGCTTTGATGCTGTGCAGCCTTCTGCCTGAAGGGAGGAAGGTGACCAGTCCGTGGGCTGGATGGGTCCATCATGACATTTGATTCTCTCATTCTGTATCTGCTGACATAAATGTCTTGTACAGAAGTCAAGTTATCAGTAAGCAGTAAGTTCAATTTAAAAACAAGAAATCAATGCAGAGGCATAAATGCCAACAACTCAATCTGAGGTAAAAGACAAGGAATAAACATGGTTTTAAATGAGTATTTAAAATGTCCACTGAAGGGAGGCTGATGAGATACCGCTGAGTCATTCATGCCTTTCACGCGAGTTATCAGGCACCAGGTAATAGCTGACTTCTTTAAAAAGACAAGCACCATAGGTGGGAAGAGAGATCCCAAAAATATGCCAGCAACATCTTTAGTTCCTGAGCAACACTGTTAGAGCTCGTTCTGTAATATTGGATGAATTCCAATTCCCCACTTGGCCCTAACTCTTAATTTTGTGCATTTAAGTGAAGGGGAAGTGGTGTGTCTGGCCCTTGAAACATTTTCCACGGGCACACTGGAAAACAAGTGGTATGATGTTACCCACAATTTCAAGCAAAATATGAGCAAAATGGCGAGGAAATCTGCAGCCAAAGAAACACACAAATGTGAGTATTTTTTGCAAATAAAATATGAAAATCGCTATTTTAAGGTCGCCTTAAAGGAATAGTACACCCACAGAATGATGTGACTTTATTTTCCACTTACCCTCATGGTGAGCAAGACTCTGAAACCCTTTTTAATATCTCAAATGCAGCCGGCGATCAGGAAGGCTTCTCCTTTTCACCCAACTTTCATATAATGGAGTACGCCGTGGACCGAGCCAAAAAGGTCCATAAAAGTCCACAAAAACTTGTCAATATTCCTCCATACTGCCCGTCCAAAGTAATCCAAGTGTCCTGAGTGGGTAGCGTCCATGATTTACTCGAAACAACATCATTTACTATATTTTTAGAGCCTAAACAGCAGTACATTTTACTTCTGCAAAGCACGCAAAAGAGCATTCACGAAACTACGGAAGCCTTGGCGTTCAGAGCCTACTCTGCTGATAATGCAAGCATAGAAGAAGAAATTAGCTGTTTACATTGTGCTAAGAGCTCCAGAACTGCAGACAAACCGGGACAAACACAAACAGGTCCAAGAGGGGTTGGATATTGATTTTAAACAAAGAAAGAAAGAGAACCCACAATCTCGTCTGCCGCAGCTTCCATGGTTTCGTGTACACGTATCGGCGTGCTCGCAGGAGATGCGATGTTCAACTGTTTAGGCTCTAAAAAATACAAAATGACGTTCTTCTTTTCCTTCGTTTTTATGTTTTTTTGGCCCAAAACCCCCAAAATAATCCAGTTGCTCAGGAAAGGGAAATTATTGCTGCTGCAGACGGCATTGTGAACCCTTCTGAAAGCAGCCGTGATGTCAGTTCACTGTGCCACGGACAACTATTGGTGACGCATGAGGATTTTGAAGGGTTGTCCCATTTCTTAGGGGTATAATTCTGGGCCAAGGGAAAGGGCTAGGGGTAGGGGTAGGGATGAGAATAGGAATTGGGCCATTGTCTGAACCCACTGATTTCCTAAGGTTAATCCTCTCTAATGTCCTGCTGGAGTCTACCATAGACTCACTCAGGGCCAGTTCATCTGTTGATACCATGAACGTAGTTAGGAGGAGTTAGATGACTCAAAGTTGGCAAAGATGGTATTCAGAGCATCAAGCAGTAATTTATTTTGAGAGCAGTCTGTGTCCCCCCATCTCCAGTGATGCCCTTTATACTCATCCATATGCTCCAGGAAAAACATCCCTTTATTCCTGGAGCATACATTGCCTTTGTCCTTCCAATACCTTCTTGGTGCTCTCGGTATCATCGAGAATGAATTCAAACCAACACCTCTTAATCACACCCCTGCTCCTTTTCAAAGTTTTCAACCAGGAAAATGGAGGTTCTTGGATTCACCCACACAGAGGAGCAGTGTTGCTTAAATAGGAAAAAGAAAAACTCTGCCACCAATTCACGGTGACATAGTTAGCAGATTGAGAGACGAAAAAGCAGAAGTTTCCTTAGTGTGGCAGTTGACGGTCCTGTCACTATGCCTTTGATAGATCATGTGCCCTGGCTACTTGGCCACAGGGACGCCTGGCCCCTCGTTGCATACCTTGCCACATTAGTGTGAAGAAATAATGTCATTTTTGGAACTCAACCCACAACCAGTTTACAAATGCGATAAATCCTCGTCAACAAGAAATGCCTCTGTGCATATAAAGTATCTTTAAACCCAAGTAAACAAAGCTACAATTACATTTAGCAGTTATATTGTGACAAATACATAGGAACAGATTCAGTTCTGCCATACCTTGATATACCTCTTTGTACTGTAAGAATAATGTCTCTCTTTTCATTGAATCTTGATGTTATATTGCCATCTCACTTGGCTCAAGTTCAAAACAATAGTCTTGACAGTCTGCTGCCTCATCTGTTGCTCATAGTGAGTCAGATGTTGCAGGGTAAATGGATATGCATGTTTGCATAAGACAAAACAAAAATACCTGAGGCAGTTAAGAATTGATACAGCTCCATGTTTTGCTCTTATGTGGCAGAAGTTAGATAGATGGATGAATTTCTTAATGGTTTCTCTCGTCTGCTCCTTCAGTAATTCTTGAAGCAGTGTTTTCCCTTTGAAGAGGAGAAGACCACATTGGTAAAAAAAATTCAATTCATGTGATGCAGGTTACTTTCACACTGCAGCTCAGTTTCAATTTTTTGCCCATACGTGATTCATCGCATTTTTTAATTCCAGTCTGAATGGCACATCTCTGATTTTTTCAAATCAAACCCAGGCCACTTTTATACGTGGTTCTAAATTGGATACACAACTGATCTGTGTAAAAGCGACTGCATGTATGTAGGGATGTATATCGTTATGATTTTATCGATACCGATACCCATATCGATACTCCTTATCGATACCGGTATTTATCGATTCTCTTATTGATACTATAACACAATTTAGAGTAAATAATAAAGACATTACAAGATGTTAAAAGATCCAGTGGTGGAGAACGTTTGTTCAGAAGGTGTTGAAGTAGCCTGGACATAAAGGTGGGTGAAGAACAGCTGGGAGAATATGGGAATTGTGTCTGTCTTGTTCCATCTCTGTGATTATTTGACTGTGTAATGATAACTCGATGGTTAGGTAGATGTACAAAAAGTATCAATAAGAGTATCGATTGTCCAGAATCTTAACGGTACCCTGGTATCGTTAAGATTAGGAACCGGTACCAAACGATACCGGTACTTGGTATACATCCCTACATGTATGGCCATGTTGCATTTTATCCAACTTGGACGTCACAAGAGAGAGACAGACGTCTTATTTCTGCACCTGAGGAGACGGGATACATAAGATCAAATGCAAGCAATGAACGGAAAAGAGTTGCACACTAGAGTTGCATAATACATACTAGAAATATTGCTGTTCTTCCAGAACAGCCGTGTGAATGCGTCAGTCTAGAAGCTGTTTAACTGGTATGTGTAGTGGCAAAGCCCTGTTAGAGAAATTTAGAATGATTCAAAATTGCATCTACATTCCATAATAAGACCCTTGGTTGTAATATTACAACATCACTTTTAAGTCTCCTAAAAAAATTAACTCCAAAAAGTTCAATCTTGGTCTCATCAGACCAGAGAATCTTATTTCTCACAGTCTGGGAGCTCTTCATGTGCTTTTTGCAAACTCTATGCGGGCTTTCATATGTCTGCACTGAGGAGAGGCTTCCATCGGGCCACTCTGCCATAAAGGCCCGACTGGTGGAGGCTGCAGTGATACTGACTTTGTGGAACTTTCTCCATCTCCCTGCTGCATCTCTGGAGCTCAGCCACAGTGATCTTTGGCTTCTTCTTCACCTCTCTCACCAAGGCTCTTCTCCCATGATTGGTCAGTTTGGCTGGACGGCCGGGTCTAGGAAGAGTTCTGGTCGTCCCAAACTGCTTCCATTTAAGGACTATGGAGGCCACCGTGCTCTTAGGAACCTTTAGTGCTGCAGAAATTCTTTTGTGCCTCGCCACAATTCTGTCTCTGAGCTCCTTGGACAGTTCCTTCGACATCATGATTCTCATTTGCTGTGAGCTGGAAGGTCTTATATAGACAGGTGTGTGCCTTTCCTAATCAAGTCCAATCAGTTTGATTAAACACGCTAGACTCCAATGAAGGAGTAGAACCATCTCAAGGAGGCTCAGAAGAAATGGACAGCATATGAGTTAAATATGAGTGTCACTGCAAAGGGTCTTAATATTTTTTAACATGAAATATTTCAGTTTTTTTTTTTTAAATAAATTTGCAAAAATTTCTACATTTCTGTTTTTCTTCTGTCAAGATGGGGTGCCAAGTGTACATTAATGAGAAATAAAATGTACTTTTTTTCATTTTAGCAAATGGCTGCAATGAAACAAAGAATAACATGTTTAAAGGGGTCTGAATACTTTCTTTACCCATTGTACCTCATCACCAGTTCAGCCAGTTGATCCTCTAAACCTGCATTCAACCTTCTTGAAGCTTATACATCATCAGAAAAGCCAAAATGACAAATGACTGTTTTTAGGATAAACTTCACTCAATGACACAATAGTTGCTGGACACAAAACAAGAAAAAGTTCTGATAATGTGATAAAAACAAGCTGCAAGAATTTCCAAACATTGACGTTTCTGCAGAGTATGCTGGTGCAGCAGACATGGAGGAAGGAGCCAGACTGGGTCCTGAAACTGACGGGAAGCCAGTGTAATGCAACTGGGGAGATGTGGTCACGTCTCCTCCTCCCAGTCAGCAAGCTGGCGGCTGCATTTTGGGTGAGCTGTAAAGATGACTGATAGAGGCCGAAATAGAGGGAGTTCTAGTCGTCATACCTGGACATGATCAGCAGGTGGATCAATGTTTCCAGCTCTTTTTTTAGGCAGGTAGGAATTAACTTTCCCAGCCTCAGATGGAAAAAGACATTATGAGCTGATTAGTCGGTGCAATTAAAGGAGTTGTCTATGACGACTCCAAGGATTTAAGCTTGAGAGCAACAATGTGAAGACAAAGAGGCATCAATCTGTTTCATTTTTCTTCAATGCAAAATACAGAAAACATGATAATTTACTATATAAGGAAATGAGGACCACATTCCATCTGTTTCCATATGGACACAAGTTCTTGAGAAAATATCTCATGTCTAACTGACACTTTCCCTCTCATTCCCTATATTCAAGTCCTGTTTCAACATTAAGCCATCACAAGGCTGTTTCTTGCTGTTAAAGATAGTTAATAAAGGACCCTTCAGTAGGTTTTAGGCTAATAGTGAAATATGCTCCGGCGTGATTAGAGAGACTGCTGGAGTGATCATTTAATGTTCAGTAAAACTTCTGCTCAGATTTTCCCCATAGGCCTAATTTGGCTCAGTTAGTTCAGAAATGCTGGAATTCAGGTTTATTCTGCTTTTAGGTTACATTTAATGGTTCTAAAACCAGTTTGTTGGCATTTAAGAAGTGTAATGAAACTATGTTGCTTTGCAGTTGACGGGGTATCAATGTGACAAGTTTGGTGAAAGTTGGATTTTTAGAAAATGTAGTTACCCAACACTTTTTTAAAATTATGAAAGTAAAAACGTATTCACAGTTTTGCTCCTATAACTGTGTGGACAAATTGTTTTTCCAGTTTTGGTGAATACACATGGCACAGCTTTGAAAACACATTATGTAACTTTCTGACCTTGAAAGTCTGAGCTCTGGTTGGTTTGATGGTTCAGTAACATCTGTTATACGGGTTTCTGGAGTTGTAGTTGCACAGCAATGTCCTGAAGCTGAATGTCCACCATGGCTGATTCAGGAAAGAAACACAAAAAGACAAGAAGGCATTATCAGAGGAAGAGAGGAAAAGAAAGAGAACGGGAGAAAAGACAAGACTCAAGATAAGACTCTTTTTCTGGATCACAGTCCAGGTAGGATGTGAGATTCTGAATTAGCCTAGCCGTCAATAGGAGGCGCATCAATGAGAAAATTGCTAAAGCTCTCTAGTCTGTCTATAAAGACACACAACGTAACTTTTAGACCTAAAAAAAAATCCGTGTTTTTGACTCTTTTTGATGCCACACCAATTTTCATTATGTGCATTTTCGAGCCGTCACTGCCCAGCAGCGTCCCAAGGCTCAGAAACGGCACTATGTAAGTTTTCCATCCGGGACATGGTCATGACGTTGCAGCTGACTATTGGTTGCGCACCGTGTCACTTGTTAACAAACGGATATGAACCAGATATGAACACAGTGGGTGTTTTGAACGCGTATCATGTTGGATTCAGCAAAGAAACACACGGAAGCATTACCGGAGAAAGAGAGGTAAATGAATAGAACAAGGGACAGAACAACAATCAAGACTGTCTTTTACTGGCTGATACTACAGGTAGGATGAAAATGGATGCTAGTTTAGCTGTCGATAGGGGGTGCATCCGGGCGCATCACTGAGAAAACTGCTAAAAGTTCTGTTGTGGGCCTTTAAAGCTTTTTAAAATTGGTGAGTTTCAGTCACGTGACCCAGACGCCGCACAAAATGCAGATGGAGGGCAAGAAGTGTTTTCCTCCGGTTTAAAACACAGAAAAAGGAATGACAGCGAGTACGCTGAGGCTTTGAATGGGCTGGTCCAGACACCATATTGCCAAAAAATACATTTATACATAAGATATGACCCATGAAGTCTAAATAAATCAGACTGGTCTTATAATATTGTGAAATTACCGGCCGTGAGGCGATTTACATCACAAACCATCTCACTGCTGACAAAGCAACGCTCACAACTTTACTTCTGGACATCCGATCTTAAAAATTCCAACTGTAGGGGGGACTGGTGTCCAAAATAAAGAAGTTAACGTGGTCAGTCTCCCCCATGAGGCTGAGTTTCCTTTCCAATATCGCTTTCTCTCCCTAAGAGGACACTATATGGATTTTCCACACTGTTGCAGTGTTAACCTGTTCGTGAGCAGTGGAGGATGTGTGAGGCTCGGCCGCCATCACACACGAGGACAATCAGGTGTTTTGTTTTTTTAAACCATAACTTGCTTCATCAGGAGACCCATGTGCTGCAAAGCCCAGAATGAGGCTGCAAGCGGGGCTGAGATCCACCCGAGGTCGGGTAATAGTGACTTATGCTATTCTAAGTAAATAACCTAGCTCCTAATATTGCTAACGCTGAGTGTTTTTACGTGCTTGGATCTTATATATTAATTTATTTTACTTCTGTTATCCAAAATTCCTAATCGGATTGTATGTAAGTCAAACCGCATTCCTCCAAACCAGGTCTACCAGTCACAGAGATCCACAGAAACCCCCTAAAAACTGGTTTGCTGCCAGAGAGAGTGGGGAAATAGCCTTAGCAATAAATAATAAAATAATAATAAACTCTCTTACCTGTTTTAGAAAGTGGTCACTGTAAACTCTGGCATTGGTAGACTCTGCTCCTCCCAACCGAAGGCGGAGGTTTAAAATCCACGTTTTGCAGTGTTGTTCTGTCAGTTTTCGACATTTTTCAAATTTGTGAATGACAGTTTTACGTACTCAAAAAAAAAAAGTATCCTTTTTTCTGATAGCGTGATTGGAGCAGCCATAAACTGCAGACACAGAGGAATTTTCCACACAGATATTACAGGCGACTTTCCTTCTGGCCCTCCGTCTGCATTTCGCGTCTTATGAACGTGATGTATGGTGCAACCAAACTATTGAACATTTTTTTCAGCAAGTGACTCAACCTACTAGATTTTTCAGTAAAACAAAACTAAACAAAAGGCAACATGAGTCAGAAATGGTTAAATGCTGACCTTAAACACATACAGTACAACATACCCCAAATCAGGAAGAAATAACACAAGTGACAATAAAATGTTTCCTCAGTAAGGGAATTTATTCAAATGAGGAAAACAGTCAACACTGTTGCCAACTCTTCAGGGAGAGAAGTCGCTATTGGCTGGCTCAAAAGTCGCTAGAAGTCGTTAAATGATGTCATCGCTACAGCCAATCATATTTGCGCATGTGCAAAACCAAATAATGGTCCCCAGCATCACTATTGTTTGACATACCACACTCTCGATGCACAAGGGTGCTGAAGGGGTGACATACACATTTGAGTCAGGGTGCAAAGAAGACCCAGTTGTGCCACAAGGTATCATGGGAAATAATCTGGATGAGGAGGCGTGGATCATCTCACCGTAGCTCAGATGGGCTGCTGCCTGCAAAGGGACAGCGTGAACTGTGAGTGAGTGCCGGGAAACAGGGAGGGAGGGAGGGAGGGGCCGACGGCAGGGAGCACCCGATGAACGGGTGGAGCGATAAAAACTTTATCCGTCTCCATGATCACCAGGAAAAGTCGCTAGATTTGTCGCTAGGCGCTTTTTTAAAAAGTCACTAGAGGGGTCTGAAAAGTCGTTAAATATAGCGACAAAGTTGCTAAGTTGGCAACAATGACAGTCAAAATGTGAAACTGCAAAAGATTTTTAGCAATCTTTTCATCCTCACAGAATGTCAGTTACACACTGTGACCCAAGATTCTAGACGCAGCCCTTTAAGGCTATCGCTAGCGGGTTTATCCCTCTGGCCAGTGGTGTAGTCTACGTGATACGCAGGTATACGCCATATACTCACTAGAAAAGTCCTAAATTACCGTATAACCACTGAAAAATGCGCACAGATACATATCAGCATGGTTTTGTGGCATAACTTTCCCATCTTGAAATTCACCTTTTTCTGTGTCAGGAAGCGTCACTTTTGGAACATACAGAGTTTCTGTCAAATGTGAACCTCACGTTAAATACCATGTCCGCGCCCTCTGGTTAAAACCAGCCTTAAGTGTGCGTGTGTTGTATGAGAACTGGACCTGGCCAGCCTTGTGGAGTGAGAGTCAGGTGAAGGAGTTTGAAAACAGGCTTGCTTGGTTAGAGTGGAAAAACGTCAAGTTAAGTCAATAGTAGACAATGTTCAAAGCTGTAGAAATAATTTAAATGTAGGCTACAAAGTTAAGATGTTAGTAGGCCTATAGTTCATCCATAAAACTGTTACGAATGAAATTATTTCACTGTCATTTCAAAAGTCAATGAAGACACCATGTACAGGTAAACCATTAAATGACTGATGTGTTAGATATAGTGAGATAGGGCTATTGAAATAATAGAATTTTTGCCTCCTTTTTTCAATTTTTATGCATTTTCTTAGCCATGGCTGAAGACTTCAAACAGTTCATTGATGGGTTTTGTCCGTTTAACTGCTCATAATATAGATACAAAAAGGACAACTTGTATTATTAGTTATAATAACTGGAATTTCTCTTTACCTCCATATATGTATATATAGATATATACATATACATACTGTCATATCTTGCTATCTGGTAGCCTGTTTTTGCTCATTGTATGTGACTGCAAGGCAGTCTGATGGGCTATAATGGCACTGAGGAGACTAACAGGCGACTTTCAGCTCGCTTCAATTCATGTTGATGCATATTTATTGTCGTTGCTTGGTTTGGATGTAACTACAGGTGTAAATGATATTGAGATTTACTGAACTGACGGCAGTGTGGAAGGTGTGCTGTAATGTGTGTTTGAACCCATCAGGCTCATCCAAGTCTCTGGGGAGGCATCCTGGATTACTTTATAGGTTTTCATTTCTTTGTGGTTGTTTGTGTAAATCCACTAGTCTTTGCGACTTTGCTCTCATTTCCTTGGTAGTGACACTGATATTGGATGAATCTTGTTTATGATTCAGCTTCCTTGTAAGCAAGTAGGGGTGTAATCTTTTATATTCTTTGCAGTGAATTATAGTGAAAAAAAAACCTAAGGACAATAAAAATAATTTCTGTTTTGGATTGTGGCATTTTCTGCATGGAAGCAGAAACTACTGTCAGGACAATCTACTGTGTGCAGCTCTATGTGTCAAATAAATGTCTAAAATCCATCACGGTAACACCCGGTGCCATCAGGTTGCATAGCTCCGTTTGGATTTTTGTAATTATAGTTTCATACTCATCTTTCATGTTGCATTAGTCACTGATCACTCATGTCTTCTCCCATGTCACCATTACTCATCCGTATCTAAATGTCAAAGAAAAAAATGGATCCAAACACAGCCCTTAAATCATATTTCACTGAGTCATTGTTACCCATCCTGTAGTCGTCCTTGTTGTCATGATTAATTTTTATTACAATGTTAGGAAACACAAGCTCCCTCCTTGACTTCATGATAACCTTTTACACAGGAAAGATGAGAAAGCACAGATTCAGGTATTATCTCCTTTACTCGAAATCACATTAAAATCAGCTGTTATGTGTCTATTGGATGCATTGTACTCTATCTTAACTAGGAGTGTAACGATTAATCTAGTCCATCGAAGGATTGATTTCTATTCCCATGATCCAACCACATTGATCTGTACTCGGCAAATTGTTAATAAAATAGCCATATACTACACTGTTATGCAGCGACACCGTGACAGAGCGCTGGAGACTGTGTGCAAAGCAGGGATGTGGTCAAAGGGCAGTTGTTTTGTAGCAGCAATCATATTTCGTGCACTGTGTTGAATATGGTGACTTTATTGGACAAATCTTACTGCTGTATAACCTCAGTGAAGTGTCCCGCGCATATTTCAGCAAAATGTCGCTCTTCTGTTTTTATTACAAGTTTGACGATGTGCTTGCCAAGTGCAGGAAAGTTGTGGGGCACTTCAAACACACAAGTGCAGCCGAATTAGAGCAAGAACAAGTTGAACATGGACAGAAGAAGGAGGTCCTGATGCAAGATGTTCCAACCAGGTGGAATTCAACTCTGGACATGATAAAAACCATCCGCAGAAACAAACAGCCACTGAGGGACGTCCTCTCCACAAGCACCAAGGTTGCCATGCCAACTACAGCTGAAATGGACAAGCTGCAGAGGTTGGAAATGCTGCTGGAGCCTTGCAGGTATGTTTTACATATTTCTCACTATTTGGTCGAAATTCATGTAAGAGCAGAATAGCGTTTGTGTAAATGCAGTATGAATATGTAGAGAATATTTTTTGTGAATAAGTGAATGCAATTTTTGTTTTTTACTGAAATGGAGTCGATTTTCTGTTGCAGATACTTGACTGAACTCTTGAGAGGGGAAAAGTATGTGTCATGCTCTGTGGCTCTCCCAGCTTTTTGCGATCTCTCTCGGGGATTGGAGAGCTCAGATGATGACCCTGCTTACGTGGCCAGGTTCAAGTCTAGATTCAGAGAAGACGTGGAGACAGGTAAGGCATATGCCAACATGGCATTTCTGGACCCCAGATTCAAGGACCTAAAGTGTATCCCCAGAGATGATCGGAGTGAGGTATGGGCCTCGATCACGGACCTAATTAGGAAAGAGAGGGTTAACGCAGAGAGAGTTGTGGAATAAAAAACCTCAGAGCCACCAAAAAAAAAAAAAAAAAAGTTGACCCTGTTGGCTGCTTCATCCGAGTCTGAAGAGGAAGAAGATTCAATCGAGAGTAGTGTGCATCGCTAGAGCAGAGCCTGCCATAAGTTCAGATTATTGTCCATTAGAGTGGTCCAAACATGCCAGCCCCACATGCACAGAAGTACTTGGCCTCCCCTGCAGCCTCAGTCCCCTGTGAAAGGTTGTTTTCTCTTGCTGGTCACATTGTGCAGAAAAAGAGTTCTTTATCGTCTGAAAATGTAAATAATCTTGTGTGCCTCAGCAACTGGCTTAGTGCAGAGGAGTGGGGGGGGGGGACAGAACTCCAGTAATACGTGCACTTTATGTTCTAGTCCCCTGTAAAGGAAGTTTCAACAGTAAACTTTTTTGTGCTTCACACTTCTGCATTGAACATAGACTAATGCTGCTTCCTGTTTAAAGTTTCTGCTGTTACCTCAGAAATTGCCCGTTTGTCCTGATTGTGGATCAGGATTTTGTTGATAGATTTTTTATATTTTATAAAGAGAATGTCCTGTCAGTGGCATTAAGCTTTAATTTATTATTATTACTTTTATAATTTATTTTATTTATATTATTTTTCTTAAGTTGAGATTTACACTTAATGTGTTACTGATAAGTGCTCATGTTAAAAGTGTTTGCAAAACATGTTATGGCACCTTCGCTCATATGGCAGCAGAACAATGAAATAAAAGTGCTCTTTACACTATTTTTTAATTCATTCTGGGAGTTTGCCGATACAACGCAATTAATCACAATTAATCAGGCAAATTTTTGCAATTGCAATTAAAGATTTTAATTGTTGCCCAGCCCTAGTTTTGATATTTTTTAGTTAAAAGAGAGGGGGGAAGCAGTGGTACTGTACTTTGCCTTAAAAAAAAAGGGTTAATAATTGAAAACAACACCAAAAATGTTTACCTCCTGTTTATTCAATCTAGAGTGTTGGTTGAACTTAAAATGTGAATGCATTTGCCGTTAATTCTTGTTTGCATGTTTGCTAATGCCCATATTTAATTCATTTATACCAGAGTCCCTTAAAAGAAACAACAATAATCTAGGAAACTTCGTAACACTCCTGTTGGACGGAGTCAATATGAGATAACGTTTTAATTGAAAATGTTCTGACTTTTGTCTTGTGCTTGCTTCCAAACATGTCCACATGGCTTGGACCCATAAAACAAACATTTACTTGGATTCACACATATATAGGGTCTGGATTGTTGGATTTTTTTTCCCACAGAATCTGGGCAGTGCTGCTTTCACATATTGAATCATTATCTTTTCAACCTGGAACGTAACACCTGCTCCTTCCTTCCTCAGAGGCCGTGATTATCAGCAAAGTGAAAATATTAGTTCTGCTCTGTTGTAGAGGGAGTAACTTTTAATGAATCACACGTTCTTGCATTTTACTTTGATATAAAACTGAATATAACAAGCAACCGGATTGTAGTTTACACCAGTATAGATTGTTTTGTCTTTAATCCACAATATTTTCTGTTTAAAATGAAAATCCAGAATCTTTAAGCTACCTAAATATGCCAGGGTATTCAGGGTTTTATAGTAGAAAAAGGGAAAATTTCCTCCAAGAATCAATTCATTCCCAGGCAGTGAGTTACCTATGGCCATCTATCTGAAGCTTATATTAAAATCCACTTTGCTTACCTTTGTCATGGCTGCTGAGCACCATTTTTTGTGATAAATTCCCAAAGTAATTAACCCCAAATTGCCATGCATAAGCACTTCCCAATCTCCCAAATTAATCATTGTAATCAGATTCCCTTCTTCTGTGATGCAGCCTTTTGTTTTTCCTCATTGTGCCCTTAACCTATGTAATTAATTTTGACACAATTTTTTTCCTTGAAGTGAAATCCCCTCTGACATGCCCTATTTCACTTGCAAATAATTATCCTATTGTCTGAGCAGACCAGTAAAGAATAACCCTTCTTTTCGAATAGTCCCCCTCTAAGTGTGCATATGATTTCGTCTTTCTTTGCATTTCAACAGGGAGATGCAGTCAGCAACATGCTGCATGGTACCCACCAGGCTAAAATCCCACTACCAGGCTGCAGGTTTCAGTATTGGACCTGAGCAAGTGTGTCTTAACTAAAGTGGCGACAACAACCCTACCTGCTTTAGGCTTGAGTTGTTTTTTTCACTTGGCAAATGGATTCAGACTAATGAGAACCAAGGTCATGCTAGCTACTGCCATAATAATGCTAATGAGAGTTTTGAGCAATGCTGCATTCAAAGGCAGCCGACAGAAAAAAGGATGAAAAAGGAGGCAGATGTTGGTAAAAAAAAAAAAAAAAAAAAAAAAAGTAATATCCTGGACCTGGACAGGTTTTGTTATTCCACATTTACTGCATCACCCCGGGGTAGGACATGTCCTGTTTGCCAGTCTCCTGGATCTGTAATGATGGAAGTATCCACCCTGAATAGAAATGACACAAAAGAACGTAGCTGCTTAAAAAGGTTGAAAATGTTCCGTGTTTCAGAAAAGGATCGCCAGCTGAGTTCCCATCAGAGTGGGCATTTGTAATGATGGGGACATAAAAAAGCTATGTGGCTCAGAAAATTAAAGGTGGTGTTTTACTGAGCCATATGTTGTACTATTTCGGCCTGAGATGGAGTCTCGGTTATTGACCTTTCGAAACCTTTAAATGAAGTTGGAAATGAACTAAATGACAGTCTGACATCTGCTGCAGGTATTTCAGCTTGATTTTTAACTGCCAAATAAATGGGAAAGACTAAAATTTGCGACCATTTTTACACAGGCATTCAATGAAATGACTTCAGAGAAAATCTGGGTTTAATTTTCGCATCATCTTCAACAGTTTTCTTTTTCAGTTTTCACCCACACTGTTAAAAAATTGTTTTATAACATTTTTTTCTGGTACTTCTCAGCTCTTTCTTTTTTTCAAGAAAAAAAAAAACCAATATTATGGAAATAGACTGTATTCATAAATCTCACTTAATGTAACATGAAAAACCTATAACTGCAAAACACATCAAATTACTGTCTTAAAAGATCATTGAATTTCATTTCACAGAAAAAGAATGTTAAAACATTTTTTTTAATTCTTCTTAAACATATTTTTCATTCAGTAATTTATCTGTAAAATTCAAATTATGTGCAGACAATACCTTTCTGAAGTTAGATGCAATTACTGATACATAAGAACAGTAATAGCCTAATATAAAGTGCTATATAAATAAAGTTTGTCTGATTGAAAGAAGTCATTACCATGAATTTATGGACTTGAAAATCTAAAAAGTGGTATTTAAATTGTGTGTTTCTATCAGGGGGCAGGGCCATATAAGGGCCAGCTTAGGTCCGCCCATTATTCAGATTGGCCCAGAGCCTGCCCCACCCTGACACGGCCCGTCCACTGCTTCCGCTGCGTCCCGCTCCAACCCGCTCCACTGCACTCCGGTCCGTCTCTCTGTCGGGCTGCAAAACATCCCCGCACACCGACTCCGCATGAGTCTGCCAAATCCCTCTCCGTTCAGCCGCAAAGCAGGCAAAAGAGCATGCGCAAAATTTCCAGGTTCAAGTGGATGAACAAACAGTGTCCATAAACAGCAACGACAACAAACTTTCATTCACTGCAACTTCAAAGGAAACATCGCGTCAAGTCAAGCCATGTTTTAAAACATTTCTCATCAATTATGGGTGAGCGCAGTATATTGTCCACAACAAGTTTTACACATCAATCAAGTATTTCTGTAGATCAAGTAGTAGATGTAAAAAAAAATTAAATAAATAAATAATATCCCGATGTTCACACTCATTGAGCTTTGCAACTTCCTCCAAACAGAGTTGGGCGGACCGAAAAATAGAGGTGATCCGCATTTTTGGCGAAGGCCGACGAACCGGAGCGGACGTGTCGGAGCGGACCGGATCGCTGATGGAGTAGTGGACTGCTTCTCATTGACTAAAATAGCAACAGATTTGTTGCATTGTGCTGACCGGAGCGGAGGCAGGGGATGGCGGGGGTGGGACAGCTTTGTGTTTATTATTTTGAACAACTCTCTGGTGTTGACATGTGAATAAGCTTTGGGACCTCATTTAAATCTGTGTATAATCTCACATATTTCTACGAGATCAGTGTAATTGGTCCTGGGGTGGGTTTGTTCAAATGTTCATTGATTGATTCATTCATTCATTACTATCCTGTACTTATTATGCAGTTCAGGGTTGCAGGGGTTACTGGATCCTATTCCAGCTGGGGATAGGCAGGTACACCTGGACAGGTCACTAGTCTGTCCCGGGGCCATCACAGCGAGACAGACAACCATTCATGCTCACATTCACTCCAAATATTTCCCATCATACTTTGTAGCTCCTCCTGCTCCATTTTGCACCATGAGTTAAGTGTATATGTGATTTCCTGAGTTTTTCATGGTGCCAAGTTGACATGAAACCAGATTTGTGGTATTTCACTGATGTCCCAGTGGGGCTGTGGAGGTTTCCTTTCAAGGTCCTGCACAAAGACTGCAGGCCTGTGCAGAAATCAAGTCCTGGCCATGAAACTAGTTTCTGCTAGCAGATAAAAATCATACAAGACATTCAGTTATTGATTCAACTAAGATTACTGTTTATCATCAGACAGTTTAATGGAAATATAATTTATATCTTGCACAAACTACTGGTTACATTACATCCCAGGAGTTTTTTTTTTATTGTATTTATAGGAAATTTAATTGGTATTACACGTTAATCTCCTTTATTAAACATTAAAATACCCAAATGAAACAAAGATCCCATGTAAAAGTAAAGTTATAAACTGTATTTTTACAGTTGATAATTACAGTATTTCTATGCGATGATGTTGTCTTAGAGGATATTTCTGGCGCTGTCGCTGCAGGAATATTAGGTCTACCTTTTTTTTTTTGTAGTCCAACAATCTTTTGAGCTCAGTACTGTGAAGTGCTCAAAATTCCAATGCAATACTGATTTTATTAACCAAAGCCAAGTGGCTGAGAATGGATTCACAATTGCACTTATAACTTTTTCAAGCACCTGAATGTCCCGTCATTTCCAGGCAACAACATAAGACATATTCATCCTCCAGTAGGAACTGTATCCTTCAAAACATGTCTCTCATCTACTACTGAATTAATTTACTAGTATCTCAAGACTGAAGGACCATTTAACAAATCCTCTTTTGATTCTAAGTAGCCCCTTAATGTTCTTTCTTGGTGCAGCCATTTCCAATTAATCCTCCTGCATTATGCATGATTACATTAAACAATCCAATAAATTGATATGGAGTCTCTGGCGATGGGAGGACTCTGTTAATGGATATAAAATGGAGTCTGAGATTAATTCATTATTTCACTTATTGTTCAAAAAGGTAACATGCAAGGTGCGGGTGACACTTTAATCTTGGTTGGTCATTTGGCAAAACATCTCCACTTTTATATTTGTATCCATTAAGACTCAATCGCAGGACAATATTACATCAGACATTTGTTCTTGATGAATTATAACACTCTCTGTATGATAAGTTTAAGAGGTAGTCTTTGCACTCAAGAATAAATAAGTATAATTACTGATACTGTTATGTTAGTGTATGTATGTTAGTTTAAAATATTTATTTTCTATTAAGATGCTATCTCAGCAATAACATACCTCAAATGCTGATTCATCCTTTATTTATGACTTTTCCAAAGTCATGTCGCAGTTACAGGGCACAGCCAGAAATCCGGGTGTGGAGATGCAAAACTCAAGACTGTGACAGGGTCTGATCCTCAGACAGCATGGGGCTTCTGAGCTTAAACATCACAGCACACTCTAATGGCAAAGCTCAGCAGGAGCTCACTTGTGTAACTTCAGTCAAATGTTTTAGATACAGACTTTGTGGAAACTTTTTAGCACTTTGTATCTTCATTTTAAAGCCACTAGAAGCAGGAATTGTGACAGAACAAACATGCATGTCCAGTTTATCAGTGCTAATGGGTGATGAAGTGTTAAACTCCTTCTCGGCACCAAAACCTTAATCTCCAAAACTGACAGCTTCTCCATAACTATCGACAACGCCACAGTTTGTCCCTCGGCTAAAGAGTCTGGGTGTCATCCTCGACAGCTCACTCTTTTCATGCTCATCAATAACACTGTCCGGTCTGCCTACTTCCATCTTCGCTCCATTAATTGCCTCGGCCCCTCTCTCACCCCCCACACTGCTGCCATGCTGGTCCACAGCCTCATCACCTCCCGTCTTGACTACTGTAATGCACTCCTCTTTGGTGCCCCCCCCCCCCCCAAACTCCTCCATAAACTTCAACTAGTCCAGAGCTCAGCAGCCCGCATCATCACCAGAACCCCCTCCATCCATCACATCACCCCTGTTCTCCAGCAGCTCCACTGGCTCCCGGTTAATTTCAGATCCACCTTCATGATCCTCCTCCATACCTTCAAGACCATCCACAACCTCTCTGAGCTCATCCAGATGGCCACTCCCTCCCCCTCTCTTAGGTCCTCCTCCTCCCTCCACCGACCTCACCATCTCTTCCACCTGCCTCAGCACCAGGGGGAGCAGAGCTCCCAAACTCTGGAACACTCTCCCCCCCCCTTACCTTTTAAACTGCATTTAATCTCTAACACCATCTGCTCACATTCTTATTGCTTTTAACTTGTTGTTCTTATTTATTCTTGCCTTTTATTGTATTTTTTGTGTTCTATTGTTATCAAATCAAAATCAAATCAAATTTATTTATATAGCCCTTTACAGTATCCACTGGACACACAAAGTGCTTTACAGCAGGGTAACAGAAAAAGAGACAACAATGCAAAACATAAAAATGCAAACTTAAATACTAGGAAAAGTGAAGAACAAAAAAGAGCTAAGAGTGAAAACAACCAACAGAGAATCAGAACAGGCTACTCGGGGAGTGCAGGGGTGTACCTAAGAGAGAGTAAAAACCTTTAATAAATAAACTAGTTAGAATTAAAAGCTAGACTAAAAAAATATGTCTTTAACTTAGATTTAAAAGAGCCCAGTTCAGTCGTGAGACGAATGTCGGGGGGCAGCGAGTTCCACAATCTGGGGCCAGCAGCTGAGAACGAGCGGTCGCCCCACTGCTTTAGCTTCGTTCTCGGCACTTCTAAAAGAAGTTGGCCAGCGGAACGAAGGGCCCTGCTGGGGTCCCTGCGGACCAGCAGGTCAGCCAGATAAGGGGGGGCCAGGCCGTTGAGGGCTTTAAAAACAAACAAGAGTAATTTAAAATCAATTCGGAAGCGGACGGGGAGCCAGTGCAGGGAAGACAGGACGGGGGTTATATGTTCCCGCCTGACGCGCCCACCAGAAAACGAGCAGCAGCGTTCTGGACGAGCTGCAGGCGGGCGATGGAAGCCTGGTTCAGACCAACGAAAAGGCCGTTACAGTAGTCCAACCGGGCACTAATGAAGGCATGGACAGCCGTCTCCAGGTCCCCCCGGTTAAGGAAAGGTTTGACCTTCGAGAGGAGACGGAGTTGGAAAAAGCTGGTTCTGACTATGGCGCTGATCTGCCTTTCGAACCTGAGGCCACTGTCCAACAAAACTCCAAGGCTTTTCACGTAGGACTTGGGGGAGGGAATAGAAGTGCCGTCGTGTGAGAAAGAGCCAAGCATGGTTGGAGTGCCAAACAAAATGAAATCAGTCTTGGCATCATTAAGATGTAAAAAATTCTGCGCAAGCCATGATTTCACATCATTTAGACAGTCTAAAAGTTTTGTGTATGATGGAGTGTGATTTCCGGTCAGGTGCAGTGGAAGGTAGATTTGAATGTCGTCGGCGTAGAAATGGAAGGAGAGGTTGTGTTTATCAATGATGGAGCCAAGGGGCAGCAGATACAGCAGGAAAAGGAGAGGACCGAGAACTGAGCCTTGTGGCACCCCGTGGGTGAGTGGAACACATGAGGAGGAGGAATCACCGGCAGCAACGGAGAAGCTTCTGTCAGACAGATAGCTTCTGAACCACCTGAGTGCAGTTCCACGGATACCAACTGAGTGCTCCAGGCGGGAAATAAGGACAGCGTGGTCGACCGTATCAAAAGCGGCAGAGAGGTCTAAGAGGACCAGCAGGGTGGGATTACCTGCATCAACAGATAGAGTGATGTCATTATGAATTTTTAGCAGAGCCGTCTCAGTACTATGACGAGCCCTAAAACCAGACTGGAACTTGCTCAGAAGGGCGTTTTGGTCTAGAAAAGGCTGTAATTGTTTAAGAACAAGCTTTTCTAGTAGCTTTGAGAGAAAAGGAAGGTGGGAGACTGGTCTAAAGTTTTGTAGCAGGAGAGGATCGAGATGTGTTTTTTTCAAAATAGGCCTGACCA
Source organism: Atherinomorus stipes (assembly GCA_023101725.1). Lineage (NCBI taxonomy): Eukaryota > Metazoa > Chordata > Actinopteri > Atheriniformes > Atherinidae > Atherinomorus > Atherinomorus stipes. The sequence continues at coordinate 1,241,308 of JALJCO010002854.1, read as the reverse complement.
CAGCATGCTTGAAGGCAGCCGGGACAGATCCCAGAGATAAACAGGCATTGAAAAGGAAAAGTAGATAAGGACCAACAGAAACAAAAACCTCTTTTAGCAACCTGGCCGGAATAGTGTCTGATGGACAACCTGTAGGTTTCAAGCTGCTAACAACGTCATTCAGGTGTGATAAAGAGACGGTCTCAAAATGCTGGAAGACCTGTACAGGAGCAGTGTGGACATCAGTCACAGCAGAGGGGCTAGCAGCAATGCTTTTCCTAACAGACAGAACTTTCTCAATGAAAAAAGCAGCAAATTCATCAGCAGTAGCAGAAGTATTTGATAGACCGACATCGGGGTTAATGACAGAGTTAATGGTACTGAATAGGACTCTGGGATTATGTGAGCTGTTTGCTACAACGGATGACAGATACTTAGCTTTAGCGTCTTTCATGGCTTTCTGATAAGTGGTCACACTTTCTCTCAGCAAACCCAGGGAAACATGCAACTTATCTTTCTTCCAGCGACGTTCAGCTTGTCTGCATTTCCGTCTTAACAGATGGATATGATCGTTAATCCAGGGATCCTTTTTGGTGGAGGATGGAACAGAGCGAAGGGGAGCAATACAATCCAGGATATCGGAGCAGGTAGAGTTGAAGGTTGAGAGCAGGACGTCAGGGCAGAGGGGGGGCGAGTCATTGGCAGCAAGCAGCTGCGAGGTGTTGAAGGCGGCAGCAAAGTCGGTAGCCGTAGCTGGAGTAAAAGCTCGCCGCTTGCGGGCTGGGAGAGCAGGCTTAATGGAGGAAGGAGGGGCCACCACATCAAAGATGACAGGAAAGTGATCCGATAAGGTGGCAGCAGAAATGTCCCTGATGGAGACCGTGAGACCGTAAGAGAGGACTAGGTCAAGGATATGTCCACGCTCGTGAGTGGGAGAGGTGACCAGCTGGGTGAGGCCAAAGGAGTCGATGAGGCTCTTAAACTCGTTTGCCAGATGGTTTGTAGGACAGCAGACATGTACGTTGAAGTCGCCACAGATCAGAAACTTGTCAAACCTGGGGGTGAACTCAGACAGAAATTCAGAGAATTCCTGAAGAAAGTCCTTGCTGGTCCTCGGAGGACGGTACACCGTAGCGCACAGTACAGGGCAGGAGAGATCGATCACCATCAGCTGGACTTCAAAACTGGAGTAGGTATCCACAGGTAACAGCCTACAAGTGAAACCATCCTTGAAAACAGCAGCAACACCACCACCGCGACCAGCCGCGCGAGGGGAGTTGAGAACCGCACAGCGGGGGGGGAGGAGTTCCGCGAAGGCGCTGTCATCGCCGGGCTTCAGCCAGGTCTCCGTGAGGAGGAGGAAATCCAGGTTCCGTGATGAAAAAAAGTCGTTGAGGATGAAGGTCTTGTTTGACAGAGATCTGATGTTGATCAGAGCCATCTGGATGAGTGAGGAGTCAGCGGAGCCGGAGGAGGAAGCGCGGTTCAGCGGCCGGAGGTTTCCCGGGACACAGCCCCGCCGGGAAGCCCGCGCCGGTCGGCGGGGAAAGGTAAACACGCCGGAGTCTGGAAGAATCGGCCGGAGACACCGGGGTCTCGGTTCGTCAGGAGGACGACAGGAGGGAAGACTGGTAGATCCGTGGAGTAATTTCCATTTGACGATGGCTCCTCCACGTTTCCCACGTCTTCGGCGGCGGCCGGATCTGCGAGCGCGCCAGCAAGGGAAACGCCGCAGGTAGGGCGGTATCGCGGCCAGGAGAGGCGGCGGTACCTTAGACTGGTCATCAGAGCTCCAGATCGGCGTTTTCAGCATCGAATCGCGGATAAGGAGAAGATCCATACGATCGTACACCAGTAACGACATCACGCCCCGAGTAACGAGGGACAGGAACAGAAAAACCAACAAGAGAACGGAGAGCGACGGACGGCTGGCCGAGACCACGGGCGCCATGTTTTTTGTAAAGCGTTATGTAAAGGTTTTGTAAAGGTTATGTAAAGCGTTCTTGGGTGCCATGAAAGGCGCTATGAAATAAAATGTATTGTTTTCATTATTTAAAACAAATAAAACGAGCCAACCCACGTCTTTTTCAGTTGCCTTGAACAGACTGTGTGCTGCATAATGTGCTGCAATTCAGTGGATTCTAATTTCGGATGTGACGTCAATTGATGCTGCATCCGCGTCCTGACAGTTTTGATACAGGAAGGAGACGGTCGTGGTGAATTCAAACACTGCAGGGGGGATTTATGGATTCTTCTGCCGTCAGCAAACGATCCAGATCAACTGAAAGACACTAAAAAGTGGCACTACGAAAAAAAAAGACTTGGCTGGTGGCTGCAGTTACCCGGTGCGCTATTCACGGCACGCATGAGTCTCAATTCAAAATCCTGCCTCAAGTCCCTGTAAACGTGTTTCCTTTAAAGACCCTATCATATGAAAACATGGAATAGACACAATATGCAGGGACATCTGCAGCAGCCTAAAGCAGCCTTTTATACAGGGGCCCGGTTTTTCCTGTACACACTGGGACCCATTCACATATCAACACTAGCTGTGTTCAAAATTATCCACTCACTCCCTGTTCCCTACATAGTGATGTAGTCCACTAAATCATGTACACTATAAAGGGAACGATGTTATATGGGGTGACGTCAGCAGATGCGCGTGCAGTAGCGGTAGCTAACAGTTATGAACATCAGACAGCTTTCCTGCTATGAAGAAATACAGTATTGTTAAAAGCTCCTCAACAATGCCACTAAAGCATTTATATACAAAAGAATGGTCGCGCTTCTCTCCCAGTTCCCGCTGCTGCGCCATTTTTCTTCTTCCGTGATCAGAAAACATGGCAGCATTGCATTGTGGTATACGGTAGTAAAATGTAGGGTACATTGCTTGTATGCTTACATTCACAGTGCATTGTGGGCATTTTGTAGTGGACAATGTAGAGGATGAAAAGCAGTTAAGAGAGTTCGAACAACACTACAAAATGGCTTGCTCACTATATAGTGCACTACATCCGTGATAGGGAGCAATTTCGAACACAGCTACTGTGATGGTTTAAAAGATCTCAGTCTCGGTTTATTTTTATTCAATAACTAAACCACATGCGCTTGTATTTAACAGACTAAACCTTGTAAAATGGGAAATGACAAACAGAATCCTGCACGGGTCCAGTTTTACCAACCCACATTACCCCGTTAGGATGACTAGCATAACCGACTCGTCACTCGCGGATATCTTCCATTCAAATCAGAACCCGACCAAAATGATGATGTTTAACCTGCAACCCGACCTGTTGGCACATCAAGTAAGACCCTTCTTTATAAAATGCACATGAAAAAAAATTGTATCTAGTACTACATTGACGCTTCAGTTACATAAAAGCTACCAGGTTGAAAACCTGCAGTGTTCTGTAGGCAGCCCTGATAACCTACAGTGACAGATGATCAACAAAAACTTCAGCAGCATCGCTGCTGGTCTTCATTTACATGGAGGTCCTTCATGGGATATAACACAAGCAGGATTGTCATGCACCAATTGAACTTGCTTGTTAAAGGCCCTGTACCTGGTTTTATATTAATCTCTTTCAGAGAAATGCTTTCTACACGGTATAATGTGTGTTAAAAGAGGTAATTTCATAAAAATAAATCCCTCATTGATTGCGTATATGCATGAATCCAGGTCTTTTAAGTTTAGGTCTCTAAGGATGGCGTGACGCTCTCTTCATGCCAATGCGGTTTGTTCTACATAAGTTTCAGTTTCCAATCAGCCACTCACAGCGTTTTCTAACGAGAAGCGCCCTCCTCTCTCGCGTGCACGGCAGCACTTGTAAACAGAACCGCATGGCGTCTACCGAAGGGAAAGTCGTGTTACCGCAGCAAAACAGCCTGTAAGAATCAAAACTGAGGAGGAGAGAGGCTTGAAACGCAGGAGAGACCAGAGAAGGAATAAAGTTCGTGTTCTCGGTGGATTGTACTGAAGGTAGAGAGCAGCTGGACGCCTCGGACTGAATGTGGACTGGAAGTCCGCCTGGACAGCTATTTTTTTCGATAACTTTCTTCTTAATAACATGTTTTTTGTCCTCTGGTGCTGGCGCTTCCTCTGCTGGTCTACGTATATAATACATTTTGATATTTACACGGTAACGCGACGAAGCTTTACATCAGTGCTTCTCGAAGTGGCTGGTTAGAAACTTTATCAGGCTGTCATGTTGTAATGTCGCCTATAACATCATAACTTATAATGTGCATCTGTGTACATAACTGTAGTTACGGTAAACTACCGGTTATGATAGAAAATGTCATTTAGCTGATCCGCAGCCATTTACTGCAACCAGAACAGTAAATTCACTGGAAGATGCAAGTTTTCTCTGGAGAGTTTCTTTGTGCACGAGTATGAAATGTGCATGTTATTTCGTGCATGTTGAGTGGCAGGAGAGAAAAACGAGAGTAGGAGTGTTTCTCACTGGGAGAAATTGTTAGGGGCGGGGCTTACAGTTCAAACTACACTGTTCACCTCGCTCACAGTTCGCAAATGTGCAAAATCAGGTACAGCGCCTTTAATGTAAATCCACTGTAGACGGCTTGATTTCTCGAGATTTGTGCCAACAGCTCATAGCGGATCCGCTTACACACAAGCCGGCAGGATCACTTATGACATATGTGATTGTTGAAGGGGTGTCCTAATTTGAAGGGGTTGACTTTCAGCCCTACAGTATCCCTCATAGCTTTGTTTTAAGTGGCAAAAGCCAAGGTGAAGGGCTAAGGGGTAGGGGTAAAAAAAAGAGTATTGAGATTGGGCCTTAAGCCCCCCCCCCCCCCCCCCCCCCCCCCCCCCCCCCCCCCCCCCCCCCCCCCCCCCCCCCCCCCCCCCCCCCCCCCCTCTTTCATTTTAATTTTGTTATAGTTAGAAACTTTATAAGCATTATGATAAACGAAAAAAGGGGATTCACCCCAAGACCTCAATCAGCTTCATAGCATTATGGTTTTATCAGTCAATTTTTAGCCATGGAGATATCAAAGTTTACAATATTCTGACCCTTCAGACTTCATCGTAGTCATCAGCTGCTATCAGCTGAAATTAAAATAAGTGATGCCCACAAAACAGCATACTATATGGAAGATAACATGATTTCCCACAGCCATTTCCTCAGTTTATGATATAATAAAGTAATAAATGACAGAGTGGTGGAGGTCAAGTTGAGGCCTTGAAGACTAAGAATACAATCTGAGAGAACTGCTTGTTGTACAGCACAAAAGCAAAAGGTGTAGTTGATGGGAAGGCAGGTGAGGATATTACTTGTCTCAACTACTTCTCTATTTAACAAGAACTGCCCTAAAACTATTATAACTAACTAACTTACTAATTTCCAGGGGGCTTTGCATTTAGCTGACACCTTAGATTTCTCATTGGATCAGAAATTATCAGTTTGCTTTCCCATTCCACTTTAATGCAACACAGTAACTGCTGCAGTCTCAGTTCTTCAGAACAAAAAACCCAACAGAACAAAGAAACTTTTAGTTGTTGTGCTTTGTTATCTATGATAAAATTGTGGTATTGATACTAAATGATTTCCATCTGAACAATCAGCAGTTCTGCTTACAACTAGTTTTCAATTCAAAAGTACAAAACAGATTTTGGTCATATCATTTAAATAAAACCTGTTGGGATGTACTTCTTCCATATCTGGCAGGAGACAAAAACTCTCTACAAAAAAACACCTTTAAAGAGGCATTGCTACATTATATCACAAGTTTTAGTTGACGTTATACCACCAACAAAACATGTTGACTGTTAAAGTTCAAACTGAACTGGTTGCAACTATCAAAATTAGGTTTCGAGGGGGAAATAGTGCAGAATTTTCAGTAAAAATGAAAACTCTTCTCTCATAGTGGAGGTGTTACAGCAATTAGGACATGAAAAACCTGATGTAGGGATGAAATAATTCTGTTATACAGCATATTTCTCGAAGCAAACCTAACACATGAACAAAGGAAGTCAACAATAAACAAAAAACAGCTTCTCTAACAGACTTATTTTCATAGACTTACTGTACTTGAAAATCCATGAGGGTTGGCCAAGGTCTAACCAAGCTGAGGTTTTACTGTGGAGCTCAGCATTAACATAATAATTGGTTGGCATATTTAAACAAAAACTAGTGTGTAAAAGAGTTCCTCCGAAAGTCCCTGAATCCTTCATTGTGCAAAAAACCATGGATACATCATAGGACATACAAAATGCCCCTCATGCTATTCCATGAAATCAAAGAACTGCATGGCGTTCTCCCCACAAATCATCAAAGATCAGTCTATGTCCCTGATGCATGTATGTCCCTTCACTGAGATTTACTTTTGACATAAAAATGACAAGAAACATTCAGTACTGAGCATTTACTCTGTAGGGCTGTTGTTATTTTGCGATAACTGGCAGTGAGTCTTCTACAGCGCTGTGGAGGAATTTTGTTCCACTCATCTTTGCAGAATTGTTCACAAATTCAGTCACGTTAGAGGGTTTTCCAGCATGAACCGCCTTTTTAAGGTCGTGCCACAGCATCTCAATTGGATCCAGGTCAGGACTTTGACTAGGCCACTCCAAAGTCTTCATTTTGTTGTTCTTAAGCCTTTCAGAGGTGGACTTGCTGGTGTGTTCTGGATCATTGTCCTGCTGCAGAACCCAAGTGCGCTTCAGCTTGAGGTCACCAACAGATGGCCGGACATTCTCCTTCAGGATTTTTTGGTAGACAGCAGAATTCATGGTTCCATTTACCACAGCAAGTCTTCTAGGTCCTGAAGCAGCAAAACAACCCCAGACCATCACACTACCACCACCATATTTTACTGTTGCTTTGGTATTCCTTTCCTGAAATGCCATGTTACTCTTATGCCAGATGTAATTGGACCTACATCTTCCAAAAAGTTCAACTTTTGTCCTGGGTGTGGCTAGAGAAATTAACCTTAGCTTTCCAAAGATGTGATAAACCACAGTTAATTTATGTTTTAACAGGGGGTGAGGGGGCAATCATTTTTTCCACACAGGGTCATGTAGGTTTGGATTTTTCCCCCTTACTAATAAAGATCTTCATTTAAAAAACTGTATTTGGTGTTTACTTGTGTTACCTTTGTTTAATATTCAAATTTGTTTGATGATCTGAAACATAAGTGTGACGAACATGCAAAAAAATAAATCAGGAAGGGTACAAACACTTTTTCACACAACTGTACATAATTTACAGGTTATCACTACATTTCTATCTAATTTCCTGTGAGCTATCACATTATCCATCACATTTGCTGGCAAAATTATTATTACGGACAGACATAGAAGAATAATAAATAGAGCGACTATCCTGCAACAACTGTGTGGAGACTTAAATACCACGAAATGTCTCCTCAGGCCACCATCATGAGCTTCTCCAACTGTCTCCCCTCTCATTATACGACCCCTGTCTCTGTCTTCACCCTCCTCCCTCTCCCTGTCTCCTCCCAGTATTGTCAACATCCTCCTTTGCTGCATATGGGCTATTAGGGCCTCATAACTGTCAGGAAAACTGTGGCTTGCCTGGAGCAATATACATTACTGTACCCCTTGTGGTGAATCTTACTCAGTTCCAGCTGTTCTGAAGAGACAATGTGTGCAAAAAAAATTGAGGCAGAGCCACTGAGATGGTGCAGGAATAAAAACGCTGCAGTACTGTTGAGATTCTGCATTAGTGGTAAATTTCTTCATTGTAAACTTAAAAGAAGAATTCAAACTTGTGATAGTTTCTTTTTAAAAAAAGAGAAATTAATGAATACATAAAGGTATGGGAGCTATATAGTTATTTCACCTCTAAAGTCTATATTTGAATAACGAGAGCACCTCAGTTAGCTGACAAGAAAACTTATATCCAAAAATATGGATATGAAGATGGTTTTTCTTCAACATTTTTTAATATTTGAAAATCAAGTTTTTACAAAATGGGAAAAGTAGTCATTCAAAGCTATTTAAATTAAGAAGTTTAAATTGCTTTAAACTTTAACCAGGCTTCAAATTCAGGTTCTAGTATCAGACCTGCAAACTCAAAATTGCAGACATTTGTTTCAGGCAAAGAAACACATTTTTAGCACGTTATTTGCAGTGGGGGGTTTTCTGATACTGTTCTTTGTTTTATATATATTGTAAATAAAAATGTTTTTAAAAGAAATATACAGTGTACAATGTACACAGACATTTGTTTTAAAGCATCTAAAACAAAAGTATTACTTCCTCAGACTTCTTGAAACCTGTACATCGTCCAGTTGGTGATGGACATGTTTTTCTTATGACAGGTTTAATTCCTGGAGGCATGTTGAGGGGGAATGACTGAACACATGTTTACTCTGGAAAGCAACTGCGGTAAACTATGGATCACATTATATCTGACAGATTATTTTCTTTTAATCAAACATGCCACATTTTCAATCCTGACATAACCTGAAATCTGGTTGGTGTAGGAGTAGGATCACTGTGTGACCCCCCCCCCCCCCCCTTTGTTTGCTCTCACTGGAAAAAAAAAAAAGGGTTGTATTATTTACTTAGAAAACCCTAGGTAAGATTTTCCACATTGAAAAAACGTATCGTACGGTCTTCTTTTGTTTATCCAGGGTCGGGTCGCTGGGGCAGATGCTTGAGCCGGGGAGCCCAGACTTCCCTCTCCCCGGCCACATCCATCAGCTCATCTGGGTGTCCCGGCTTTCCCAGACCAGCCGAGAGACGTAGTCCCTACAGCGTGTCTTGGGTCTCCCCCGGGGTGTCGTCCCGGTGGGACGTGCCTGGAGCAACTCACCAGGGAGGCGTCCAGGAGGTATTCTGACCAGATGCCCGAGCCACCTTACCTGGCTCCTCTGGATGTGGGGGGAGCATGATTGACAGGGAAACTGACAAGTTGCATAACAGTTTGACTTCTTTCCCCAGAAATGATAGGCCCCTGAACTCCGCTGGCCCCTGGGCTTCAGCCCAGGTAAGCCCGTGCGTAAAGGTGGTTTTGGTCACTGCCACACGAGAATAGAGGCCCAAAGGTGTGGATTGAGATGGATTTCACTTGCAAAAGTCTAGCATTTATTTTCAGGGGGAAAACTTCAGATTCTGCCGTTAATGCTAGAAAGGAGGAGGTGGTGGTTTGATATTGGTGAGACAGACTGATTTGAGCATGTTAAGTAGATTTCAAGTGGCCAAACTAGATAGAGAAAAAAATAAACTAAATAAATCTGGGGAATGATGAAAGTACCTTATGTCATATCAATAAGGGATAAGACTGTTATCAGTAATTTCCAACAGTTTGATCAAGATGGCCTCAGTGGTCCCACTGATGTTGCAAATGGCTTTGCAGTAAGAATAGGAAGTAGCTTGGAAATGCAAAGGAGAGATTCTTATAAGTAATGGGCTATATGCCCGGCTCCACTACTTCCTGAACTTCAGACAGCACCTTTGCTTCCTGTCTTTCATTACTGGTTGAACTAATTACTCCAGGTGTGTCTGGCCAGTTACTGAGGTCAGACACACCTGGGTTAATCAGTTCGTCCAGTCACAACAGACAGGAAGCAAAGGTGCTGTCTGAAATTCAGGAAGTAGTGGAGCCGTGCATATAGCCCATTAACAGGTCCAAAGATACCTGATCAAAACCTGGCAAGGATGGGACTGAAACCCACATGTGCAAAGCTCAATGATTAGCTGTCTTAACTATTCATCAGCCAACTTATTTTTCTGCTCCTGTTTTGTACTCTGAAACAGCACCGTGCAAAACAGGTCATATTCCAACGACAATCCAGAGGCCTGGCAGCAAGACTAAAGGTATTTATATTTATTTTAAGAGGGATAATCCCTTGAGATGCATAAACTCATTTTCAAGGGGGTTCCTCCTAAATTGTTGGTTGAGGTTGGTAAATGCCAGCTGTGGCTGCTTCTGTGCATAGTTCCAAGTTTGTTGTGGAAGTGCAACATATGGATACTTCTGGTTGCCCAGTATCAACAAACAGTCCTCAAAGTTATTCAAACAGCTGTTAGTGAAATAAGTTGAATTTGACAAAAGTAACAAGTAAATGTATAAAAAATCATAACATTGCTTTTGAATTGTGGTTCAATGGAAATATTTAAAGAATAAAAATAAAACAAGCAAATAAATAAGATGGGATGCCTGAACTAATATTTTGTTGATCAACGCTTTGAGGCAATCATTACAATCAGTATTTTCTTTAACTTTCAATCAGATTTCTGCACCTCTCGGCAGGTATGGGTCCACTGTTCATGAGCAACGCTGGTCCTCAGAGCCCACTGCCCGGCATGTCTTCATGTGTTCCTACTCCAACAAACCTGATTCAGATTCCTGAACCTCCTCATCAAGTTGTCTGCATGCCTGTTAATGAGCCAGTCATTTGATTCAGGTGTGAAAAATTAGAGTTAGGGCATGTACTGCTCTAATATGTCTGGGAGAATTCGGTTTGCTTTTTTAATTATTCTTTTCAAACACAATTCAAAAGCAATACCTTATTTCACTGAATGATAATTGAGCTAATTTTTATTGATCATTATTTTAATAAGTTTCTTGTTTTTTAAGTGACTTTTGTGAATTTAGCCTCTTGTTTAACGGGAGGATTTTCATAAATTTGAGGACGACTTTTGAATACTGTTAGCTGTTCATCTGTCTTTACACTGCTCAGATCACCACTGAGCATGAAGTGGGGGGTTAATGCAGGCTATAGAGAGATGTTGGCTTTATTTGGCCACTCCCTGGGCAGGTGGTAGCTTTCAGACTGGTTCCCAGCTGCTGTCAGTCACTCACTTACTTGGCCCTGTGCAGGTGAATAGTAGCTAATGATTAGCACCTTGGAGCATGTGGGGGACTGCCAGAATCTACCTGGACAGGGCCAAGTGCCTGAGTAGCCGATGGTATCCAGGAATCAGACTGCACACCACAGGCTATTGTCAGTCACTTGCTCACTCTGCCCTGTCCAGGTGGATTTTGACCCGCATCGTCTGACTGAACACGACACACCCTGGCGGCTAACTGTCACTGGCTGTTGGTTCTGCCTGGCAAGCGGCCCCCCGGCCACTGCTGTCCCCTGACTGGCATCCTCTCTGAGCTTTTGCTACTTCTGATTTCATGCTAAATATCATTACAGTCTCATTCTGCAACAGTCAAGAATCCTTCCTTCCGCTGCAAACATTTCTCACATGCATAGCTTATTGCAGAGGTGGACATCCTTGGTCCAGAAAGTAAAAATCCTGTCTGGCAAATGTTCCAACCAATCACAAAACCAGCCACGTGAATTTGGAACAGCTCGTCTGCCAGGTAGATTAGCCTGTTAGTGAAAACACCTGATCTAAATGATAGGTTTTAGATTGCCCACTCCTGCTTTTTATTTATTTTTGCTTTAGATGGTGATACATTTTTAACACCACCAAGTTTTATAACTTTACACCAATACTACCAAGTACTGGAAAGAAAAAGGCATTTGACCGCTAAAACCCCAGTGTGTGAGAATTACTCCCATTGAATGCAGACCGCCGAGCAGTGCTATCTGGCGCCTTACCGTTTAAAGCAACCCTTACTGATGTTGCGTTGTTACACTATTTTTTTTATAGGGTTAAATGCTATGAATGAGGTAATGGAACTGTGAAATAAAAGACAGACCCACCATTAATCAAAATAAAATATTATTTAAATCTCCAAAAGTCCAACCAATCCTTGCAGTGTGACCCCTGCCTAGGATTGGCCAGGGGATCTGCCTGTCAGATCTTTGCTTCTCCATTAGGAGGCGGAGGGAATTGGGGGGTGGGTCTTTGGAGTGATGTGGGACTGTTAATATTCAAATAATGTTTCTGCGCTCCCTGAAATGCAAGAGCGGTAAAGGTTGCTTTAAGAGCATTATTTACGACTACCGAAGCTGTGGGGAGTCACAAATGGGTCTACATCCTACAAAAGTTCAAACTCCCCGTCAGGTGATGAGGTACAGAACGATGATGCCGTTGTGGTATTGAGACCAAAGTAATACCACTTTTTCATCATGATTTAACTTGAGGGAGGACGTCAACCCCCACCCGCCTGGATGAATCAACTGAAACAGGGGTGCAATTACTTTCTAAGGGGTATGCAGATGCACAGAGTCAGACAGAGTCACACGGCAGCTCCAGCATCATCACCAGCGCACTGCTTCATAACTTCGCTGGCATCCAGCTGGACACATCAAACAGCTTAATGTCAGAAAAAACTGCAGCCTACCTCGACACGAGGCATCTTGACTCTCTAAAAGCAGTTTCTTCGTGTTTATAAGTTGTTGACGTGACATCTGCCATTATTCGCAGCTACGTGAGATGCGCCCCCGGAAACTCGTCCCCTCCCTCCCCCACAAGGCCCGGTAGTTCAGACCCGCTCAGTGAGCAATGAGATAAGCTGCAGTATCTGGGGCTGTTTCAGTATTATTTTCTTTTTAAGAAAAAGTTTGAGTAAAGGGAGCCAGTCACGCTCTGAAATAAAGCAATTAATTGTTTTTTTCTTTTCTTCTCTTTCTTTCTTCCTTTCGTTCCGTTTGTGACTGCATGCTCACAGCGGCGCCCCTTCAGAGTGCCGTCTCTATGGCCTATGTCAAGGAGCTGCTGAGCTTCCTTTTCTGTTCTGAAGCTCCGGATGACAGCGCGTGCACTCCCTGAAGCACGTACCGTGCCCGCTGGAGCGCCTCGCGTATGGAGGGTGTGAGAAGATGAGGGGGGGGGGGGTGCTAATCAGTAACGTGCCTCAGTTATTGATGATCATATCATTTACACATGCACAAAAGCTGATATACAGTTCCAGTGAAAGGAACTCTGAATGCTTCAGCATACCAAGACATTCTGGACAATTCCATGCTGCCAACTTTGTGGGAACAGTTTGGAGCTGCAACATGACTGTGCACCAGTGCACAAAGCAGGTCCATAAAGACCTGGATGCAGAGTCTGGTGTGGAGGAACTGGACTGGCCTGCACAGAGTCCTGACCTCAACCCCATAGAACACCTTTGGGATGAATCAGAGCGGAGACTGAGAGCCAGGCCTTCTGGTCCAACATCAGACCTCACAAATGTGCTTCTGGAAGAATGGTCAAAAATTCCCATAAACACTCCTAAACCTTGTGGACAGCCTTCCCAGCAGAGGTGAAGCTGTTCTAGCTGCAAAGGTGGACCAACGTCCCTGTGGATTAGGAATGGGATCTCACATAAACTCATACATGAGTCAAGGTAGGTGACCAAATACTTTTGGAAATATAGTGTTTATAGGTAAAATGTTGCTGAATCACTTGGGTCACTTAGATTCTAAAGTTAAGCTTCATCATTGGGAGGGAAAACCTATTTTTTCAGGAGTAATGGAAAGCTACTGTTAGTCACCTGTCTAGCAGAAAGGCTGCAACCTTCATGTTAGTTTTAAATCACTCTCCCATTAGGGATGGGCGATACCAACATTTACCGATATCGATACCGATCCCAATACTTTTTGTCCTTCATCCCTATGTCCCATATGAGTTGTCTCCATCTGGTAAGCAATATACAGTACCGATGTGGACTCCCGTTTCTCCCAGTTCTTGTCTTTTTTCTTTTCTTGACTATTTTTTCCGCCGACCCCTGCAAGAGTCTACAGGTGGATACCGGGGTGGAAGAGGGGTTTCAAACAAAAGCAGGCAATATGCAGTGATCATGGCAGCAGTAGCAGTTAGCATAAAGCAAGCAGCATGGGAGGAAGCGAGCAGCTTACATAAACCGCCCAGATTAGTGTTTAATATGTAGCATGAGCGTATGAGGCAGAGCACATGGGAAGCAGCTCAGCTCGTCTGCCTGAACTAGCTCACCTGCGTCATTTAATCTTTGACAGTTGGAAGATGTAATTTGTCTTTGAATACACCATCAATACAGCACTTCAGTGGAATATTAGTCATGCGAGTAGGAGTTTTAAATGCTTGTTTAGCAGCAGAGAGAGATGAAGTACAAGGCTTAAGGAGCCAATATGTGATGGAGGAATCCTAACATGATTTCTCATGATTAACCTGAAAACATCTGTGTTCTGGTCTGTTTAACAACTTGGGCCAAGTAGTTTGCAGAAACAGCACAAAGGAACTGCTAGCTTAAATGAATGAAAGAAAAAGGAGTTACTGTTCTGTCTGTCAGTGTAATTTTGACCAAAGCGTGTAGGACAACTCATTAACATCTCAGTAAACTGTGTCAGCTTGTGGGGAAATGGTATTTCAATTCTCCAATTTGTTAAGCTTTGATTGATCATTGTGTTGTTGTTTTTTAACTGGAGTGTGTTTGATTGTTTTGCTTCCTTTGTTTTTGTGCTCCTGTAATTGTTGTTTGGATTATGACATGTTAATTTTCAGATTTGAATAAGACTGACACAAACTGTCTTTCCAAAGAACAAAAATAAAAGAAGAAAAAGAATAGCAGTGATTGTCATTCTACCTTAATTGTTTGAAACTGCTTGTGATTACCCAGTCAGCCCCAATGTCACAGTTTATCTTGTGTTGATGGGGGCTCGATGCTTCAAGCACTAATGAAATATTGGATTAGACCCTTAGAGGTTATTTGGCGTGACAAATTCTTTGAGTTTAATGGTTATCAGGTCTTTGAAATATGCCAAGAAACTAGTTTAGAAAATTTAAAAATGTTTGATTTTGGGCAATTATCATATTTGACTCCATTTTTTAAAGTGTAAGACTGTGTCCTCATAAATATTGCCGTTTGGCAAATTTTTTTTTCCCTGCTACATTGCGCCAGTCAGAAAGCTGGCAAAAAGAAATTACTGGCAGATAAAAAAGGCAAACTGATGAAAGGCAGAATCTTTCACGTGGACTGAATCCCAGCTTGACTTTTGTTCCATCAGCCCTGCTATGACACTGGTCACACAGGTGGCTGTGCACAATCTGACACTGCTGGCCAAAAAGTCAGTTATCCTGTCCGCACACAGCATAGCTGGCTTATTCAAAACCTTCTCAGTGGAGGTTTTTTTCTCACTAAAATATTGTTTTCAGTGGCCCAATACTGTGTTAGCATGTGATTGAAAGGCACATGAAAAAATCTAGATTTATCAAAATACCCGTGTACATGTGGACAGAGTTTAAGACAAGTTATCATGCAACTTCATTGTGTTGTTGGCCAGTGAATTGCCTTGCAGGGATACATTAATTTGCATCCAAGTTGGCATTCTGTTGCCAGTGTGTATGGGTTGGATACCTGCTGTGCTGTCACAGAAAAAAAAAAAAAAGAATAAAGCTTAAAAAAAAATTGCTTTTTACCATTTCAATGCTATGGTTTAAATCCTAGTTTACTTATATTAATGTTTGGTTGGAGTGTGTAGCAAAATTAAAAGGCCAAGAACAGAAAAATTTGATATATTATTTAAAACAATGTTTTCTAATCAGTTTACTAAAAGAAAGTTTTTATTGTGTTAAAATGAAACATACAGTCATCCTCAAAATTATTTATACCCATAGAGTAAATTGACAATAGTAGTTAATTTAACAAGAAACTAATAACAAATAAAAATTTACAAAATTACATTTAAGTTAAAAAAAAATATTGCTTTTGAATTGTGGTTAGAAATAATAATTAAAAAAACAAACTGTCACAGACATCTTTCCCATGAACAGTGGACTAAAGTACCTGTCAACAGGTGCAGAAGTCTGTTCGAACATTAGAGAAAAACACCTGATTGTCTCAAAGTTTTGCTCAACAAAATTTTAGCTTCGGATCCCCATCATGCTTGTTTACACGTTTTATTTTTTGTGTTTGCTTTTAATATATATGTTGAACCACAATTCAAAATCAGTGTCATGATTTTCATAAAATTTTCATTCATTATTACTTTTTTCAATTTAAACTTATTTCACTTACAGCTGATTTTTTTTCCACCTGTTATCAGAGGGAATGAATAATCCTGACGATAACTATACATGTTTATGAAGTAGTCACCTGAAGTGCAGTCACTGCTACACCTGACACACTGATCCACTCACAGATGAAAACATTTTATATCTGGAAATATTTTGGCAACTTGACAGCTACTGTCCTTCACAATTATGAATTTTTTTGTCCATCTTTACCACTAAATGTCAGTAATTCTTACACATTATGCCTTTAGAGAAGCACAAAGTAACTTTTTTGACCTTGAAAATGTGTTTCAGACTCATTTTGATGGCATAGTCATGTTTATAATGTACCATGTCACCGTGACAGATGACTGTTTTCAACTCATACTGTGGCTGATTCATTACAGAAACACAAAAAGACATTATAGAAAGAAGAGAAAAAAGGAGAGAGAGAAAGGGGCAGAGCAAGAGGTAAGACATGAGTTCAGTTCAGAATAACTTTTACTGACTGGAGAGAGCGAAGAGTACAGGTGGGATGGATGCAGAGTTAAAGCCCATTCATACCGGACGGTAAATACAGATACGGACGCTTTCATCCGTATCCGGAGGTCGTTTCGTTCTTCAGTATGTCCGTTGCAAGAGAGCTTACCAGTCCAGAGTAAGAGTTTTCAGAGTTTATCCATTTGTGAAAAATGACGAAGAAGAGTAGGAAGAGGGCATATAAAAATGTCAAAAGTCTACATTACTTTGACCACTTTTATGTGGCCTCAGAGACCAACCATAATTATCATAAAAGAGAATTTAGAGCAAACTGGAGCCTGTCGCTAGGGACACAATGCATGCGGAACCACGACAAAGCACAGTGCGTCCATTTTCCCGTTGACACCGCCACTCTTTCCACATCGGACGTCCACAGTCGGCAGGCCGTCCTGCTTCTCTGCTGTACTTCTGCAGCTGATAATTCCACAATGTGTACATCTCCTGTTCTGCTTTCATACTATTAACTGTACAAGGAGAAAGACGACATTTCTGTGTGCGAATCCTCCCGCTTGCATTTTCAATAAAGATGAAGACATGATTGATGTATAATTAGATCTATTAACATGAGATTGGGTTTGAAAACTTATCTGGGTGTTTTACTTTTAAATGGTTTCATTTTGTTAGATTTGTCTCGTGTTCCTGCTTAACTTCCTGCCTGGCTTGACAAATTTGGCCACAGCTCGCGTAGAAAATGGGGGCTGCAAGATGGTGTGGTGATATTATCACCTGATAGCTCGGATAGGGTCCAGCAACCTCTGCGACCCTAAACTGGATAAGCGGTACAGAAAATGAATGAATGAAAACGACTGTCATTAAATCTATTTTTTTTTAAACTCTGGTTTTAAAAGTTATCTGGGTGTTTTACTTTGAAAATGGTTTTGTTTTGATAGATTTGTCTTGTGTTCCTGCTTGAGAAATTTGGCTGCAGCATCGCGCAGAAAATAGAACAGAATCTGAAATGATCACATGTCAAATCGATGGCGCACCACGACGCACCTGTGGTCGACACCGCCTGTTAACATCAGCGTCGAAATGAAACTGCTGCGCTTCAGCGCGCTTCCACATCCAGTGTGTCCCAAAAAGGTGTGTTTCCATAATAAAACTGAAACTGATATATACGTGTGTGTGCATATTATATATATAGACAAGCAGGCCGGTCAGGCCGCTAAGGCTCAGGCCACCGGGAACTGTTCCCCTCCTTCCATGGGCCTGGATACATGAACACATTGTCTGGGGGAGCAGGGTTTGAACTGCTAACCTTCTGGTTATGTTACAACGTGATGTATTTGCATTATCTTGCTGGCTACTAGAGAGACACCAAGATTTTGGGGGCCGATCACCAAAAGCAGTATCTGCCGATCCCGATATTGCCAATCACTGATCACAGCGTCAAATCCATAAATTCTCCAATATTGTTGTCTCATGTACATAACATTGAAATTATGTTATTACAGTAAGTATAACAATTGGGAGATGGGAAATTATCATGAATTGACCTGTTTTATTGCAGACTGAGGCAATCTGTAATATTTCACCCTCTAGTAGAGACTCTCTTGGAGACAACTGGGACTCAGTTTACATACAGTAGAGTAAGTGGAGCTTATTAGCCTAAACTTTCTTTTGGCAATAATTATGTGTACAACACACATGTGCAGTGCACCAACACAGAACAGTAAACATTTCACTCTCAGAGTTTATACAAGTTGTAAACTATAAACCTTGTTTTCTGTGGAAAAGGAATTAAATCTTAAAATAAAAAATGGATTATGTGTACAACACGTGCACTATAATAAACATTTCACTCTCGCTGGAGGCGCGTCACGTGTGTCAAGAGCAGAGTGTGGTGGTGGAGTCTATTGTTTCCTTTGCTTGTGTCTGCATGACAGTGGATAAAACTGAGCAGCAGCTCGGCTTTATTTGCTCCACGAGGCCAGAGGATGACGTTGTCGGGCGTCTCCGTGCCATGTGTGGATTCATCAGATTTTTCCAGAGGTGTTCTGAGTTTGGTGAGTTTCACCGTTTCCTCCAGGAGCTGCGCGCTGACGATGGCGCAGCTTTTGTTTGACCCAGCCCCGTTTAACTACCTGCTGTCCTGCATCGGGACAGCATTAAATCCCGTCGGGAAAGCAGATCATCAACCGGTCATTTGGAAACCCGGCCCGGACACAGATCAGTTTATCCTCCACTGTCTCCGTGAAGAGATTCACTGGAGTCTCCTCTGTATTTCCCGCGCCTGATGCGTTACGTGAGTTACGTGAGTAAAACGCAAAAACGCTGCAGTTATTAAACATCATCGGATCAGCTTGCTCTGATCTGTTTTAAGAACTCTGATCAAAGCTAGGGATGCACAATATAATCGGCCTCTTATCGGTATCGGCCTATATTGGCCTTAAAACGGAGTATCGGACATCTGCCAACCCACCGATATTTAACCGATATTAAACTGATCAGCCCGCTGTTTCTAAAGTAAAACAACAAAAAAAACCTTCTTCAAAAACTTTTTTCAGACTTTAAACTTCTAAAGACTAGGGGTGAGAAAAAATATCAATACACTGAAATATCGTAATATCTTCATATGCTGATATGACATTTTAAAATGCGGTATTGATCTATTTTACTAACGAAATCTTGTGATATTTCATCGTTCTTGCGAGAATTTAAAAAAATTGTGATGTTTTCATATGCTGATATATTGACATTTGAAAATGCGGTATCTATTTTACGGACGGAATCTCGCGAGAATTTACAAAATATAGTGAGATTTTTGTAACAGAACGATGAAATCTTGCGAGATTTTCTAAGTAAACTACCATGTTTTTAAATATCGATTTGATATTGGCATATGAAAATATCACAATATTTCAGTGTATTGATGTTTTTTCCCACCCCTATTTTTCAAAGTGTCGGAAACGGATAACAAAACTGCTATTTGCAATGACTGCTTATTGTTTTCAGCTTTAATATCGGCATCGATATCAGTTATCGGCTGCATCAGTTTTAATATATTGGCATATCGGATATCGGCCAAAATTCCGATATTGTGCATCCCTAATCAAAACCGATAGGGGCACTATCGGTCGATTGCGATTGGTTGCTGATATCGGTGCATCTCTACTGGCTGCTGTTGTTTTTATTGATAATGTCGAAGTTACCGCCTCATTATCTCATTATCACAAGTAGACAGCACATATTTACCGTAGCCATAGTCTGCCTCCTCCGCTACAACAGTTACCGACCACTACTGCTTTTAGACCGATACAGACTCAAATATTAAAAATGTATCACTATCAAAGAAGAATTTAGTCTTTATTCAAGTATTTCATGAACGTTGTTTCACCCTGTGAGGGTGGAGTGCAACAGCCCCCTCTCTAAGGGGAAAGTGGGTTATATGTTGTGATGAAATCACTAACCCCTCTCTCTCTCTGAGGTCTTGCTTGACCTGGCTTCATGGAGTGCAGACATCAGGGCAGCCGGGTAACCCAGCCGCTGGTGATTGCCTAATAATCCCCCGACTGGGCCAAACCTTGGAGTCAGAGTAGAGAATGGGTGATTTGATTAATTTCTTCTGTTTTGATGTTTATTTTGCTTTTCTAGTATATATTTAATTTAGTTAGTCAAAATGTATGTAGTTTGTAAATGATTCTGGCGAAGTTGGGGTGTAAATATTGATTTATTTGTATATTTGTTAGGTAAGTGCTGTGCAATGGTGTGACAGGGTGACAGAAAGGCAATGGAGGTTTATGCTGTTTAAAAAATAAAAATAAAAAAAAATAAACTGTGAGGCCTGCTGTCATCTGCCCTGCCGCTGGGAAGCAGCTCTGCAAAAATCACTGATTTCTAGGTTTGAAAAAAAAGGGGAGCTCTGAAAAAACAACAGTGAGGATTTTATCATTAGTGTGTTATGCTTTATGGTTTGTTAGAAACTACTCTGTTTGTTTTACAAAAATAGATGAACAAACAGAAATCACCTTGTTTCTCAATAACAGTTCTGGAAAATGACTCATGCAGTGCGTAATTATTCTATAAAGAAAGCAATTAGTCCAAGGAAAGGTTTTGAGAGCTATATTACCTGTCAGCTGGCAGAAAGGGGCTATGGCTTGCTCTGCTCCAGATGGCTGAAATACTGAGGCAACTGTGTGTAACAAATGGCTGTTAAACTGTTCAATTCTTTGCATAAATTTAGTAGACCTCGAAAAAAGGTCCTGTAGCATTTCCACGGACTCCTCGTCATTAAAGTGTGTATGTCAGTGCCTAAATAACAACTTCAACCAGTTACATGTGTAAAAGCTATCAATAGTTTTGATTTACTGAAGACTACAAGATTGTTCATTTTTGACATTTACATGTGTAGCTGTTGGTGATTAGACTTTGAGAGAGATTTTTTTTTTAAGTGAACAAAATGAAAAGTGATTATGAAGATGTGAAAGCCCTTCAACAATTCTTTCAGAGAAATGCTTCTTCGTCTTTGCTACTTTTGGCTTCAAGGCATGTGGCCCTCTTTACTTGGAGAACGAAAGAGAACATATTTGATTCAGATCATTTAAATGACGACTTGAAAGCACAGAGGGAATCACTGTGCTAGTTTAATTGGAAAATCAAAGCTTTTTTATCTTGTGTCCTTTAAAGCTAACGATTGCAATAAAATGCCTTGATTGTGTGGAAAAATCTAAGTTTAACTCTGGTCTTAAAGCTGAGTGCTGCCTAAACAGAAAATAATTACATTCACCCTCATGACCTGGGGCCCTGTCACGAGCTGCTATCCTGTCCAAAATATACCTCATCTTGCTTATTAGCAACTGATCTAACAACTATACCTACACAGTAAAAACCATTGAGAAGCTTTACCATTAGAGTAGATTCAGTTTAACAGAGGCTGTACTGGAGCTGATGACTATAACAACCACCAATGTCTGGAAACAAGCATTAAAATTGGAACATATACTCCTTGGGGATTGCTTGTTTGATAAAACCCTGCTCGCCCTCTAAAAGTTCAAGATAATGGCCGTTTTTCATGATGGCCACTACTGAGTAAAACTGACCTGAAAGACTTGCCTTATTTGACTGTTCTTGGTGTCAATTCATGCATTTTTGCATTTTGAATAAGGGTAAAAACTGTGTATATCACTGGTACCATCAATCTGATATACCACTGGATGTACATTAGGCAGTAGGCTTACATGTCACTTATAGTCTTGCTACCTGGATGAGTTTACTGCAGTACATCACCTCTGAATCTCACACAGGCAGCTGCACAGTGCTGTGCAGGTCAGGCCGAAGCAGCAGCATTCGACTGCAGCAGTCCGACTTGCAACCACAAGCCTTGTAAAGAAAGATACTACATTAAACCTCTAACACGACTATGATAAATGCTATCTTGCATTTTAGTTGTGTGAAATGTAACATGAACCTTTAACTTAGAATATTAGGATTCCAGGGCTGATATATGGAAAAAGGAAGCCAGTGAGTAAGTTCCAAATTCAGATTCTTTGTAGTCACAAAGGTCTGATTTGACACAAAGATCATTCAAACAGAACAAAAAGACAAAGAGTATGTTCCAGTTTTGGTGCTCATTTACAGGAATGAACAAGTCCCCAGAAATGTGTAGTTATCTGCTCTACTACCCTGGTTTTTCTATCTGTTTTACTTAGTTCGATTTAAAGGGTAAGTTCAGGATTTTTGGCATAGGGCCTCATTTTCGAGTGAGCCAGGGTCCTACTTATCACTGGAGACAGTGATATCATCTTATTTCATCTCATATTCTTGTTACCGGTTGGTCCCCGATGCTAATGCTAGCAAAAGTCAATAAGAATCCACTGGCCTGTCATTAATAATGGTATCCACTCCACAGAACACCCGAGGCAAATCAGTTATAACACAAGACTATCTGTATCTGTTTACAAAATAATGTTACAAATAAAACTTACCTTGCATCACAAATTACACATTACATTTTGAGGAACTACTTTCTCACCAGCAGCAGAATTATACATTGCTTCCTGGTGGTAAGACAGGAGAGCGATGCGGTTCTAAACAAACAGAAGCGCCACAATCTTTCTACATTTTCAACAGCTTGTTAGTTTACAGAATTAACAGTAATCGACAACATGGTTTATAAGTGTTCATTTTTACAGTAGCCGCTACTGTAATCAAATTCCTTCGTACACTTAACGGCAGATGTGTAGCAGCCAAATACTGGAATTAAAAATGTGTTGCTGCCGAGACACTTTTACTATTAAAATGTAACACAATACAAGCTCAGTTTTATTTGTAACATTATTTTGTAAACACGGCATGTACACAGATAGTCTTGTGTTATAACTGATTTGCCTCGGGTGTTCTGTGGAGTGGATACTGTTATTAATGACAGGCTAGCAGATTCCTATCGACTTATGCTAGCATTAGCATCAGGGACCACTGGCAACAAGAATATGAGATGAAATCAGATGAAACTGGCTCCAGTGATAAGTAGGACCCTGGCTCACTCGAAAATGAGGCCCTATGTCAAAAATCCTGAACTTCCCCTTTAAGTTCAAGTTGTGGTTCTTTATCTGCCTAACTGCCTTGTGTCTGCTGTGGGTCCTATTGCAGTTAATGTTCCCGATTTTGTTTTGTCCTCATTCAGCTTTATTCTACTCTGCCATCATTTATTTATCTACTTGTTTCCACACTGGACACAAATTCCTTGATTACTTCTTGATTCACAGTAATCGAAGAGGTCTGAGGAGAAATGGGACAATTGCACCTTTTCTTGGCTGTTTTTAATATGTTAGCATGACAGAAAAATTTGGGCAAGTATGATTGTTTTTTGTTTGTGTTTTTTTTTATAGTAAAGACGTACAGGTGAATGGCTTAGACAGCGAGGTCTTACCCAGAGGAATACATATTTAGATAGCTGACCTCAGGGACATATCCTGGTGTTCATCAGGTGAGAAGGCAACAGGAGAGGAGTCAAGGGAATTTATACTTTATTCTAATAATCCAGCTGAAAGATCATGTTTTTTGTATCACCAGTAATTAGGCGGTTATTAACCTTTTATTTCTGAATATGCAATTAAATTCCACATCTTGTCGTTTCTAGTAATCACCTTGTTTTGTGTTTTAAACATCAAATCCTTCTTTCTTTTTTTTTTGAGTGCTGGCCAGGTGCAGTGTATTGCAACACTAGGTCTGGACAGTGTGTCTTTTTTAACTCACAAGATGGTTTATACCAGGGTTTGAATAACACAGGGGCTCTCATGAGAGCCTTATTTTGGGGTGTACATTGTGACTTTGTGGCACACATACAGTAAAGTCCATAGCAGTGTGGTCAAAAACTGGGTTACTGCCAAAAATATTCTGTTGCTACTGTGTGCAGCTGATACTATCAAAAACATTTCGTAAAGGGACAAAATGTTCTTTTTACAACTACAAAAAGTAGCAAATTAAGTGGTTGTCATTTGGACGGCTCACAGCACAAAACAAACAGCCGAGGCTGCTCTCTAGGAACTGAAAAAATTGAGCTGGAAACACACAATGCTGACATATTACAGTTTTTAATGCTTAGATGCAGCCGTCAACTCAAACTCCACATTTTCAAAACAGTTAACACACAGGCCTAAACAGTGGCCTCATGGTCAAAATAACACACTGTGTTGGCAAAAGGCCATGTCAAAACATTTTAAATATGCAACAAAAGCTCATTTTGCCTTCAAACAGCACAACTAGCAAACAAGGATATGAACTCTTTCAATCAATCATTACACAGTGGACAACGAAACCCAAAATGCAGCCCAAACATTGCTTTACATTGTTGCTCATTGCCAGAGACATTTGTTGTCCTTCTACATGGTGTCAAATTTGCCTTGTTGCAAAGAATTGCATCCAAAATCAGATATGCTTAATTTCTTAGGCCCTTCAGTGTCGTGGGGACATGGCCTGAGAAACGGCACTATGCAACTTTTTCCATTTGGTATGTGGCATGACGTTGCAGGGGCCTGTGCTACGAAGCCAGATTTTCTCTTATCGAGGTAACTTCAGGGTTAACCCTGGGTTTTCATCCTACGACGCTGGTTCACTTCTGATCGGGTTATATCTCCCTGGTAACTTGTGCTGAATGCCTAACCTGGTCTAGACCAGGTTAAATTCGGAAGAAGAGCACCATCCCCTGATCAATCAGTGCTATTGGAAAATGGCCTGCCCATTTTTAGAAGATCCTGTCGATGCTGATGTGCAGATCGTGAGAGGACCTCTCAGAAGAGATCGAATGTTCAGAGATGGTGCAACCCTTTTGATCTGCCAGATGACACTTTATATGAAAGATCTAGATTTTCCTCTACTGGACTCCGTTACATCTGTCAGCTGTTGGAGCCGTACATCACAAATGTTGCGCATCGCAGGCTGACACTGACCACACCACAGAAGCTCTGCATCGCACTGAGTCTTTTTTAATGTTAATAGACTAAATTAATTTAGATATAGACCAATGCCTCACCTTGAGTGAAAAAAATATTAGTGCCGTACTGATGTAGCTGAAAAGCTTAATTTTGTGTCTGAATGTGGGGGCTCCAGCCCCACAGTGGTAATGTTTATTTTTGCAGTATTTACATATCCTAATGTTCACAAACTTTTACTTTGCATTGCTGTTATGGCGTGCACACATACCAACAATGGAGAGTATTTGCTGTTAACATTTGTTTCTTTGTTTGACTTACCGTGGTGGGGGCGAGGCGCTTTCCTGAGTGAGCAAAGGCGTGGCAATGGGCTGAGGAGGCTTAAATCTGGGCGCCGGCTCGTCAGGCCCTACCATGTGCCGCTGGACTATTGGGGGGATTTTGGGTTTAGTTAGTTTGCATCTTTGCTTTAGTTATTGTTAACCTTTTTGTTTTCCCCCCGTGTGTGTCATTTGGTTTGGCCAAACCACTATATAAGTTACCCTCATGTGTCATTGCTTAGGTCAGTTTTCCTTAGTTAAGTTTGCTTTGTTTGTAAGATATATTTGCGTATTGTTATATTTAGTTGACCTCTTTTATAGGCCGGCTGATTTATTCTTTTGGAGTTTGTTCAGTTTTTGGGTTAATAAACCTGCATTTTTGAAGTTACTTTCTGTGTCTTTTTGCCTTACTGCTTGGTCCCTGACACTGAATTATGCTAATTTAAATTATGTTCAGTAAAACATCATTCATTCATTCATTTACAGGTAATTTTATGCACACCGTTGGCAATGCTGATTAAATCTTTGTATTGGTTCTTCCTTCTTCCCACGATGGTCTTGTGCCGCTGGGGTTGCATCTGAAATAATGTGGTTAAAAGGTCACATATGCAGAAAACATGAATTTATGGATTGCACATTCACCCATGCAGTCATGGTGAAGAGTTACTGTACAACACGTGCACGATGTGAGCCTGAAAATATCTATATGTGCAGTATGAGAAGAAAATACACTGAGGAAGCGCGTAGTGTGATGAAGTGTCATGAAGCCTCGGCAATTTTCTGACAGCATTCCTTTCTGCTGTTGCGGCGGCGACTGTGTTGCTTCTGGCCTGGATGATGTTCCTGAATTCTTCATGTTTCTTAGGTATCATCGTCTGCTCCTCCATGGTGAAATATGTCGCTCTCTGTTTCTCCATGTCTGCGATTGGTCAGACGCTTCAAATGCCGCCCCTTTTATGTGAGCATGTACTGATCAAGACTGGAAAACCCTGGGTTGAGATACAGAGTTGATAACCAGCTTCGTAGTACCGTTTATCAAGACTGCGGATGTCTGGTTAAGTCAACTCAGTTAACAGAGAGAAACCCCCGGTATGTTAATCCAGCTTTGTAGTATAGGCCGCCGGTGTTTTGAATGTACATCATGGCGGCTTCGGCAAAGTAACGCAAGAAAGCAATATCAGAGGAAGAGAGGAAAAGAAAGAGAATAAGAAACAGAACAAGAGATAAGACGCACCACAGAACTTTAAGCAGTTTTCTCTGTGATGCGCCATCTATCGATGGCTTAACTGGCATCCATCTTGCATCCTACCTGTACTGTGAGCTCACTCCAGCCAGTAAAAAGGTGTCTTGGCTCTTGTTTTATCTTTTGTTCTGAAACATCATGCCGCGTCCTGAATGGGAAAAGTTGCATAGTGAGTGTCTAAGCCTAGGGACACCGCGGGGCAGTGACGGCTTGAGAAATGCGCTTAATGAGTGTTGGTGTGCCATCAAAACGAGTCAGAATGCATATTTTTTGGGTCGGAAAGTTATGTTGCGGGCCTCCTACATTAAATGGGTGAAGATACTTGCATCAACTACTGCTAGCTTGCTAGTGCAGTATAGGGCGCCCCCCAGCACATGTCGCCCTATACTGCATATGTCAGCTTTATAGGGGATCACAAAATCCAGTTCTGTTGGGCCAGTGTCCGAAAGGTTTTCAAAGAGTCTCTGTGCCAACACACCTGCCTGAAATTAATGAGTAATTGTGCAGAAATCTCGTTAGATCCATTTAATGTTAGTCAGGTGTGCTGGAGCACAGAAATGTTGAAAACTCTCCAGACACTGGCCCAAGAGGGTCCAAATTTGGTGAACCTTGGCCAATAGAAAAAAACACACCAAAGTTTCAGTTAAGTGTTTGTAGGGGATATTTTCATTAATTTAAAGGTATAGTCCGAAGTTCCCCCCGTAAAAAATAAACGTTAGACTTGAGCAAGCAAAATCCATCTCAAACCCCGCCTTTGGGCCTCTACTCCCGTGCCGTGGTGCGTTTGAACGCAACTCTCTCTCCCCCTGCCTGTAATTGGATGTGTGGTATTGCTTTGGTGTGGTAGCAGACGTTCAGGGTGGACATTTCTGATTATATCAGAGCCAATGAGAGAGCGAAGAGAAAGAAGCAAAGAGGAAAGAAAGATCAAGAAAGAAAGAAAGAAAGAAACCGAAAGAAAGAAAGAGAAGAAAGAAAGAAAGAAAGAAAGAAAGAAAGAGAGCGAGGAGCTTTGGATAATGCACTTTGGAAAACCAGGGTTAATAATAGTTTGGCTTGTAGCCGCTTCTGAGCTCTGAAAGATAAGCTTGGAAGTTGAACAAGGCGGCCATTAGCCTGAGAGAGAGAAGCACCAAGTTTGAATACTGTTGTTTGCAAACAGAAACGCTGGAGGGACTTCGGACTCTACCTTTAAGTCCTTGTTTACACTTTGTGACTATGTATGAATACTTCTCCAGCACATCTTTTATGTACATCTAGAAAAATAATGTCTATCAAATGGTTGCACATTTTTAGCAAAGAGGAGTTTTGGAAAATGATGCAGCGCCTCTGATGGAATCTTAAGTATTAGTTGTAGTGGAAAGAAAACTACTTATTCACAATGAGTGAATAAGTATATGTGTCATGCGCAATGTATAGTTTGTGCATGACACAAAGTGGAGTATGGTCTGCCTGTATAACGGTTTAACCTCTTGACATACTAGCAGTTATGATTGTAGACCCCCCTGAGTGATGTGGATCAAATTAGCCAACAAATCTCTATAGCAAGGACAAAATTTGGATAATGGTATGCTGCTTTAGGGTCAGGCATACAGAGGAGGAGGGGCTTGGAGAATGATGTCTTTGATATGGTCTTCTTAAATCGGAAATAACTTTTATTCGGAATTAAACTGGAATTAAAATTCAGATGTAAACGTGGTCTATAAGACATTATCTGATGAGCAGTTGAGTTGATGTGAATCAGGTGTGGTGGAGTTGGAAACCTAGAATACATGCAGGGCAGGGGTCCCTGAGGACCAGGACTGAGAAGCCCTGGTGTAGTGTAATTTTTTTTATTTTATTTTATTTCTATTAGCTTATACACTGCAAAAACACAAATCTTAACATGTATATTTTTCTAATTTCGAGTCAAAATATCTCATCACACTTAAAAGAAGACGAAATTACTTAGAGAAACATTTCAGTAATACATAAGATCTTGTTTTAAGGCAATGCATCTTATTTCAAGAAATCTTATCAAGAAAATTTTGCTTGTTCCATTGGCAGATTTTTTCTTTTTTTTTTGCATATTACAAGCAAAAATCTCTTTTACTTATTTTAAGAGTGGCAAAGAATTTTTTGCTTGTAATAAGAAAAAAAATCTGCCAATGGAACAAACTACATCTTGTTTTTGTCTTATTTTGAGTGTGATTAGATATTTTGACAAGAAATTAGAAAAATCTACTTGGTAAAATGTGAGTTTTTGCATTGTAAAGATTTTGACATTCAAATATAACCAAATAATGCTCTTCCATGTTAATGGTACATAAAAACTGATATAAATGAAAAAATGTTTTTGCAGGGCTGGTCTGCTTTTTGTTCAGGGGGGCTAGGGCCACCCCTTAGGGGTGTCATTGCGTGCACATATGTACATTTGGAAAAGTACATTGAAACTGAGAATGGAGGGATTGTATTCCCACCATTTGGTTTAGATGAAATCACTTGCCTTGTTCAGTCAAATGTTCATTTGGCTTGTTATTAACATTTATAACTCAGATATTATATTTATTTGTCTACAGTATATCTGAATTATCAGTTTCACACTCTCATCTCAAAGTTACAGTCCATCTAAAGATCTGGTGGTGATTGCATCCAATGAAGAAATAGGAACTGTTAAAAGGGGGGGGATTTACGTTTCAATTCAGCAACACACAACGTCACTTAATTTTATTATAATAGAGGTAATGTTAATAATGAAAGCAAATTAAATGGACCCCAAGGATTTGCTTTTGATTGCATGTAATGAATTCTGTGGCAATGGGCTATTGTTCATCTTAATGAAAAGAGAATGACTGTGGATGGGCAGAACTATTGAATAGATTAATATATCATACAAAGTTGAACTTAATTTTGAAAGTCATAATGAGCAGTCAGTTTTCTGCGTGAGTGAGCTACAATTTTTGCATTCTGCTTGTGTCATGCTGGGGTAACTAAAAAAAAAAAGAGGCTGGTTGAGACAAAGGGGGAAAAGCCAAAGGAAAAGGGGGAAGTCCATCTGGAGGCCAAGATTCTTTTATGAGTGTTGCTGATGTAAAAATTAAAACCAAAGTGGGCTGTTAATGTAATCAACGATTGAGTTAGGTTTAAATTTTCCATTCAGATACTTCTAATATCATCTTTAATCATTTGTAAAACCCCAAACAGAATAAGCACTTCTGTCAAAATCACCGTGCTATACAGTAATGGAAAAATAAGGGAACTGATGGGTCAACATTGGTCCCGGACCTACCCAGCCTGAAGCCACCGGTTGGAGAAGGGTCTATCTGCGGCTCGCAAGACAGGGGCGTGTTGTAGTTTGGGCATGTCGTAGAGTGACGTTAGCCGACGACACGCCCACCAGGCCAATGAGAGCACGGTAAAATCTAGCCCTACCCCTGACCCTTCCCCTAAACCTAACCAGATCCACCCACAATGCGACACGCCCACTATATTACACGCCCACTGGGTTGCAAGTCGCAGATAGATACACTTGGACCGGGTTACCCTCCAGTCTGACAGAATTAGCTTCCTCTGTTCACTGACTGGGCTGCTCCTGCCATCTTCTGGCGGGCTGGAAGCAGCAACACTACTCGAACATGACCTGAATTTAGGAGAGCATTTAAACAATGGTAAATAGAAATAAGGAGGGAGAAATTAACGAAATAAAATTTCCCTTCAATTGTAGAAAAAGTCTTGCTTAGCTTTAAAGTAACCATTTTATTTAAAAAATGAGAAGTCGAATGCCAATGACTAGAAGCTAGCATGGTGTCTTGGTAGCCATAAGCAGTTGTGATTGCTAGCTAAAGCTAACGGTTAAAAAGATATTAGTGTGTGGAGATAGATGTCTAAAATTAGCTCACGTTAATTCATTCTCAGCTCCACATCTTCATACAGATAGAAGACTTTCTTACCGTGCCATATTTCAAGCGGTTCAGTGTCGTCTGATCAGGTCATTGTCTTGTTAAAGATGGCGGACTGAAGAGAGGGACGACAAGGCTCTTTTCAAATTTTCCAACCCAACACGTTGGGTCAAAGTGTTTGACCCAACCTTTGGTCAAACATACCCAACCGAACGCAAAAAGTCCCTAACCCAGCAATTGGGTTAGCAAAATAACCCAGCAGTTTTTAGTTTGTATGTATTCAGACTACAAAAACTCATCCACATCCTGCCCCAGGACTGCAGCTCACATCTCAACCTGCCAAACATTTGGCCCAAAGGCATCTCTTCCCCGCTGCTAAGTACCATCTTACTCATTACATATTACTTATTAAAGTATTGCCAAATGAAAATGTTATTAATTTGTGCTGTAGGCACTTCTGGATAGGAAGATATGAAGCACTGCAGTCTCTCATTTATTTATCTTTTCAGGGCTCTCAAGTTTTCAAGATAACTTGGAGTGAGATTGAGACTGAGGTGGGGCAGGGGTCATTGGAAGGGAGGGGGGTCTCGCGTGCATCTGTACGTCCAGTCAAGGACGAAATTTTGATTTCAAAGGTGGGGGGAGACACAGGTACTATTAATAAACTTGGCAGCAGCTGAACTAGTTAAGATAAACGTAACAATAGGGGCGGGCGCCAGGTTGTGGCCAGTTTTTTAATTTGGTGTTCCCGCCTGTCGTCCCCGCTTGTTTCTTTTTATTCTGTTTAATCATATATTCAAATTTTTTTTTTTCTTTTTGATTTAATGATTAATTATTAATCCATTACTTTAGGTGGCCTATTTTATATTATTATTTTTATTTTTGTGTTACTCCCCTATTTCTCTTCTTTTAGCCAGCTTTTTTTTCTCTTATTTCTTTTTTTTAACACAAATTTAATATAGGTCTTACCTCCCCCTCCAGTGAACAACTGGACTCCAAGAAAGGAGACGCTTTTGTTCTTTTTTTTTTTCCCAATTATTCCCCCTTATCTGCTCTTATCCTTTCTACTCACTCTCCCTCCCAACCTTCTTTTTTTTTTATTATTGTCCTTCCCTTCCCGTCGATCCTTTTATTTTAATTCTTTTTTTCCTTTCTTTTTTTTTTAATTTTAATTTCGCATTTCCTTTTTATTATTTAACTTTATATGTGTCTATTTTATTATTTTAAATTACCATTTCCATATTTGTTTACTTTTCCTTTTTAAATTAACACCATCTATATGAATCTCCTCCCTTTGAATCCCCTTTTTTTTTTGAAGGAAGGTTAAAACCCTATTTTTATTTTTTTTTTGTTTTAAAACCATTTTTAGACATCTTATACCTATATTTATTATCCTAATTTCTGTATGCCCTTGTTGTACCCCCTCCCTTAAAACCTTTTTTTTTTTTTAAATTTTCCTTTCCCCCCTACATCCTTTATCCAGCTTTTATCCAATTTTCTTTTTTTATTAAATTTGTATTTTGAGTTTATACATTTAAAAAATTTTAAAAAAAAAAAAGCTTATTTTTACTTGTCTAAAAGAAAATGTTTCAAACCCGAAATTCCTTACTTATTATCCCCCGAATATTTATGAGCATCTTCAAATTTAAGTAATTACAATAATGAAAAAAAACTGCCAAATAAACTAGTTCATGTTCTTACTGCAGAGTTCCTGACCAGCTCATGAACTCACTGCTAGTCACTCACTACTATTTCTTAATACTTCTGCACTTGTTGACAGGTATTTTGGACCACATTTCATGGGGAAGGTGCCCTAATGTGTCTGGGACAGTTTTGTTTGTTTGGTTTTTTAAAAAATCATTTTCAATTAAAATTAAAAAAAATTTACTTCACTAAAATATAATTTTGTAATTTTTTTTTTTATTATTAGTTTCTTTAGTTTCTTGTTATTTGAATCACTATTGTCAGTTTAGCCTCTTCTGTAGTTGGAGGGTATGAATAATTTTGAGGACGACTGTAGATGCAGGTGTCTGAACTTTGAAAGCTCTGATCCAGATTATCTCCTAACATCTGTCACAATGCTTCATCTCATGACTGATGTTTATTCTTTCAACCTCACCTGTGAGCCTCCAGCCTTTTCTCCTCCACCTCCTTCAGCTTTTCCTCCAGCATCTCCTCCTGCATCCCTACTATCCTTCACCTGACAATAATATATTCATGCATGACATCAACAGTTGGACAATTTGTGGTGCAAAAATCACAAATTTCTATATATAGAGGGCTAAATATGTAGTTTTACAATCAATATGAGTTTGGATGTATAAAATCCTGTTTGTATATTATATTTTTACCCTTACATTATATTTATCAGCAGTGGGAAGGGCCTGATTGGCTTCATACAATGTGGCAATAAAGATTTATTTCAAATATATTAAGGAATCAATAATAAGCACAAGTCTTCTATAGAAATGAAGGAGGATTGGCTTTATTCCTAGCATGAACTAAATAGCAAGAGATGTAACAACAGTATTGTTAACAAGCTTAACATGATGTATTGGTCCGTGTTAACTAGTCATATTTAGCTAACATTATCTGCATGAAACAGCTTCTACTTACATGGTTTGTTTGGGGGTAAAAAAAAACTGTGTGAAGTTTTTGCTGCTCTGACTGGTTTGCTGAACTTTCCTGACACCGTTCAGCAGCTCTGCTCTCTCCCGTCTGTGATCCACACCTGCCGGCCTAACATGCATGCGCTCACGGTGCCTTTAAAGACGGCTCGGAAAACAATAGTTTGACAGTAAAAATAAGTGCAGGGGACCAAGACAACCTTTTGAAAGAGTGCACTGCTTTGGCACTTTATACGCAGTCAATCAGAGCGAACCGCGGCAAAATTAAGCGTGAGAAATGGCACGTGTGAGCGTGTGATGTCGTTCAAATGCATGTGTCACACGCTCAGTGCGTGAGACTTGCGAGCCCTGTCGTTTTATGGATAAGTTTAATTGTAATTCTAATCTATTAATTATAATCAGAACAACTGTTTCTACTTGTCCAAATGTACTGCTGAACAGGCTGAGGCCTGTTATCAAATACAACGGTCATCCTTCTTTTATTTTTCTTTATCTGTCTTGCATCAGAGGCCTGTGCTGATCCATCTGCAGTGGGGAAGATACCAGACCTTCCATCTCATCAGCCACCAGCTGAGCTTCCTCGTCACTGGGAGGATCAGCTTCCTCCTTTCCAGCAGGAGTGGATCTGAAAAACCCTGTTCAAGGTCAGCCTTCAAGCTGGCAAGCCAGCGCTCGTAACCCAGCTGAAGCTTTTGGTGGCATCCTCCTCAGCTCCCTTATCAGCTGCAGAAATAACATCAGCATACGTCACAGCGTTGGAGAAGGAGAGGGATGTACACCACAGTGTATTCTGGGTGGAAAACTGACCTATGGCTAAACCACGCCCCCTCCACTCACGCGGACAAACAATCGATATTTGGTGACAGGCGCTATGTGACGTCTCAGGAGATGACAGATGTCAACACGGAAAGCAGACGCAGGATCAGACAGAGAGACTATGACAACATAAATAAAAAAACATTAAAACTAAAAAAAACATAACTATCAGTTCTAACAAGTTAATAGATCATTTGTAAACTGGTAATTAATAAATAATTAATCACTTGTTAACTGTTTGTTCATAGTTTAAGGATTTATAACAATGCCTTGGATAGTTAACAGACCATTAACAAATTGTTAATGGTAATCACGAGATGTGTGTTTTATATTCCAGGGTGGCTTGTCAATAAAGCCAGTTTCCAGAGATGAATAACAGTTTAAATCAATGCTCCGATAAAAAAAAAAAAAACGAAAAAAAAAAAAGAGTCAGAATACTTTAGAGATCTCCGGATAACAAACCAATAAGTAATCATTACCTTAGACAACTGTCCAACGTTGTAAATCCAGATACTAACGCTGCTTTCCATGTTGGCACATACAAGGTAATTGGGACTCGTTCCCCAGGCAACAGCAGCGCTGCAAGATGGCGCAACACACAAAACGCTCATCGGATTAGTCCGTAGAAGTAGTTATGTCTTGTATTAGTTTCTGTTGGCACATTGCTCAAATGGAAATTCAAATTTATTTGAATTATGTGTTAATTTTAGAGCAAATATTTGAACGTCATTTTGGAGCAATTTTGACAGCACAAATGGTCACAAGTGCAGTTTCATCACAGGCAAGCTGACAGCAAACAGCCTTGGACCATTTTTTTTTTCCCCAATACTGTTTACTTTCCTTCCACATGGTTAAAGAATAATTGTGTGGAGATGACCACTCTCCACACACAAATGTACATGCTTGAGGGTGCTTCCTGATGGAACATCAGTCATGCTCATGAAGCTGTGAACATGGGCGCTACATCACAAACAAAACTTTACGATGTACTAGGGCTGGACGATAATTCAATATTGATATATATCGATCGATAGAGGTTTTTTTCAATAGAAAAAAAAAAGAGGGTCAATAAAAGTTCAATATAGAAGCACAGTTTTCCGCTGTAGCCTATCGGGTTGCATGATACTACTGTCACTACTTCCGCCTACCAATCACAAACGCAGACCCAGGCAAAGGCTGAATTGGAATTCAGTGTTAGTGTGATCTTTATTATGAGTAGGTCATTCAGCAAAAGCTTGAAGGGGAACTTAGTTTTTTTTCAATCTGGACCTATTTTCTAGCATGAAATATGTTCATTTACTCACCCAGACAGTTTTGGTGCAACTTGAATTCCTTCGGGAGATGTTTAGATCCACTCCAGATCAGCATTTGTCCAATATAAATCACCACAAAAAAGCCACTTCAAGCTCATAGGGGGGTCTGACTAATGTTTCGCAACAAAATATTGGTGAAATGAAGGAGTTTGTGGCAGAGAAATGCTTTATTTAGAGGCTGCGCAAGGTTGCCTGCATCACTTCCATTATATTGGACATACACTGATCTGGAGTGGATCTAAATGTCTCCTGAAGGAATTCAAGATACACCAAAACTGTCTAGGTGAGGAAATGAATGGATTTCATGCTAGAAAATAGGCCCAGATTGAAAAAAAAACTAACTTCCCATTTAAATGGCCAGGGCTGCACCTAAAATGGCTTTTATTTTGATAATGGCTTTTTTTTTTTTTTTTGATAAATATTGATATCGATTGATACAGATTTTTTTTAATCGATAATCTTTGTTTCTATATAGTCCAGCCCTACGATGTACGACTGTTAACAAATCTGAGTAATCTCAGCTCGTGTCCTTGAATGTGAGCTTCTGCCTGAGTTGATACCCCCTGCACCAACCGGTAAGATAACCACGAAAAATTCAAGTATGGAAACGTCAACGGGGTTTAACAGTTTTCTCTCACACCTTTCATTTTAATCTGCTGCTCATTCTTCTCGTTCATTTCTCTCATTCTCTCTTTTTCAGGCTGGGTTGTAGGTGAGGTTATTGCTGTGGAGTACTTGTTGGCACAGTCTGACAGGAGAGACCTGCTGTGTCCACTACAGCAGAGTTAAATCGGTGCCAGCGTGCCGGAGATGCCAGTCGAAGTTGAAGAAGATGAATGCCCTGATGTGACAGTATGCCACCCAGCTGACATTTCATCAGATCCTCCCCAGACACCCATTACTCCAGAAGTATCTGTGTCACACCACTCATGCTGGGTAATGACAATTAGTGGCAGTTACACATTTTGAGGATTCGGGATGGTGTGTGACTGTCACCCCAATTCAGCCATTTTCTCTACCTGAATATCCTCCTTTTCCACAATGTTTACAAATAGTTCTTTCAGGGAAGCTGAAAGTGGAGTCTTGCATAGCTTTGATAGTTCAGCATTTAAGGACTCAAAGATTAATGAGCCAAGCACATCTGCTCAGGTTACTTTGGCTGTTATTAAACCATCATTTTGCTTCTTTATAGAATCAGATTTGGAAAATTAGATGTTGTTTGTATCTTTCTTTTGTCAGGAGTGTCCGTCTGACGTTTGAGTATTTTCAA
The DNA here is from genome assembly GCA_023101725.1 of Atherinomorus stipes. Taxonomy (NCBI): domain Eukaryota; kingdom Metazoa; phylum Chordata; class Actinopteri; order Atheriniformes; family Atherinidae; genus Atherinomorus; species Atherinomorus stipes. The sequence continues at coordinate 1,205,109 of JALJCO010002854.1, read as the reverse complement.
AATGGGAGGCAGTGGATGCCTCGGTTCCCTAAACCAGCCATCCCCAAACAGCGGCCCACGGGTCACATTCAGCCAGCGAGAGCAAAATGTCCAGCCCATGCGGACTCAAACATTATGTAATAAACTTCCATAAGGTGAAATAAAATTCGGGCAGGGTAAAAAAAAGTTTTCTTTTTTGTGGACAAGGATATTAATACAGTAAACTCCAGCTCTGTTTACTGTATTAAACAGAGCCTTACAAAAGGCATTTAATTGCATTTAAACTTAAAAAGAAAGTAGAAAAAGAAATAAAAATTATCCCCGGCCAAACTTAAAAAGACCTGGGGTCTGTTGCACGAAGCAGGTTCAACAAACTCTGAGTGTAACCCTGAACTCTGAGTTGATCTACTCTGAGATACGAAACTCTGAGTTTTCAGTCCCAGAACAGCTGATTTAAGTTGGTTTAATCAACTCAGGGTAGTTCAACCCGGAGTTTTAAACATGCTCTACCAAGATAAAAAGCCAGCATCAATGGGCTATATGCACGACTCCACTACTTCCTGAACTTAAGACAGCACCTTTGCTTCCTGTCTTTCATGACTGGACAAACTGATTACTCCAGGTGTGTCTGACCAGTTACTGAGGTCAGACACACCTGGGTTAATCAGTTTGTCCAGACACACAAAAAATAAAACTAGCAAACAAGTATGGTGTCTCCGAAGCTAAGATTTGGTTGAGCAACACTTTAAAAGGCGCAAGTTCCCGCTTTTTTCGAGAGGTTCGCCCGCTTTTGCGACAAGTGGGAGTGATGTCAACGTGCACATGCATGAGCTGCTTTGACTGCGTTGGTCTCTAATTTAACCCACATTACACACGGTCTGAGCCCAGAGTTAAGGCATGAAATTGCAAATAATTCAGAGGGGAAATATCAACGTGTTTGTGTGTTTTTCATATTTCTTTCAAACCACGGTTCATAATCAGTGTCATGATTTTCATAAAACTTTTATTTCTTATTACTTTTGTCAATTTCATTTTATTTTACTGACAGCTGATTTTTTTTGTTTTCCTTCTTTAATTTGAGGGTATGAATAATTTTGAGGACGACTGTGTTCACAAGAGCACACACCCCAGTTGTGATGTTTGGATTCATTACAAATGGCATGAAACATCAGATTTTAGATTTACACAACAAAGTGAGCACCACAGCCAATTTGAAATTACTTTAAAAAGCACTGTTTCTTCTTCTTTGTTATCCAAAGTTTTATGTCACTGGTCTCATATTCTGGTAAATAAAGTGGCTAAAAGTCTGATCCTTTCCTGTGGTTTGGCCTTCATCCGTCTCCTAAACCACATTCTTCTTCAGCATAAGCACTGCGTAAAATGAGAAGTCACCTCAGACAAGGCCACTGGGCTAAGTACATCATTTATGTGATGTAATTTATCCCTATCACATTCTATGCATGGCTAATTAAACCACATATCTTCCCTGCTGGTAAAGAAGGTCAAGGAGAACTGTCATTCAGAGAATGACTTCTCAAAATCAGTGTGTGTTGAACTCCTGTGTTCAACTTCAGGCAACACCCAGAACCTGTTTAACTGAACTCACGCACGAGCTGAGATTATCATTCCTAAATAATCACATAATATGTGAATATTTCCACTATTAATAAAATGATTATTTTCCTACGCATCTTTTCTTGAAAGATTATTTTTATAGAAGTTGCAGTTAATTTTGACACAAAATTCATCTTGATAATGAGGTTCCTCTTGTTACATCACATTCATAGTTTTATTACATCTAAACAACCCAAGTTTGGATGCCAGAAAGAAAATTTCTCACCTTTTCAGGCTCAACAAATGCCCCCACTATGATCCCATCAAGGAAAAACAATGGGCCACATTTGTCAACTGATTTGATGGACAACTGTGTTTTCAAGTCCTATATGTCAGGTCTTCACATAATTCAGTGAAATGTGCGAGGTGCTCGTCTCAACTGTACCCTGATGCAGGACGCTATATTGCTTTGCATGCTGTCAACAGCGCATAGGATTTTAAGATTTAAGTCACAATTAGGCAAAATTAGAACAAACCAAAGGTAGTTTGTTTTTTTTCTTTATTTGAACAGTCTGCTACTTTGACTCGTCATTCTGATATTATTGCACTATTATTGTGTTTATATTTGTACTGTTTGCAGTATCCGTTAAATAATTTCTTCTTTTAATTTTTTTTAAGTGTGCCTATGGTATCGTTGAATCAAATCAAATTGAAAACTTAATAAAAGGTAAAAAAAAAAAAAAAGGTGTAATTGAAGTTTTAAATAGCTCATTAAATTGGCAGTATCAGCTCTCCAGCCATTTTAATGGTGTCTCAACTGTTCTCAGTATTTTTATTCTATGGCCACAGTTGAGACAAAAACACACCTCTTGTTTTTGATTAAAGGGGCTTGAGGCAAGATTAAGAAACGAAACTCGCGACTGGCGCTTCAGGTAGCTGCAGCCACGAGCCAAGCCGTCACAGGAGCATGCACAAACTGAAGCTATAATGTTGTTTACTCACCTTTTTCTCCGTAGTTACACTTTTTAGTGTCTTTCAGTTGATCTGGATCATTTGCTGAAAGCAGAATAATCCATAACAATCGCTTACAGTGTTTGAATTTACCGCGACCGGCTTCGTCCGATATCAAAACAGCGGATGTAGCGTCATGTGACGTCACGTCCGCATGGCAGAGCTGGAAAACTATAATGTTGTTTACTAAGCTTTTTCTTCGTAGTTACAATTTTTGTGGTCTTTCAGTTGATCTAGATCGTATTCTGACGGCAGAATAATCCATAACTATCGCTTACAGTGTTTTTATTTAACGTGACCGTATTTTCCTGCATCAAAACTGCGGATGTAGCGTCATGTGACGTCACGTCCGCAGGGCAGCGCGGGAAATTCGGACACCGAATTGCAGCGCATTTTGCAGCACACAGCCTGTTCAAGGCAACGGAGAGAAACATGGGTGGAAACGTTAATTTTGGTATTTAGCGCTTCATCATCCATTAGTATGAAAAAAAAGGACATGCATGTTTGGTTTTTTTTCAAATTCCTGCCTCAAGTCCCTTTAATAGTAAAAATTATAAATTACTTATGAATATTATTTCTTGGTTATTTTTTAGTACACAAATAGAAGATGCATGTTATAAAAAAAAATTCTGCCCAGACCGTTTTTGATGTCTAATTTTTGGTGGGAAATGAGAGGAGCAAAAACTGTTTCAACTGTACTCAGTCTGCCCGACGGCACTCAGGTTCCCTATCCACAGAGCTGCTTCCAGTGCTGGTTAGAACCAGACTAAAAACCACTTCTTTAGCTTCCCACCATTTAAACACCGGCTCCTGGCTCTCAAAACCAACTCTTTGCTGGACCAGAGTGAAGAACCGGTTCACTTGGCTTGTGCTGCCTGGGCGCCAGGTGGTGCAACACTGAGCCTCACGGCTAAGTAGGCTCAATAATCACGTGTCATGTCTACAGAAGGTAAATAAAAGTTGGTATTCTTACCTGCGACCTGCCAACACCAAAAAAAAGGCAACCTGCTACTGGTTGTCTCTCATTAAGAATGGTGTGAGCAGACTTCACACTTTTAAAGCCAGTTTAGTTTTTATGTGGGCAGGTCAGACAGCCATATTTTGATAAATTAAATAAATGGTGCTCCAGATCATTACTATTTTCCTAAATCCTGGTTTACAAATCTCCAAAAATGCCAACAGATTGAGAAATTGCTGCCCGATTAGTAGCAATGACGTCTACAACTACCTCGTCAAACAACAGTTGCACTTCACAGGAGCAGATATTAAAGTCTACAAGTGGTTAGAAGCTTATAAGTACCTGGTGGCAGGATGGTATCATACTTTCAACTGTGGGGATTGTCCCAAAGTATTTCCTCTTCATGCCGAAGATGAAAACAGCAGACCCAGATAACGTGAACACAATGTAAGCATTACTAATGTCTCAACATTACATTTGGGTGTTAACATCACAATGACCGAGAGAAAACATTGCTGTTTTATGACTGGTTAGTTTATTGAGTTTTATTAACTCTGAGAGCTGAAACTTGTTAGCTTGTCTTCTTGCTAACGTTTCTAGATCTTTCTTTTGCCTTCTTTTCTCTGGAGTGCAGACAAATACAAAGATGGACAGGACATGGCTGGGGACAATGGGTTGTCTCATTAGTTTACCAGAGGGAAAACAAAATAAGCCCAATTCAATTTTGCAATGCATTGTCATCATTTTTACATAGATAAATATAATCAAACTTAGACCAGCTCACCAAAAATATACTTTGAAAGCGTACGAAACAGAATTAGCAGGAAACTTACCGTCGATAAAGTGCTGCTACCAGGCTGCTACACAGTCAACAGCTCTCCAATGGCTTCCAGTTAGTTATCACGTTTAAAGTTGTACTTCCGTGGTTATTTCATTAATATTTCTGTGTTCTCCATTATTATGGAATGCATTCTGCATCGTTTCTGTTTAAAAAAACCTTCTGGTTGCTTAGTATCCAGCTGTATTTGTATACTAGAAGAGAGGCTTGTGGTCCAACGGCAGCTTTTCCGGGTCCTTCTCATGAATTTCCGTCTGATTGGCTGGCTCCCGTCAGGGTATGAAGGAAGCTCCGCCCTCCGCTCTTATTTCGCTACAGACAAGAAATGGAGCCAACAAACAAGTTTGTTCCGCCATGCTAACAAACAGTTAGCTAATTAGCTTCTCAACTCCGAAGCTACAGTCATGCCATCTTTACTTCTAGTGTGTAGTGGAGGGTTACCTTCCTTCCAATGGACAGATAGAAACCCCACGTGGGATACGCTATTTGCAATGTTACGTAGAAGTGCAAGGCTGTTCCCGATTCGCTCTTTTCTTCGTATTGTTTCTGTGATGAGGAAGCACAGCCGACTGGGGGGAACGCAACGCTAGCAAGTCAGCATGTGTAAGTAAACAAGGGGAAACCCTCCGTATTTCAGAAGGAGCAAGTTAAACGGGTTTTCAGTGGAAGGAGGCCTTTAATGTCAGCAACCCATTTAGCTCATCATTCAGGATCAGCAGGCCAGCTCGAAAATAAAATCATTTTGTGAGAATATTGGTAACCCACAGAT